>JARHVA010001029.1:1362500-2562500 GCA_037957365.1 Torreya grandis | reverse complement strand
AGTTTTTCTACAAGTTTTTTAGGTCTTTGTTGCCATGACTATGCTTTGAGGCTAGTTGGTAGTTCAAAGTGGGCTACTTGCAAAAGAGGGTTTGAGTCATTTTTCCCTTGTAATGAATTCTAATTAACTTTTTGAAATTGTGTATGTATTTAAGTTTATATATACATGATTTTTTTCCATGGTTGTTTGACAAAATTGTGTTTTTTCTTTAACTTTTCAAGATAGACTTTTTGGGTATGCATAGGCCTAATTGTGAACAGTGCTAATGGCATGATTCAAGTGGTGGTTGGAGATAAAAGGTGTCATGGAACTAATATTAACTTGGTAGTGTTATATTTAATTTTAATATTATATGTGCCTTCTATATGATAAGTTTTAATGTGTTCTAAGGTGTTTAAAGAGTAATATGTGCTAATGAAGGCTTAATTGAATTAGGTCTCCTTAAGGCCTAAAAGGGGTTTTGCTCTTATATAATATGACAAACCTATTGAAATGTTTTATTAATATTTTTGGAATCTAATAAGGCCTATTTTTTTAAATATAAATTTTCAAGTATGTATGTCCAACCAAGGAGTGTATGAGCAAGAACCTAGTATAAGAACAATGCCTAATAGGCCTAATTGTCTAATTAGGGATTGAGAGAGTTGAAGTGAATAAGATATAACTTTGAAGAGATGAAGTAGGTATTATAGACCATAAATATGGTAAATAAAAACCATCATGAAGATATTACATGGGTACTATAGTTAATTATCAAGGTCATATGACCTAACTAAATAAAAAAGAGGGCTAATTGAACAAGGAAGGCTAGAGACCAGTTTGAGAAAGATAGGAGTGTGTGAAGAGATAAATAATAATATCATCATCTATTGTATGAGAAACAAAGTTTTATAAATGTGATCAAGGGTTTTTTGTGGATGATTTGGTGTTAAGTCATCTAGGGGGTTGGTGCCTCCTTACAAGTGGGTGTTTTCCAAAGCCTAATTGAGTTGGTTCTTAGCTAGGTTGGGTTGGTGCTCCAAGTGAAGTTGGTGATTCACTAAATCCTAATTTTTGTCTTATATTAATATATTCCATTTATATCATCAATGGGTTTTCTTCCCCTTGAGGGTTTCCCACTCAAACAAGTGTTTTATGTGTTATGATTTTATTTCATGCTCATGGCTCTTAATTTGTTACTAGTTCACTCTATTATTTTGATAGTTCATGAATGATAAAGTAAACTTTCAAAAGTTTTTAAGACTAATTCATCCCCCCCTCTCAGTCATTATGCTTCCAAAAATTGGTATCAGAGATTGGTCCTTTGATGCAATTCTAATAGCTTCAAGGTGGTCCTAAGAAGCTCAAGAATGTCTTGTGATCAACAAGAAGAGGACAACAAGTATGATGAATAAGTCTACTATGACAGTGGATAAGGAAAAGCTAAATAAGACATTGAAGCTAAGCTCATAAGTACACTTTATTATTTAAAACCTCAAAATAAGACTATAAAAGATCTTGAGAGTCAATTAGAAGAGGTCAACATAAGGTGTAAGTCAAAGTAAGTTGAGTATGACCATTTCAAGACAAAGTTATATTCCTTGAAGGTTGAGCATGAACCACTCATAGACAAAGTGAGAAAGTTTTAGAGATAACATGATAATTCAAAAAAACTCATGAGCACTAACATGAAAATACCAATTAGGCAACCCAATGCTATAAAGGATAAGTCATCATGGAACTATGGTAAGTACAAAAATGTTATTTACTACATCTATCATAATATAGGACACATTACAAGATCTTGCTCTAATAGAGTTAGAAGGTCCACAATATTAAATAAAGACATATGAAGCTCCAATAATTCATAATAAGGATCAAACTTTGGTATGGAATCTAAATCAAGATATGATAGATTAAATTGAGCTCAAGAAGCAAGATGGAATTTTTTCCAAGGAGGAACAAAAGACAAATGAGGACTCTATGCTAGCTTAGACTGCCTTTCACATTTAAGATGAAGGTATGAAATGGTATATAGATAGTGGTTGATCAAGCCACATGATAGGAGATAGAAATAATTTCATATCATTAAATAATAATGCTACAAGAATAGTGAGGTTTGGAGACAACACAATTGCCAATATAATTGGCAAGGTTATCTTGAGTTTGGAAAATGGAAAGACCAAGACACAAAATTTATTATATGTGGAAGGTTTGAAACATAGCCTTCTTAGTTTGAGTCAAATGTGTAATCAAGGACACACACTAACCTTTCATGATAGAAGGTGTGAGATAAGGAGAGCTAAATCAAGAAGGTTAATTGTCAATGTAAAGAGGAATGAGAACAACCTATATGTATTAGATGATATCAAGGAGAGATGATTCATGAGTAAGATAAATGAAATTTGGATATGTCACTAAAGGTTGGGTCACCTAAAATTAAAAAACTTGGTTAGTATTAGCACTATGAATTATGTGAAGAACATGACTAAGATCATCAAACATACAAACATACTTTGCAAGGCATGTCAACATGGTAAGCAGACTAGAAGAAGGTTCAAGTCCAAAGAGTACTCTACTACAAGAACCTTAGAGTTAATACATACTGATATTTGTGGGCCTACAAGAATTTAAATCATTCAAGGAGATATATACTTCATGTTACTCATTAATGACTACACAAGAATAACTTGGATTGCATTCTTGAAAGAGAAATTAGAAGCTCTTGATAAGTTCAAGGCATTCAAGGCTCTTTTTGAAAATAAAAAGAATGTGAAGATCAAGTGCCTAAGATATGATAGAGGAGGAGAGTTTTATTTCAATTATTTTGATGAATTCTATGAGGTTTATGGAATAAATATATAATTCTTAGAAGCTAAGACACCTCAGTATAATGGGATAGTGGAAAGGAAGAATAGGATAGTTCAAGAGATGGCTAGAACTATGTTAAATGAGTCTATATTATTTGATGGATATTAAAGAGTAGTAAGAGCTATTGTCTACATTTTAAATAGAGGACATATAAGGACTAATGTCAATAAGACTCCTTATGAACTATGGAAGGGTATACCTACCCATGTGGAACACTTTAGAGTGTTTAGGAGAAAATGTCTCATCAAAAGAGATGATAAAGACTTGGGAAAGTTTGATTCTAGATCTGATTAAGGCATATTATTAGTATACTCATCAATGAGCTCATCCTATATATGTTACAACAAGAAACTACAAAAGATTGTGGAAAACACCAATGTGAATATTGATGAGACAAGGAAATCTCACTCACAGTCAAAGAACACTTTAGAGAATCTGGACTTCAAGAATGAAGAAGAGACTATAGAGGTTGATGATGAAGAAGAAGAAGTTAAAGAGAGATAAGAATAAAAACTACCCTCAAGATAGATTCAAAGTTATCACCATGAATCTCAAATCATTGGAAATAAGAATTCATGTATGCAAACAAGGAGAAGACTAGTAAGTAGTCTAAATCAAGAGAATGTTGCTCTACTATCCAAGATTAAACCTAAGAGTCTTATAGAATCAAGCAAAGGAAAATTTTAGATAGGTGCTATGAATGAAGAGTTAGATAGAATAGAGAAGAATGAGACTTGGGAACTAGTTCCTAGGCCTAAAGACAAGAGTGTCATTGGAATAAAATGGGTGTTTAGAAACAAGTTAAATGAAGATGGAGAATTCACTAGGAACAAGGATACATTTATATGCAAGGGATATGCACAAGTTGAAGGGGTAGAATTTGAGGAGACCTTTACACCATTAAAAATATTGGAGGCCATCAGATTGTTTCTAGATTATGTAGGATTTAAAGGATTCAAGGTATACCAGATGGATGTCAAATATGTCTTTTTGAATGGGAATATAAAATAAGTGTCCATTAATAAACCTAAAGGGTTCTCACTATCAGATTACAAATACTACGTTTTTAGATTGAAAAAGTCTCTTTATGATCTAAATCAAGCTCCTAGAGATTGGTATGATAGGTTAGATAAGTATCTATTAGATTAAGGATTCAAAAGAGGAGTTGCAGATAGTAATATATACATCAAGATAGAAGATGACCATTATTTGATAGTATTTGTCTATGTAGATGACATCATATTTGGTGAAAATAATAAAAACATGACAAATTAATTTGCAGAGGTGATGAAGAAAGAGTTTTAAATTTCCATGCTAGGAGAACTATCATTCTTTCTTGCATTGCAAATCACTCAATTTGAAAAATGTATATTCATCTCACAAGACAAGTACATAAGAGAGATGATTCAATAAGTTTGAGATGGAGGATTACAAGGTATTTAGTACACCCATGATCAGAAGATGTAAATTGAGCAAGGAAGATGAGTCTTCAAGGGTCAATCAAATGTCATATAGGTCAATGATTGGAAGTTTGTTGTATACTATTGCCTCTAGACCTGACATAATGTAAGCAATAGGTCTTATGGAAAGGTTTCAAGTAAATCCAAAGTATAATCATCTACAAGCAGTCAAAATGATACTTAGGTATATCAAGGGGACTATGGATTATGGATTGTGTTATCCAAAAAATAATGAGTTTAATTTGATATCTTACATAGATGCAGATTGGGTTGGAAGTATAGATGATAGGAAGAGTACCAATGGAGGATCCTTCTTCCTAGGTGGATGCCTAGTTTCATGGATAACCAAAAATAAACCATAAGTATCTTTATACACTTGTGAGGATATGTACATTGCAATAGCTTCATATTGCACTCAGGTCCTATGGATGTGTTAGACCCTAAAAGACTACAAGGTGGAGTATGATTATCCTAGTCCTATATGTTATGACAATACAAGTATGCACTCAAGGACCAAACACATTACCATTAGGTATCATTTTATAAGAGAGAAAGTAAGTGAAAAAAGTGTCAAAATTTAATATGTTTTTACACAAGATCAGATTGAATACATCTTGACCAAACCACTTCCAAAGGTAACTTTTGAACACCTAAGATAAGAATTGGGTATAATTCCTACCCCTATAAATCATTGAAAAATTCAAGTACTTAAGGGGAGATAATCATGCTCATTAGATCCAAGAATAGGTGAGTTTTTATAAGAAGGTATGCATGGAGAATGGGGGAGTATTCTTGTGTTATTCTCATAATACCATAAGTACCGTGTGTTGAGTATTTTGGTTATAAGGAGTGTGATCCAAGGAGTTACAAACATAAATTTGTCATTATGTCAAAGGGGAAGAAATACTAGAATAGGGAGATAATAATTATTAGCATACAATATGTTTTTCCGTCAATGATAAAAGGGGAGATTATTTAGCATTGTTCTTATTGTTGAAGTTTGGCATTGATGTTATCATTGATGTCAAAGGTTCTTAAGAAAGGTGTTCATGAGGTCATTGAAGAATGTTCTTGTTTGATAGTATCATTGAGAGGTATGAAATTATTTGAGGATCGTGTAAGACATATTAGTAAGGCATAATATCATCAAGAAGTGTTTCAAGGTCAGTTGCCAATTTTTAAGAACTTGAGAATCCTAGTCATGACATTGGTCATTTCATAAAGAAACCTTATGAGAAGGTATGAGTTTGGTATCCTGGTGAGATGGATGCATATATGCATAATAATTTGTATGAGGTTGTTTTATCATTAATATGATTCATTTTAAAACTCATGATATTATTAGGATGAGCCTACAATGGTAGAACTTATAGACCTAGCATGAAACTAGACTAGTTCTAGACCGTACCTAACCTAATGAGGTGTTATGAGGTATTTTCAAGGCATATTAAGAATGTATGGTAGTGTTTGAGATTGGTCAAAGATATTATGTCATGTATATGAGGTTTTGATATCTTGGATAGTGGATATAAGGTCAGTTTCAAGTCCTAATGTGACTTACAAATCAAGGCTTAGAGAGCAAAGAGAGAGAGATGCTGACCAAATGGGGTATCAGGATCAGTTTCTAAGGAAAGAATGAGCATGTAAGAATTTTTATTCATTTGATAGGTTGTATCAGATGTGTTTACCAAGTATAAGGTCAAATATTTCAAAAAAAGGCATGAAAAGTGGTTTCAAGGTTTCTCAAGTGCATAGAATGAAGGGTTATCAACTCGAGAAGAGATTTAAAGCATTCATTGGCATTTGTAACCTCTACATGGAAACCTAATATATTAATGATACATTTTTAAGGGTCTTATCTCAATATTTCAATCATTTTTTTAGAATGAGGGGCCAAGCTTTATGAATGATCGTTAAGACTGGAAGATGGTTTAAAGCCTCAAAAAACCCTAATAGTGACTTGATGTCAAATAAATTGTTATAAAGTGATAATAATGGATTCATATGGATAGTTAAGATATTGTATCATTTATTAAACTATCCTAATCACCTCTAAGTGTGATTGGTTTTTTAGGTGTGTGAGTGGACTCTATAAGAAAGGTCTTTTTTCTTTTAGAGATTTATTGTAACAATCAGAGTTGACCAAGTCAAAGTTGATAAATGGATGAAGGTTGAATATTAAGACTTGAATTTATTTTATATGGTGTTTTATGATCAGATTATATTTATCAAATGTGCTAAATTGGTCATACAAGTTGACCTATTTCTAAAAATCCTAATGGTGCAAACAGTGAGAAAACTAGGCAAAAGTGAGAAGGTGATTAGGGATGTGTTATCATAGATTAGGGATGAATCCAGTCACATGGATATGTTTTTAAATATATATAATACATTTTATTATTGTATATAATATTTTTACATCATTTTATATGATTCAAATTTTTATCATAAGTTGACCTATCTAGTTCAGATGAGATAATGAGGTACAAGACTATGAGATTGGTCTACAAGACCCATATTACCATTTCACCATATTATCTATCTATTTAAGAATGGTATAATAAACTCATAGGATCATATAAATTCATTTGAAGTCTTTGAAAGTGGTTTTATAGGTGTTGTAGGTCTTTATTTCCATGACTATGTTTTGAGGCTAGTTGAGAGTTCTTAGTGGGCTACTTGCAGAAGAGGATTTGAGTCCTTTTTCCATATGTAATGAAGTATAATAAACTTGGTGAAGTTTTTTAGGTATTTAAAATTATATTTATATTATTTTTTTCCATTTTTTTAAAATATTGTGTTTTTGATTTAGTTTTTCAAGATAGACTTTATGGGTATGCACAGGCCTAACTGTGAATAATGCTAATGACATGCTTCAAGTTGTGGTTAGATATAAAGGTGTCATTGACATAATATAATCTTGGAATGGGTATATTTAAGTTTAATATGATATTTTAATTCCATATTATAATTTTGAGAGTGTTCTAAGGTGTTTAAAGGGTAATGTGTGCTAATGAAGGCCTAATTGAATTAGGTCTCCTTAAAGCCTAAAAGGGGTTTTGGTCCTATATACTATAAACAACATATTTTAATGTTTTATTAATGTTTTTAGAATTTAATAAGGCCTTTTTTTTTTTCAAATATAAATTTGCAAGTATGTATGGCTGACCAAGGAGTGTATGAGCAAGAACCTAGTATAAGAATAAGGCCTAATATACCTAATTGTCTAGTTAGAGATTTAGAGAGTTGAATCAAATGAGATAGAATTTTTAAGAGATGAATGAGGTATGTAGACAATCATGAGGGTGAAAATAAACCATATTTAATATATGGTATGGGTGATGTATTTTATTATCAAGGTCATATGACCTAACCAAGTCAAGAAGAGGGCTAATTGAGCAAGGAAGGATAGAGACCAGTTTGAAAAAGATATGAGTGTGTGAAGATATGAAGAAGGAGATAATCCTTTTTTATATTATAAACAAATTATTTTTAATTTAATAAAGGGTTTTAGGTGGTTTATTGGTTCTAAGTCATCTAGGGGGTTGGTGCCTCCTTGCAAGTAGGTGTTTGTTAAAGCGTAGCTGAGTTGGTGTTTAACTAGTTGGGGTTGATGCTTCAAGTGAAGTTGGTGCTTCACTAAATCTTGATGTTTGTATTATAGGACTATAGTACATTTTTATCATTAGTATATTTTATTCCTTTAAGGGTTTCCCACTCAAATAAGTGTTCTATATGTTATGCTTTTGTTTCATGCTCATGGTTTTAATGTGTTGCTAGTTCACTCTATTTTTTTGATAGTTCATGAATGATAAATTAAAATTTCAAAAGTTTTTAAGATTGAATCATCCCCCCCTCTTATTCATTGTGGTTCCAACACCTCTTTGGCTTGAATTACTTCTAGTTAATCAATAATGGATTCCAAGGTAGTGGAGAACATAATTGCACAAATTCTTAGTTCAAAAGAAATGTTGCTTTGGTCTGATAAAAGAGGATGTGGGGCTATGGGTAAGTCTCAAACAATAATAAAATCATGAATAAATACAAGTAGAGTCATCTACAAGAAACTCATGGATTTAAGAAATAGTGATCAAATATTTAATCAGATTGCTAACTGAAAAGGATTTGGATTGTAGATAGAATGGGATTTTAGTAGAGAATGATGTTGATCTATAGGATAGATGTCAATTCAAGGAATCAACATCAATTCAATAAATGTGGACAAGACTCTAAGGATAGGGACCTAAAGGATAGTTTTGATTGGATTTAGGATGGTTTAAGATGTCTGAGGATGGCTCATGTTATTATAACACTGATTATAGCGATAATTTTTTTTATAAAAAGAATGTGAAATAGAATGGATTGATAAAATAAATAACGTATTAACCTTTTAAGGTGATTCAAATTTTTGGTAGATTACAAAGTTGGTGAGAGGATTCTTGATCTCAAAATGAGTGTTGTTGGATTGTGTATGTACCTAAATTTGATCACCTCATTTCTCATCACTGATATTATTATTAGTAGACACTAATTTCATTTAACATTACCTATTCCCCCTTACTTAGTAATATACTCCATTTTAGATATATTTCTTATCCCATAATAACCTTATAACATCCCATGACTAATTAATTCTTCTAATTAATCACACTTATATATAAATGTTATCTTATCTAATATTTAGGAATTTAAAATTTCCTTCCACCTAACCCAGCCTATGAGTAGCTTCTCCTACTCCCTTAGATTCTATATAAATACCTAATCACATGACTAATCATCTAATAATTATCATTAGGCTTCCAAGAATAATTTAGATTCTTCTACCTCTAGAACATTCCCTCCTCTAGAATCATCCAAAGAATTTTTAATTCCTTGAATAATTCTCCACCATTGATCTTCCTACACCCAACTTTGAATTTTTTACATTGATTCTCCCTCCTTCCTCTATTTAAACCAACCAATCCTCCATTGAGGCCAACAAAAAAATCCATGATCCTTCATGATAAAATATTCTATCAACTAAATCTATCAAAATATCATCCAAGTATTTTGATCAAGCTAATATCATGATGAAAATATGAGTCCACTTGTAAGCAATACATTATCTATATCACTTAGTATTTTCTTGTTTTTATCTTAATTTAGAGAACTTAGCTTTTAGGATGTAATGTTTGTATGAATGTTTCATTTGTCTTTGCATTGTAATCCTAATTGGATCTAGATTTTAATTGTAGATTGGTATTTTGAGTAGTTTTGGTTAAATGGCATAATCAAATATTATTTCTCAAATTTTCCATCTTACATATTGATTCAGGTGTAAGGATTTAAATGGATGAGCAATTGGATAACTGACATTTTGGAGAAAATTCTTCAGCGTTATAGTGTACTTACAAGTGCAGAAATTAGTTCCTTTAGCCTTGGGGGCCTATGGTTAAATTGATGTTGATTTAATAGAATCTACATTGATCATGAGGATCAAAAATGATTCGATGATAAACTTACCAAATTTTTTAGTGCTTTCAATCATGAATTCAAATTAATCCTCAAGTTCTTTAACCAAATTCAAGATAATGAGGGGGTTGTTAGATCTTAAAATAACTTACCTTTATTATGATTTGGGTGGATTTATTTAGATTTTATAGTAGGTAATTAATTAAATTAATTTACTTAAGTGAAATTAATTAATAAAACTAATTAGGTAGGGTAAATGGTAAAATGGTAATTGGATATTTATAGGGGTGAAATAGGGATGAACAAGAAAGGGGACCTAAGACATAGACTAGCATAAATATTATTATGTGAAATCCTAGTGCCTACAGATCCAAGTAGCTCCCACAACATTTGAAACTCCTACTAGTTTGTAGCTATATCACCATAACCCATTCAAGGTGCAATTAAATCTTGACTTTTAGATATTTCAAGGATAAATTGATGCTGAGGCACTAGGTGAATAAGTTCAAAAAATTGGAGACTTATTAAAATGTGGTTTTTAAATGAAAATAAAATCAAATTCACAAGTATGAAAAGGTATAATATGATGATTATTTAGTGGAATTATTTTAGTTTGAATAAATAGAGAAAATTCAAACCTATTAACACATGGTCCAATTTAATAGGGGCAGTACATAAGATTTATTACAATATTACAGGATGAAGGATGTGTTAGTGATATGAATAAAATGACTAGAGATGTTAGAGATTTTTCAATAATGTCATGGTAATGTCATGGAGGTTTATAGATGAGTGTAATAAGTGCCTTCATACTCTAAGTAACAATAACAAAGTGTGTAATATGCTTGTCTTAGTATGCTTGAAGGAGGCTTGGTTGATCTTCAATTTTGGCATGGTTAGATATGTTCAAGGATGAGTATGGTGATTTTAGGATGTGAAATAGGTCCCTAAGATGTTTTATATTCTTTGAGTATTTGTATGCATAATTGGAATTCATCTGGTAGTCCATTGTTTTCATCTAGACATTTTGGGTCTAGTGATAGAAAATCTAAGTAGGCAGTTTGCTAACATCACCATTGCCATGTGTGAATGAGTCAGAGGTAGTTGGTCATATGGTTGTGATGAAATTTGTGCCTAGTTGATATGTTCTAAATTTGAGTTCATGCAATGAAGTGTAACATAATATACACAAGTACAAAGTTAAGATCTTAGGTAATTTGATAATGTTTTCCCATAGCCAATTTTGTAATGTAGTAAGAAAAGTTGAGTAAGAATTTTGATGGCGTTATACTTTGAACATGTGAA
Organism: Torreya grandis; assembly: GCA_037957365.1. Classification (NCBI taxonomy): domain Eukaryota; kingdom Viridiplantae; phylum Streptophyta; class Pinopsida; order Cupressales; family Taxaceae; genus Torreya; species Torreya grandis. The sequence continues at coordinate 2,551,434 of JARHVA010001029.1, read as the reverse complement.
GGTACAAGGAGAAAATTATTATATAGGTTTGTTTATTTTTATGCCTAGTTTATTTTCTATAAATTTTATATAATGCGATGAAGTGAATCAAAAGATATGCGTGTACAAGTTGGCCTTCCAAGTAATTCTTGACATAGTTGGCTCTGTGGGAGAGAAAAATTTGAGTGAGAATATTAATGGCATTATAACTCACATGCACAAGAATTCGAAGAAAATATTAATATATGGTTGAATTATCTATGTGAGGAGATATTATGGTCAAAATATTAGATCATGCATCTAAGTGCAACAAAATTTATTGAGATCCAAAGTTGGAATTATAGGTAGATAAGTAATGGTCCCCATAGTCATTTTTACACGATGTTAAAGATTAGGACTAGATAGAGATCCAATGGTTCATGGGAGTTCATACATTTAGATCTATGGTACATATTAAGTCAAATGGGTTAAAGTGTTTAATGCTTATATTAAGTAAATATCGATCTACTTACAAAAGGATCGATGGAGTGTGTTTATTCCAAGATGTTAGGATGTAATGAGATGGTGCCAAGTGTTCGATGTTTAATGTTGAGCAGAGATAAAGATCAAGCTTCTTCCAAGGATAAAAAAAGAGTGGGTGTTCATACTGATATATATTAATGGCATTGATTAAATTCAAGGGTTCAAAGTGATATTTTTCTGGCATTGTTAAATCAAGGGCAATCTTGAAGAGATAGATGGAGCATGTGTGGTCAAGATTGCAAGATTGCATCAGATGAGGTCAATTGTTTGAAGTTTAACGTTTGGGTAGTGGTGTATATTTTAAATTTATAATAATATATATGGTATGTGATAAATATAAGAATCAAGGACACAAGATGATATCATGGTGTTTGAGGTTTAACTATGACCATTTGCATTTGAATATTTGAATTTAACAAAGGAAAAACTAGTGCTCTGTATTTTGGATATATCTTTCGATCTATGAAGAATTTGCTCATGGTGTAAAAATAAAATTTGTAGAGGACTCTAAGATGAATCTATAAATATATATTTGAATATTTTAAAATGTGTAAATTAAAATTTATGAAGGTTCAAATTTGACTGTGTTTATGCATGGACTGCAATTAACCCTAAAAGGATAATTGAGCTTGTGTTGATGTTTTTTTGATGTTTCATGATGAATTAGATATTTGGGAGTATTTTAGACTCCATGAGGATCATTTTTATGTATTTTTTAAGTTTGATCAATCTATATTGATTATTAATAATGCTTAATAAGCTAAATTTATGTTGATTCATGATGTTCATGTGCACCAGGTCAGTGTTTGTGTTGATTGACCATATGTAGAAGTCATTATAGATGAATTTGATAATTTGAGAATGACTAAGGGGTAATATATATTTGAAATATGTATTTTGAATTGGTCCTATGTTTATTTTTTTCTTATTGTTATGCTAATTGAGTGAATAGGTCTCCATGAGACATATAAGGGCTAATATGGCCTAATTGAAAGGGGTTATTGCTTAAGGGTGACCCATAAATGCGATGGTCAACGTATGAAGTTTGTTTTGAATCATGTCTTGATATGAGAAAATGACTTAAGGGCTAAGGTATACATATTAGTTGACCAATATGGTGATGATCATGAATGCTCTATAAATAGTGAAACCAAATGTGATGGTTTCTAGACTTTGAAGAGGGTGTGCATGTGAGTTATGGATAAAAGGAGAGGTAAAGTCCCTAGTAGATGATTTTATGAGAAGAGAATATTTATTAATGTGTGTAAGACCCATTAGTCATACTTATGAGGTCATAATAGTTCTCTTACAGATTGAGGATGAGCGAAGAGGTCTAGGTTGATCCAAAAGGTGGCTTTGGATGCATTGAGTGTGCAAAGTTGAAGAGTGATAATTAGAGGTCCATAATAAAGTGTTAAAGACATCAATATAAAGGTGGATTTTTTCATAGGTGTTAACATATAGGGGGTTACAGCCTTCTTGCATGGTAAAACTTGTTAAAGGTTTAGTTGTTGTGGTAACTCAGCTACATAGGTGTTGTAAGACCTTATGGGATTGTAGTCTCACTAAATAAGGGATGGTATTTACTTGATCAATTGCATCAAGTCTAAATTAGTTCTTTTTATTATAATATAGTAGTTCAATTATAGGTTCTAATGGGTTTTTTTCCCCAAGAGGGTTTCTCACATATGTCATGTGATATGTATTTGATCTTGCATTGTCTCTCTTGTTCATTGCTATGAATGATATGTGTGTTTCATGAAATACTTATGGTAATTGATTAAGAGTTTGAAAGGATTGAAATTAAAGTTGGATTTTTTGGGCTCACTAATTCACCACCCCTCAGTGATTGTACCTCTAATAATTGGTATCATGTTAGGTCCTTTGGTAAAGGTTTGATAGTTTGAAGGTGATCCAACATACAATATGGGTAGTGATCAAGGAAGTTTATCTACTAAGTAAACACTGATGCTCAATATATCTAATTATGATTTTTGGAGTGAAAAGATGAGGACATACATTATGTCCCTAGGGTTTGATGTATGGAAATCTATTGTGGATGGTTATATTGCTCCTAATACTCCTCCATCTAGTGCTACAAAAAAGAAGCTATTTGAGAATAATTTTAAGGCAATGAATGCCATCACTTGTGGTCTTATAGAGATTGAGTTCACCAAGGTAATCCATTGTAAATATAATAAATATATATGGGATAAAATGAAAATAATTTTTGAAGGAGATTCAAAGGTTAATCTTGCTAAGTTAAAAACTCATGAAGGAAATTTCAAATTCTCAATATGAAGGAAGAAGATTCTATGGCATCCTTTCTACAGAGAGTTTATGATATTATGAACATCATTAGAGGTCTTGGAGAAAACATTGAAAAGGCTTCTATAGTTAAAAAAGTATTAAGGTCTCTATCCCTCAAGGTTGATCCAAAAGTATCTGTTATAGAAGAAAATAATGATCTTACTTAGTTGAAAATGGATCAATTGCATGGCACCCTTACTGCCTATGAGATGAGATTAAATGATGATATAACACCAAAGAAAGAAGAAAAATTCAAGATATAAATGAAGCCAAAGAAGAAGTTCCAGGATAAGAAACCCAAAGAGGATGACATATCTGACATTGATCAAGATGAACTAATTACTTTAATTACTAGGAAATTAAACAAAGGCTCAGGAAAGTATAAGGGCAAACTACCCTTCAAATGTTTTAATTGTGGAGAGAGGACATTTTGCTCATAATTTACCTCATAAGCATGAGAATAATGATGATGAAGAACATGATGAAGGCCAAGATGAAGACAAGAATACACACAGAAAGAAAGGTTTTAGAAAGTATAGAAATAAGAATAATCTCTTCAAGAACAAGAAGAGTCTCTACACCAAAGAAGATTGCACCTCATCAGATGAGACTAAAGATAATGACTTAGAATATGATCATGAAGATTATGGTCCTATTGAATATGAATCTTTATTCATAGCTGAGGAAGGAAGTTGCTCACATCAAAAGAAGTCTACTTAGAGTGATTTAGATGATGATGAAGATGAGGTGGACTATGAGATTGCATTGATAAATTCTCTTAAATAACTAAAGATTGAGAATAATATCAATAAGAAGATGAAGTATCAACTTAAATACTATGAGGATCAATTTAGTGTGTTTGAGGCAAGAATGAATGAAGACACTAGGGATCAAGAAGATATGGTCAAGCATCTTAGTTGTCAATTGGAAATTTTATCTACAAGCTTGAAAGCTAAAGAAGATGAATGTTCAAGGTATGTAATTGAAAATGAGTCATTGAAATATGAGTTAGAGAAGAAATATAGTAAGATGAAGTCATTTTTGAGATTTGAAAAGAGCTCATGTGATCTAGATAATATTTTGAATGATCAAAAGCATGCAAGTGATAGAGCTAGTCTTGGATACAAAAAAGAACCAAATAATGCAACTCAAGACAAAATGAAGACTAATGTGAACAAGGATAATCATACTTTGAATAAAAATCATTAGATAAGGAATGAAGGTGCTGGAAAAATAAAGACAAATTAGATTAGACAACCAAATGCTATGAGGTATGCAAATTTTAATGGTTACTGTGACACATGTAATCAATTTGGGCATAAAGCTATAGAATGCAAGAGACCTGTTAGAAATGATTTTTCATGGAACTATGATGGGGATCATCATTTAAAAGGTGTAAAAAATTTTAAGTGCTTCAACTATGTTGATGTGGGACACTTTACAAATAATTGTCCACATAAATTTAGACAAGGTGAGTCCTCTTCAAAAAGAGGAGGTTATTTCATTTGTCATGAGATAGGACACATTACAAGTTTATATCCGAATAAGGTAAGACAAATTATGTTTTCATCAAGGAGTATTATTTTCTACAACTATGATAATATTGGCCACATTTCTAGGTTCTGCAAGTAAAGGCTATTAAGTCAAAATAAGTTTAATTAGGATCCTAGAGTACAAGGAAGAAGACAAGTGAACTCATGGAAACCAAAGGTAGTAAGTATGAGTCATGGTGAGACTTTAGGTCCAACTAATCTATTTGATATGGTGGAGAATGATATAGAAGGTAAAGAGTGAAAAGGGCTCGCATTATCTACTCATGTTGTGAATGAAGAGACTAAGCTCAAGGAAAAGACCGAGATACTGATTAAGGCTAGTTCTGAGGTAAGTATGGATCCAAGTGAAAATTTTGTTGTTGTTGACCAAGTCTCATTCAAATAAAATAAATTTTCAATTCCTAGTGATAAGGTTCCAAGATGAAAGGAAGATTCTATATATGAAAAGGTATGTCATGAATCTATGTTATCTCCATGCATTTTCAATCCAATCATAAAGGAGAATATTGTAGTGGATGAGCATGTTGCTTCTCTTAAGTATAAGAAGAAGAAGAGATATAAGTATCAAATGACCAAATAAGAGAAGGAATATGAGTATTTTTGAACAACTCTTGGTTTCACATTGTTCTAGGACATTGTGAAGTAGGGTTTATCTATCTATGCTTCTTAAGAGACTCCTTTCAATGGAGAAGTAAGTGTTGTTGTGTATGCAATATCTGTAGAGTCAGAATGAGTGTTTCCAAGTGGAATAATGAGATTGAGGCAATGTAAATAAGTGTTTGATCCTCAAAAAGGTTTGTACAATTTTTTGTGATGTGTTTCAGGTAATTTTTTTGTCTTGATGATCTTGTTTGTGCCAATTGAAGAATTTTGAGTGCCCTCAATTTTATCAATTTTTTATCTTAAGGTCAAGTAGGCTTAAAATGGGTTATATTAATTCAATGTTACCAAGTGTAAGGAGTCTCAATTTTTGTTATAGAAGTGTGTGATGCTTGTCTCCAAGTGTGCAAGAAGTTTTAGAGGAGGGTGTTGACTAGGAAGTTGGTTGACCTTATATGTTTTGAAATTCTATCATTTTGGGCTCTATTATAAAAGTGTTTACCTTATGAGTTAATATATAAGGATTATTAATAGGTTTAATGGGCCATATTAGTTTTCAAATCAAGCTTCACAGAGATATGAAGGTTTTTGAGTCTTAAGTTATTCAAGTTTTTGTCATGTTAGAGGCCTAATTGGTTAGTAAGATTGTGAAGGGAGTATGTTTCATAGGATGAGATAGGTGATGAATATTGGTTTTATAGAGGGGGAATATGATAGTGATCCATATATGAAGTTTCAAGTCTTTAAGGTATGTTTACTAGAAATTGTGAGCTCTGCAAGTTACAAGTAGGGCTACATGGAGTCTAGACATGCTTAGTAATGAAGATGTGATTTTTTTCTTAATTTATCTAAAAGAGAAAGGAATGAGTATTTAAATATGAGTTATCATGTTGGGTTAGTGCATTTTTCCTATTTGGTGAGTGGCATGAAGTTAATTTAGTGGTCCCTGAATTGGCTTGTTGAGAGAAAATTTGAAGGCAAGTGTGGTGGTTCTTTATGGTGTATGGAGATCTGAAGATGCTCAAGAGGTGAAATGGATAAAATATATTATGGGGAGTCCCTATAAAATGTTTATTGATATTTTTCATTATATTTTAGTGCTTTTGTGTGTTCTTTATTCATTGGTTGCAGTGCTTGGTTGAAGAAAGTGTTGGCATGTGGCAAGAGGAAGTTGACAAAGCAAGAAGAAGTAGGCTCAAGGTAAGGGGGAGTTTGTATAATTTTATTTTTAAGGTGGTAATATATTTTTTATGGTCTTTTTAGGTCCTCAAGATCAGTTGGTTACCACTTTATCATTATGTCAAAGGGGGAGAAGATTCTTATTATGAGAGTGCTTAAAGAGAGAAAAGGAAGGTGAGTTGTTTATTGTTATATGATGGTTGTTGACATCAATGAAAAAGGGGGAGATTGTTGGAGAGTTTTAAATGATGTCATGGTAATGTCATTTAGGTTTCCATGTTATTGGATGAAGTTCCTTGATAGTCTAAATAACAATGACAAAGTGTGCAATATGCTTGTCTTAGTATGCTTAAAGGAGGCTTGGATGATCTTCAATTTTGGTATGGTTAGAGATGTTCAAGGATGAGTATGGTGATTTGAGGATGTGAAATAGTTCCTTAAGATGTTTTATATGCTTTAAGTTCTTGTATGCATAAGTGGAATTCATCTAGTAGTCCATTGTTTTCATCTAGACATTTTGGGTCTAGTGGCATAAAATCTGAGTAGGCAATTTGCTAACATCACCATTTCCACGTGTGGATGATTCAAGGGTAGTTGGTCACATGGTTATGATAATATTTATTCCTTTTTACTATTCAATAAATTTTAGGTCATTAAATGGATTGTAACATAATATATGCAAGTACAAAATTGGGCTTCTAGGTAGTTTGACAATGTTTTCCCATACTTAGCCAATTTTGCAATGTGGTAAGAAAAGTTGAGTAGGTATTTTGATGGTGTTATATTTTACACATGTGAAGGTGTAAGGATAAAATTATCATATGGTTTTGTTTAGTTTTGTTCCTAATTTATTTTTTCTAAGTTTAATATCATGTGATGAAATTCATCAAAAGATATGCATGTGCAAAGTTGGCCTTCCAGGAAGTTCTTGACATAGTTGGCTCTGTGGTAGAGAACTTTGAGTGAGCATATTAATGGAATTATATCTCACATGCACAAAATTTTATATCATTCATCTAAGCTCAAAAAAATCTATTTAGGTCTAAATTTGGCATTCCATGTATATAAACAATGGTCCCCATACTTAGTCATTTTTGCACGATGTTAAAGATCAAGACCGGGTGAAGATCCAACAGTTCATGGGATTTTATACATCTATATCTATAGTGAATATTAATTAAAATGGGTCAAAGTTTTAAATGATTATACTAAGTAAATATCAAGCTCCTTACAAAAGGATCAATGGAGCATGTATTCTAAGATGTTAGGATGCAGTGAGATCATGCCAAGTGTTTAATGTTTAATGTTGAGCAGAAAAAAAGATAGAGATTCTTCCAAGGATAAATGGTGAGTTTTTATTAATATTTATTGAGATAAATAGTGTGCATTAAATTTGATAGGTCAAAGTGGTAGTTATCTAGCATTATTAAATCAAGGACAATATCGAAGAGATTGACAGAGTGTGTGTGGTTAAGATTGCAAGATTGCACGAGATGAGGTCAATTATTCTAAGTTTAACATTTGGGAAGTGGTATTATATATGCTAAAGTTTGAATAATATTAATGGTGCATGATCTATATAAGCATCAAGGACATGAGATGATAACATCGTGTTTGAGGTTTAGCTGTGACCATTTTCATTTGAATATTTGAATTTAATAAAGGAATAACTACTGCTATATATTTTGGATATATATTTTGATCTATGTAAAATTTGATCATAGTGTAAAAATAAAATTTGTAGAAGACTCCAAGGCACATATATAAATCTATATTTTAAGTTTTGAAAGTGCGAACAGTCAAATTTATGAAGGTTCAAAGTTAACTATCTATTTATGTATGGACTGCAAGTAACTCAAGAAGGATAGTTAATCTTGTGTTGATGTTAATTCGATGTTTCATGATGACTTAGATATTTGGGAGTATTTTATACTCCATTAAGATCATATATATGGAATTTAGATGTGTGAACAATGCTTAATAAGTTGACTTGTGTTTGTTCATGATGTTCTTATGCACCAAGTCAAAGTTTGTGTTGATTGAGCATACACAAAGGTGAGTAGAGATGATTGTGATCATTTGAGGATAAATAAGGGGTCATATAGAGTGTAACTATGCATTTTTAATTGGTCCTATGTTTATTTTTTCTTATTTTTGTGCTAATTGAGTGAATAGGTCTACATGAGACCTATAAGGGCTAATATGGCATAATTGAAAGGGGTTATTGCCTAAGGGTGACCCATAGATGATATGGATTATATATGAAGATTGTTTTGAGTATTTTATTGATATTTAAATATGAATTAAAGGTTAAGGTATGCCTATTGTCTTGCCAAGATGGTGATGATCATGAATTCTCTATAAATAGTGAAACCAAATGTGATGGTTTCTAGACTTTGAAGAGGGTGTGCATGTGAGAGTTATGGAGTGAAGGAGAGGGAAAGTGCCTAGTATATGAGTTGATGAGTATATCATATTTATTACTATGTTTAATACTTATATATTCATGTTTTTGATGTCATAATAGTGCTCTTATATATTGAAGATGAATGAAGAGGTCTAGGGTGATCCAAAAGGTGGATTTGAATGCATTGAGCGTATAGAGTTGAAGAGTGATAATCAGAGGTCCATAGTCAGGTGTTGAATACATAAAATTAAAATGTTTATTTGTTCATAGGTGTTGTTTTATCATCTCAACATCTATAGGGTTATAACCACCTTGCAAGGTGAAACTTGTTAAAGTTCTAGTTATTATGTCAACTTAGCTAGACAGGTGTTATAACACCTTATGGGATTGCACTCACTAAATAAGGGATGGCAGTTCCTTGATAAATTGTAGCTGGTATAAATTGGTTCTTTTTATTATAGGATATTAGTCCAATTGTAGGTTCTAGTGGGTTTTCTCCCACAAGAGGGTTTCTTACATATGTCATGTCATATTTGTTTGATCTTGCATTGCCTCACTTGCTCATTGCTATGAATGATATGTGTGTTTCATGAAATACTTTTGGTAATTGATTAAGAGTTTGAAAGGATTGAAATTGAATTTGGATTTTTTGGGCTCACTGATTCACCTCCCTCTCAGTGATTGTACCATTAATAAGAGACTCCTTTATCAAACCCTACTAACAAGCCAAGATGAATGTTTGTGTAAATTAGGTATAGTATGAAAATAATGTAAGAGTAAGGAAAAGACCCCTATTATTGTTGTATATTTGATGACTTTGATGTAGATATATCTTTAAAAAAATAAAATCTACTATAGCAAGTGATAAAAAAAATCAAGATTAGCTTAAATGAAATTTGTCATTAGGTAAGAAGAGTTTCATGGATGTGATTATATAAGATACCTACATGATATGATAATATGTGTCACTTTGTAATTATCCTAAAAAATAAGGAATTAAAAGTAAAAGTTTAAATAAAATAATAATTAATGAGCCCCAAAGACCAAAATAATGGTCAAAATTAGTGGTGTCATAGATTTATGAAAAAGGCATGACATGACCTAAGGCAACGCCATGAATTTATTGAAAGTCTATAGTGTTGATGTCATCGAAACTATTAGAGAGTAGCTTAATAACTAGGGAGGGAATAATTAAAGATATAATAGAAATATATATGAACAAATTTAATCTTAAAAAATGTATCTAACATAGTACAAAATTAATAATCACATATCCCCTAGAGGTATGACTTTTATGCATTTGAGAAAAATAAATATTGCAAAGTGCCAAGAGAACATACAAATATTAGTATGTATAAGAATACTATACTTACCTATGATAAATTAACTATGAATGAAATGATGATTACACTTGATGATTGTACAATCTCCATGAAGCAATAAGACTTGAGGGAGCCCTAAAAATTTTAGAACTTGTACCCTCATCAAGAGGAATACAAAAAGAGAGTGTTGATAAACACCAAACATAGGAGGTTGATAAAAATGAGGGTATTTCTAATTTATGGTGTCAAGAGATAGATAAAAAATGAAAACAAGTAACAAGAAGATTGTGTATATGGATTATTACCCTGAACAACATAAAAATGAGAATTCTTGACCCAAAATGTGGTCATTATGATCGAACAAGGGATCAAAACATAAAATGATGAAAAATAGTCTACCATTACAACAAGAACATGATAAAACCACTAAAATGGAAATTTTGTTGAGAATAGAGTAATAACATAGTGAATAATGGTCTAGATCCACTAATGAATAAATAGAATGAAAATCTCAATTTTATCCTCACTTGCACATTCAAACTTTCCATAGTGACTATCTTATAGTAAATTGCCATGGTATATATAAGAATTTTATATTTTGTGATAAAATAAGGAATTATTTTTGATTTACTACACCAATGAGTTTCATGAACACTACAGACATATGAATCTCTTCAAGATAAACCTGAACACATTCTTGAAGTACATTAGTGGCCTTCAACATTAGATATAAGCTACCAAGGATTTTTTAGTGTGTGGAAATTTAGGGGAAGTTTATCAATATGTTGTCTAATTTATGAAAATTAAAAGATGAAGTAAAATTACCTATCCTCATGTCTTGGTCCCTCACATAAGAAAAAATATTTAGGGAGCAATCAAATTTTCGTTGAACCATAATAACCTTACATAGGGAAACCTTCACCTAAGATTTATAATGAAATTACTTAGATAGTTAATAGTAATGGAATAATATTGCATAGAAATATGATAGGATTAATTAGATCCATAATAATATTATATGAAAAATAAAATTATGGATAAATATGATTGAGCCACTTCGAGGGGGAAACTTCCACAACCATGCAATAAGAATAGAATTCATAGTTATGTGATCAAATGATAACCATTACCTCCTCTATATATGCTAATTAGCCCATGGTTATTTTTATAGGCCAACCTTAATAATAATACAATAATCATAGAGAGATGTAAGTATAATATAAAAGCTTATGTAAGCCACAAGTCGACCACACATATAACTAGACATGTTATAGGTTAAGGGTGTAACATGCCCCTCTCATTCAAAATAACATTTCCCTCAATGTTAAAAATCTTTGGATGTTGTTCTAAAAAACATTTATCCTCCCACATTTCATCTTCACATTTCAATTTCTTCCACCTGATCAAGTACTTCTTAATCTCTATTATTCTCAACCTTTTTGTGTAGGTGTAGGATCTTATCAAGCTATAAAATGACTTAGCCTTCTTCATCAAGTCATGGTAACTCAGTATAGGTATAAAATATCTATCCAGTTAAATTATTTAGGAAAAATACATGAAATATAGAATTTATATGATTTGATTGGGGTAGTTCCAACTTGTATGCACCACTGCCAATTTTATGCAAGATCTTATAAGGGCAATAATACTTTGGAATTTTTTTTTTTATCATTTTAAATCAAATTCAAAGACATATACTTATATGGATACAATAACACAAAAACCCAATCACCAATGTCAAGGTTCCTTTTATTAAAGTGTTGATCATCTTGTTGCTTCATTCTATGTAGTGCCATTGCTAAATTCTATCATAAACTAGCTAGTGACTCCTATTGATGTTGAATGTGTTCTTCAACATATCTAAAATTTTATTGCACCTTCAAGGATAAAGTTATGTGTGGGGGTTGATAACCATAAATTACCATAAATGGAGACATTTTGGAATATTAATGGAAGGAAGTCTTTTACCACCATTTTTTTAGTGGCATCCATGAACCCACTATTCTTGTTTATTTGATGCAAAACAATGGAGATACCCTTCTAGGTATATGTTGACCAATTCTATTTTCCCATCAAATTGAGGATGATATGATGATCTATGATCCAATTGAGTGCCCAAACAAGATAATAAATTAGTCTAAAAATTATTAGTAAATATTGGATCATGATCACTTATAATGATCTTGGGAGTACCATGTAAATTTTGAACTATATCTAGAAAAGTGATAATTACTACAAGTTTGCTACAAATGACTGTGAGAAGGATAAAAATGAGCATAATTTTTGAGACTATCCATAAATAACATGATGAAAAAAATTTCCTTTAGACCTCAAAAACCCTATAATGAAATTCATGGAGATTTCTACCCACCTCTAGTTGGAATGGATAAAGATTATAAAGATCAAGTGTCTTAATTATTTCACCCTTGTTCTAATGACACACCATGCATTGAGACACAAATTTGTATATATCCCCCTTGATTCATTCCCAAAATAAATAATGTTTGATACTATGATAGGTTTTAAAAAATCTTGAGTTCCCCTATTAGATATGCATGAAGCTCCTAAAATATATTGTGTATCAAGCTGGAATTCTTGCTTAAATATAGGTGATATTTATACAATAATGTATTCACTTTCCACTCAAATTTGGTTGAGACATCATAACCATGTTGAATATTTTGAATCAAAAATCATGTATCCCTATCATTCTTCCATTTTGATTGTGCTTCTTCCAACTAATCTACCTTCCAAACAGTCATTACACATAATAATACCTCAATGGAATCATCCTTCCTACATAGTGCATCTGCTACAACATTATCTTTTCCTTTAATGTAGATGAATCTAAAGTTATATCCCAACATTTTAGTCACCCATTTTTTTTTTAATGATTAAAATAAATGTTCTAAAAAATATTTTAGACTATCAGGATCAATCTTTACCTTAAAGTGTCTACCCATCAAATAGGGTCTCCATTAGTTGACTGCATGAAGAATAGCCAACATATCTTTTTCATAGATTGGATTGATCCTATTTTTACATTTGAGTTGATGACTCTCAAATTTGATGGGTCTTCCTTCCTTTAAGAGTACTAACCCAATGCCATAACCATATTATTCACATTCAATAACCTTTTTTTTGAAATAATCAAGGATAGCCAAAAATTGAATGGTGCACATAGCCTCCTTTAGATACACAAAGGCCTCGATAGTTGTATCATTCCAATGGAAAGAGTATTTATTCAACAAGGTCATTAGTGGAGTTTTTATGCTTCCATAATTTTTCAAAAATCTATAATAGTAACCTATTAGTCCCCAAAAAACCTATGATTTTGGAGGGTTTTTGGCACTCTCTATTATATCATATATTTAATCTTATGAGGGTCGAATTTCACTCCTTCATGTGAAATAATATGAACCAAGTAATCCACCTCTTAAACTCCAAAAGAAAAATTTGAAGTTTTTACATAAAGGTGATGTTATTTCAGAACAAATAGTACGTGTTTCACATGTTACAAATGTTCTTCACAAGTTTTGTTGTATACTAGGATGTCATCAAAAAATACCAACATAATTTCCTTAAAAAGGTCCTAAAACAATGTTTATCAAACTTTTAAATGTAGATGGTGAATTTTTGAGACCAGATGACATGACCTTAAACTCGTAATTGCATTCATGAGTTTTGAAAGTTTTCTTATGGATATCCTCATCTCTAATTTGAATATTATGGTACCTAGAATGAAGAACTAGTTTAGTGAAATGAATAGTACCATGTAGTTCATCTAGAAAATCATCAATTACTAGAATAGGTAAATTATATTTGATGGCGTACTTTTTGAGTTCTCTTTAGTCTGGTCATATCCTCTAAGTATTATATTTCTTATGCACCATGACCATTAGGGATGAATATTCACTTTGGATATGTTTGATAATACCTACCTCCAACATCATATATACTGTATTTTCAATTTCACTATTTTGGAAATATGCATACCTGTATGGTATGATGTTTGGTGGTTGACCACACAAAATTAGGTGAACGTCATGACCATGTTCTCTACTTGGTGGTAGTATTTTACACATGGCACCAAAAACAACTGGGTGGTCACAAAGAATCATATGTAGATCAAGACATGTAGATGCCTTTATTAGTTGAAATTTTTATCTAAAATAATCATGCTACAAATATTTCAACCCTTTTTTTTTGAGAATCCTCATCATTTAATATGAGTTAACCAATTATGAATATTTTTCTTATAATCCATGTAGTTCAAATGTCATACCTTTAAAATGAAAGTGCATGAACAGTTCTTAGAAATTCATCTCTATTATGCCCAAGGTTATAATCCATTGTAATCCCAAAACAATGTTTTCCCCACCCATGGGAATGACAAACATAGGATAATCTACAATAATGACCTAAAATTTTGGATTTGGGTAAATAAAATGGTTCAAATGAATAACTAACTGACTATTGATGAAGTTATATGTACTCCTTAAGTCAATCAACATTGTCATCTTTTGTTTCTTGAAGAATCCCAAAACCTTAAGGGTTTGAGGTGTGATAATATTTGAAAGTGCATGATAGGAGATAGTTGGGTGGGAACCTAATTTTTTTTATTCTATCTCTTATTCATCCTCACTTGAGGTCATGTCATCTTCTTCATCTTCATTGGATCCTTCAATGTAAAACAACTTTTTCTCAACACATTTATGTCCTTTACTCAACTTGATATCAAAACATAAATATAACACTTTTTCACTCTTCTCTTTCATTTTATGAGGGGTCAATATTGTAGGCTAAGTAAATGATGGTGTTGTGGAATTGTATTCTCATTTGATAGTGAAAGCCCTTAGTTTGATCAGATCTTTTTCCTCTACTTTGTGTGATAATGTTGTGGACTCAAATATTGAACTTAGATTAAACATGCAAATTGATCTAGAAGAATCTAACCACTTAAGCAAATTACAGTGATGAAGAATATAATACATTCTAGGAGGTCCATTAGAGGTCCTAGGGGTCTTCGAAAGCCATGAGATGGTATAGAATGTGTATTGGGGGTTTTCCATCCAAATTTGTAATTTCAAATTGTAAGACCCAAGCACTAAGGGGTCATATGATTATATTGAGATGTAAAATGGATATATAAGTTATGAGGTAGTCATAAAATGCCATATGTAGTGACTATATGTAAGTGTCATGTCATTACAAAAGGTGGTGGAAGAGTTTTAGCTGTAACCACCCAAATCCAACATAGATGTATGAAAATATGAGTTATTATGTGAGAGGAGAGAGAATAAGAGAAAGTGAGGAGAGTATAAGTAATGGAGAGATAAATCCAAATATGAGAGGGGAAGGATAAAATAAAAGATAATGTACACTTTCCAAGAAGAATAGCAGAGTCCAAGAATGGACTGCATATGTAAATGTTGATGGTGCATGTTATTAAATAAGAGTTGTTTGTGTATGTTTACTCTCCCATTCAAGGTATATGGATTATTCTTGGTTATATTTTTCCTTGATTATGCTCTTAAATATATATATACATCACTCTTTATGTTGTTTCAAGTACTAGTCAAGGAATGCACAGTGACAGTCCAAAAATA
Source organism: Torreya grandis (assembly GCA_037957365.1). Classification (NCBI taxonomy): domain Eukaryota; kingdom Viridiplantae; phylum Streptophyta; class Pinopsida; order Cupressales; family Taxaceae; genus Torreya; species Torreya grandis. Next base: position 2,535,953 of record JARHVA010001029.1, on the reverse strand, counting down.
AAGTGAGGTTGTGGTTAAAAGAAGAAAATTAAATTGTATGGAAGTTTGTTGACATATGAAAATAGTTATGTGTTCAATATAAATAAGTATATAAACTCTATAAACACTCAATATGGTAATTTGTGGTATTATAAGTAAGATAACTCAAGAAAGAACTCTCTCAACCCTAAAATTTTAATGTATGTCTGAGATACTCAAGTTAATGAATAGTTTTGATAGATTTAGAGGATGATAAATTTAAGTATAAACATGATATGATTGTCTCAAAGTTATATATGAATCATTAAATTAATTATGGTGTTACTCCTTGCATACTAAAGTGAGAAATCAAAGGAAAAGAGAACTCAGTCCCTTGGAATTCTATGTGTGTATGTCACAATTGACATACTAGGGAAGCAAGGTGTTTTATCTCCTCTCAAGAAATTTAAGGTCTTAAATTAGGAATGAATGTTGTCATTAGTTTATAGGGATAATTATAATGACTATTCCTAATTTTAAATGTTAAAAATATATTATAATCATAAAACTTCATGACTCTACATGTACCCTATCTTGAGATAGATAGTCACATTGAAAAGGAGAGGTAAGACCTTTTTTGTACCCAAAAAATGAATGGTATTGATTAATGTAGGTTTAATATGTTGTGAAAAGGTGTATGGAATATTTTTTAGGTCTTGAGATAGACTTAAAATATCAATAATTAATTTTGACTTCATTCTAGGGTGTCCCAGTCCTGTAGGTTATCATTTTTGGGCACAATCAAGTTTAGAAAAGAGGATTTAAACATATTTGTGACCTTGGAAAGCTTAAATACAATGTGTTTCAGTGTATTTTGATTATATATTCCTGATTCATCCACTTTTAATTTTTAAACCCCTTTTATATTCATGAAATCCTTTATGAGTCCTCCTTGGCCTGTTACAGATCTTACATAGGGTTTCTTGACCAAATATACATTTTGGTAGCTAGAGAAGGACCTAGGATCTAAAATTTTGTTTGAATTTTTGGATTGGTGAAATAAAATAGAATCAAAAGGTTTTTATTAGATTTGGCATGTGTGTAAGTTTGGAGAGGCAAAACTCAGAATTGAAGAGTTAAAGACCTAAAGAAGACCTAATTGAAGGATGGTTTGATCTAATAAGTACATCACCATGGATTGTTAGTTTTTAAAATTATGCAAAAATTTACAAAAATACAAAGGGTATTAGAATATGTTCCTATATTTCCAAGGTGAGTTTTATAAATTCCTAGACAAGAAGGTTTGTATAAAAAAAGGCTACAAGGAAACAGTCTCATTATTAAGCTTGAGGTGTGTAAGTGGATGTTGAGAGTGAGTCATGGGTATAAATGAGATTAGGTAGGTATTTTATTCCTAGTAGAGATGATATATCATGAAGAGTTTCACTCAAGGAATCTAAATCAAGAATTAAGGTGTTTGAGTCTTGAGGAGCTAATAGCCCGATGAAGCTAATGAGTGAGTGAATGAAAGGAGATGGAAAAATGAATGTAATGAGATGAGTGGATGACTGTGAGGTTTATGGAGGGTCTAAATATAGTGAAAAATGATTCATAGGTGATTAGTGAACAATTTCATGCATGAGGAGGCTATCAAGCCTAGTGAGAAGTTGAAAGACTATTAAAAGATTGAAGCTCAAGAATAGAGCAAGGCATTTGCAAGCTACGATCAGTGATTAAGATTAGAGATAAGGATGGTAGAATGAGGTTGTTATCATAACCCTCTACATAATTTTTGATATTAGATAAAGTTAAGATCTTGGTTTAAGTTATGTTTTGAGTTATTAAAGATTGTTGATTTGAGATTGAAAAGGATTATTATGAACATTGTATGAAGTGAAACTATAGAGGTATTATGAGAAATAAAAGTGTGGTACAGGGTTCATTTTAGTGGGCTATATAAAAAAATATATTGAGTTTTTGAGGTGAATCATATTGGTAATGGTGATGAATCAATTTGGAAGGTGTATCATTACAGAGGTGAATCATACAATGTCATGTGGTGAATCACACAAGGCTTGAAAACATGGATGATCACCCAAGAAACCTAGGAGAATGATGGTATATTACTAAAAAATGACAAAAACTATAGAATAAAATTGATGTGATGTAGACAAATTTTGTCACATTATAGATAAATGTTGGCATCCTATAGATGGATGCCAGTATAATATAGACATGTGTCTACATAATACAAATGGACACTGGCATAACATAGGTATATGCCAACCTCATGCATATATCTAACAACATGGTGTGGGTGATCACTAGAAGACTATAGATTAATATGTATGCAAACCAAATGAATGTTGGAATGGTGTGGAAGATTACCAAAATATTTCAAATAAACACTTGGGAAGATTGGTCAAACATTGACATGATGTGGGTAGATGCCAACATCATATAGATGGATGCTTGTGTTATTTGGATGGGTATCAAAAATATGTCGATGGCAATAAAATCATCTAAAATTATCTATTTCTCATCTACATCACATTGAAATTCACCTAAAGGGTGTTAGTGATTGTTTATATCATTCTCATAGTCATTCACCAGTGGGAGGTAGATGAATGTTGGTGTATTATAGATGCATGCATGTATAATGTGGGCAAGCATTAGTGTGGTGTGAATGGTCTCCCACATTCTTCAAGTTTTTTGTAGGGTGTTGGTGGGTGACCAAATGCATGCCTAATTTTTATGTGGACCACTTGATCATTTTATAGGTATCTTTGATGAGTGCCTACATGATACAGGTGGTTTCCCATATTGAGCTAAACAATTATAAATGTGACAAATGCACCTCATTTTACACTTTTTACCATTTATTGCTCTCTTTCCATGGTTAAAATTTTTACACTCTTTTCCTTGAATTCAAAAACCCTATTTTCATCCATGGCTTCCATTTCTCAGACCTCTTCTGGTATTGGCATAGAGGTAACTAAAAACCCCAAACCCACTTCTAGAATTTGATGTGCACCATAATCCAAAGGCTTCTACAATAATAAGACACATAAAATGATTGGTTAAAGACTTGAAAGTTCAATGACATTATCTACATGCCTCAGTATGAGAAAGATATTCATTTGTTAAATGTTCTCTTGTAAAGCTTTGATACCACTTCTTCCATGTTTCACATCACCTTAGGCTCCCAGAATGTTTCATTTAGAATCTATCATGAGGATATTAAAAGACTAAAATGTCTACCTTACAAGTATGGGGACATGGTCACCACAAAGGCCTTACTAAATGATGAGGATAAAAATTATTTTGAGTCTCATTACTCATTATAGGTGGATGATATGTATTGTAAATTTTATAATTTCTCATTTTGACTAGTTTTACTTCTGTTATTTCTAACTTGTTAATTTTTTTTACAGATCCTCAATGCCATAGTAAAATAAGGTTAAGAATTGAATGTGTTAAAAATTATTTTATGATGGGAATGATTGAACTCTTCCAAGAATTTTTTTGTAGGGTAGACCATCAGATATTCTATTCTAGGCTATGGTTTATATTCTTCATACTCTGGGTGCTCAACCATTAGACTGGTGCACTTTTATTTCCAATAGAATCAAAGATGATTTTAACTTTGCTCTATGCAATGAACATACTCAGTTTTCTTATCATAACTATATCATTGCATTGTACTATGAAGAAATTTTGGATTTGCAAGCATCCTCTATTCCTTCTCCTCTCAACCCCATAATGTTTGTTAATGCACTCTCCCTTGAAGCACAAGAGGTTAGTTGGAACTGTTGTTTGAGAAATTTTGAGCTTTGTACTATAGTTATTTCAAATAATTATATAAATATCGATATAGCTAATTTTAAATAAAATATATATTTTTCTTGCAAAAAAAATTAAATGAAACACTTGCTAGAAGAATTGTAATGATCAAGGGATGCCAACCTCCTGAGGCCATAGTGGAAATAAACATGGAGGAGGATGCAGAATTAACTCCACAGATACTTGAGAAATAATTGATAATAAGAAAAAAAATACAGAGTTTGATTACACCTCTGACACAACCCTCCACTCATCTTACTGGTATAGCTTTATAAACTAACTTTTCTTTGATTGAATAATCTTTTATCATTGTAATATTTTAACTCTATTTTATATATAGTGGAGCCTGTGTAATCTATATTACAAACACTAGGTGAGTTTGGTAGATCTTTGAGAGTTCTCCAATAATAGCAATAGCAACAACCACAACAACAAAAGCAACAAGGTGCACTAAATATATCTATTTTGTTTTAAATGCTAATATTATGTTAGATTTTTATAATTGGTCATTTTAGTGATTTTAATTCCCATTTGTAGGTCCTTATTCTCAACAAAAAAAATTCCTACCACTTCCACCACCCTATCATGGCCATGTAACTACTCGTATTAGGAAACATTTATTTATCCTAGATCAAAGTGATGGCATGATTTAGGTTACAACATTGTATTTTCCAAACTTTTCACTTGGTGGTCTGTCCAGTGCAATAAGGACCATAGTTCTTCATGATATTAGTCTAGATGAAGAGTATTTGGGCATTGATAGTGAAATACCCATGGTTTTTTCAACCTGCATGATATCATACATGGATCTCAGCTTATAGAGCCTTTACAGAAACCTCATACGCCCAATTCTCCACCTTACGACACTGAAGGCAGTCATGTGCAGGGGATTCCCTAAATAGATGACCAATGTACTTTTTTCCTATTTATAATTTATTGGTAGAAAATACTAAAGCTTATGTTAATTATTTTATCCTTCCAAACCTTGATGAATTGATATCTTGGGAGCATCAAGAAAAGTATTAATTCAGGAAATAAATGCCCATTTTTGCAACCACAATCAACACAATTAATTATATGCAACAGTGGAGCATCAACCAACAAAAATTGATGTTTTATTCAACCAAGTAGTTTAAGGAAGTGTTGTGGTGAATAATAGATTTAATAATGATGTTATTGATATCATGCTAAACAATCTTGAGAACTTGAATGCATAAGCCCAAGCATACTATAACAAATGGGCATAAAACAAAAGCCTAGTGGATCTTGTGAATGCAGAAAAAGAAATTTTTTTGGTAAGTTTATTTATGATTTTTTAAATTAAAATTTATTTTAAAACATTTAACAAATTAAATGTTTTTTGATCATTTGTAGTCAGAATATATAAATTTAAAAAACCAAGTTGTTGTCCTTGACATGCATCTAAAGAATGCATACAAAAGTATTTATGTGGCAATTTATTTCAAGGAAAAACTTGTTTTATTGAATAATCAAAATAATACATTGAGGAAAATAACTTGAGAAAATAGCTTGGATCTTGATGTTTTGTTTAAAATAAAGTTGAAGTGGACCCATCATTATTTTTAGTGGGATATTCTACTATAGAAAAATGGGTAAATCTTGCCAATATACATTTTTTAGTGAAATATCTCCAAGATTATGGGATCCCAATCCTCATAGATAGCACAACCACTACTAGTACCGGTTAACAAGTAGTGGAAGGACAAATTGATCCACAATGATTATGAGACTTTAAGTTTAGCATTGTTTTATAATTTCTTCCATACTATTATTGTTTAATTAATGGAAACTAAGGTTTGAGCTCAAAGCCTTGAGTAATTTTATGCTTATGTTTTATAATTACTGAAAACTTATGTTTTATAATATTAAAATACATTTTGTAATTATGGATTGCTTACTCATATTAGGCTACGATGTCTAATAATTTACTGTAATGTTCAACTAGTTTAATTTATAGTCAATTTAGTTTCAAAGATATTAAAATATTTTTTACCATTTCATTTGATTAAACAATGTAAATTTAATTCAAAATGTCAAACAATTTTAAAAAATAGAATGATGAATATGTATTATTTTTTGCAACTCACAATGTAAAAAATGCTAAAGAATACTATTGTAAAATACTGAAGATAGGATCATATCAATTATGCATTTCATAAAAACTTAACTCAAATTAAATCAATTAAGCATGTCATAAATATTGTTTAGTATTTTCCATATACATATTATAATGTTACAAACTAATAATCGGGTATCTCAAACAACCATTTGGTAACCTGTGTTTCATCTCTAACATTTGTATGTCCTATCTCACTAGCATTTACAATTTCACTATATTTTTTTGTAGTTATATTCATGGAAAATCTTCTTTAAGTTAGAATAATTCAAATTGAAATTCCTCTATCATATATAAATATATCCACTTCATAACCTAAAACATACAACCTTAAACAAGTCTTAAGATTTTTATCCAATCTATTTCAAAGCCTTGATTTGACAAAAGATAATGCACTGAATACCCTTTCATCTTCCATGAAACCCAAAATCATTATTTGGAACAATTCATATAAATGAAAATATTCATTGATTTCTTCTTGTATAACACTGCTCTTATATAGTTTATTCCATAGCCTGGTAATAGAACCTATTTCTATTGGTTCAGTTACTAACTAATATTGTTCAACCATTGTAAGTCCAAAAAGCATTCACTATTTTTTTAGTAAATTCTTTTTAAAAATACCCTTAACTTCTTTTCCATTGATTTATACAAACTTATTGAAATGTTTGATGAGATTACCCATGTATTTGATAAATAAATTACTTGTTTGTTTTTAACCATCTGCACTGTTCCAAAATGTATGATTCACCACCCCCATGGCTTCAAGCAACTCAGCTATTTGAAAATGACATTGAATTTCAACAGATAAGCTTTTTGAAATGTCTCTCAATTTCATTCATGTGTCACATATGACATTATCATATAGAACCCTTTTTACAAGTACTTATTCAAATTCTGATCCAACTACATTAGTTCATCTTTGGAAAGTGTGTAATGTTATCTCCTTTCCATTAATAACAATATAAAGATGATAATGAATATTGAATTTAAAATAGTTTTGAGGTTCCTTTAGATTTGTTAAAGGTTTCCATATCTCAAATATTGGTCCCTTAAAACTTTCATTTGAGTAGTATAATATATCAAGTGATAAACAAACATGTTTCCTCAACCTTATGAAGTCCACAATATATATTGATATCTATTGTGCATGTTTCATCAAACAATGTATTTTATTTAACATGGGAATAATACCACATAATGTTAGCAAAGTTTCAAAATCTATCAAGTAGTTTAATAAATATTTTACATTGTCAATCTCCATCCTATACTTAAACATAAAACTAGCTAATGATTGATATTTTTCAAATATTTTGCATATAGGCTCATACATTGAAATCCATATAGTATCTACATATTTTAATAATTTTTTTCCATTATTCACTCTAATTACAAACTTTTCAAACTCTAAAAACCTTTTTGGACTGCATGACATATATGCATGCAAATCATGGATTAGCTCCTCCAATTTTATGACATTTTTGAATGTGCTTACAATTTTATAAGAAAGATTCATTCTATTTGCCATGCAATGGATTGGAGTCATATATGGGGAAAATAATGTTTTAAGGAAAACACACAAACCTATTTTATTCCCATGTATTACTAATGTACCATTTGTACCAACACACACTAGCTTAGTACCTATATCATGGTAACTCATCCTGGCAATATCCATCAAATTAGAAATAACTGATTTGCCAAGGTTTTTTACCATTATAATTTTTAATCATTTTATGTATATATAAAATGTGAGGTTGCCTTGAATGATTATAAAATGTATATGCATGCATAAATACCCATGGTGTGTTATCAATTGTTATTACCTCATCAATGGATAGTGATAAGAACCTTGTTGATTTTACTTTTTCTTTCAAACCCTCTTTTTCAATCATTGTGAAGCATTTTGCCATCTCCCAAGCACTGGTATCAGAACAATGTGAATGTGGAATGTTGTGCAATCTAATATGATGAAATAAAATCTTGTAATCTAAAAAAATAGAGATTGGTCTTCCTCTTTTCAAAATGTGATATAAAGTTTAAAATTATATATTTTTTACAAACAAATTAGACTAAGCAACCTTTCTAAATTGAGCTTTAATTATTCCTCTTTTCTCAATGAAGTGCCATTAATGTTTTTGATGATTATGATAATCTGTTATGAAGTATTGATGCATGCACTCCTTTTCATTTTTTCATCTCACTATTTTTTTGATATTTCCATCTCTATCTTTTATCGACTTATATATTTTTCCAAAATGTTTTTCAATTGTGTCCAACTTGAGTTGCATTTTGTGGTCCTTTCCAAGTTTCCAACTACATATTATACATTTGCATTTTGTTGGTGTGTCAGTACTTTTTTTAGGATCTATAGGTTCAATAAATGGGTATTTAGATGCCAATTCATACTGAAATGGCCTTCCAACTGTCCATGTATTTTTCTTCTTATGCATAGTTTTTTTGTGCCTTTTCAACTGGAGATTATTTTATCTGCATAGTAGTCTCATCTGAAGATTATGTTGGGTGATCAGATCTCTTGTTTGGTGTTAGGAACTCATCATTGACACCACTACTTATGATGTCATATCTTTATTTCCTTGAATTCAATGGAATAGTGGGTATTTCTTTTTGAGTGATGTTTTTTGTGCCTTTTTCAACTGGAGATTATTTTGGCTGTGTATAAGTCTCAGCTAAATATTATGTTGGGTGAGTAGATCTCTCATTTGGTGTTGGGAAATAATCATTGACACCACTAGTTATGATGTCATATCTCTATTTCCTTGAATTCAATGGGACAGTGGGTATTTTTTTTACTGACTTCTTTTTGGGGAAGTATATATTCAAAAGCATTATACAAGCCTTCAATACTTTTATCATTGTACTCTACATAAAAAATTTTGTATGACATTACTTAATAAATGCCAATACTAAATTATAAAGAAATAAAAAACATTAAATCAAATAATATTTATAATATAGTACCTATGTTTGACATTTTATTCCCAAGTCTGTATTCCAATTCAAGGATATCTTAGATACCTTTATCAATGGGTTTTACATGCAATATTATTTTAGAACTTTTCATTATTATTAAATATTGAAAATAATATTTAATTAATTAAAAAATGGTATTTTACGGGTTAGTACCTTTGTTTGGCATTTCAAATTTTATTCCCAAGTAAGTCTTCTTATGGAGACATTTCTTCCAAAAATTTATCAATGGGTTCTACATGAAAAATGGCTTAAGACATTTTAATTATTATTTAACTTTAGCACAAGCCACTAAATAAAAATCTCTAATTAATTAAAAATTTAGTACTTGTGTTTGGTGTTTGGCTAAAATAAAATAATAGGGTTTTTTTAAATTTCTTATAGGCCTTAACATTTTTTGGAGAAGCCATATAATCAAGCCTATGGAGCCATGGATGAAAGATGATTAACAACAAAATAAAGATGATTGACAATGAACAAATATGCTTGACTAATGAGTAAAGAATCATGACAACAAACACACATAAAGGCATCTGACCACCCAATGATAGCCTATAGGCACCTGACTATATACTTTTGACATTTAAATGTAGCCTACTAGCACTCAATGATAGCCTATGACCCTATGGGTAGTTGATTGCAACTTTATGGCATTTGATAGGAGACAACTGGCACCCACCCATAGACTATTAGTGTCCACCCATAGATTGATGTATTTCACTTATAGATTATCGACATCTACCTACAGACTACTAGCATTTTCCCACATGATATGGGTACTTGATTATAGACTATTAGTGTCCACCCATAGGCTATTGGCATCCACCTGTAGTCTATTAGTGTCCATCAGTAGTCTACTAGTGTCCACCCATAAAATATTAGCATCTACTTATAAAAATTTGATGTCTACCCTTAGAAATCTAGTGTCCACCCACATAATGATGGCATCTATCAACAAAGTTTTAGAATTTACTTACGGCTTACCATCGTCTATCTGTAGACTACTGACATCTGATGGTAGGATGTAGGTGAATGATGATGGGTAATGGATGAAAAATGATAAGTTACCTATAGGTAAATAACTACAACTACTAGACAATGATGAAAATCTATGGGTGGATGATGGGAGTCTATAGGTGGATAATGGTAGGCTACAGTCAAGCACCCATAGTCTATCATCAAGCATCTATGCTAGTAGGATGTAATCAAACACTCGTAGACTACCTTCATGTTTAATTGTTGTGATGGAACTTAAAGAGTAGTAAATGGAATTATAGTTAAAAATATTATAAAAATATATTGTAATAAAATCATTGCCTACCTTACTAGAAATTGTTGATTCTTGAAGCCGTCTTGGGACCTCAAATACAAACCACCAAAAAAATCCTAAAGTCACCTGACGGTATGTGGTGAATTCATTTGGATTGGCTTTTGAGGTACCAATGAATTATATTTATATGATGAAATTTATATTCAAATTTAGGAAAACTTTTCCTCAAAATTAACTTTGACCCTAAAAATTTAGGTGATCCCACCCTGTCGGCCACTCCATAAAAATCATCAAATGTCAACTTTAAAAAATGGAATATTCATATATTAATGAAGATTATCCATAAAAAAACCTTGGTGTGGTGTAGGTATGACCTATTGATATTATCATAGATAAATAAAAGATTAGTGAAGAAATAAGCTAAATCCTTGTATCCAATGTGAATTACTTGAGACTACCGAAGAGAGATCTAGAGAAGATAGAGTGGAAAGAGCATTAAATCTCAAGAGAGATGAGAGGTATACTCCAAGTGAGATTAAAGAGAGATAAGAGATGTATTATATAAAGGACTAAATAAAGAGAAGGATACCTAAGAGAGGTCCAATAAGAACAAGTACGTAAGATTTCCAAATGACAGGTCTAAGTGAGGCCTAGAAAGGGAAGAAAAAGAGAGAAGATGGATGTAGAAAAATAAATGAAAGAGACAAGAAGATATTTGGGGAAATTTTTTAAGAATATAGAGATCATGGTGGATCTCATGAAGGATCAAGAAAGCCAATTATTTGGTTGTAATGTTAGAAAGAGAGTGAAGTGGCTAATAGAGCTACTTATGTGAGAGAAAAGGCATAAGATGAAAATCTTGAAGAAAGAGAAGAACAAAAAGAGCATAGCCCATAGAGGCATGAAGGATGAATATTTTCCAAGAGATAAACATGAAATATAAGTTGATAAAATATTTCTCATTGAGGAAAACATAGAGGGAAAAGTGCCAAAAGAAGCACTTAAGGGAGAAGACAAGAAAAGAGGAGAAGTCTATGAAAGAGGCATTCATGAATATAATGTGGTATCTTATTTTATATTATAAAATTTTGTTTCAAAAGACAATAAGGGAAGAGAACATGTTTCAAAAGATAACATGATGAAGATTATTAACATGCTAAGGATGAGATATAAAAAGAGTTATGTGATGATTTGAAAATTGTAGATGAATCAAGAGAGGAAGCTCACAAGGAAGAAATGATGACAAACCATGTAGACACAAGAGAGGAAATAACCATACAATAGTCCTTCAATGAGTTAAATAAATTCTTATAATTTAAATTTGATTATGCATATGAGAATAAATATTATAATATACAGGTTGGATAAATGAAGAGAAAATTAGAGCTCTCAATGATAATATAATAATATGGATATACAGTGCCTAAGTGTCTCAAGGAATCAATTCATGAGATGAAGAAGGTAAACCTCAAGTAAGAGGTCATTCAAGCTAAGAATTTAGGTGGAAGACAAGATCAAACAAGGAGGAAAACAATAAATGGTAGGTTACATCAAGTTAACATGATAGGTTATTAATCAAAGAAGCACGAATAAGTTGATACAAGAAGCCAATCTCAGTGCAATAATATGCAAGGTAGAATATGGGTCATGAAGAGAATGGAAAGGGTACAAAAAGATAGTATTTTAGGTATACTCCAAGAGAGCATGGGGAAAGAATAAAATTACAAGGTCAAGAAGAAAATTGAAGCTATTTAACCAAAAAAAGACAAAGGAATGAATAATCAAAATGAAGAGTGTGAAGATAGCACAAGCAAATGGAAAGGTAAGAAAGTTATTTATGATGATTATGATTATATCTTTAAATCAATGAATGAGATCATAGAGAGAGAGTATAAAACATATAAAAGGATGTTTATAAGCACAAATGGATAGCTGGGTGAATTTTCCAATGCAAACTAAGATGGAACATTGATGGAGAATGAAAAATTCCTAAGAAATGAGGAAGTAATGGCTGAATATACTGATGTAGAACAAACTTTGGAAGAAGATGAAGTAAAATAGGGTCATAAATTTGATGAAGATCATGGAGAAGTAGATGTTATTACATTGAGGAAATAATTGAAGATGTTGGATAGGTTGTTTATTCCATTAAAAGGGTTGCATACAGGTGATGATCAACATGAGAAGCTCATGTATGAGCTCAAAGAAAGGACAAATGAGGAAAATTTGATTGGCATAGGTGGTGACAACCATGAAGAAACTATCAAAACTCTTGAATAAGAAATAAAAAGCATTGATGATATGGATGAAGTAGGTATAGATAAACAATAAGAGGTTTCACCTCATAATCAAACAAGGAAGAGAGAGGATGAGCCACAAGAGCTCATGATCAAGCATCGCAAAGACAAACAAGTGAGTTCAAAATAAGGTGAGAAAATGACATGTTTACATGATATTGTAACTGAGTTGAAATTAAAAAAACATGAGGAAGATAGTGGAACAAGTTTCCAAGAAGTGTCTCCAAGAGGTAAGTTGATTTAAGAGGATAAACATGTTGATATGAAGATAAATATAGATGAAAAGAATCTTAATGCAAACATACAATCTCAAGGAGCTAGTGGAGAGGCAATTTGGCCTCATAACATTCATACAATTCATATGAACGATGATTTTTATACAAGTGCAACTAGGGAAAAGGGTGAAGAAGAGTATGAGAACCATAACTTAAATGAAAATGAAATGGAAGCATGGTTACTTGAGTTGAGGAAAAGAAGATGGAAGAATAAAGCAAGGAATAAAATGATGAATATCAATCAAGATATAATTGACAAAGGTAAATATAAGAAAATCAAAAAGGAAGATAGAAAAGAAAGGCAAATAAAGAACAATTGGAAGAAGATAAAGAAAGTTATTTTAGTTGGAACTCAATTTTATACCTCCTAGGGAGTATGATGCAGGAGCATTTAGCCACTTAATCAAATTGCATTGATGAAGAATCTAATACATGATAGTCGGTCCATTAGAGGTCATAGGGGTCTTAGGAAGCCATGATATGGTTTAGAATGTGTATTGGGGATTTTCCCTCCAAAATTGTAATTTAAAATTTGAAATTATAAGACTCAAGAAATAAGGGGTCATATGAGTCTAATGAGATGTAAAAGGGATCAGTAAGTTATGAGGTATTCTTAAAATTTCATATGTAGTGATTACATGTAAATGTCATGTCTTTAGAAAAGGTGGTAGAAGAGTTTTGGTTATACACACCCAAATCCAACATAAATGTTGCATGAAAATAGGAGTTGTTGCATGAGAAAATGAGAGAGTGTAAGAGAAAGTGAGGAGAGTAAGAGGAAGGGAGAGATAACTCTGAAGATGATAGGGTAAGGAGAAAATAAAAGAGAATGTACACTCTCCAAGAGGAATAGAAGAGTCCAAGAATGGATTGCATATATAAATGTTGATGGTGTATGTTAATAAAGAAGAGTTGTTTATGTGTGTTTATTCTCCCATGCAAGGTATATGTATTGTTATTAGTTATATGTTGCTTTGAATAGGCTCTTGAATATATAGATAGATCACTCTTTATGTTTTTGTAGGTATTAGTCAAGGAGTGCAGGGTGATAGTCCAAAAAGAAAGTGAGGTTGCAATTAGAAAGAAGAAAATTGAATTATATGGAAGTTTATTAATATATGACAATAGTTGTGTGTTAAATATAAAGAAGTGTCTAAACTATATAAACCCTCATGATGGTCATTTTTGGTATTAGAAGTAAGATAACTCAAGAAAGAACTCTCTCAGCCCTAAAATCTTATTATATGTCTGAGACAGTCAAGTAAATGACTGGTTTTAATAGCTTTAGAGGATGATAAATGCAAGTATAAACATGGTATGATTGTCTTAAAGTTATATATTTATCAATAAATTCATTATGGTGTTATTCCTTGCATACTAAAGTGAGAAATCAAAGGAAAATAGAACTTGATCTCTTGGAATTATGTGTGTGTATGTCACAATTGACATACTAGGGAAGCAAGGTGTTTAAGCTCCTATCAAGAGATTTAAGGTCTTAAATTAGGAATAAATTTTGTCATTGAGTTTATAGGTATAATTTGAATTCCCAAGCCTAATTTGAAATGTTAAAAATATCTTACAATCATAAAACTTCATGACTCTACCTATACCCTATCTTGAGATAGACAATCACATTAAAAAGGAGAGGGAAGAGCTTCTTTATACCCAACAAATAAATGTTATTGATTAATATAGGTTTAGTATGTTTTTAAAAAGTGTATGGAAGATGTTGGAGGTATTGAGATAGACTAAAAAGAGAAAGAATTGATTTAGACTTCATTCTAGGGTGTCTCAGTCCTATAGGTTATCATTTTTTTGCACAGTCAAGTTTAGAAAAGAGGATCTGAGCATATTTGTGACCTTGGAAAGATAAAATCCAATGTGTTTGAGTGTTTTTTGATTAGACAGTCATGATTCATCCACTTTGAAAATTTAAACCCCTTTTATATGCATGAAAACCTTTATGAGTCCTCCTTGACCTATGCATATACCTTATATAGGGTTTCTTGACCAAATAGACCTTTTGGTAGGTAGAGAAGGAGTTGGGATCTAAATTTTTTAATGAAGCTATGGAATGGTGACAAAAATGTGAATCAAAAGGTTTTTAGTGGATTTGGCATGTTTGGAATCTAGGAGATGCAAAACTCAAAATTGGAGGGTTGAAGACTTAATTAAAGGATGGTTTGAGTTAGTAAGTACATCACCATGGATTGTCAACTTTTGAAATTGTTCATAGAGTTAAAAATGGATAAAGGGTACTATAATATATTACTATATTTCCAAGGTGATTTGTGGAAATTCCTAGACAAAAAGGTTTGTATAAAAAAAGGCTACAAGGAAGTAGTCTCATTATTAAGATTGAGGTGTGTAATTAGATGTTGAGAGTGATTTAGGGGTCAAAATGAGATGAGGTATGTATGTTATTTATGGGAGACATCATCTATCATTAATATTTTCACTCAAATAACCTAAATTAAAAATTGAGGTGTTCAAGTCTTGAGGAGTTAATAGCCTAATGAAGCTAGTGAGTGAGTAAATGAAAGGAGATGGAAAAATGAATGGAATGAGATGAGTGGATGAGTGTGAGGTTTATGTAGGGTATAATGATAATTATAAATGATTCATAGGTTCTTAGTGAATAGGTTCATGCATGAGGAGGCTATCAATCCTAGTGAGAAGTTGAAAGACTATTGAAAGATTGTAACTCAAGAATAGAGCAAGAAATTTGCAAGTTGAGATCAATGATCAAGATCATAGCCAGGGATGGTGGAATGAGGTTGTTCTCATAACCCTCTAAATCAAAAACACCAAGATATATGTTATCCTTGAGCCACCCAACATCAGTTCATTCATGTTGTCCTTGTTCATCCATGCATAAGGATAGATCCTAGAATTGTTAAATATAATCCTTGACAAGCCCTATTTATTATAACTTTTCTAGTTGATTGAATTAGTTTTTTGAGATATTATTGTGATAAGTCATATGTAACTCATTAATAAATATTGGCCAACTAACATAAATTATATTATTTTAATTTTGAGTGCACAACCACCCATACTAAATTAATTGCTCCAGTTCTAGATGCAAAGATGCCATGACCATATTTTTTGCACATGGGGTCTTATGTAGATCCAAAAAAAATTCCATTTTATTGATCTAAGTGAGAGTATCCTTACCATCAAATTTGTGCACTTACACTTTTGGCATCATGTTCTTTAAACTAGTATTGGAATTTTGATTATTCTAGTTGGGAGAACCTAAATAGAGTAGTGGAGCATTATCTGGTTGAAGATTAGCTACAAGAATGGTCAACTACCCACTGATAATTTCCAACTAAGACTTCACATCATTTATGTCCCCTTTTACTACATTGAAATCATATTTATTCACCATGCTTTGCATACCTAACCAAATTTGGTGAACCCTCCCAAAAACTAAATATCCAAAGTTTCAGACTCCATGTTATCCTTATGAGGCATTTTTAGAGTGTCTTGACCTTCTATAGTCATGAGTGTATGAACCAGCCATGTACAAACCCTAATATTGAGGGTTTTAGGTCCTAAAAAAAATATTTTTGGTTTATACTATTATGATCATCTTGTTGAAATAAATCCAATGACTATTAATTTGCACAAGGGTACAAAAAATTATATACTTTTTAAAAGACTTTGAATAATACTTTGATGATTAAAAATTAAATTCTTCCTAGTCATAATTTATGATTTTTCAATCCTTTAGCTCTTAGGATAATATGTACACTACATTCATAAAATAATTATGTCATATAAAATTTACAAAATCAACGCTTTGATACCACTTGTAATTAAATTACATAGATAATTAACACTAATGGAATAATATATCATATAAATATGAGTAAAGTAAGTAGATCCATAACAATATTTTTTAGTAGATAGGTTAAAATTTGGGTTGGAAGGACCCATACCCAATACAATAGAAAACTAAAAGATATTCAAGAAAAGGCAACACAACAAAAGGGGGCTAAGATTTAACCTAATGGGCTAGCCTAAAGGTCACCAAACATCAGCCACCTAATAGCTAAAAAGCCAAAAGGAAACTAAGTGAAAAAAGGAGTGACAAACTAATCTAATTTAGAATAAGTGACTAGCTGTTTGGTCTCTACTCTAACAACTTTATTTCTTTTGCCCCTGGTCTAGCTCCCGATGAACTGGTCCTCATATTTTTCTAGTCTCTTCCTTTTGAGGTCTTAGTGGAGGGTCTCTCTTTTATCTTCCTTGGAAGCCTAGGTGACTTCCTCCTCTTTACCTTTTTAGATTGATTTACCTTTTTGGGTGCGATCCAAGTGGTCCTTTCCATCATTATTGTCTATCTTATCTAGCCAAAGGGAATCTTTAAGCCTTTAAAAATTCTCAGCTATTTCTCTAAAAGGATTTTGTGTATCACAATTTTCATGTAAAGTTTCTAAAGACAATCCTCAATTACCTCATTAACCTCAACCCCTAAGGTCACCTTTCCTTTAGAATAAATCGATTGAATAAAGTAAGGGCTTCCCAAGTCAAAATTAGGTTTTTCATATACATGAGTATTCAAATCCCCCAAACCTTGCTCCTATTATTCCTCTTTAGATCCCATCTAAGATAAATTCTCTCCCTCTCCCTCTGAGTCCTCCTTTTCACTGTTGATATCTATGGCCTCAAAGATAATCTTTAACTAGACTATCTCCCCTCATTTAATGAGTAAGAGGATGAGGCTCTGGTGGATTAAATCCACCACTAGATTTTTCTTGAAGTTTAGAATATATACCTTCAATGATTGTAGTAGGAAAAAAGGAATACTGATATAATATCCCTTGAAATTATTTAGGAGCAAGAAGTGATGCGAATAGATAACAGTGTGTTTTCCTTCAAGAGTAATATATCTCATAATTTGAAGACATACCTCTAGTTATTTCTTAGGCAAGTCATCACACATAAACCCTTTTTTGGTGGAGTAATTTGGTTTGTGATGTTAAGCATGGGATATACTGAGAGGGCGGGTGAATCAGTATATCATATATCTTTTAAAACTTTCCCTTAATTAAATTCCACTTAATCAAACATTCAATATATGCAATAAAACTAAAACAATAAACAAAATTCCACTTAATCAAACATTCAAGATATGCAATAAAACTAAAACAATAAACACCACACAAGAGAGAGACACCAGATATAATGTGGAAACCCAGTGTGAGAAAAACCATAGAGAACAATCTCAAGTATGTGAATGAGCACCAAAACAAAAAATATTTTCAAGCACCAACTTGCACGAGCACCAACCCCTTTGATGAGCACCAACCCAACAACTATTCATGAGCACCAACCCATAGGAGCACCAACCCCTTTGTTGAGCACCAACCCAACAACTATTCATGAGCACTAACCCACAGGAGCACCAACCCCTTTGCTGAGCACCAACCCACAGGAGCACCAACCCTTTATCAAGCACCAACCCAACAACAATTCATGAGCACCAACCCACAGGAGCACCAACCCCTTTGCTGAGCACCAACCCATAGGAGCACTAACCCCTTTGCTGAGCACCAACCCAAAAGATCACCAACCCCTTTGCCGAGCACCAACCCAACAACAATTTGTGAGCACCAACCCATAGGAGCACCAACCCCTTTGTGTATAACACACACCTATCTCTCAATGTTTCTATCTCAACAAATGATAGTTCATTACAACATATCTTTCCTCTCTCTCACCTTTGCTCTTCTAAGCTAGATATAATAAATACAAATCATATTCATCTCTCATAATTGCTCTTCTAAGCTAGATATTACAATATCAAATCAACCTCTCTCACTCATATTACAAATGACTTCTCAAGACTTTATTTATAAATTTCCAAATGACCTTTGGCCTTCCCCCTTTGTGACCCTTCAATTCTCATGTAAAATGGCACCAAACTTGTATGACCCTTCATATTCTTGCCTTTGAAAAGCCATGTGGTGACCCTTCATGACCAAAAATGTCCTTCCCACTTTTGTCCTTATCTTGGTGACTTTTCATAGTCCTCAAAGTGTCCCTTCATGAGAAATTGTGTCCTATCCTTCTTTTGTCTTTATCCCATGGCTCTTTGACTTCTCTATGGGCCCTTCTTTTGTCTCATATGCAACCAAAAATATATTCGTTAATATTAAATAAATATTAACTCACATTAGCCAAGATATATTTATTAAAAACAACATTAAATGCAATGGGGCCTTTATCACCAATAATGCTAGACCTTTGACATCAATGACAATATTTCCAACAATCTCCCTCTTTGTCATTGATGGAAACCTCAATCTTGAAACTGCCACATCTTATTACCTGCACATACTATCATCTAAAAACATATAGTAACTCCCCCTTACTGTAGCAACATGTACCTATTCCCTATACCTATTTTTGCACCTATACTTGTACCTGTTATTCTCCCCCTTTGACATCAATGGCAAAGGTCCTACATAGAGCTAACACTTAGCTCCCCCTAAATTGATGCTAAAAATCAATGGTAAGAAGTAATATAAATTACCCCCAACTCCTCTCACAGATCTTTGAATGTATCCTTTGATCGTGCCTTTGAGAAGATATCTGATAATACATATACATTGTTCCCTATCCTTTGAGCATCTACAATCAACTCATTTGAATATTTCCTTCCAATCTCACAACCTTTTGCATGAAACTTTAAGGTGTATCCTTGATCACGTATTTGACTTACACTCAATAGATTATGCTTACAAAACATTCTTAGCTTTGGTTCTACTAATATCCAAACTTAAAATACCTTTTCCAGCTATCCTATTAGTGGTTTTATTTTTGAATTCACTATGCCACCATTGATCTTCTTTACTCTTATCTCCTATCATATGCCTCGAACATCCACTATCAACGAACCATGGCTAATCTTTATTTCTTACATGCAAAGCTATTTGCACCAACATAGAATATTCATATTGTTTCTTTTGCCATGAACATGTCTAAACCTTCTTCTTGATGAATGGAGCTTTGAAACTCTGATCCTTCTTCTTGATGAATGGAGCTTTGAAACTCTGATCCTTATTCATTGAATCTACATGAGTATTCTTTTCCTTCTTTCTAAAACTGTTAGCTCTTTTTCAACATTCTAATTTCTTGTGACCATAATCATTTGAAACACTTTAAAACTTTTAAACACTGCATATGCAAGAATCATTCTAAGTGCCTCAAACCATAATACTGATGTAAAATTTTCTTCAAAAATCTATTCCCTCAAAAGGTATACAAATTAATATGCCAACTCACCTTATTGTCATGCAACATAGCCAAGACCCAATAACATCCACCATGCTTCAATTTTTCTTAAAAGTGTCTCCTTGAAGCCTAGAAGAGACACCCCACACAAAGGGTCCTAGAAACAAATCTCAGGAGATTCCCACATCTCCTCTATTTCTTCCTTGATCTTCTTATGTTTTTCTTTTAGAATCTGTTTAAGCATGTCTAACCTTTTTGAGTTACTAACCTTATCATTTATGATGTTTTTTATCTTCTCAACTTTTGCAACTATCTTATCTTGACAAAGCTCATGCTCAAATGTAACAAGAGATTCTACACAATCCTTCCTATCTGATTCTTTATCTACTATAACAAGTAATTCATTTTCACTCTTAAACTCAACCTGATCAACCTTTACTATTTTAGGTCTCCAAACCTTAATTTGACTCATCTCATATCTTTTAGGGGCTCTATAACCTTTGACATACTTTGAAGATCTCTTTACTTGTTTTGAACATAATTTAGCAATATGGCCAACCTTATGACAACAAAAGCAAATAATATTTCTCATACCTTTTTCTTGAATGTGACTAATATCTCTCTTTAACTTATTGCTTCTCCTCATACAGTCTCTTGCCCTATGACCAACATTATGACAAATAAAACAATGGCCATGAAAAGAATTTGAAAACTTAAAAGCATTAGGCTGCCTGATCAGCTTCTTTGATTTGCCTTCAAAACCTGCATCCTTCTTTCCTTGGACTAATATTTCATGATCTTTCTCAACCTTGATTATAAGCTTCTCATGATTATCCTTTAAAGAACCTAACTCAACCTTCAACTGATTACACTCTTCTTCTTTTGATGTTAAAATTGAATTTGCAACCTCTAACTGATTCTTAAGATCCTGAATAAATATCTTATTTTCTCTTACTTCTATAGCCAACTTAGAATCCAAGATACACACCTATTCCTTAAGAGCCTCAACCACAGATTTCAACTCTTGATTCTCCTTCTTTAGTTGCTTGGCCATCTTATGCTTTTCTTTGATCTACCTTCAAGCTGTTAAACCCTTTTTGAAGGAACCTGCTTTGATACCAATTTTTAAGCATGAGATATACTGAGAGGGGGGTGAATCAATATATCATATATCTTATAAAACTTTCCCTTAATTAAATTCCACTTAATCAAACATTCAAGATATGCAATAAAACTAAAACAATAAACACCACACAAGAGAGAGACACCGGATATAATGTGGAAACCCAATGTGGGAAAAACCATAGAGAACATCTCAAGTATATGAATGAGCACCAACCCAAATAATATTTTCAAGCACCAACTTGTAGGATCACCAACCCCTTTGCTGAGCACCAACCCACAGGAACACCAACCCCTTTGCTGAGCACCAACCTAACAACTATTCATGAGCACCAACCCACAGGAGCACTAACCCCTTTTTTGAGCACCAACCTAGCAACAATTCATGAGCACCAACCCCTTTGACGAACACTAACCCAACAACAATTCGTGAGCACCAACCCATAGGAGCACCAACCCCTTTGTGTATAACACACACCTATCTTTCAATGTTTCTATCTCAACAAATGATAGTTCATTACAGCATCTCTTTCCTCTCTCTCACCTTTGCTCTTCTAAGCTAGATATAAAAAATACAAATCATATTCATCTCTCACAATTGCTCTTCTAAGCTAGATATTACAATATCAAATCAACCTCTCTCACTCATATTACAAATGGCTTCTCAAGCCTTTATTTATAGCTTTTCAAATGACCTTTGCCCTTCCCCCTTTGTGACCCTTCAATTCTCATGGAAAATGGCACCAAACTTGTATGACCCTTCATATTATTGCCTTTGAAAAGTCATGTGGTGACCCTTCATGACCAAAAACGTCCTTCCCACTTTTGTCCTTATCTTGGTGACTTTTCATATTCCTCAAAGTGTCCCTTAATGAGAAATTGCGTCCTATCCTTCTTTTGTCTTTATCCCATGGCTCTTTGACTTCTCCATGGGCCCTTCTTTTGTCTCATATGCAACCAAAAATATATTCATTAATATTAAATAAATATTAACTCACATTAGATATATTTATTACAAACAACATTAAATGCAATGGGGCATTTATCACCAATAATGCTAGACCTTTGACATCAATGACAATATTTCCAACATGTGATTTTCCTTCTTTAAGAAGACATTCATGAGTTCCTCCTTGTGTCTCTTGTATTTGAATGCCTTTACTTCATGATATTTTATCCTTGTGGTATTGCCTATCATCTCTTCAGTGATCTAAATCTTCAACTCGTGCATTCTCACTTCATGATTTTTACAACCACAAGAAAAATCCTTAGAGAGTGTAGTATCATACCCCACCAGGTATTCCATGAATGGAGTTATCCTCACTATAACCATTTTATTCTAAACATTCTCATTATTTTTAACATTGGTGCATGAAATTGGCTCAAAGCAATCTTTATCCCCTCTCATTCTCTTAGACTACAACTTTATTTTACAACTAGCACCA
This sequence comes from Torreya grandis, assembly GCA_037957365.1. Lineage (NCBI taxonomy): Eukaryota > Viridiplantae > Streptophyta > Pinopsida > Cupressales > Taxaceae > Torreya > Torreya grandis. The sequence goes on along the minus strand of JARHVA010001029.1, from coordinate 2,513,367 downwards.
CAAGCACTTTGTAGGAGGGTTAAATGACAAACAAGGGAAATAAAACTTGGTACAATCATGAAATAAAGTCTCAAGACCTGCCACTTATGTAAGGCCTTGGAAATAGGAGATTTACATGCATGAAAATCACCACACATAACCCATAATCTACTCATCATAAGTTTAGCAATCATGAATTTTTGTGATATGTACTTTTTTGATCTCGATGATGTAGATGACATCAATCAATAATTAACTCTCATGCCAATTGATGTATTCATTTCTAAGGACTTTGATGTTATCCAAATAATCTACTCCCTTATTGCCTTCTCTATAGACATACTCAATAAGGACTCCTTTAAATTAGCTCAATAGGTTTTTAACATCATTGATGATACCAGAGATGTTCTATGAAGGTGAATAAATCCCTTTAAGGCATTTTATAATTTTCATCGAGTCCCCCTCTATATAGATGGACTCATATCCAAGACTAACCACCTCTTCAATACCCCATAGTATTGTGGTTGCTTTAGAAACATGATTAGTTTAGATCCCTAACAACCCCACATAAGTTGCTCTGATATTTCTTGAAGAGTCTCTAATCAAACCTCCTACCCCTATTGAGCCTATATTCCCCTTCACTACACCATAAAAATTTAGTTTAACCCACTGGGGAATGGGAGGTGATCACTTAACTTAAGACCTATCCACTCCTTTAACTTGGGATTTACCAGGGATGACTAGATTAAGCTCGGTCATAATCTTAGAGAATAGAGGTGAACTAGGTTGGTCAAATGAAGAAGTAGAGGTTGTCCAAATTTATTACATAAAATATAAAACCCTTTTAAAGGTGGAGGTGGGGTGAGGTTGGTGATTCTCAAAAATGCACAAATTCTTGGCTTTCTAAATGCCCCAAAAATATGGGGGAGGGCTGGGGTCTACCAAAAAGATAGCAGGGTAGCCTCCAAAGGGGACTTCCATTAGGTTATTAAGTCCATGATGACACTAGGGGTAACCCATGAAAAGTTATAAATGATAAAGAAAGGCTAAAAATGCATGAAGTAAAAGGGAAAAAGAGAAATAAATGTTCCACAATCTCAACTTCCTATTTGCAAAGTGAGCATCTATTAAGAATGGCTATACCTCTTTTGATCAGATTATCCATAGTTAAAATATTATTCTAGACTACCAACTAGAAGAAAACACTAATTTTTGGTATGAGGTTTTTAAGCCATAAGGAATTCCAATTGAATTCCTCTTCCTCCTGTTCCTAAAGGGAGGAGAAACTAGACTTTACAAAATAAAGATCGTTGGGATCATGTTTCTAGATGAGAGAATCCTCCTTTGGAAAATGGTTGATATGAAAATGTTGTTTAGAATCATTAAGATATTTAAGAATTCAAGATTACTATTGATCCAAATTAGTTTTAGTTAGAATTTTCCAACACTTCCTTTCATTCCTTATTTCCCAATAATCTAACAACTTGTGACCATAGTTTTCCTTAAAGAAAGAGATCAGGTCTAGACCTTGGAAAGTGGATTCTAGGGGGGCCTCAAAATATGGGTCATCTTAGAATTCAACAAGGTTACCTCTACCTACATTCCACTTGAGTCCTTTTTGTAGTAGATACTTTCCCACCTACAATGCTTTCCAAAAAGTAGAGACATTATCAAGGCTAGATTTTGAGAAGAAGCAATGGCCTTCCCCTAAAATAAGATATTTAGCTCTAATGATTTTGGTCTAATGATTTTACTCCTTGACCACCCTCTAGCCTTGATTCACCATAATATCTTGATTCATGGATTTAATTCTTCTTAACCCTAGACCTTTATTTGGAGTAGGGTGACAGGCTTGTTTTTAGGAGATAAGTAGAAACCTAAATCTATCTTTTGTACCTCACCAAAGGAAGGTTTTTTGAATGTGCTCTATGTGATTGGTGATTCTACCTAGAATATTAAAGAGTGACGTAAATTATATGGGGATACTTTGAATGTAACTCTTTATAAGTTGGACTTTGCCAACTTGAGATAGAAGCTTCCCTTTCCACCCTGTCAGCTTTTTCTAAATCTTGTTAATGAGGGGGGTCTAGAATTTAGATTTCAAAGGACCATCAAAGAGTGGGGTGCCAATATACGTAGATGAAATATTCCTTATGACACATCCCATAATCTTTGAAATTTTATTTTGAAGAGCCAAGGGGGTGTTGATGAAAAAGAGGGAACTCTTGGAGAATTTCATGTTCTAACTAGAAACCACTTCATAAACCTCAAGAATTTTTTTGAAGCACCTGGATTCCAAAACTAAAGCCTCCCCCATCATCATCATGTCATCAGTGAATTGTTGATGAGTGATTAGACTAGTATTAGGGGTGGTAATGATTCTCTTGATGATATTTGAGGTTATGGCCTTGAAAATGAGTTGACTCAAAGCTTCCACCAAAATGATGAATAGGTATGGGGAGAGAGGATCCACCTGCCTTAACCCTCTCTTAGATGTAGATAAATCCATGGGGACTCCATTGATAATAACTAATAATAATGGGTTCAAAATACAAGAATCAATTAAATTTTTGATCGGGAGATTGAAACCATATCTTTCCAAAAAAAATTCGAGGAATATCCAAGAAACCCAGTCAAGGGCCTTATGAAAAAACATAATAATAGATAAATATGACTGAACCACTTTAAGGGGATAGCCTCCAAAACCATGAAATAAGAAAATAATTCACAATATGATGATTAAATACTAACCACTACCTCCTATATATACTCTACATAGGCCATGGTTATTACATAAGCCGTCCTTGCTAAAAAAATAAGAATCATAGAGAAATGTGACAAGTTAATATGAAAGGTTATGTAAGCCATAAATTGACCACACATATCCATAGACATGTTATAGGTTACATTATAGGTTAAGGGCATATTAATTTTCTTGTGACTAAAAAATGAAATCTTATACGTTGAAGCAAGATAAATGGAAAGGAAAGAAATATTGTAGGCATCAAAGTTTTAACACCCATGATGAACAAAAAAAATTATGCACAAAAGATGCATTATTCTAAAATATTATACCTCAAAATCAAGGAAAATAAACACATTAATCCTAATGTTCCAAATTGATAAAATGTCAATCCCAAGCCAACACCTATTGATGTTGAATAATGAGAGAAAATTGTCCATGCTAACTATTGGTTAAAGGAATAATCACACCATGTCATTATTCACATTAGAATCCAACATAATCTCAGTACACAAGACATTATGAAATGTGTAGGTCTTAAAATAAAATCAAATAGCTATCCTTACTCACTTGGATGGTTATAGTATAGATGTGAGCTCAAGGTAACTCATTGTTCCATATTTTAGTATGGTATCTTACCCCTAAGAGATTACCTTACTTCTCATGTAGCACTACTTCTATGATTTTCTTCTTGGAGATGTTATATAAAAAGGTAAACCACAACATTGGTTTTCCAAGGCCAAATATTATCTTTATCACATTATATAGTCCCCTTTGAAGACCAATATCTCATTGGTAACTTTTAAGAAATGTAAAAATCTCATCTCTCATGCTTATAATTTTTTACTAGTCATGGTTGCCCAATGTCAATGTGAAAAACTAAAATTACTCTCTCAACATAATTTTTTCACTTCATGTTAGTGTGTATTAGGACATACACTTTTGTATAATCTAAGATGAAATTTTTATGGATAATCACACCTTTATATTCACATCATATCCATAAATTATTTATAATTAATTGTTTATATATCACTTATGAATGAAAAATATTTAGTGGTTGTTCTCAAAATAAGTTTTATATTTTGAGCTTATATCCCTAAAGATAAATAGTCCTTCATATCTAAAACCTCCTTAATTATCTATATAAGAAGCTAGAGGGAAAGGAGAAGTTAGTTATTTTATATTGTATTCTTCATGTGAGGAAGGAATTTATTTGTGGTTACATTACACAGCTGAGCTTAGTATTTTTGTGGTCATTATACCTTAATCATATATGTATCTATATTACTTTAATGGTTTATAAGTATTCATGCAATTGTAGGTTAATTTCTTAATGTTACTTATTCAATGATCCTAAAATATGTCTAGTATTCACCTATCATGGGCCCATATAATATTTTTACATGGTATTAAATCTTTAATTATATTCGCCTCATTGCATAGATGATTCCATCTTTGAAAATCATCTCTTCTTCAACTTCGTGCGTTTTCTATCAAAGTTGCATCAAAGAGAACTTACTATTTCTTACACATTCAGAGCTTCCTAGAGAGTTTTAAATAATTCCATTACATTTGAAATGTCATATAAAATTATTTTTGACTTTTATTTCATAAAAAATGGAGCTATAATGCTCTATTCATGAAGTTTTGAACATAGGATAATCAGGGCCTTTCTACATTTTTTTAATCAATAACTAAGGGTTGGGGGGTTCCTTACCCATTCATTGATATAAATAGGATTTACAAAATTATATTATGATATTGTAAAGACCATTATATGAAAATCAAAGAAATAGAGAAATCCACTGCATCATGTTAATGTCAACCAAAAAACCATAGGGGACTAACCCTAAAAACATATAAAGATTTTCAAAAAATAACTAAGCAAGGATGAACCAAACATGAAAAAAAGATGTTGAATCTTATAAAAAGTCTTTAACATGGCCTGGGATTAGAAATAACCATCAAAACTATCCTCTAATAGATCAAAAGAGTGTTTGGTCCCTACTACCACATCAACATCCCAACTAATGCAACTAGCCAAATCAAAATTTGCCAAATCAACTTTTTATCATCACCCTAACACCTAAGATGTTCACAACCCATGCTCACCACATCCAAAATATCCTCATTCCTTTGAACACAAAATTTCTCGAGAATTTTGTAAGATCAATTTCCTAAACCACCTAGGATCCTGCATTCCATAACATGTTACTTCTTAATTAGAGGTTTTTTCAAAAATTTCATCTAGAATTTTTGGAATTCCCTCATATCCTAGGCATTTGGATTATCAATTCAATCCTTATCCTCTTGTGTCATGTATCTGCATGAAGGCAAGTGGTAGGTCCTTGGAAATTAGAGCTTCTATAAGTTCTAGCTAGAGGGGACATTAGAGGTGGAGGGATCTCCCTTGCAATCCTTATAAAAAATTATATACATCTATAGATCTTACTAACTACCTTTTTTGAAATATGGAATCCATAGTTGGTATGGGGTCCTTGGGTATTTCAAGATAAGGATAAGGGAACACTTTCCCCTACTGATAAGTCTTGTTCATCATAGATTTAATCATACCTTCTAGGTAATCAACCACATAAACAAATCCCTCCTCCAAATATTTGAAAACCCTCAAGGGAAATAAACCAAGGTGTTCATGGATTAAGAAAGGTATATAAGGATGATTACCATATTTAAAAGAATCCCTATCCTAATTTATCCCAAAATAATGTTTAGGGCCCATGAACTTATCCACTACCCTACACTTTAAAGCCTTACTTCATAAAACCATTAATAAATTACTCATGAAAATTGACACCAATTCATAATTTATGTTATTATGGTTAAGGGAAAGGATATAATTTTTACCCAACATAATCTGAATAGCATGCATAATTTGGCCTATTGGGATATAGAATACATTCTTTAACCTGCCATCCATACCCTTGCCTTTAAATTCCATCTCTCCTTTTTCTCCTATGAGAAGCAATAAAGGCTCAAAGACAACACTTTATTTTAAATGATCCATAATCATTAAAAAACAATAGGAAATCCTCCCTTCGTGGTGATCAAATCACTTTGTCTTAAATCCCAACTAGTATTAAAGGTGTTGTCCCCAAAAAATATCACTCATTTTTTGGGACAACATATGAACTATTTTGGTTCTACAAGACCAAAATTGTCTCTTCCCTTTTCAAATTTTTTTTTGGGGATTCAAATTCTTCATTCTTCAAAGCTTTTTAGAATTCTACAGATTCTACAGGCTTAAATCTACAGACTCCCCCAATTTTACGGACTTGAACTACATACTTCATAGATGGTTTCTATAGGCTTCACCAGCTAGAAATCTACATACCCTTTCAAAGTTATAAAAACTATGGACTTGGTTTCTACGGACTCTGTAGGGAGGCTCAAATATATGAACTCTCAAGACCTCAAAATTAAGGACTCTGCAGGTTGGTTTCTACAAACTCTGTAGGAAAGAAATAGGTTTAACACTTGGTCATTTTTTCAATTGGGAAGTTCAAAGGGGTCTTTCAAGACCCTGAAGGACAAGTGCCTTTGTAGAGGGAAATTGGGAGCCAAAGTGGACCATTTAAAAAATATGAAAGGTGACTTTGGAGCTCAAACAGCCCTTATAGAGGGCAAGCAGGGAGCAAGTGGACCGATTCAAAGGCTGAGTGAGCAAGGGAATTCCTTTAGAAAAGTTCTCATGGCAAAGTTGTAAATGAATAATTCCTTTAGACTTTTGTTTGAAGGAAATAATCTCGATGGAAAGTTAAAACCTGTAAGAGAAATCCCAATGGAAAGCAAAAGCCCATGAGAGAAGGCCTAGTAGAAGAAACAACAAAGAAAGATTTCCTTCAGAAAAAATGTCTGAAGGAATTCCTTTAGACTTTTATCTAAAGGAAAACCCTGAAGGATGAAGCTTGTTGAAGAAATAAAAGCCTGAAGGCCATTCGAAGACCACTCGAAGGGCAAGAACCTTTGTGAGGGGCTCTCGTCGGCCAAAGTGAACCATCTTTCAAGACCTTGAAGGGTAGGTTCCCTCTAAGAAAGATCAAACCTCAACATGCAGTAGAAGCCACCACGCATCATCTTCTGTAGGACTCTCAAAAGGTATCTAAAGCCTTGCAAAACATGCCATGTGTCCCGTTATAACTCAGCAGAGTCTGACAAGTGTCTACATCTGTGTTTCCCTTTTTGAAGCTGCTCGAGCAAGATGTGTTGTGGGTCCCATTTTCTATAAGTTTCTAATGAGTTCTAAATAAAGTGGGAAAGACACGAAGGAATTGCTAAGGAGGATGATGGACTCGAAGACGTCAAATTTGTGGCAATAAAATAACTATTGATATTTACAAGCTTGAGTGTGGGCTTGAATGCATTCAAAGGCCAAAATGCTAAAGGGAAGAACTATTGATGGAAGAGCGTAAATACCCAGCAAAGCTGAGGATACATCCCTAAAAGCTCAAATGCTAGGAAAAGACAAAACCAAAAAGGGAAAAGATAGCCTGAGAGCTCAAATTGTAGCAAGAAAGAGGAAACACCAAAAATATCTATGTAGTAGTTATTCTAGTAGGTGGAACAATGTGCAAAATAGATATTTGAGCCCTTAAACATTAAAGACATTGCATGTTTGTCCCCTTAGGAGTAAAGACAAAATGGACAGTTGTGCAGGCACTAGATGACTTAGGCCTAGGAGAAGACATTTGAGATAAATCAACATGCCACAGTTAAGGTGGCCACCCTGTTCTAGCATGGCCCTCTTTGACAAAACTGAAAGTGCATTCAATGCATTGAATGCACAGCATGGGCCATTCCATGAAACAAAGTGCCAAGTCTTTCTTGGATACTATATATTGTCATCTCTTTTATTGTTTTAAGGGAGATCTTCCCATTACTAGAAGCAAAACTCTACCCAAATTGAAAGGCATTACTGAGACTTTGAGCTCAGATTGTTTATCATATTTCTTTATTTGAATCAAAAAGCAAGTTACTTTCAGAATTTGTGTTGTTATAGCTTGTATCATTCTAGGAGATTGTTCTTATGTCTATTTCCTAAATGTATTCTTGTTTATGCAATTTAACAAGCAGAGCTAGTGGAAGTGACAAGGAAGGTGTCATAAAGCTAGTTACTTTTAGGTTTTGTGTTGTCATATTTGTCTTTAGTGTGTGATTGTTTTTTGTTCTTATGTAAAGGACCTTGGGATGAATTTATGCCCCCATTGTTATTCATATTTCTCTCTTGGGAATTCAAGGTGGAGACTTTGTGCTACATCTTATATTGCTGGTTACTATGCACTTTATTACCAGTTACTTATCCTACCTGAAAGAACTCCTGCTATCCCCTGCAAGAACACTTCTAAAAGAAGAGAAGTGCCTTCAGTGTTTTCACCAAGATTTTATCCTTTGTTTGTGAACATCATCTCTAAAAGAAGAGAGATGGATGGTGTATCCTACCCCTGAGTGTTATTTTTTTCTTATATATATAGTATTTAGCCCCTTCATACTTATAGGGAACCTCCCCTTGATGAGAGGATAGATTTGTCCCCTGTTGATGTAGTAAATCTACACATTTGGCTGACCAATCTCCCTATGATGTGGTTAAAGAGACCTATTTTGCTCATGAGTTAGTTGGTTGACAAAATATTCACCCAATAGTTTTTGGTGACTCCACTGGGGATGTTACGTGTAGTCTGAAGCCTCAAGTTTTAGATTGAATCAGTCTCTAACCTTATCCATTATAGATTTTTGTGATCCATTCTGTGTCTTACCCATTATCATTATAGCCTTACCATCTTCTTCCATCTCCATTATATTATCTAGTCTATAAAACTAGAGCCACTAGGGAAGAACACGTAGTTTGAAGCCTCAAGCTTCAAGCTGAAGTAGGGCCAGTTCTTTTCCATTTTTATTCTATAATTTGGCAACTCCATGATATACAAGAAGCTAGAAATCTCAAGGTGTTGTTGACCATATTTTTGAGTTGGTGCAATAGATCAATTTTGATTTGTTTCCTCCACAACCTCACCTTCAACAAACTAGGAGTCTTCCTCTTACCCATATCAGGTCACCAATACAAGGTAGAGCTTCTTTTTCTACTATTAGTAGAGCTTTGCCTATCCATACTCCACCCAAATTTGTGATCCTACTTCTACATAATCAAATCATGGCTCAAGGCCCCTGGGGTAGCTCTTTTGGTCCACTAAATTTGACCCCACCTCTATATGAGCTTCCACGTAGTTCAAGGAAGAATTTCCCCAAATTTTTTGGTGATGGTAAAGTTCACCCTGATGAACATATTGATTTCTTCAGCATAGCTTGTGGTGTAATTGGAGTAGAGTATGAAGACATAACAGTCAGGTTATTTGTGGAAACACTTCAAGGTGCTACTGTAGACTGGTTTTACCATCTATAGGCTCAGTCAGTGACTGACTGGGACACACTCAAAGCCAAATTTGAAGCCAGGTTCAAGCCTACAGAAGATGCACATGCCCTACTGGCCCAACTCACATAAATAAAGAAGGAGCCTCATGAACCTATGATGGATTTCATAGCAAAGTTTGACAAGCTGAGGAATTGGATTCCTACCATTGCTTAGCCAACACCTGAAAACCTCAAATGTTTCTTTATTAACTCATAATTACCTGAAGTGAGTTTTTTGCTGAGACGGGCTAGACACATAGACCTTGTTGCTGCTCAAGACTTGGCTACTGAGGTGGAAGATGATCTCATCTTGGCAAGGAAGATAAGAAGAGACCCTAATAGAGGCAAATCTTCTTCATCTTCTGAGAATTCATCTATAGGCACCACTGATCAAATGGTGCAAAAGCTGGCAAATAAACTACTAGCCTTGAAAAGACAAGTGGCCCAAGGTATGTATGCTCCTCCTTATCAGTAAATGTCAAGGAGGACATTCCCTAATCAAGCATACCAAGGAAATACTTCCAGGAATCAAGGGTAGCCAAATCATCTTCCTCCCTCATAGAGGAACCTCACCCTTGAAGCACCTCCAACCAACTCAGCAGTTGGATATCTAGAAACTGAACATGATTTCTCTTTCCAACCTGAGTTTGATTAAGAAAATGACATTGATCTCTTCATGGAGGGTCAAGAAGAGTTAGCTAGTGACTCCCACATTGGTTTCCTGAATTACCAGGATGAACCCAGAAGTAAAGGTGAAGCAGTCGAGGGATCATATGCAGTGTTCACCTGGTCCAAGAACTAGTCAACCCATCAAGTTAATAAAGAAAAGATAGAGGAGTGACCTCAACTAGAAATTTCAATTGCTAAATGTGGGACCACTCTGTGTTTCTAGCCAAAGGACTCAGTGATTGCTAAGAAGGTAAGTACATCAAACATCCCTACACCTTCTACTTCAAATTTATAGATCAGTCCCCCCCTAAAAATTAAAAGGATGAACTCCCATCCTCTCTTTCTAGTCTATTTTATTCATTTGACATAATTGACCATGTCAAGAATGTTAAGGTGTGGAGCTAAAAGCTTTAACTATTTGCAGACACAAGAAGAGGATGCTAAAGAACCAGAGGAACCAGCATCGATAGTATGACCGACGTCGGTCACAGACAGTGGAGAAGGAAATCGGCGATGACAAAGAGTCGGCCGACGTCGGCAGCACCAGACAAGTAGGGACCGGCGTCGGTCACCTGTGCGGTCCAAAACTACTATTGACGAACAGTCAGTTAGTTAAACCGAGTGTTTGCATGTTAAGGGGCTAATTTAAGTCGCGGGCTGTGTGTCTAATTTTAGTAGTTAGAGTTCTATTTTTTGTAAGCATGGGATCCTATTTAAAGACCCATAAGGCATGTATTGTAATTAATTCTAAGACAAGTAAAAGCATTGAAGCAAGCAAGGTTAAGGAGATCTACAGGTGTAAGGTCAAGGAGATCAGCTAAAGCATTCAAGGAGGGATAGCAACTCAGGCTTTAGAGTTGTTGTGTTGAGCAAGAGAGAGAGAGAAGAAGGTCTTGAGGTGTGGCAAGCCTTTGAGGTGGAGGAAGAAGTGGCATCTTCCTTGTTGTATTTTCTTCTAGTAGTATTTAATACAAGAGTGTGTATTGTCTCTCAAATTCTTTGTTGTCTCAAGTTTCTAGCTACTTTATTATTCTGGTATAATTCCGTGTTTAATTGCATATAAGAAAGTAATCAATTGTTCTCTAATTGGTAGAGCTAGAGATCCCCTGACAAGTGGTATCAGAGCTACGGTTTGTAGGAAGCAGGGTATTGCTTTTGATTACAGGTCATTCACAGGCTTTTCTGATTGAGTGGGAGTTCAGCAATGGCAGAAGAAAGTAGGATACGAATGGAGAAGTTTAATGGCAAGAATTATCAACATTGGAGGATGCAAATTGAGGACTATCTGTATCAGAAGGATTTGTACTTACCATTGGGTGGGGTTGCATGCAAGCCCACAGATATGAAGGATGAAGAATGGAACGTTCTTGATTGGAAGGCTCTCGGTTCCATAAGGTTGAGCCTTGCATCGTCTGTGATTTCCATCTTATCACAGTGCAAGACAACGGAGGAGTTGATAAAGTCCTTGGCAAATTTATACGAAAAGCCCTCAGCTTTTAATAAGGTATATCTTATGAAGCAGCTATTTACTTTGCAAATGTAGGAAGGTGGATCGGTACATACTCATCTCAGTGATTTCCATGGTTTGGTAAACCAACTAGCTTCAGTCAATATTGTTTTTGATGATGAGGTAAAGGCTCTCTTGATTTTATGTTCTTTGCCTGAAAGTTGGGATGGTATGGTTATAGCAGTAAGTAATTCTGCATCTGCTTCTAAAATCTTAAAAGTTGATGACATTGTGAGTGTGATCTTGAATAAGGAAATATGCAGGAGAAGCACAAGTGAATCATCAGGGAATGCTCTAAGTGCAAAAAGCAGGGAAAGGCAAAGGGAGAAGGTTGAGCAAGGGAAATCAAGGTCGGGAAGGAGATCCGAGTCCAAAGGTATTACCTGCTGGTTTTTTGGAAAGAAAGGACATACAAAGAAGGAGTGTTGGTTGAGAGATAAAGAGAATCAACATGCAGGTATGGAAGAAGCAAAGGATGCAAATATTGTGATGCAGGATGCTCTCATAATTTCTTCGGATAGTCAGGTAGGATCATGGATTTTAGATTCTGGTTCATCTTTTCATGCATCCCCAAACAGAGATTTGTTCTACGAGTATGAACAGGGAGACTTTGGAGTTCTTTATTTAGGGGATGGTATGCCTTGTCAGATAGTTGGCAAAGGGAAAGTGCAGCTGAGATTGCAGATTGACAACACATGGGTGTTGAAAGAGGTCATGCATGTTCCAATTCTGAAGTAGAGTCTAATTTTTGTAGGAAGGTTGGGAGATGAGGGATGCACAATAACCCTCACAGTGGATTCTTGGAAGGTTTCCAAGGGAGCACTTGTTCTAGCAAGAGGTAAGAAAGTAGATACTCTTTATCTGTCTACTTGTACTACTGATTCTACTTCTAGTGTAGACTCGAAGATGTGGCCTAATAGGCTTGGTCACAAGAATAGGAAGGAAATGGAAGTTCTTGATTCAAAAGGTATGTGTTCAAATTTGGAAAGCACAGATACAGTTCATTGCAGAAAGAGGAAATTTGATGCTTTTGACAAGAACAAAGAAGCTTTGGTGTTTATGGAGGAGATGAAGGATAGAGATCAGTCACAGGGGCTGAATAAATCTAAGCAGGGTAGCATGGATAGAGGTTTGATCTAAGAAGAGCTCACAGATGAAAATTTCATCACTTATAGGAACACACAGACACCGATGTCGGTCGCTTGGCACCGACGTCAGTCATCCAGATATCGACATCAGTCATGTGCAGACCAGCAGGGTCGGTAGGTTAGACTAGAGAAGTCTGACATTGGTCATAAGTATTGACGTCGGTAGGAGGGACACCAGCGTTGGCCAAGGAAACGACGTCGGCAGTCAGGGTCAGTGCAGGGAACCGACATCGGTCGGGAGCAGACTGGGAGATGGCTGAGATCGGTCACTGGAATGGATGTTGGGTTAATTAATAAGTCTCAAACACCCATGTGGAGGTTAGGAAAGGTATGTGAACCTCATATTCATTGTTCACCTTCTTTATATTGCTTACTGATAGTCATGAACTAGGAAGATGGAAGAAGCAATGCAGGTAGAATCCAGAAACAGTGGGAGCTTGGCATGGATGAGGAGTGTGAGTCCTTGGAGAACCAAACAGGTATTTGTTGGTAGTGTTGTTAGCTGGAAGGAAGCACTGGATAGAGGGATGGATTCTCATTTTAGAGAAGAGAGTGGATGGACACATGAGACAGAAGGCTATGGTATATGGTCTTGATTATGCTGCTGAATAATGGAGGTTTGACCATTGTATTTTATCTTTACCAGGTTGGATAATATTAGCTACATTATCCTATTACTATATTGTGTTACTTGTTGCAGGGTTTCATATACAAGGAGTTTTTTGAGCTAAGGGTAGAGTTGGTTCAGAAGTATGTCATAGAGAATTTGGGAGCAGCAAAATTCGTTTGGCATAAGAGACAGGTATAGCATCACAGGTTTGCATGGTGGTTGGTCTTCAAGAGTGACGTTGAAGAGGGATACAGAGCCTAAGGAACAAAATAGATGGTGTATAGGAACAGGTACAAGTTACAGCTGTTTATCTCCAAGTGGGAGATTGTTAAGGTGTGGAGCTAAAAGCTTTAACTATTTGCAGACACAAGAAGAGGATGCTGAAGAACCAGAGGAACTGGCATCGGTAGTATGACCGACGTCGGTCACAGACAGTAGAGAAGGAAATCAGCGATGGTAGAGAGTCGGCTGACGTCGGTAGCACTAGACAAGCAAGGACCGGCGTCGGTCGCCTGTGCGGTCCAGAACTGTTGTTGACGAACAGTCAGTTAGTTGAACCGAGTGTTTGCATGCTAAGGGGCTAATTTAAGTCGCGGGCTGTGTGTCTAATTTTAGTAGTTAGAGTTCTATTTTTTGTAATCATGGGATCCTATTTAAAGACCCATAAGGCATGTATTGTAATTAATTCTAAGACAAGTAAAAGCATTGAAGCAAGCAAGGTCAAGGAGATCTACAGGTGTAAGGTCAAGGAGATCAGCTGAAGCATTCAAGGAGGGATAGCAACTCAGGCTTTAGAGTTGTTGTGTTGAGTAAGAGAGAGAGAGAAGAAGGTCTTGAGGTGTGGCAAGCCTTTAAGGTGGAGGAAGAAGTGGCATCTTCCTTCTTGTATTTTCTTCTAGTAGTATTTAATACAAGAGTGTGTATTGTCTCTCAAATTCTTTATTGTCTCAAGTTTCTAGCTACTTTATCATTCTGGTATAATTCTGTGTTTAATTGCATATAAGAAAGTAATCAATTGTTCTCTAATTGGTAGAGCTAGAGATCCCCTGACAAAGAAAACCAAAATTCAAATGACTAAATTTGAATTCCTACAAGCCAACCCTGAGCAGTTGGACAGGTTGGTGGAGTGTGTGAAGAATACAACTGTCCCTATAAGACAAGAGATTAGAAAGGTAATTCATGATCCCCCAAGGAACATGCCCATCCCAAATAATCTTTTAATCACTCCTCCTACTGCCCCTAGGAAAATAGAGCCTTTCTACGTTTCCTTGTTGATAAATGGTCACAAGCTAAGCAACTGCATCATTGATTCCAATGCATCTGACAACATCATGCCTGTTAAAGTGGTAGAATCTCTTAGTCTTACACTGACCAAAAAATTTGGTAGATGTTTCTCTATGGAGAACAAACAAGTGCCACTACTGGGATAGATCAAGGATGCCCAATTTGCATTTGCAGCATTCCAAGAAAAGAGAATCAAGATGACAGTCCTGGTGGCTAACATCCCAACCTCATATGGCATTCTGCTTGGATGAAATTTCTACAAGGATGTTGGAGGAGAGTTGAGCATGGATTTGTCTGAAGCAAGGATCCCTATCAAAGGCATCATGCAGAGGCTACTTCTTGAAAAGGAGGCAAAATATGTTGTCACCCAAATGTCGATCCCTGAAGCTCAGATTTTATTTACGTCTTTAGGTAGGGGTAATTACTTCTTGAATATAGAGGGTTTTCATGTTCCTATAAATGAAATTCATGTAGGTGGCAATCCTAAAATCAATTTAAACAAGACATCAGAAGAATTGGTAGGGTGCAGTATAAATGAAAAAGGATCTTCCATCTCTAATGAAGAGAAATATGATAGAAGATCAATTTTTGATGATGTTTGGATCCTGGAATTTGATGACAACAATTCTTCTACCAATGCTGAGGCCAAGATTATTCTAATATCTCCTCAAGGAGATATTTTCCTTCTTCACATGAGTTGCAATTCAGCAACACCAATAACACTGTTGAGTATAAATCTTTGTTACTCGAGTTGAAGGCTGCTCAAGACAGAGGTGTCAAGCTTCTTCACACCAAAGGAGATGCTGAGCCGATGGTTTGTCAGGAGTTTGACACTGATGATCAAATCACATGATAGACTAAACTAGAAGAGCAATGAGCTATGGTAATGGACCATACTACTACATGCCAAAGTTAGGAAAAAGAACTCTTCACCAAGAGAGCAAATATTTATGGTTTTTAGATTAGAGATCACACCTTGCCATGGGGCAAGAAGAGAGAACCGAAAGGGATGCACAGAAAATGTGATTCCTAGTGGAGAGTTCCATTCACCTATCACCGATTCTAGGGATAAAATGGTTTCCTACTAGTTTATTAGGATGAAACACTATTTTCATTGTCTCATAATGGGTAGCATCTAAATCACTTCAATTCTTGAAGTATCAAATAAGTTCACTTGTACATATGTATATTTGTATAGTCTTTATTTTTGCTTTGTGTCATTCATTTTCATTTTTTGGAGCCTTTCTTTTTGGTAGCATGAATCCATAGCCCAATGGCATACTTTAAGGCATTGGAGATTCTGGTTTCTACTCCCCTTAGCTTTGTTCCAAGTTTTCATTTAAAGGAAGTTCCCCAACTAGAGCTAGATATTGTCCCCAAAAAATGTCACTCATTTTTTAGGACAACATATGAACTATTTTGGTTCTGCAAGACCAAAATTGTCTCTTCCCTTTTCAAAATTTGTTATGTGCATTCAAATTCTCCATTCTTCAAAGCTTTTCAGAATTCTATAGACTCTTTAGGCTTAAATCTATGGACTTCCCCATTTCTACGAACTCAAACTATGAACTTCACAGATGGTTTCTATGGACTCCACCAGCTAGAAATCTACAGACTCTTTCAAAGTTAGAAAAAACTATGGACTTGGTTTCTATAGAATCTGTAGGGAGGCTCAAATCTATGGACTCTCAAGACCTCAAAACTATGGACTCTGCAGGTTGGTTTCTACAGACTCTGCAGGAAAGAAATAGGTTTAACACTTAGTCATTTTTTTAATCGGGAAGTTCAAAGGGGTCTTCAAAGAGCCCAAAGGACAAGTGCCCTTACGGAGAGCACTTAGGAGCTAAAGTGGACTATTGCAAAAATTTGAAAGGTGACTTTGGAGCTCAAATAGCCCTTATGGAGGGTAGGCAGGGAGCAAGTGGACCGATTCAAAGGCCGAGCGAGCAAGGGAATTCCTTTAGAAAAATTCCCATAGAAAAGTTGTAAAGGAACAATTCCTTCAGACTTTTGTCTAAAGGAAATAAGCCCAATGGAAAGCTAAAACTTGCAAGAGAAAGCCCAACAAAAAGCAAAATCCCATGAGAGAAGGCTCGATGGAAGAAACAATAAAGAAATATTTCCTTCAGACAAAATGTCTAAAGGAATTCCTTCTGACTTTTGTATGAAGGAAAACCCTAAAGGATGAAGCCTGCCAAAGAAATAAAAGCCCAAAGGCCATTCGAAGACCGCCTAAAGGGCAAGAACCTTTGTGGGGGGCTCTTGCCAGCCAAAGTGAACCATCTTTCAAGACCCCAAAGGGTAGGTTCCCTCTGAGAAAGATCAAACCTCAATGTGCAGTGGAAGCTACCATGTGTCATCTTCTGGAGGACTCTCAAAAGGTATCTAAAGCCTCGTGGAACATGCCACATGTCCCGTTATAACTCAGTGGAGTGTGACAAGTGTTTGCATCTGTGTTTCCCTTTTTGAAGCTACTCAAGTAAGAAGTGTTGTGGGTCCCATTTTTTGTAAGTTTCTAATGAGTTCCAAAGTAAGTGGGAAAGACACGAAGGAATTGCTAAGGAGGATGACAGACCCGAAGACATCAAATTTGTGGCAATAAATAATTATTGATCTTTATAGGCTTGAGCACGGGATCAAATGCATTTAAAGGCCAAAATGCCAAAGGGAAGAACCACTGATGGAAGAGTAGAAAGAGCTATCAAAGTCAAGGATATAGCCCTGAAAGCTCAAATGCTAGGAAAACACAAAACTAGAAAGGGAAAAGATAGCCTGAGAGCTCAAATTGTAGCAGGAAAGAGGAAAGGCCAAAAATATCTATGCAATAGTTATTCTAGTAGGTGGAATAGTGTGAAAAATATATATTTGAGCCCTTAAACATTGAAGATGCCACCTATTTGTCCCCTTGGGAGTAAAGACAAAATGGATAGCTATGCAGGCACTAGATGACTCAGGCCCAGGAGAAGACATTCAAGATGAATCAACATGCCATAGTTAAGGTGGCCACCCTATTCCCACATGGCCCTCTTTGAAAAAATTGAAAGTGCATTCAATGCATTGAATGCACATCATGGGCCATTCCATGAAACAAAGTGCCAAGTCTTTCTTGGCTGCTATATATTGTAATCTCTTTTATTGTTTTAAGGGAGATCTTCCTGTTACTAGAAGCAAAACTCTACCCAAATTGAAAGGCATTACTGAGACTTTGAGCTTAGATTGTTCATCATATTTCTTTATTTGAATCAAAAAGTAAGTTACTTTCAAACTTTATGATGTTATAGCTTGTATCATTCTAGGAGATTATTTTTATGTCTATTTCCTAAATGTATTCTTGTTTATGCAATTTAACAAGCAGAGCTAGTGGAAGTGACAAGGAAGGTGTCTTGAAGCTAGTTACTTTCAGATTTTGTGATGTCATAGTTGTTTTTAATGTGTGTTTGTTTTCTATTCATGTGTAAAGGACCTTGGGATGACTTTGTGCCCCCATTTTTCTTTGTATTTCTCTCTTGGGCAGTCAAGGTGGAGACTTTGTGCTACATCTTAGATTGCTAGTTACTCTACACTTTGTTACCAGTTACTTATCCTACCCGAAAGAACTCTTGTTGTCCCCTGCAAGAACACTTATGAAAGAAGAGAAGTGCCTTCAGTGTTTTCACCAGGATTTCCTCCTTTGTTTGTGAACATCATCTCTGAAAGAAGAGAGATGGATGGTGTATCCTACCCCTGAGTTTTATTTTCTACTTATAAATATAGTATTTAGCCCCTTCATACCTACAGGGAACCTCCCCTTGATGAGAGGAGAGATTTGTCCCCTATTAATGTAGTAAACCTGCACATCTGGCCGACCAATCTCCTTATGATGTGGTTGAAGAGACCTATTTTGTTCACGAGTTAGCTGGTTGACAAAATATTCACCCAACAAAAGGGAGTGACCTTTCTAACCCTAAAATTAGTTATTTTTTTAGAGAACCTTGGTGAAGGCTCAAGATTTAATGTCTTCATGCAATCAATTTATAAATAGGGAGAAGCAAATGAAGCATGCTAGATTCCCAACATAAAAGTGTTGCAATCATTACACCTTCTTGATACTTTATGGAGAGGTGAGATAAGAAAAAACCTTAACATAAAGGTGAAGGAAAAAAGGGCCTTCATCATAGATCCTTTCCCTTTAACAAATTTAGATCCAGCCATGCATTTTTAGTATTATCAATAATTAGTTCAATACTTTAGGAAATGCCCTAGTTTACTAGGAAATTGACAATGGAGTTTTCTTTGTGAAATTAATGAATTGCTTCCTAATGGATGAAACAATCCAAGAGTAGCCAAACACAACCAAGGATATTTTATGTTATTTTTTGTTTTTTTTGGATAACTTGTATTTTTTTTTAAAAAATAATAAATATGTACATATATTATAAAAGAAACAAAAATAAACTAAAAATAAAAGCATGCATATTATAAAATGCTTTCTTAACTTTAGAAAGTATTTTATGACAAAAAATAGAGGTATGGTTTTGGAGTTGCAGGAACTAAATTTTTGTAAGTTTAGACAAGTTTTTTGTGGGTTTGCATAATTATTTACAAGTAACCCTTTAAGGTTCTACTCAATGTATAATACCCTAACTTCAAAGGGCCATGTATTGGTCATACTTTAGCCTTTATGTATGACTTTTTTAATTGTGCCTAGTTTTTTGATAGTTTCATAGTGGTATATCTAGTTTTGAGATATTTGATTTATTTTTCCTATTATTTAAAAAAAAAATAAAACATTATTTGAATTGTTCAAGGTTCAATTTGAGATAATTTTTTCAAACAAAATAAAATCTTCATATTTTTTTAAATGATGTATTTCCATGATAATGATTCGATGGTGTAGTCATATTTTTGATTTTATGATAGGTACAATATGTTTTACTACTATATTTAATTTTTGCACTCAATAAGTATTTGCTAATAATTTGTGATACCTCACCTATAAATGGGTACTCACTATGGTGTTTTTTAGGACCCATATTTGGGATAGCTTTTTCTTGAGCACATTTTGTGATGGATCAACCATCTTGTGTCTCTTAAAAAACTTGGTAGGTGCTTACTTGGCATGTTTTGTAGTGGATTTATTTCAATTGTGCCTTGATCTTATGAGATATATTATTAGTGCTTAAGTTTAAATCCTAATATATATTTTTGACACACTTTACAATTAAACCTTCTTGTTGGACTGACCATTGGACTCCCAACATCATTAGGTTTATGGTATTTAATAGGTGGGATATGCCTACCAATGTAGTTATTCATATGAGCGAGATTTCCAATGTACAATAAATCAATTTCATGTTTGAATCCTATAATTTTAGAGAAATCCTAGTATTAAACACCTTTGTATTCTTTAATTAGACATTAAAATTGTTTGACACCCATATATATCAAAAAAATATGGAATTGTGTCCATAAGGACCTTCATATTCTTTGTTATTCTTTGACATATAGTCACTATAATTTGAGTTATGACCTATTATGATACACTGTCAAATCAAATTGGAATTTTTTATGAATTGTATCCTTATTTTGTGAAGAATATTTATCATTATTTTTAACACATTCATTTTACTCATTTTGTGATTGATGTGATCTAAATAGAGTAAATTTTGGAATATTCAGATTATGTAAAATAGATAAATAATCACACAAAGTTGAATAAAAAAGGTAGATTAATATTGCACCTAGATTATTTGTAATTAAAAAATCAATATGGAATGGAGGTACTTAGATTAATAGGATATATTATTACTCATTGTGCTTGTCATTAATTCTGAAAATGCTTTGTAATCACTCAAATCGAGAAACAAGAGATAAAACCCTACTTGAATGTTGTTTATAAAAATGAGGCCCCTACAATGATTGATACTTTTGAGGCTCTACTAGTATTGTAATCATTGACTATACAAGTTTTTGACACCTTAGACAACATTCACTTATGCATATAGATGCTTATTTCATGTGTGGTTTTCTTGGATCAAGTGTTTTGATCCCTATTTTATTTATCTTTCATGTGAAACCCTAAACACACTTTCAACCACAAGATAACCCTTTACAAATGGTTAGTATGTTGGGTTGGACAAACCCAACCACTCCCCTTGAGTAATTAAGTGTTGCCTACATTCAAATATTCTGAAGAAGGCTCAAATTGCATAAATTTCTCCCATTTGGGCTTGTGTGTGTAACATCTTGATCAATCTAGAATAAAATGTATTGTTTGGCTTTAGACACTTAGAACCGTTAAAATTTGGCATACATATGTATTTAAACTTTGATATATAGATTATATTTTAAATAATATTAAAATATGTATTCCTTTAGCATAATGCCATAGGAGAGTGCTAATTGGTTTCTCATGTCTTTAAGGACTTGTCAAGATGGTTATAACCATAGGATTGTATTGAATTTATAGATAACTCTTTGATATTTCCCACTATGATCGACCCATAAAACATGCCTAGGTGAACCTAATGGAGACTTCCTAGTTTTAAAAAATAATCTTTGAGTGCTCTTAGACACTACCAATAGAGGCATATACATATGGTAAACTAAAATGGTTAGGCTCATGTTGATATTACACTAGGAATGAAAATAAATGATATGTGATGTGGATATAATATGCTTAGGATTATATAAGGTTATTTGATAGACTATGGTGATCATGAATATGTGTATCTAGTAAATTGGGTTGGTCAAGATAACTAGTTGGTAGACAGATAATGGAAAGTGTTTACAAGAGTAAAATGTATGTGCAATGTTCAAGTATGTTAAAGTATGCCAAAGTTGATGTTGATAATGGGTCTAATACCAAATTTAGATGTCTTTAGAGATTCCCTTTTTAGTCTACTATTAAAAATTCTAGATTAAAAGTATAAAAGAATAAATTTTGTACCTATGATGTTTACACTTGGTGTTGCAAGGTATGACCCAAATGTCCCACTTTTTCCATGAAAAAATTGTAAGGAAACATGTATAAATCAATATCCTTAAAAGATAAGAAATTTGAAATAATCTAGGTCATTGAAAGAGATGAAATTGAAAAATAAATAAATGAATGCATTGTGGATTCAAACCAAGCTTTCACATGTTTAAATTTTTTGGATAATGCCATTGGGTGATTATGCCATAAGGAGATACAATCATTGAAACCATAAGCTAAGGAGTGTTAATTCCTAAACAACCATTAAAAAAATGAGTGATAGAATTTAATCAATGTAGAAAACTCTACCACATTACCTCAAATATCATAATAATTATATTTTTGGAACCTCAAAACTAGGTTTTTACATAAAGATGAAACCCCAAAACATGTTTGTATATAAGATCAACAACCACTATAGATGGAATATAAATACAAATCACTTACATAGTAGTTGTTTTATCAAAATTTGGAATTAATTGGTTTATTCATTATAATCAAGATAAAATGAATTAAGTGTAATAAATGTTTTAAATGACTTGTAACTAGTAAAATGAAATTAAAATACTTAAATGGACAAAGCTCGAATGAATGAAAGAAAATAACTATGAAAATCACAAGAAGACTTAGCTAATTTTTTCCTATTATATCTATTGTGTGCACCTAAAATATGGTTGGAAATGATCACTCATAAATGATTATGCACATGTAATTAAAATAGTAATTGTCACTTCTATGGGTCAAGAACTGAATAGAAATAATCATGATCTACTGTCTTTGTTGACCTTTATGAATCGATCGTGACCTACATAGGAAAATAGGAAACAAAAGTTACAATCACCTGTATCTCCTTAAAATATGACTATATGGGGAATTTTGACCATAA
Organism: Torreya grandis; assembly: GCA_037957365.1. NCBI lineage: Eukaryota > Viridiplantae > Streptophyta > Pinopsida > Cupressales > Taxaceae > Torreya > Torreya grandis. The sequence goes on along the minus strand of JARHVA010001029.1, from coordinate 2,491,160 downwards.
GTTTAACAAGAATGACCTAAAAATGACCTCTTTAAGGTTGAAACCCCACCAAGATTTATCATAACTAAAATCCTAAAAAAAGAGAAAGGGGAGTGCAATGGTATGTTATGACCCCTTTGCTACATGTATACATCTAGAAATGGATTAAATACTTAATAGTGTTTTGATTGAATAAGATAGAATAGGCTCTTGACTTGGATAAAGTATAATTTAAGTGAATAGAATTATATTTGGAAATAATAGGAAAGCCTTACATAGTGTACAATAGTATAAGTGTGCTTCAATAATGAAATTACCAAGTGATTACTAAGTGGTATAATAAGTGGCTTTGATGTGATTTTATAGAAATACAAATGGGATAAACCTCACATCAACTATCCTAAGAATATGTACCAACCTATAAGGGAGGTATTAACTTTGAAAAAGAGTCATTCTTGGGTAAAGGGTAGGATCGACCCATAAATGATGGGATCAACTAGTAATCCTAGCCTATTAAAGTTGATTCTAACCTAGAAGAGTGACTATGATATCAAGAATTTGGAATGTTTGTACAAATGCTTAGAGAGGTTTTTAAAAATTTATATGTGTAATTTAAAAATTGAAATGTAACTTGAATTTAAATATATTGTAAAAAATAAGGAATGAGTTCACTTGTCTATGTGAAACCGATGTTGCTCTTGTAACTTTGCTTGAAGGTGATGATTCTTTGAAGCATTAGATAATTGATGTTTCCCATGAAGCGTTTAGAGGGAACCATTCTTTTACTAAACCATGCCAAATTTAGGGTGATGAAGCCACAATCTAAAGTGAATATATATATAAAATAGAACCCATTGAGGGATGCATAAACCTTAATTTGATTTGTTTGTATTTATAACCCCAAGATGGAAATGAGTTGGAATCCACAATGGATTCATAGGTTATAATGTTTGAGCACATTTGATCTCCAATATTCATTATGCAATTTAACTGAATCAACAATTTTAGATGGCATATAGATTAAATTATTTCTTTGTTCCTTATTTCTTATATACATGACTAATCGAGGATGGATAACATCCATACTCCTACCATGATTGTAAATAATAAGTAGTAATGAAAGTATGACATGGATATATATCATGACCCTTGGTGATAGATGTAAAATTTGTAACTTTATATAGATATAAATTTTATTTGAAGCTTGTGCCCATATTCCCATGCATATGCACCCAAAATGTATGAATATGTAAATTGTTCTTGAAATGTGAATGCATATGCATGTCATATGACCCCATAATCTATACCAATAATTGATTTTTTTAATATTCTAAGTTCATTGTAACTATATTCTATATCCAAAATTAATGTTTTTACTTGTAAAGGCTTATCTCATGTATGAAATGCCCCATTTTGAGGTGAAAGATGTCTTAAAAGTCATTCATCTCAGAATACAAGTTAATTGTATCATGTGTATTAAGCTATGGCCATTGAATATCATAAAATATATGAAAAATTATGTTATTATAGTAATATATGTATCATTTGAATCATGTATGTAACATATAAGGTAGAGCTTAAAGTGTCAAATATAGATAAATGTATCAATGAAGCTCATAGTAGTAGTTGTGATAGAATCATCCTACATAATATTTAGTGCATGATATGGATCATGGAATTCATCAAACTCAACAAGCACAACAAGAAAAATGTTATTCAATAAATCCAAGGACCACATAAAATGGACATGTTCAAATTTCACATAAGTAAATATTACACACATAAGGCCAAAGGCCATAGTAAATAGATATGTTTAAATGTCATACATACCAAATAATGATATCATATATGTTGTCCCCCAAAAATATCACTCATTTTTGGGACAACCTATGAACTATTTTGGTTCAATAGACCAAAATTATCTCTTCCCTTTTAGAAATTTGTCCTAAGCCTTCAAATCCTTCATTTTTCAAGCTTTTTAGAAATCTACAAACTCTACAGGCTTGAATCTATGGACTCTGCAGGAATAAAATCTATGGACTCTATAAGCCAAGTTCTATGGGCTTTGCAGGTTGATTTCTACAGACTCTGCAGGAAAGAAGCAAGCTCTCAACACTTAGGATATTTCAAGGTTGTTTCAATGACAAGGTTCAACATCATCAACAAGAGAAGAAGGCTTGAACCATTAAAATGTTGAACCATTGAACTACTTTGGTTCGAAGGTTCAATGGATTCAAAGGTTCAACAAGTTCAATGACCAAGTGGTTCAATGCGTTTGGTTCAAAAAGATCAAAAGGACTTGGCCAAATAAAAAGAATGAACCGATTGAACTATTAAACCTTGAACCAAAAGGTTCAACAAGTTCATAGGTTCAAAGGTTCAACCAGTGCGATGAAGATCAAAGAGCTTAGAAAGAACAAGGAAGTGATGGACAAAGGATGAACCAATGAACTGATTGAACCTTGAACCGAAAGAGTTCAAAGTTCAATGGTTCACGGGTTCAAAAGTTCAAAGGTAGCCTCAGTCAAGGAAAGAAGTATCAAATAGGTGGTTCAATGGATGGTTCAACCAAGGAGCGGGAAAGTGATTGAACTAGGAAGCGATAGAATAAAAGAGACAGAATGAACTGACAAACCAATGTACTTTTAGTGGGTTCAAAGGTTTAAGGTTCAACATGGTTCAAGTGGCTAGCGACCATTGAAAACCCATGGACGTCAAATTTAAAGTAAGGGAATATCCATTGAAATTCAAATAAAACATAGACCTTAAAGGAAGAACCAAGCGACTAACTGAAAAGATAGAATTCCTTCAGATTTGTTCAAAGGCTGATAGGGAACATTTCCTTCAGACTTTTTGTCTGAAGGAAATGACTAAGGCAAAAATCCTTTGGACATTTTGTCTAAAGGAATTCACCTAGGAAGAGAGCCTAAAGAAAGTGAAGGAAAATCTTGACCGAAGAGAAAAGCCCACAAAAAAATGCCTGATGGAAAAAGACAAAGTGTAGCGGAAGTTGTTATGTGTCCATTATAAAGCAGAGCAGAAGCTGCAACATGTCATCTTTCACATGACCCTCAAAAGGTTTCTAAATCTTCTATAAGTTAAGCGAAATACATCACATTTCCTATTATGACTCAGTGGAATGTGACAAGTGTTTGCATCCAAGTTCCCCTTTTGAAGTTGCTCAGGCAAGATGTGTCATGGATCCCATTTCTTATAAGTTTATAATGAGTTTCATGACAACAAAACTTGCCACTTGTCAAAGATGTAGAAAGGATCCCCCAAAGACTTAGACAAGAAGGGCTAGAAAGAACAAAGAAGCAACATGGATGATTCCAAAGGCAAGTTCCATTAAAGTGATGGTTCAACCAGAGAACAAAGAAGTGCTTAAGTAGTGAAGAGAGGAGTGAGACCAAAGAACCAAAAATATCTTCAAAAGAGTTATTTCTAGTAGGTGAAACAGTGGATCAAGTAGACTTCTGAGCGCACAAAATCAAGGACACAAGCCTATTTTTCTTCCATGAAGTAATGGAAAATTAGACAGCTACACAAACATTAGGAAAAGGACCAAACAATCCATACTAAGGAAGAGACATATTAGAGGAATGGACATGCCATAGTTATGGCAATGCACTATTCCCAGCATGGTCCCTCTAGAAAGAATTGAAGGCACATTGAAGGCATTCAATTCAGCATGGGCCTTTTTCATGAAAACAAGCACCCAAGTCTTTCTTGGAGTGTTATATATTGTAATCTCTCATTTGTTACAAAGGATATCTTTTTGATCACTTAAGTAAAGCTCTACCCAAATTGAAAGGCGAATACTGAGACTTTGAGCTCAAATTGTTGTTCATATCATTTTATCTGAATGAGAAAGGAAGTTGTTTGTAGACTTTGTGATGTTATAGCTTGTATCATTTTAGGAGATTGTTCTTATGTTTGTCTTCTGAATGTGTTCTTATTTATTTAATTTGGCAAGTAGAACTAGTGGAAGTGATAAGAGAGATGTCCTAAAACCAGTTACTTTCAGACTTTGTGCTGACATAATTGTTTTCAGTGTGTGTATTTAGTTTCTATTTCTATGTAAAGGACCTTGGGATGACTTTGTGCCCCCATTGTTCTTCGTATCTCACTCTTGGGTAGTTGAGGTGGAGACTTTGTGCTACATTTCAGGCTGTTGGTTACTCTATGCCCTTAATTACCAATCACTTTTACTTCCTAAAAGAACTCATGTTGTTTCCTACAAGATCACTATTGAAAGAAGAGAAGTGCCTTCAGTGTTTTCACCAGGATTTTCTCCTCTATTTATGAACATCATCTCTAAAAAAAGAGAGATGGATGGTGTTATTCTACCCTTGAGTGTTATTTTATGCTTATATATATAGCATATAGCTCCTACATATTCATAGGGAACCTCCCCTTGATGAGAGGAGAGATTTGTCCCCTATTGATGTAGTAAACTTGCACATCTGGCTGACCAATCTCCCTATGTTATGGTTGAAGAGACCTATTTTGCCTGCCAATTAGTTGGTTGACAAAATATTCACCCAATAGTTTTTGGTGACTCCACTGGGGATGAACGTGCAGTCTGAAGCCTCAAGTTTTAGATTGAAGCAGTCCCTACCCTTATCCATTATAGACTCTAGCGACTCCATTCCATGTCTTACCCATTATCATTATAGCCTTACCATCTTCTTTCATCTCCATTATATTATCTAGTCTGCAAAACTAGAGCCACTGGAATAGAATGTGCAATTTAAAGCCTCAAGCTTCAAGCTTAAGTAGGGCTAATTCTTTCCCATTTTTGTTTCTGGAAACTCCATGCTATACAAGAAGCTAGAAAGCCCAAGGTAGAGCTAATTTTTCTACTGTTAGTAGATCTTTTCCTATCCATATGCCACCCAAATTTGTTATCCTCTTTTTCATAATCCCATCATGGCATTTCAAGGCCCCTGGGGTAACTCATTTGGTCCACTAAATCTTACTCCACCTCTGCATGAACTTCCACATAGCTCAAGAAAGAACTTCCCCAAATTCTTTGGTGATGGGAGAGTTCACCTTGATGAACACATTGTAGGCTTTAGCATAGCCTTTGGTGTAATAGGGGTGGAATTTGAAGACATGGCAATCAGGCTCTTCATGGAAACACTACAAGGTGCTACTGCAGACTAGTTCTACCATGTGCAAGCTAGATTAGTAACTAACTAGGACACACTTAAAGCCAAGTTCGAAGTAAGATTCAAGCCTACAGAGGATGCACATACCTTACTGACCTAGCTCACATAGATGAAGAAGAAACCTCATGAACCTATGAGCGATTTCATAGCAAGGTTCAACAAACTGAGGCACAGGATTCCCATGATCGCCCAGTTGACACCTCAGAATCTCAAGTGTTTCTTCATCAACTCACAGCTACCTGAAGTGAGTTTTTTGTTGAGATGGGCTAGACACATAGACCTTGTTGTTGCTCAAGACTTGGCTACTAAGGTAGAAGATGACCTTATCTTGTCAAGAAATATAAGGAGAGAACTGAACAGAGCTAAATCTTTTTCATCTTCTGAGAATTCATCTACAGCTACCACTGATCAAATGGTGCAAAAGCTGGCAAATGAATTGCTAGCCTTGAAAGGCAAATGGCCCAAGGTATGTTTGCTCCTAATCAAGATATGCCAAGGAGGACATTTCAAAATTAGCCATATCAAGGCAATGCTGCCAGGAATTAAGGGCAATCAAATCATCTTCCTCCCCCATAGAGGAACCTTGCCCTTGAAGTGCCTCCAACCAACTCAGTAGTTGGATATCTGGAAACTAAACATGATTTCTCTTTCCAACCTGAGTTTGATCAAGAAAATGACGTTGATATCTTCATGTAGGGTCAAGAAGAGTCAGCTGGTGACTCCCACACTGGTTTCCTGAATTATCAAGATGAACCCAGAAGTGAAGGTAAAGCAGATGAGGGATCATATGTTGTGTTCACCTAGTCCAAAAATCAGTCAGCCTAACAAGCTAATAAAGAGAAGATAGAGGAGCAACCTCAACCAACAATTTCAATTGCTAAGCCTGGAACCACTCTACCTTTCTAGCCAAAGGACCTAGTAGTTATTTAAAAAGTAAGTACCCCAATCATTTCTACACCTTCAACTTCAAATTCATAGGCCAATCCTCCCCCTCCCAAAAACCAAAAGGATGAACTCCCATCTTCTCTTCCTAGTCCATTTCAGTCATTTGACATAATTAATCATGTCAATAAATCCAATATTCAAATGACTAAATTTGAATTCCTACAAGTCAATCTTGAGCAGTTGGACATTGGTGGAGAACTAAGTATGCACTTGTCTAAGGTAAGGATCCCTGTCAAGGGTGTAATGAAGAGATTTCTCTCTAAAAAGGAGGCAAAATATGTGGTCACCCAAATGTCAACCCCTGCAGATCAAATTTTGTTTGAGTCTTTGGGCAGGGGTAATTATTTCTTGACCACAGAGGATGTTCATGTTTCTACAGATGAAAGTCATATAGCTGGCAATCCAAGAATTGATCCAAACAAGACATCAAAAGAATTTATAGGGCACAGTATAAATGAAGAAGAATCTTCCATCTCTATTGAAGATAAATCTGATAGAAGATCAATTTTTGATGATGTTTGGATCCTAGAATTTGATGGCAGTAATTCTTCTACCAATGCTAGAGCTAGGACTATGTTGATATCTCCTCAAGGAGATATTTTTCCTTCATGCAATTACAATTTAGCAACGCCAACAACACTACTGAGTATGAATCTCTGTTACTCAGATTGAAGGCTACTTAGGATGAAGATGTCAAACTCCTTCATGCCAAAGGAAATGTTGAACTTGTTGGTCCCCAAAAATGTTACTCATTTTTGGAACAACATATGAGCTATCTTGGTCCTACAAGACCAAAATTTCTCTTTTTCCTTCTCAAAATTTGTTCTAAGCTTTCAAATTCCTCATTTTTTTCAAGATTTCTAGAAATCTATGGAATCTACAAGCTTGAATCTACAGACTCTGCAGGAAGGAAATCTATGGACTCTGCAAGAAGAAAATCTACGGACTCTGTAGACCAAGTTATGTGGGCTTCATAGGTTGATTTCTATAGACTCTGTAGATATGTTTCTATAGACTCAACATGCTTGAAATTAGTAGGTTCAACAGGCTCAAAAGATTTTGCAGGTGAGTTCAGTCAAAAGAACAAGCTTCTAACACTTAGTCATTTTCAGGATTGGTTCAGCACCTCAATTTAATCAAAAGAGTTCAATTGGCAAATGATAAAGGACAAAGGCTTAAACCACTTTGGTTTAAAGGTTCAATGACCAAGTGGGTTCAATATGCTTGGTGCAAAAGATCAAAAGGACTTAGCCAAATAATGAAGAATGAGCTGATTGAACCAAAGTTGGTTCAATCGGTTGGTTCAATCGACAAGTTCAAGGGGCTGCCCCAAAGTGAAAAAGGCAAGTGCCCTTGTGGAGGGTAGGTAGCATTGGTTCAAAGGTCAAAGAAAAGACATAATTCCTTCAGATTTGTTCAAAGGCCCCAAAAGGAATAATTCTTTTAGACTTTTTGTCTGATGGAAATGGTAAAGTAAAAGAAGCTGAAAGAATTCTTTTGGGAAGACTTTTCTCAGAAAAATGTTAAGGCAAAATTCCTTCAGACTTTTTGTCTAAAAGGAAAAGCCCGAGAGCCAAAATCCTACTGAAGAAGCAAGAACCCATCGAGAAAGTTGAAGCCTGAAGTCCACCCAAAAGATCCCAAAGGGTAGATACCCTTGCAGGGGACACTTGACATCAAAAAAAGGACCTTTTCCAAAGCCTAAAGGGACACCTTTCCTTTGGGACATTCCAAAGGCTGAACAAAGACGTAGAAAGGAACTTTCATAGACTTAGACAAAAAAGGGCTTCAAAGGCTAAACTGAATGAACTGGATGAATAGATTGAACCGTTGAACCGTTAAACCAAATGGTTCAACGGGTTCAAGGTTTAAAGGTTCAACCAAAGCTTAGAAAGATAAAGGAAGCATTGTTTGAGTGAGATACAGAATAAACCAATGAATCGATTGAACTTTGAACCAAAAGAGTTCAAAGTTTAATGGTTCATAGGTGCAAAAGTTCAAAGGCGGCCTCAGTCAAGAGAGAAGCAGCAAACAAGTGGTTAAACAGATGGTTCAACCAAAGAGCAGGAAAGCAATTGAACTAGGAAGCGATGGAACACAAGAGACAAAATGAACCAATGAACCAATGAACTTTCATAGGTTCACAGGTTCAAGGTTCAACATGGTTCAAGTAAATGGCGACCATTGACGGCCCCTCAGACATCAAATTTAAAGTGAGGGAAAATCTGTGAAAATTCAAATAGAGCATGGAACTTAAAGGAAAAACCAAGCGATTAAATGAAAAGAGATCCCGAAGATTTAAATTGATATAAGGAAGAGAAGATTGGTGCAAAGGACCAAAATTATCTTTGAAAGAGTTATTTCTAGTAGGTGGAATAGTGGATTGAGTAGAATTTTGAGCACACCAAACCAAGAACGTGGCCTATTTTTCTTCCATGAAGTAAATACAAATCAGAGAAAGGACTAGACGGTCCATATCAAGGAAGAAACATATTAGATGAAGGGACATGCCATAGTTATGACAGTGCACTGTTCTCAGCATGGTCTCTCCAAACAAAATTGGGGATGCATTGAACACATTGACTATAGCATGGGCCATCCCATGGAAAAAGGTGCCAATCCTTGTGTAGTGGATATAAGTTTGTTTATTCTCTCATTTTTAAAGTATACTTTTCATTTTACAAGAGCGAAACTCTACCCATTTTGAAAGAAGAAGGCTGAGACTTTGAGCTCAGGTTGTAATTTCATTTTCATTTTTATCTAAATGAGAAAGCAGGTTTTTCACAGACTTTGTGCTATTCTGACTTGTGTCATTTTAGAAGATCATTCTTACGTCTGTCTTTTGAAGGTGTCCTTATTCATTTAATTTGGTAAGCAAAATTAGTGAAGGTAATAGGGAAGTGTCTTGAAACCAATTATGGGAAGACTTTGTGCTTTCACAGTTGCTTTCAGTCTGTGTTTTTCTTTTCTTTTTGTGTTAAGGATACTGGGGAAACTTTGTGCCCCCATTATCCTTTGTGATATACTCTTTGGGCCAATTGAGGTGAAAACTTTGCATTCTACTTCATCTTGTTGTTACTATGCCCTCTGGTTAACTGGTTTCTTATCTTACTACCTAAAAGAAAATCTTGTTGTTTCTTGCAAGAACACTTCTGAAAGAAGAGAAGTGCCTTCAATGTTTATACCAAGATTTCTCCTTTGTCTATGAGCATCATCTCTAAAAGAAGAGAGATGGATGGTTTATCCCACCCCTGTGTCTTACTTTTTGCTTATGTATATTTTATATAGCTCCTACGTATCTATAGGAACCTCCCCTTGATGAGAGGAGAGATTTGCCCCCAGTTGATGTAGTAAAGTTGCACACCTGGCTGAGCAATCTTCCTGCTATGGTTGATTAGACCTATTTTGTTGATTAGTACACTACTTGAAAAAATATTCACCCAACAGAATCGATGGTTTGTCAAGAGTCTGAGGGGCACAATCAAAACATGTGCTGAACTGAACCAGTAGAACAACAATTATGGTAGTGGACCATACTGCTATACTCCAAAGTCAACAAAAGGAACTCTTCACCAAGAGAGCAAGGAGTTACAATTTTTATATTAAATACCATGCCTTTCCATGGGGCAAGAAGAGAGAACCAAAAGGAGTGCACAGAAAATGTGATTCCTGGTGGAGAGTTCCATTCGCTCATCACCGATTTTGGGGACAAAATGGTTTTCTACTAGTTTATCAAGATAGAACACCATCTTCATTATCTCATAATGGGTAGCATCTGAATCACTTCAATTCTTGAAGTATCAGATAAGTTCACCTATACATATGTACATTTGTATAGTCTTTAGTTCTATTTTGTGCTTTTTGTTTTCATTTTTTGTAGCCTTTATTTTTGGGTAGCATGACTCCATAGCCCAATGGCATACTTCAAGGCACCGTAGATTCTAGTTTCTACTCCCCTCAACTGTTCTAAGTTTTCAACTGAAAGAAGTTCCCCAACTGGAGCCAGTTATTGTCCCCCAAAAATATCACTCATTTTTGGGACAACTTATGAACTATTTTGGTTCAACAGACCAAAATTGTCTCTTCCCTTTTTTAAATTTGTCCTGAGCATTCAAATCCTTAATTTTTCAAGCTTTTTAGAAATCTATGGACTCTACAGGATTGAATCTATGAATTCTATAGGAAGAAAACCTACGGACTCTGCAGGCCAAGTTCTACGAGCTTCGCAAGTTGATTTATGTGGACTCTGCAAGAAAGAAGCAAGCTCTCAACACTTAGGTGATTTCAAGGTTGTTTCAACAATAAGGTTCAACATCATTAGTAAGAGAAGAAGGCTTGAACCATTGAACTGTTGAACCATTGAACCACTTTGGTTTAAAGGTTCAATGGGTTTAAAGGTTCAACAAGTTCAACGACCAAATGGTTCAACATGTTTGGTTTAAAAAGATCAAAAGGACTTGGCCAAATAAAAATAATGAACCAATTGAACCATTGAACCTTGAACCAAAAGTTTCAATGAGTTCATAGGTTCAAAGGTTTAACTAGTGTGATGAAGATCAAAGAGCTTAGAAAGAACAAGGAAGTGACAGACAAAGGATGGACCAATGAACTGATTAAACCTTAAACTAAAAGAGTTCAAATTTCAATGGTTCATGGGTTCAAAGGTTCAAAGGTATCCTCAGTCAAGGAAAGAAGCAACAAATAGGTGGTTCAATAGATGGTTCAACTAAGGAGTGGGAAAGCGATTGAACCAGGAAGCGATGGAATAAAAGAGACAGAATGAACTGATGAACCAATGTACTTTCAGTGGGTTCAAAGGTTTAAGGTTCAACATGGTTCAAGCAGCTAGTGACCATTGACAGCCACGCGGACGTCAAATTTAAAGTAAGGGAATATCTGTTGAAATTCAAATAAAGTGTAGAACTTAAAGGAAGAACCAAGTGGCTGACTGAAAAGATATAATTCCTTTGGATTTGTTCAAAGGCTGACAGGGAACATTTCCTTCAGACTTTTTGTCTGAACAAAATGACTAAGGAAAAAATCCTTCAGACATTTTGTCTGAAGGAATTCACTCGAGAAGAGAGCTTGAAGAAAGCAAAGGAAAAGCCTAACTGAAGAGAAAAGCTTGCAAAAAAATGCCCGATGGAAAAAGACAAAGTGCAGTGGAAGCCGCCATGTGTCCATTATAAATTAGAGTGAAAGCCACCATGTGTCATCTTTCGTAGGGCCCTCAAAAGGTTTCTAAAGCTTCTATAAGTTAAGCAGAATATGTCATGTGTCTTATTATGACTTAGCGGAACATGACAAGTGTTTGCATCCATGTTACCCTTTTAAAGTTGCTCAGGCAAGACATGTCATGGATCCCATTTTCCATAATTTTCTAATGAGTTTCATGATAGCAGAACTCACCACTTGTCAAAGACGTAGAAAGGACCCCCTAAAGACTTAGACAAGAAGGGCTAGAAAGGACAAAGAAGCAACTTGGATGATTCCAAAGGCAAGTTCAATTAAAGCGATGGTTCAACCAGAGAGCAAAGAAGTGCTTAAGTAGTGAAGAGAGGAGCGAGACCAAAGGACTCGAAATATCTTCAAAAGAGTTATTTCTAGTAGGTGAAACAGTGGATCAAGTATATTTCTAAGTGCACCAAATCAAGGATGCAAGCCTATTTTTCTTCCATGAAGTAATGGCAAATTAGACAGCTACATAGACATCAAGAAAAGGACCAGACAGTCCATACTAAGGAAGAGACATATTAGAGGAATGGACATGCCATAGTTATGGCAATGCACTATTCCCAACATGGTCCTTCTAGACAGAACTGAAGGCGCATTGAAGGCATTCAATTCAGCATGGGCCTTTTTCATGAAAACAAGCACCCAAGTCTTTCTTGGAGTGTTATATATTGTAATCTCTCATTTGTTATAAAGGAGATCTTTTTTATCACTTAAGCAAAGCTCTACCCAAATTGAAAGGCAAATACTGAGACTTTGAGCTCAGATTGGTGTTCATATCATTTTATCTGAATGAGAAAGCAAGTTGTTTGTAGACTTTGTGCTGTTATAGCTTGTATCATTTTAGGAAATTGTTCTTATGTCTGTCTTCTAAATGTGTTCTAGCAAGTAGAACTAGTGGAAGTGATAAGAGAGATGTCCTAAAACTAGTTACTTTCAAACTTTGTGCTGACATAATTGTTTTTAGTGTGTGTTTTTAGTTTTTGTTTCTATGTATAGGACCTTGGGATGACTTTGTGCCCCCATTGTTCTCCATATCTCACTCTTGGGCAATCGAGGTGGAAACTTTGTGCTACATTTTAAGCTACTGGTTACTCTACGCCCTTGGTTACCAGTCACTTTTACTACCTAAAAGAACTCCTATTGTTTCCTGCAAGAACACTTCTGAAAGAAGAGAAGTGCCTTCAGTGTTTTCACCAAGATTTTTTCCTCTATTTGTGAACATCATCTCTAAAAAAAGAGAGATGGATGGTGTTATTCTACCCTTGAGTTTTATTTTTTGCTTATATATATAGCATATAGCTCCTGCATATTCATAGGGAACCTCCCCTTGATGAGAGGAGAGATTTGTCCCCTGTTGATGTAGTAAACCTGCACATCTAGCCAACCAATCTCCCTATGCTGTGTTGAAGAGACTTATTTTGCTTGCTAGTTAACTAGTTGACAAAATATTCACCCAAAAATATAAATTCTCAATTAATTTTCACACAAGGGCTAAGGAAAATATATAATATTCAAGAAAAAATATAATCTATGATGTAAAAGTAATAACATCAATGTAGCATAGAATAAGAAATTTAGTCTACACCATGTATACATAATAAAATAATATCTTATAAAATAGCATATCCATGTACACAATATAAGATAGAGATGTTAGCAAGACATTTGTAAAGAGTATATAGCTCAACATAGTATAGGAGTTATATAATGGTAACACCTACAAATATTGTGACCTTTGGATAATATGCCCCCAGTATGGCATGGTCTTTGGGTAGAGGCAAGTCCAAGATCTAAGTCCATGTAAAATTTATATGCCCTATATAACACTCATAAATACTAATGAAATACATGTGTGATTAAAAAAAATTATTTTATCTACCAATCATGAGATAATAACATATGATAATGATGTAAAATAGATGTCAAATCATGCTCAAGAATTGACTTTTTACTCTTAGAATATTTTGAATGTTTTTTAATTTTTAAAATATTTGAAAAAAAATGTAATTTTATAATTTTGAACAAGAATGATATATACTAGGAGATAAAAATAGGTTCCAATGTATAAGAAAATTAAGGGATTTAAACAATCCACAATATGTGTTGAGGTAAGGTATGCATTGAATATGATGGCATGGCCATGTATGAGTAAGATGCCCCCATTGTATATGTAAATTATAGTTGAAAAGTATTTTAGAAATATAATATGAATGTAAATTAATTATTTTACATCATCATCAATTCAAATGTCCACTTTTCAAGGTATATAACAAGCATGTATGAGCAATATAGTGCACATATACAGATTTTGCATGAATAATAGTGTTTTGCAAGCTGAAATTGATATAGTATCAAAAAATTAGATGTATTAAGGATTATTTATTCTTTTTTTATTGTGTATAAATTTATAGGTTAGTATCATCAATTTAAACAAAATCAAAATATTCGATCGTAATTTTTTGTTGATATTGTCCATGATGGAAAATATAGTTTTTTCTCTTTAGACTATTAAAACAACATGCTAGAGGGAAAAAATAATAGTATCATATAACTATTTTGGACTGATCATATTAGGGAAGTGAAAAATAAGATTCAAGAGGCAAAAGAGACACAAATACAAGGGATACAAGATTGATCAAATCAATCACATGTGTAAAAGGTGGAAGAATAGCATGAGAAGCAATCAAGAAGCTATGTATGGTAAATTATTATTATTATTATTATTATTATTATTATTATTATTTGAATGTTTTTAAATTTTATAGAAATTTTAATTTAAAGGGTGCTAACCAATGATCCCCTCAAGAGGGTAATCATAATGAGAATCACTAATAAGTTGTGTAAGGTTCACCTTTCATGGATAAAAAGTGTAAGATGTGGATGATTCAAAATTATAAAAGGCATCATATATTGTAATATAACTATCTAGATCACTACTCATGTAGTATCAAGTGGAAAGAATAGCTATAAGGGACCTAGGATGGTTTTAAATCCAATGATAAGTAGTTAAAGTTGTTCCAAATGTTATCTTATTTTTGGAACATGTTGATTTGTGTGTATCACCAATTTAGAAGAAGTTGCATGTGATGATGATTTTTATGAACTTTACACATTTTTCCAATATGATGCTTGTTTTTGCATTGGTTTCATTTGAGAATTTTGCACTTTTCTCTAAATTGAGTAGATAGAAATATTTTTCATAGGTGAAAAATTATAAATGTGATTTTTTCTTGAATATATGTGTCAATTCACTAAGGTGGTGGATGGGGAGGAGGAGGTACCATATAATTTATAGGGTACTGATATTTAATTCTTTAAAAGTTCAACACTTGGTTATAATGAATTTACTTTAGGCATATATGTACAATGGAAGGTACAACATAGAGATTATATAACCAAGGGCATATTTATATCAAATCAAATTCCCCATTTTATGTTAGAACTAAAATAGGAGTGGATAATATAGCAGAACCCACCTAAAGAGGTAACATAATGCATCCTAAAGTAGTTTTTTGTTTCCCATTTAATGTTTTGAAATTTTTAAATGTTTCTTGAAAATCATGTTGTGCAAAACCAAATGATTGGAGTAATTTCATTTTACATGCATTATCACTTAGAAAATTATTCACTAATACACTCTAATACAATGTGGATGGGTTATTTATCAATGTATGCTTGTATATATAAAACATGAAAATCATGATCATCATCCACTATATCACTATCATAAAAGGTGATCATAGGACATGGTTAAGAGGTTTGAATAATTATATAAATAATTACAACTAATGGATCATCATATGACTCAAGATATGGTTTTAAATCATAGGTATGATGCACTACTAAATTATCCTTATTTGTCTCATGGTTTGGGGATGGCTCACTATAAATATTAACCTTTTTAAATTTTAACTATGTTGAGGCTTAGTTTCCTCTGTAGAAGTGTTTAACTCAATTATATTATTATCAATGAGATCTTGAATGTGGTGTTTAAGTTGGAAACATATATTAGTAGAGTTATCATTGTATCTATGGTAATCACAATATTCATTGTTATTGAATGATTAAATTTAAGGTCTACTCATGTCAAACTCTAGTGGTGGAAGTAGAGTAATGAGATTATAATTAGGTAACTTTTGTATAAATTTATGAGGTGATTATGTTAATCTAGAAAATTTCCTTATCAGTTGATTCTAATAAACAATCTTGTTTAAAGGTTAAGATATAACATTGACTGTGAAATTTGCATCAATTTTATTATCTAGTGGATTAACTTTGTAAGATGGTTTGATTTGAATCCTCATTATGGAATTTTAATTATATTCAAGTGCATATTTTAGCTTGTTTAAATTGATAATTTTTACTTCTCTTTCTCTTATTATTTGACAAATTTCCTCAAAGGATCAAAATTTCTTGAATATTATTGAATCATGCAAAGTTACTAGTGTTTAAAGATATATTTTAATTCATTATCCACCAAGGTGTTAATCATTTTTGTAAACATGATATTGTAATAAAGTACATAATCACTAATAGGTTCATTACTTCCTTGTTTAATTTTAAAAATTTATGCATAAGAGAGATTTTCATCAATGTTGATAGCAAAATGCCTGATAAATTGATTTGCTAATGGGCTGATTGATTTGACTATATGGATAAGTAAATCATAAAACTAATACAAGGTATAATCGTTTAGGATTTTAGGAAATAATTTTGTTAGTGTAGACTCATAATTTAACATTTATTTCTAAAATAATGCACTTGTGGCCATCCTTTTGTACACACTTAGCTCATGTTGAATTTCATGACTCTAAATCATAATTCCTGTAACTCTATGTGGACATGATACATAACATTCCAATTCCTTACTCAAAATAGCCTAAACCCATTATTAGAATACTAAAAACTTTAAATTTAGCTTCCTTTATTCCTTAGATAAGGCCACTCTTTCAAGACTATCCTACTCACCGTTAGTGTTTGAATTCTTTGATTGCATCCTCTCACCAAATAATAAATAGTTACTCAAATTAAAATTAACCTAACATGTCATACCACACATTTCATAAGTCCCATTTGAGGAATTTCCAAATATATCAGTATAAAAAAAAATTCTCTAACCATCATGTACTATAGGTTCACATGATTAAAAAACACTATAATATCTAATTGCACATTAAGAAGAACGCATCTAATCTTTTAAATTTTGATTTTTTTCAATACTAGTAGCCTTGATCTAAGTTTGAATACACCTCCAAGGTCACAAGTCATTGTTGAATCTCACAATTACACCATTTTTTCACACACACAACTATAGCATGGGATAACTATATGGAGTTTGACCATTCTTCAGATTATGGTTATATAGGTAACACTCAACATAGGGGTGTTGGTTCAAGCACAACTTCAAACACTAACCCATTTTTACCATTTATTCTATTTATCCCTCATTGTTTATTGAGCTAGGGTTTCAACTAAAGAAGGTATACAATGGCTTCCTTAGTGAATCAAATAGATTTAATCATACATTCTCACTTTCACAGTCACACTTATAATCTTGCTTGCTTAATTTTCAATGAATTTATTCCTCATTGATAATTTCCATTTTTTAACATATTTCCAAATATAGTAAGTTCAAAATTAGTTTGTGTGATTTATGCCATATTTCCTATAGTCTAATTTTAGTCAACAGTTTATCCAATTAATATTAAAACTCCTTAATATATAATTTTGTTAAAACATATTTGTGAACCCATTTATTCATTAAATATTGAAAACCCTAATCGTAGATGTTTCTAGCATTTATTTCCTTTTTTGGGTTTCCAATTCTTGTATTAGGGATTTTAGGTTTTCTAAATTCTTTGATAGCAACAATCTTCCAAGTTTATATTTCTAATTTTATGTAATCTAAAAAATTTATTTCTATTTGTCTTAGAATAAGTGCTATATTAAGTGGTACTCAAGTTGAACATACTTATATTTATTTTTATAAGACACATAAGATGGATAAGAATAAGGGTATATTATAACCTTTAGATATTAATGCATAAATGAAATATGTAGAAGTGCATGATGATACATCAGCGCATGAATAGTATAATCAATACAACCATGACTCTTAAGATAGGCATCAAGATATAATTCCACCTATAGGTGATGAACAACCAAAGCTTAATAAAGTATAAATTATTAATAAATTCAAGAAGTACTCTGTGAATAACCTTAGGATTATCATACCATTTGGCAAACTCTTTTAGATATTAAAAATGTAAGTATAGAAAATACATTTGATACTTCAACTACTATGGGTTCCTTACTTTTCTCCATATCATTCAATACAAAATTCATGCCACCATGTAATATGGGGTAAACTTAAGGGTTTTATTAGGTTAATATGCAAATTTATACTTAATAATTTGAGACACTACCATTGGTTAACACATGTTATATTCCTGATGCACAATCCCTTATGTAGACCATTTTATCTCTATAAACTAAGGTTTTTCAAATGGAAAAAAAATATTTAAAACCTAATCAAGCACTAGATTCATAGATTTTATTTCATACTCCATTAGATTAACATATTTGTGCATATCCTTTACTAGCTAATTTTTGGCAACTAATCTTACATTGTATGATGTAAAAGGTGGCCCCTAATAACATTTGAGACAATTTCATGTGTGAACATAGGAATCCAATAAGGGAGAGATTATAACATGTTAGTAAATGAAACCAAATCCAAAAACACACTAATTAACTGACACCTTAAGCCTAGATCTTATGGGGAGCTTAGTGAAGAAAAACCGTTGACAAAGCATAACTAAAATGCAAGAAAACAAACTCTCTTACCTTCCTTGAATTCTTTAAGAGATCTCTTTTTTGGCTTGTGTAGATTGTTCTCAAGAAGTCTGTGGTAATGGAGCTTGGCAATCTCCTTCTCTCCTTAGCATCATTGGCTTTGTGGATTTGGTTTGTGAAGTTTGACTTAATATTTTGGCATAATAACACTATATCAAAATAGATTTGGAATAATTTTTGCATGATAACTTTAGCTTATGAGAGCTTCAAATTATGAGTGTAAGGCCTTCTATTTATAGATTTTCTAAATGAGCTAGGATAAACCATGACCATCCATCTCAAAATGATGTGTGGCCATGAATTAATCCAATTATGTAAATAAAATCCTTAAATATCCTCATCATGATTTGAGAATAAGGGGCATTAATGAGGCATGGGAGGGCTTAATTATATATTTGTTGCATTTATGGCCTATGGATGCCACCTCAAAAAAGATGTCACGTGATGATGCAAATATTAAAAACTAATTTACAATAAATAAATATTCAATTAGTTCTATGGAATTCTTACTTAATCTCATAATTTAGTTTAATTTGCCTAAGTAATATTAAATAATTTTAATACAATTCTTTGAAAATTGGTGCACAAATTAATCAAACTAGTCTAAATGTCATATTATTAGGTCAAAATTTGACTAGAGTGGAATTAGAAGATGATATTATTTGCATACAGACTAGTATCCCATTTAGGATGTTGTTGACACCAAATAACAAATGCATATGTCATGTGCTTCTAAATTAGAGGAATTTAGTAGTTTAGAGCATAAAATTACATTTTTAGCATTTTGGCTCGAAATAATTTGGGAAAAACTAACAATCACATAAAATGCATTGCCATGTTTAGGGATAATTTAGCCTAAATCAGCACTTGTATATGACAATATTGAACCATTTAGCTTATTTTAGTGATTTTAGCCGAAATTGTGATGTTTGGTAGAAATTGGTTTGAAGTTTGGTCAGAGGCCATTGGTGGTCACTTTTGGATGTCTATAGTTTTCCCCTAATTTGGAAGGCATTGTAAGCTATAATCATAGTAACATCTTCTCAAAGAATAAAAATGTTTTGTGTGCTTATGAATTTAATGTCAATGGATGAACTATAGGGGGCCCCTTGAGGGAGTGGTTGGTAAAGGGGGTTGGCAAATGGTCCCTTGAAAGAAGGAATCAAGTGGACCAAATAAATGAAAATGATGGGGTGATAATACAATGATTTGGCCAAATCTAGTCAAAATCACTGAGAATACAAGTGGGATGGTGTACAATGGTTTGTCCAAAGGTAGTTATAAGCATTGTACCCCAATGGAGGCAATGTGGTATGATAACAAAATGATTTACCCAAATGCGGTTATAATCATTAAGAAGATGAAGCTGCCCTAGTTAGGATAGATAAATAAGATAAAAAATGACCTAGGTGGGAAGAAGAAAGTAAATTTTTAGAATTGGTGATAACATAATGATTTGCCCAAAGGTGGTTAGAATCATTGAGAATGTAGGTGGGATGGTGTGAAATGATTTGCCCATAAGTGGTTATAATCATTAGACTCTGATTATAAAAACCTTAATTGATAGCTAATGATTGAAAATATGATGATGATAACTTTATACAAAGGATAAATATGAATTAGGACAACCTGCTAGTATGGATATGCTCATCTAAACTAACAAAGGTTAAAATTCTTTTGTTGTTTAATTATTCTATTTGGGATATGATTTGGATTGGCTCAGGATTGTTGTTGGTGTTGGTGTCAAGGAGATGTTGATACTACCATTGATGGTGTAGACTTATTGAATCTAATTTTTTCTATAAAATCTGATGGTAGGCATCATGATATAACACCATGAAGACTTGGTCAAAATATTTATAAGGATTGACTCTCAGAATCCAATACTCAAGGGAAAATAATGCACCAATGATAAAAACCATGATGACAAGGTTAACATTTGAATATGGATGGATTCAATACTAATGTGCACAAGGAATCACCTAATAAAAAACATAGACTGAATCAAGGCAAAAATATTGAAAATAAATAAATATACACACAAACAAATAAAAACAAATAAACAAACAAGATGATTCACATTGCCCTTAGGAAATAGGTGATAACTTAAAAAACAAACAAGATGGGGTAATTTAAGAAAATGAAGGGGGTGGCTGAGTTGTCTCCATATGCACTAGGTAAGTGGATGATGCCTACATAGTTCTGTGGATGATATAACTAATAAAAACTTCAGGTCAAATGTAGTTCTCCTAGGAAATGGGAATAAAATGATAACTAATTAAAAACAAATATGATGGATGTGATATAAGAATAAGATGAGCTTATAAAATGGCAAGTGTATGGTAAAAAAGGCCAAAAAAGATGGGGAAACTAAGTGACAATATTTTCTTGTAACTTAGTAAGAGTTCCCAAAATACTTAAGGAAATGAAGTGGTTAATTTTTTTGGTTTTTCTAAACAATTTTCAATTGTTTTTAAAATTTTGGATTATCCCAACTCGATATAGAATGATGATATAATAAATAGTCCAAGCTCACAAAATGGTGAGAACATGGAAAACTTGAAATGATGCTCAAGAAATGGTGAGAGCATTGCTTAGGTTGCTCACAAAATGGTGAGATCATTATAACTAGAAATGGATGCCCATAAAATGGGAAGAACACAGAAAAATTGAAGGGATGCTCATAAAATGGCAAGAGCATGATGGCAAAGGGGGACTAAGCTAACCTCAACATGAATCAAGTATGACCCACATAGTCCAAAAATGGCCCTAGGTCATAATAGTTCTAGCTTACAGTGGAGGAATTTTACTAGTGTAATAACCAATTCAAAACAAATAGGCATTAGGTCATAATAGTGCCAGCTTACGATGGCATAGTATGATAAAGGAATGGTTATTTAGTATGTCAAGGCCCAATAAGTAATTTTTTCCCCTAGTTTTCCCATAGGTAGTTATAACTAGGAAATAATGACATAGATCAATGATATTAATTTACCCATAGGCAATTATAATTAGTAGCAAGACTGCTGAGACACTGATTTACCCAAAGGCAATTATAATCAATCCCACACAAATAAGGCATGATATAAAATGAAACAAGAAATGAAGGATATAACTTCCAAACTTTTGTCATACTACTCTAAAATATGGCTTATATTTGGAATTCTTGAAACAACAACTAAAATTGATCTGAATCTTTATGTTGAAAGTGGAACCAATGGATGAACCAAGGTCATACAGGGTAGGTAGGGAGTGTCAAAACATGTTGGAAGATAGAAAATGTATAGTAGAATAGAACAACTGAACAATAAAGTGATAGAATGGTAGAATGGTATAGTAAAAATAAGAAAGTCAATAATATGGTACAACTTGAAATGGTCCTCATATACAATACACCAAGTCACTCAAGTGAAGTAACACTTGAGGTATATAATATTCATCATCTCATCAAGTTCATCTTCATTTAGTGTGGTGAGGTTGTATGCTCTAGTGCCATAGTCTGCAATAATGATGAAAGGACCTACTTAGTTGGGTTTGAACTTTCCTTTATTATTCTTTTATTCATGGTGTTCTTTTGGTTCTCTTTGAGGACAGGATCACCAAGCTCAAATTATCTATGTTTCATATGTCGATTGTACTAGCCACAGAGCCTATTTTGATATGCTTGCAAGTGGTTCACTACAACCAAGAATTTATCATCAAGCAAATCTAAATCTTATAGGTGAGCTACTCGATAGTCTTCATCATCTAGGACATGATTAAGAGAGATTCATAAATAAGGTAACTCGACCTTAATGGGAAGATTAGCCTCAGTGCCATTAACAAGTGAGCATGGAGTGACACCTATTGGAGTGTAGTGATTGGTACGGTATGCCCAGAGGGTTTGGAATATCTAAAGGTGTTAATCATGGTTAACATAAGTAATAATATTTTTAAAGATGTTGATAATGGTTTTATTTGATGTTTTGGCCTAGTCGTTACCTTGAGGGTAATATGCCTTAGAAAAATGTTGGGTAATTTTTTACTCAACACATAGCTTTTCATCATCTTATTCTTGAATGATCCTCCATTATTAGATATAATGTCAGAAGGGATAAATTACCACTAAATGAGGTGGTTGAAAATGAATTTGAAAATTTTATTTCTAGTCACGTAAGTGAGGGGTATAGCTTCAACCCACTTAGTGAAATATTCAATGGTGGTAAGGATATGTTTATGGCCATCTGATAAGGTAGAGTTTATCTTCCCAATTATATCAAGGCCCCATGTAACAAATGGCCATGATCTCAACATTAGTTTTAGATTCTTGGTTGGGCCATGTATCAAATTAGCATATCATTGACATTTATCACGTATTTTTACATATGCAACTGCATCTACATCCATCATTAGCCAATAATAACTAGTATGCAGGAGCTTTTTGGATAGAATTTTACTACTAGTATGGGATCCACATACCCCTTTGTGAACTTCCCATCATGTTAATTTATATTTTGTCAAAGGTAAACAATGAATTAGAGTTTCATTGAAACTATGGTGGTATAGGGTCGGTCTGAGTAAGGTATAGTAGTGGGCATAGTGGATGAAGGCATTAGAATATTTTTGAGATAAGTCTAGTGGTATAATTTGGTCACGGAGGTAAGTGTATAAGTCTAAATACCAATTATATTTGGGACCAACAATATCATAGATCATTGTAGCAGTTGAAGGTTCATATGCTGGCACTAGCATATTTTCAATGATAAAATAATATTCTTTGGATGTATTTATTTGTCAAATGAGTGATCCAATGGTATATATGGCATTTTATATTCTATTACTGGCCCGTCATACATGTTCAAACTGGATATCAACAATGTATTGTTTGAGAGTGACGTCCATGACCTTATATGAAACTAGCTTGTCATCTTTGTTCTAAAAGTGGTTTGTAACCTGATTGATGATTAACTATGAATCACCATGAACCTTTAGATGATATATGTTCCATTTGACTACGTATTGAATCCATACAATGAGTGCTTCATATTCTAAATCCCTAAGGGGTGCTTTAACAAACTAGTCTACAAGAACTTTCCCCTTTATGAATTTTTGGTTCACTTATTCTATCTCAAACTCATTGAGAAGAATGATCCATTTGGCCATATGGCCTTGTAAAGTTATTTTAGATCGTAGATACTTGAGGGGATATAATTTTTAAATAACCATGGTCTTATTGTTAAACATGTAATGGTAGATTTTCTGAGTTGTGAAGACCATAGCTAAACAAAAATTTTCAATGGGCATATAATTGTGTTCATATGCAACTAGTGTATGGCTTAGATAGTACACAACATAATCCTTTCCATTTTCATCATGTTGAGCTAGAATTTCCCTAGGTAATTATCTATGGTTGATAGATATAGAAGGAAAAATTTTCCTAGTGTTAGAGGCAATAAAACTAATGGATTCATTAGATAGTCCTTTAGTTGTTGAAAATATTTCTGACAATTATTATCCCAAAGAAATGTGACACCTTTCTTCAAAAGATGTGTAAAATTATGACACTTATTGGCCAATTGAGATATGAAGTGTCTAATAGATTGGATCTTGCCCTAAAAACTATGAAGTTGCTTCAAATTGGTTGGTGGTGGCATTTATATTATGGCTCTTACTTTGGCTGGATCGACTTCAATGCCCCTTCAAGACACAATAAAGCCAAGAAATTTGCTAGAAGTAAAGCTAAAAACACATTTATTAGGGTTGAGCCTAACTTTGTATTCATGTAGTTGCTCAAATATCCTTCTTAATGTTATTAGATGATCGGCCCTAGTCTTTGATTTGCCTAGTATGTCATCGACATAGTCTTCAACAATGTCATGCATCATATCATAAAATATGATTGTCATGGATCTTTTATAGGTGGCCCCTACATTCTTCAGGCCAAATGGCATAACTTAATAATATAATGTTCCCCAAAAAGTGGTGAACATTGTCTTATGTTGGTCTTATGGTGTTATTCTAATCTGATTTTAGCCTAAGAAATCATCCATCAGTGAAAGCATCACATAACCCATAGTAGAATCGATAATCATGTCAATGTTTGTCAATGGAAAGTCATCCTTAGGGAAAGCTTTGTTAATATCCCTTAAATTAGTGTAAATTCTAATTCTTTTTGGCTTTTTATTGACTGACATTACATTGGAAATCCATTTAAAATAATCAATTTTCCTGATACATCTCACTTATAAGAGCTTCTCCAACGCTTTTTTTACCAATACAACAATGCGAGGATACATTTTGCATAATTTTTACTTCACTGGTTTAGCATCAAAATGTACCACAAGGTGATGAATAACTAATGTGGGGTCCAAACCAAGCATATTAGAGTATGCCCATGTAAATATTTCTACAAATTCCCTCAATAGGGTTGTTAAGACTTTGCACTCCTCTTTAGTGAGAGATGATCCTAATTTAATCCACTTTGGGTCATCTGGGGACCCTATGTTTACCTTTGTTATGTCTTCCACTAGAAGGGTCGAACTATCTTCAAGAATAGTGGGCAAAGATTTGAACTATTTTACAATGTCAGAGTCCTCTATTAGGAATTTTTATTCAAGTTATCCTAGGCATGAGGAATCAAAATCCCCTAATGGGAGACATGGCCATGTGAAAAAAATAGTTGGAAACTCTTATATGATTCGATTGAAGGATTTTTATTCTTTAAGACTAAATTAAGATCCATAGACAATTTCATCATTGTTAGTTTCCTGAATGATGTGATCAAAATCTTGTTCTTCAGAACTACACTCAGACCTATAGACAAGTTCATCATTGGTGGTCTCCTGGTTTATACTTTAAGAAGGTTGAACACCCTCGTCTAGTGGCACCTAAAATAGATTTTCACCACTAGACTAGCCTTTGTCTTTACTCTTTCCCTGATCTAAAAATGCTTCAAATAGGTTTTCACTTCAGGACCTCAATGTTTTATTTATTTGTTTTTGGCTAAGGGTGTTCACCCACTCTCTAAAATAGGCTTCAGGATCCAACTTGATTAAGAATCTTGATTAATGATCTCCCAATAGAACATTGTCCCTACAGCCTAGAAAATCTCAAAAGGCCTGACCATTCTGAAACTCATCAACCAACACATTGGATTCTTGTTGGGCCTAGTCTATTATTTGGGGATAATATAATGGTAGTATATTATGATAAATGACTAGTCAAAGGGTACAATTGGAATTATTGTCAAATAAATTGGTAAGGGCTAGGTCATTGAATGGCTATGATCAAACTTTGATTCATTACCGACATCATCATCACTAGTCATTGGTGATGGAACTTGAATAAGATATATGGGGCCACCCCCAATCTGTTTAAATCTAAGTCCATAGGTTTCTTTGTATTTAGTCATAGAAATTAGCTCAAGTGTTCCCTGTTGATTTGGACCAAGGCTTCCTCCTACATAGTCTTGGTTTTCCATAATTTGATTAGGAATGAATTATTTGGAATTCTTGTAAAAATTGGCCAATTTTTCATTATATTACCATGATTCATATCTTTCAAGAGGTTATTTTTCTTGGCTAGAGGTTGATATGAAAGTGACAGGTGTCAGACTATGCAGATGGCCTTTGCCCTTTCTTTTCCATTTATGAAAATTGGAATCCAATAAATAGAGATTAGTATTATGTTAGTAGATGAAATCAAATCCAAAAACACACTAATTAAATAAAACTTTAAGATTAGATCTTATGGGGAGATTAGTGAAGAAAAATAATTGACAAAGCACAACTAAAATGCAA
The DNA here is from genome assembly GCA_037957365.1 of Torreya grandis. Lineage (NCBI taxonomy): Eukaryota > Viridiplantae > Streptophyta > Pinopsida > Cupressales > Taxaceae > Torreya > Torreya grandis. Next base: position 2,465,194 of record JARHVA010001029.1, on the reverse strand, counting down.
AAAAACAAACTTTTTTACCTTCCTTGAATGCTCCAAGATATATCTTCATTGGCTTGCTCAGATTGTGCTCAATAAGTCTATGGAAATGGGGCTTAGTTATCTCCTTCTCTCCTTGGCATCATTAGTTTTATGGCTTTGGATTTTGGTCTTAAGGATTTAGGGTTTTGTGAAAGATTTACAATATGAAAGGTATCATGCATCAAATATTCTCTTGGGCCATTATTCAAAATGGTGTAATTATTAGACATTTTAGGAGGTAGTATGTGGGAAAGGGAATCAAGGGTATTAGGGTCAATATAGTTTTCCTTTGTTAAATCAATAAGTATTACTTTCCCTTTGCCCTGGTTGGCAACTGGAGTCATGTTGAAATGGTAGTTATAGATCTTAAACTCGGCCTCTAAATGTTTTCAATGCTCATACAGATGTAAATCTCTTGGAATAGTCACTTCTATCCCTGAATGGGGGAACATGATACACTGGTGCAATATCAATGGGATTACATAGATCTCATGTATCCAAGGTCTTCCCAAAATCATGTTATATGACAAGTTGAGATCTAACACATGACAAAGTGTATCATGGGTCAAGGGCCTGATGATAACTAGTAAGCTAATGGTGCCTTGTGATTCTCATTCTTCATTGTCATAGGTTTTGATTATGATTGTTTTGGCTTAAATATCTACTGTTGTGTACTCAAAAATCTTGATGAGCTTTAGAGACACAATATTTAGGCCTGATCCATTGTCTATGAGGACATGTTTCACTTTTTGCCTTATTATGTAGACCTCAATGTGTAATGGATTATTATGATATGGGCCAAGGGATGACATATCTCTTTGATTAAAGGTTATTTATTGGCCTAGAGTGAGGTGTTGAACCAAATATTGAATTTTTTTAGAAAATATGTCATTTGGGACTTTGGATTGGCCAATGAATTCAGTCAAGATGTTTTTGTGGATAGTAGAGGTACACAATAAATTTGAAATGGAGATTTATGATATCATCTTTTGTAATTATTACACAATGTCAAACATATTTTTTGAGATATTAAAAAATGGATTTTTATGAGGTAGAATGATTGGTTAAATGATGGGAGAAGTGGTAGATGGTTGTGGACCTAATATGGTAATCTTTGACCATTGAGTTGTGATTGCACAATCAGGATTGGGCACAGAACTAGTATTGCTAACAAATGATGGTGGAGGGGGACTAGATAGGATAAGTCTTGGTTACTGGTGCACTTATGATTGGTCATGGGCTAATGATAAGTTATCAGTATAAGGTCCAAACATGTGAATCCCTACTTGCTAGTTTTCCTTTGTGTGGTCCCAAGTCAAGGAAGGATTACTGACATAATTTGGTTGATTGGGAATGATTAGCAATAGTCTTATCTGATTGGTACTTGGTCTTGGATTAATGGAAATGGTATTATCATGACCACCTACAATATGTCCTATAACTAAGTTTTAGTTATTTGCAACTTCATGGTAAGTCTATTAGTTGTTTACACCATTCTAACGTTGGTTTTTTCCATTGTTTTAACATTATTGGTTCTATTGATTCTATTGTTGGTTTGGTTGATTTTATTTTTCGTTTGAACTTGGTTGTTGATATTGTTGTTGTTGATGTTGTACTGGCTATTGTTGTTTTTATTATTGGTTATTATGTTGAGGAAATGGATTCTGATAAATGCCAAGGTTTTGATTAGATGTAAATGCTCCACAATCCAATGATATCTTTCCATTTTTAATCATATTCTTGATAACATTTTTGATTTGCACACATCACTACAAATTATGTCCATTGACATGATGATATTCACATAATTCATTAGGCCTATACCAATCTAGAATGTTAGCACCCTTAATAATTTACCCTTTTAGAATAAGTTATCTAATCAAATTACTTGCAGCAAGTTTATGAAACACATTATCAATAGTCTCTCTAAGGTTTCTAAAAACATTTGGAGTTAGAAAATTTCTTCTTAGAGGAGGGTTTTGTAAAGGCATTTGTTACATTTGTTGCGCTAGCTAGGTTGGTCTATTTTGTTGCATTTATTGAACAAATTATTGGTTAGGAGTTATGTGTTGTGACATAAGCTATGCAAGTGGTGTTTACATAATTTGAACATGTTGAGACTCTATTAATCTATTACCAAAAACATTCTTATTATGGTTGATTTATTTAGGTCTATCAAAATTATTGGCCTAGGTTTGCTGCAATGCTTGTGCTTGGACTGGATTTTGATTTTGGCTATTGTTCTAATTTTGGTTTGGTCTTTGATTTGGTGAGGCTAGTTTAATGATCCCTTTATTAATGAGGGATATTTCAATCATCAAACCTTTGTCAATGATCTCTTTGAACATGTGCACACATTGCAACTCTAAATAGTAAGATATCTCATTATGTAGCTTTTTGGAAAACACAGTGGTTAATTGTTTATATTTTAGACTATGGGTAAATTATCTTTCAAGGGCTCTCTGTCGATGAAAATATCTTGCAAATATTTCACCAAATTTTTGTTTGGCCTATGTTAAGTCTACCAATGAAATCTCATGCTCGATATTGTAAGAGAAGTGTTATATGAAATTATCTGAAAGATCATCAAAATTAGATACTAAATTCTTGGGAAACTTTAGGAACCATTCCAATGTTTGCCCTATTAGGATTAATGAAAACAACAACAAAAGATAGATGTTATTATAGGCCACTGGTTGGCAAGCAACAAATAATTCTATCAAGTGGGCCTTGGGGTCACCTTTCTCCTTGTATTTGTCAAACTTTGGTGGCTCATACCCTAGAGGAAATGGTATTTTTAAGTAATCTAAGTTTTAATGTATCTTCCTCTTATGATATTGGAACCTCAGTCAAAATTTTGTGAAAAAATGTCACAAATTTTGACCTATAGATTGAATATATGAAATAGTCCAATCTATTTTGAGTATAAAAAATTGAAGAAAATTCTTTCCACTCCACTTAAGTGGGTATAAGTCCAAATTATTTAAAATAATCCTTATTTAATTAAAATATAGAATGATATAATAACAAATTATTTAAACACATCAACTAACTTGAATTTTTTTCTCTATTTTCCTATTTGAAGGAGGGTAATTATATCCTTCATTTGTTGTAGCTCCTTTGTGAGGACTAGTAAGATCATTAGCCTATTGAGGTGGAGGCTATGCGGTCACAATTGGATTACTTTGACCAAGCTATTATGGAGGCATTTGTTGGGAAATAGTGGATTGGCTAGAAAATGGACCAAGAATATGCATTCATGGATTAGGGTGTAATTTTTAAAATTACACTTATGGTTGTGAAATATTCTAGTTGGGGTTAGGTATGTAGGTCTGATATTTGGAATATTGAGGTTGGGATGGTGGTATATGGTTATATTATACCTATTAATATTGAATAGGGATATGTTTTTGAATAGTCATACCTGGCTGATTGAGAGGGACCTATGAACCAAGACCTTGTCATTGAACTTATGGCACATTATGCATGAAAGGAAATTGTTACCTAATAGGTACTTGAGGAACATTGATACCTCTTTATTGCATGAATCCTGGTTGGGAAGTAGATGGATGTTGTATATTTAACATTTGTCATTGACCAATATTTATCCGTTTTTTGTTAGACATCATTTAGTTTTAGATTAGCATGTTAGTCTATGATGAAAGAGGTATGTTTACTACTACCTTGTGAGGTGCAACATTGGTTGTGCCCTATTAAGGTGGAAATATGTTTTACCTCAATTATGTGGATATATTTGATGATGCCTATTATTATGTAATGTTATTCTTCACTTATTGGGGAGGATTAGGATTTGTCACATTCTATTATGGTATGGTATTGGTCATCGGTTGACTACTTAATCCTTGTTGGTGGGTACTAGAAGAAGCATTTAGTTGAAGATTAGAGGTAGTTGGTGAGGTTAAGAAGTAGAAAATCCTACTCCTTGATTTTACAAACCACTAATGGTGCTAGTTAAAGGCATATTTTATTGTTGACTATGTGTTTGTGCATTACCACCACTATGATTTGGATTGGACATTACTTGCATATTATCCACTACATTTTGTTCACTATTTTGCATAGAAGAAGAAGACACTTCCTTAGTAGTTTGGATATTAAACATGTTTTTGATAGAAGTGTTTTGTAAAAAAGGGCCTAAATCCTAATTTTATTGACCTGTCAACTCAAATAAAACTCCCATTAAAGGGAGTAACTGAATAATAGGTGCATTTAACATGACCCTTTGATTAAAATTATGTGTTAGGTTTTGATATTCATGGTATGATGTCTGTGTTTGCATGAATTGGTCCTCCATGAGACCTCTTTATGTGACAAGCATACATGGATCTTGATATGGCATTGGTACTATGGCATTAGGGTTGATAGAAGAGGCCTAATAATTAGTGAAATTATAAAATGTCTTATAAAGTCCTCTTGCTAGATGTGTCAAATTATCATGCCCTACTTCTATGACTCTATTAGGATCATAAGTTGATAGCATGGTCACATAATAGGGTTGTTATTGAATGTTTTCTGCAACCATAGGCACACTAGCCATATATTAGGTTATCTATTCTTAATCTTGCTATCTATATGGAGGCATGTTGACCAAATAATTGGCCAAATGATCTTGACTATGTTCCCTTATTTGATTTTTGTATGGTGGATAGAAATCCATCTCCCAAACAACATCATCTCTATAAGGGTCCTAAACAAAGTCTTTTTGTATGCTAACATTTTCATATCCTAGATTATACATGGTTCTACTACGTGTATAGTGAGAGATGGTAAAATCTATGACAATTTTTTCACAATAATATGGATTAGAGTTTTGCAAATTCTAAAAATCTATGTCTAAAAATACAAAAGGGTTTAACTCTATCGAACTTGGTCAAGGGTGGAGCTATATCTCCAAAAAGTTTTGATACAAATATTTGGTAAAAATAGTATAATGTCAAATGTCTAACATTAAATGTTTTACACAAACAAGTTCAAGTAAAATGACCTAAAAACAAGATGCTAAACTCTAATGTCCAAATGTGTTCTAAATAGGTCTAAACTAGGAAATGGAAAATAGTTACTAGGTCCTTTATCCAAACTTAGACTCAAAATCTAGTCTCAAATAAGATGTGATAGGACTTTTGGCCAAATGGGGTGTCAAAATATAGACTTGAAATAAAGGTTGATGTTTTTTAATCTAACAACATAGAACATTTTAGCAAAGACTAGGCACTATATTCTAGACATAAATGTGATCTGATTGGTGAAAAACACTAAACAAAATGTAGTTTGAAGATAGACTAATTATATCAAATAAAAGCACAAACAATAAAGTTTCCAAATTTGAGTAATAGATTAACCTAAGTTATGCAACCCAAAAGAGAAATATCTAGGTATCAGCCCCTGTGTGTCAAGGCCTAAACAAAAATCAATCAATGTTTGAATCCGAACTTGAAAAATTTAATCAAAGACTTACCTAAGGTAAACTAGGGTTCTAATGACCAACAAGATAGATAAATTTGAATAGCATGATTGTGCTAAAAAATGATCCAACAAGGCTCAAATGATCGGTTGCAACAATCATAATTGAGACACAAGATAAAACAAGTCTTTTTGAAATAATTTGGGTAGCGTAAGGGTGTTAGCACTCCAAAAAGATGTGATAATGTTTATTTTTAAAATACTTAAAAGGCATAATACTTGAAATGATTTGGGCAGCATAATGATACCCATCTCAATCAAGTGCCTCACTCAATGTTTTGACACAAAAGTTTTCTAATTTAAATCAAGGTGTAAATGGATGGCATAACACCTCCTCAAATAATGGAGTGATGTTGAACAAAAGACTCATTCATGACATGGTTTAAAAAACAAGTTTTATTTCTAACACACTAAATAATATTAGAATAAATGAAAAAAAATACAACTAAGTATATTATCCTAAATCTTATCAAGGTGTGGCAAAGTGGGGTTGACTAAAACCTACAAGTTTTTGACCATTAAGATTGATCCCATGTGTACACACTTTCACATATGCACAAAAGATAATAAACACATCAATTGAGTCTAAATCAATCAAATTTTTATGAAAAGGTTTTGTCTTTTTGACAACCACTAATCCATCACTTTCCTAGTGTAGTATGATATCTAGATTGATCATATGTCCTGGGCTTAGCTTGCCACTAACTGAGATGGTTTAACTACTCAAACCATCATCCCTATAGGGTGATCCTAATTTATATACCCCCCATGGAGATGGGTTGAATATGATGATGTGAAATAAAGCCCTAGGTCAAATCTTCCCTATAGAACCCATGGGAGTTAATGAAGTCCCCCTCACAAGACAAATTGAGTGAAATAAAAATTCTAGGTAAAAAGGATTTATAGGTTATTTTTAGATCATCCAAACCATGCAAGTTCTATGGAGATCCTAGATAACTTCTTTTTTATATCTTTCGACTAAGGCATAATTTATATTGAAAATGGCCCTTTTGATCCCACAAGTTCCTTATAGGGGATGGGGGAGAGCATACACACACAAATTCCTTTTTGCTTAGATAATTTTAACCAAGCAATGATAGATGACTTATACAAAACAAAAATTTGAATTGAGTTTGATTTTAAAGCACCAAATTAAAGTGTTTGGTGGTGTTCTTTGGCCCTTGGCCTTAAGTTGAAAAAACTTTTGAAAAATAATCATAAAACATTCAACATAACACATGCAATTTTTCCTTCTAAATCACCAAAGGAAAGTTCCTAGTCCTTTTAAAGTACCAATATCTAAATGTGCAAGATTTTACATGTTCATTTTAGGACCCAAATTGAAATTTTTGATTTGACTAAATTCATTTTAAATCCCAAAATGAAGTGTTTGATTAGTCAAAATAAGCAAATTGGTCTTCAACTCAATCCTTCAACCTGAAAATGTTAGATGATATTACCTTGCTTTGAAGCACTTTCTTGTTTGAGCAAATACTATTTGAATTTTAGCTCTCGAGTTTGGATTTAATTTCACACACTGATCATCAGCAGTCATAGATAACCACCAACATTTTAAGGTAATCATCACTGATCAATTAACAGATAACCGATGATGGTTGAGAAGAATCACCATTGATCGATAAAAGACCATCGATGATGACCTATGAACTTGAAGGTAAAAATGTTATCCTTAAAAATGTTTATTAGGACAAAATATCTAGAAGTTAAGCTTTTGGATCAAAAATATGTTCAAATGAGAGACTTACAAAACCTAAATCATTAGAAACAAACTTGAATAAAACTTAAAATGAAAAATTTTAGGTTGTATTTCCCTTACAACCTAACCATCCATGATTAGCATTAACCATAAATGGTTACATAAAACTGGTGGTGATCACTGTGTAACCTATGTGTGCATAAAAATGTTAGAAACATGGAAAATGAGATAAAAATGATTTTTAAGGACTTTTTAATGCTAAAATGAAAATTTTTTTATTGCCAAAGTGTCTTCCTTGTTGAAATGGACTCAACGAGTCCCTTCGGGTATGCCATTTGTGAACATAAGAATCCAATAAGGGGATATTAGTATCATGTTAGTAGATGAAATCAAATCCAAAAACACACTAATGAACTAACACCTTAAGCTTGAATATTAAGGGGAGCTTAGTGAAGAAAAACCATTGATAAAGCACAACTAAAATGCAAGAAAACAAACTTTCTTACCTTCCTTGAATGCTCTAAGAGATCTCTTCATTGGCTTTCTTAGATTATGATCAATAATTTTTTGGTAATGAAGCTTGGCTATCTCCTTCTCTCCTTGGCATTATTGGCTTTGTGGCTTTGGCTTGTGAAGTTTAACTCAATATTTTGGCATAATAACACTATATCAAAATAGCTTTGGAATCATTTATGCATGATAATTTTGGCTTAAGAGAGCTTCAAATTATGAGTGTGAGGTCTTCTATTTATAGATTTCCAAAATAGGCTAGGATCAACCATGACCATCCATCTCAAGATGAAGATGTGTGGCCATGAATTAATCTAATTATGTAAATGAAATCCATAAATATCCTAATCATGATTTGATAATAAGGGGCATGGGAGGGCTTAATCAAATATTTATTGCATTTATGGCCTATGGATGCCACCTCAAAAAATGATGTCACATGATGATGAAAATAATAGAAACCAATTTCCAATTAAAAAAAATATTAGATAAGTTCTATGGAATTATTATTGAAGCTCATAATTTGGTTTAATTTACCTAAGTAAGATTAAACAATTTTAGTGTAATTCTTTGAAAATTAGTGCACAAATTAATCAAACTGGTCTAAATGTCATATTATTGGGTCAAAATTTGACTGGAGTGGAATTAGAAGATGATGTTATTTACATACGAACCAATATCCCATGTAGGATATTTTTGACACAAAATAGCACATGCACATGTGATGTGCTTCTAAATTAGGGGAGTTTAGTAGTTTAGAGTGTCAAATTGCATTTTTGGCATTTTATCTTGAAATGATTCAAAAATAAATAACAATAACATAAAATTCATTGGGCTATTTATGGATACTTTAGCCTAAATCGAACTTATATATGACAAGATTGAACCATTTATCACATTTTAGTGATTTTAGCCCAAATTTTGATGTTTGGTAGAAATTGATCTGAAGTTTGGTTAGAGGTCATTGGTGGCCACTTTTGGATGTCTACATCATATAGCATGCTTGGACTATGAATATGATGAGAGGTTATTGAACAAGTTATTTCCCAAAATTTTAAAAGGATACACACTCATATGGTTTTATGATTTACACATCAATCAATTCATGTATTCAATACTTTAGAAAAAAAATTCCTTGTGCATTTCTCAATTAACACAAGTGATAAGAGTTTATATGCTCAAATTACATAGCTAAAATAAGAATATAACGAGCCTATTGCATAATATGTCTTAAGGTATAAGACCATGTTATCTAAAATGACTAATCCTATGTTAGATAAGAATTTTAAGACATATTCAAATAAATTTTGATTCTACCTCTACATGAATCTATTATGTTAAATAATTTTTCATCATTCACATATTTATGTCACATAGTTAAGTAAAGAGAAGTTAAGTTATTGGCCATGAATAATCTAAAGTATAAAACCAATCCAATTTCTACTTCTCATGCAAATAATTGGAGTAAGACACCATACAAGGAAATACCAATTGAAAATAAGAGTTTTTAAATGTTAATAATGAATTTGGTTTTATATCCTACTTCATGTATTATATTATCAACTACTCCAAGGAGACAATTCATCAAATTGCAATAAGCTCCCTACAAGGTGTTACAAAAGTTATTGGAATGTCATCTCATATCACACCCTCTAATTAAATAGGTTGATGTGAGTAAACCTCTTCCAAAAGGATTTGATCAGAATGATTTTAATAGAGCACTAAGGCATACTACAAATAGATGCATTAGTTTGAGGCATAAGGTTCAGGACATGATAGATGAGAACATCATTGATGTTAATACATCTACCAATAATACAAAGGCACAACCAAGTGAGAGTATATAAATGAATATATTCAATTATCCTTACCCTAATCAGATGGTTTTTTAACCAGTTTTAGAAATAATTAGGGGGATAATATCCTAATAAAAAAATGGTTAAGTATTTCTAAAATCAAGCCAATTAAATAATTCATATTCATAATATTCTGATAGAGTGTTGAATTATGAAAGTATGATAAATATATAAATTATAATACCAAATAATAATTTATATATAGAAACATGAAGATGAAACCATAATTAGCTTATTTTCTAATGTGCAGGTAGATATGGTAAATACAGGTACAAGAGAAGATAGAATGATGTTCTATTCTGATTCATCATATTCTAAAAATTAGCTCTTTGAAATCTTGGACACTACTATCAACATTCATGTCCCAATTTTAATGTTTTTATCTTGTATAGAACATAGGTCCTTTTTCTCAAATGACCAACTATGCATATTAGGATTCATTATCACCTTGTAGATTCTCTGTTTAGATCTTTCACATAAGTTCTAGATATCATTATATAGCTCAAAACCCTAGGTTTTTTAATTAAGGCATGTCACCTTGAAAAATAGTGTTGGTGAGCTCAAGTGAATTCAATCTAACCTCAAATTTCCCTCTGTTAGTGAGTGATACCTACATAGACAATAATTTGAAAAGGGTTTTAAAATGATGTAGTTATCCCCTTATGTGGGCATGTGTGTGAAAAATTATGCAATATGTTATATGTCAGTGCATGTAGTGATCTAGCTTGTAACTTGATAAATACTGCTCATGGGATATACTTTGAATGCTTAATATTTGTAATAAGATTTATCCTATGACTAATTTGTAAATAGGAAAGGATATGGTAGTTTTTCAAGATTGAGAGTGATTTTACTTTGTATAATATAAATGTGTGCTTGATTCATGATTGATGATAATGAATGGTTTTTTATTTATAATTATGCCATATATTTTGAAATTATCTCACAAGAGGCTATATTGAGACAAATAGGCTGACTCGTACATGTCAAAAGAGTTACAAATTTATTTATTTGTAAGGTTCAAACACTAGTGTCAAACCAGGGACACTAGCATCGATGTTAGTCTCCTAGCTTGGATGGTAGCATTTGAGAGGATAGAAAGTTTTTGAAGATTTGTAACTGGTAGAGTAGGATATAAATCAATTTTATGTAGACTATAGGCTAAAAGTGATCTAGGTTACCATAATATTAGGGTCAAATTATAAGATAAATATTTAGGTAAAGTGAGATAACAAATGCAAGATTTTAGCAGTGAAAAGGTCCTAAATTGAAGGGTTTAATGATATTTTTCAAGTGCAAAAGAATAGTTTATCATATAAAATCAGATTTTGATATCTATATTTATCCCATTTTAATCTAGTAATACACACTTAGATGGTTTTATGATTTACATAAAAGTCAGTTCATGTATTCAATACTTTGGCATATTTTTTGGTGTATATTTCTCAATTAACATTAGTGATAAGAGTTGATATGCTCAGATTGCTCAACTCAAACAAGAATCCAATGAGACTATCATAGAATATTTCCTAAGGTATAAGACCATGTAATTGAAAATAACTAATCCTATGAAAGATAAGGAATTTTAATACATATTCAAATATAGCTTACTTCCACCTCCACATGAATCTATTATGTTCAAGAAGTTTTCATCATTCACAGATTTTTGTAACATAGTTAAGGAAAAAGAGGTCAATTTGTTGGCCATGAATAATCTTAAGTATGAAACCAATCCAATTTCTACTTCTCATGCAAAGAATCAAAGTAAGCCACCATACAAGGTAAGAACAATTGAAAATAAGAGTGATCAAAAGGTAATAGTGAATGCAGTTTTAGATCCTACTCCATGTATTGTATTATCAACTACTGTTAGGGTGTTCACATTATTAATAGTAATTAGTTACGTAAATATTATTAGTTTAACAATATTATGTAAATAGTTTTATTTGGTATATTATCGTTATGAATAACAAAAATATTATATAGGGTAGTTTTATATAGTTTGTTGGTTATTTGTTGAGGGTTTATAGGGATCTTGGGATCCCCTTATTTAGCTTTTGCACTTCCTATATAAGTGCTTTGTAATATATCATGTGAAATCAGTTGAAGAGTTGAAGTAATATAATATTATTTTATGTATTCATTGTCTGATAATATTTCTTGAGTGTTTTCTATTTACCATATAAATTATGTTTAAATATAAACCATAATCAATATCAGGTATCAGAGAAGGTAAGAGGAAGCAGAGCATGGGAATTAGTTTTTGATCATCTATCAAAGGGTGTTGTCATTATGCTATTGCCCTGAGTAATAATATTCTTTGGTTCAATTGTGTTTTCATCCTTATCAGTTTATTCTAAAACAACTTTAGATATATAATGACTTGTATCAGATCTCATACCTAAGCATATTCTACTGTGTATTGTGGGTTAGTGTATTTTCAATTGAATGAAATCTCTAGGGATTTTATAAGGTTTCATCTAGTTCTATGGAAGCTAAAATCTATTTTGTGAGTAAGTTATCCACTAGCTCATCTTGAAAGTTTTGTTATAATCCATTCAAGGCATAACAATTCAACATTAACTCAGATGCCCTCTTTGAGATCTATCTCAATCATGATCTCTACCCTGTACTCTCCACCATCATTTCATACCATGAGCTTTTAATAGAATCCTTAAGGATTATATCTTCCAAATAGTGTGTAGCCTTATCAATTTTCCACTACCTAATGGCATCAATGGTGATCATATAAATCCATGTTATCAGCTCCCATCTCATAGGCCAACTATGTATGTATAATCTACCATGACATATTAGTTTTATAATGGCATTCTTTGCATTCTCTATGGATTCAAAATAAAGGCTTAGCTCATTTGAAACTCACCCGTGTCAACTGCATCAAGATTTGTTGTAAGTTATCTTCATTTTTTCTTGTATTCTCTATCATATCATTGTACCTATGAAAGCATGGACACATTATTATGTAATAAATTTATTTGTTTGTATGTGGCTATCAAATGGTTCACATATATAAATCATATTAGTGGTATTAGTCAATAGGTAATTAGTTTTTAGTTTTATGAGTCTTTAGTTTTATATGTTTTTAGTTTATTTATTTATTTATTTATTATTATTATTATTATTATTATTATTATTATTATTATTATTATTATTATTAGTATTATTAGTATTAGTATTATTAATTATATAACTTCATTTATATAGGTGGACTATAGTTTTTAGGTCGTGTATTTGACCCATTGTGTTTTGTGTGTCCTCTCAATTTAAATGAAATTTTTTATAATTCATTTTATGTTTGTCAAATTGTGTCATTGTCAAGTAATTTTTTTTAAATAAAAAATGAGTTAATTATCAAAAATAGTTATAATTTTTTATATGATTAAGGTCATATTTAAATATTTTTAAGCTATAAATTTAGGTTTATAAGTCCATAGTTAATTCAATAGTCAATATATATTGTCAAAAGAGTTTAAAAAATCATCAAAAGTATCGAGTCTTTTTATGGTAAAGTGTCAATAATAAAGTCCTTGTTAGTATAGATTTATTATCTATAGTCATTTTTTCAAAATTCATATTTTGTAAAGGATGCATTATCATTGGAAATTGATGTCTTGTTTAAAGTCTAAGGTCATAATAGATAAAATAAGAAAACATGAAGAAGGTAGATCGAAATGAAAACAACTACAAAATCTACATATTTAAAGTGTTGAAACATGTGTATCCAAATGTTGATATTTCTAGCAAAGGTATGCGTATAATAAATTATTTTATTAACAATATGTTGGGGCCAACATACCCCCATTTTAAAAAAATTGGGACCCTTGAGAAACCCTCAAATTGAACATTAAAATTTGACATGTTAAGGTCATTTGTAGAATTTAAAATCATCCAATTTATCAAAATCAAGATTACTTAGTTATGTTTTTATTTAATTTTGTCTAACATTGCTAATAAATGATCTTTATGGATTTTAAGTTTTAGGTTCTATGGTGTTTATTCCTAAGAAATTCATGTTCTGAAACCCTTGCGAAACCCTCGATTCAAATTTGAATACTGGCAAGAACCAATTGGTTGGAACCTTTTAAAAATCCATTTTGGACCTAAGCATAAAGTTCATATTTTAAGCTTAGTCATGTTTTTAAACATGACTAAAACTTAGCCTAAAATGCTTAGTCCCCTTTGTTATTTTCCCCTTTAAAGTTCCTTATGTGCCTAACTAATATTCATTCTATAGGGTCCTTTTAATCTTTCCTAGCTTAGCCTAAGGTTTTAACCCTAAGGCCCCATTGTATTTATTAATACTAACAGGACCTGAGTCTTAACATTTTATCTTAAGTTCTAGTTTCTCAAGTCCACATTTATGTAGCTCAGTCCTTTGATTTATACCTTATCCTAAGGTTTTACTTCTAAGGCCTCAATTTATTTATTAATACAATCAAAAATTAGTGTTAATACCTTAGCCTAAGTCTTTTTATATCACTGTGGTCTTAACTTAACTTCCTTGCATCTTGTAGGATCCAAAAACCCTCACTTTAGCATGGTATTGTGATCTAATGAAGTGAGGAAAGCCTAATTTTTAACTTAAATAGCATGCATCTCAGATGATCTAATATTTCATGCTTCCTCATGACTTTTCAATTGGATGGCATGATGAAAGCCTACCATAACCCCACATATAGCCCCTTGGACCAATCACATTCAAGCTCTTGAATCATGATCAATGGTTCTCACTATATCACAAAGAGATAATCAGATGAAACAAGGTATAGTTGAAAGGTCAAAGGATTATGTAAGGCATGAATGATCAACATGTGACACCTTTACATTTTAAGAGTAAAAGTAAAGGGGCTCGCCTAACCAAATCAACCAATCATGAAAAAGCTTCTAGACCATGATCTTATAGCTATCGTTTCATTTTTTATTTTGATATGATGGATAGAATTAAGTCCAAGATCCTAGGAATCCCTATGAAGGTGCCAAGTGGCACTCTCACATTGGGTCACAAATATTTGATGAGCTTAAAATTGATGTTCGCATGACTATCAAATTTAAGCCCATCAAATTAAAAGTTTCACTAGCTTAAAATTGACATTTCACGACCATCATTTGACATCCATAAGGACGTATTTGATGTCCATGAGATCATCAAATTTAATCTAATGAATTATTCTACTCATGATCAAAATACACTCCAAAATCTTGCTGGAAGGTTCAGAAATTGCTTTACAAACTAAGGGAAGTGCTCAGAACATGCTCAAATATCAAAAATATTCAATCTACAAAGACTAAAATGGTCTTCTGGTCTAAGTATATGCAAAATGGATTTATCCTAAGTATATATACTAAGGTCCCCATTTCATGTTGTTTAAATGTCGTGAACCTTAGGCTAAAGACTTATGCTAAGTCTCATTTTAAAAGGGCTTGAAAACATAGAACTTAGGATAAATACATATAACCAAAGGTTTTCATGTGTTTGTTAATACATTAAAAACCTATCTAACATTAAGCCATTATATCATGTTGATCCCTTTGAGCATATTTTATAAGGATTTGGCATAAATATTTTAGACCAACACATACATTGTGTTTATTAAACATAATGTAAACATTGGCTTAGAACATTTAGCCATGATGCCCTTTATATAATTCAGAAAACTTGGACATAAATCCCTTAGCCTAAAGTTTTATTCATGCTTAATAAACATGTAGGAAACCTTTGCCTAAAGAACTTAAGCCTAAATCCCATTTTAATGATGTGCTCACTTAAAGATTGAACATATTTATAAATCAATGGTTTATAATTTATCACTAGAGGATGATCCAATGACACAAATATCCTAAGGAATTTTTAATAGAATCATGAGAGCCCACAAGTTTGATGCATGGCAAAAGTGTATTCGAGGTAGAGTTGATAGGATGACCCAATAGTTCACGCTTTATCATTAGAAGATGATCTAATAGTGTGGAGGTGCTTATGAATTTTTAAAGGCTCGTGAGCTTACCGTGTGGCCTATGCTCATTCAACAAAGCACTAACATAGGCATTCAAGGATGCCAAGTGTCACAACCATAGGGATTGGAATAGAAAGGAACCAATCACAGGTAGGGGTTCAGATTAAAATCATCAACTCATGCTAATCTAGGATTTTGATTTGATAGTAAAAAATAAAATAAGGTATTTTAAATACCAATAGCTAGTGATCAAAGGCATTTATGAAAAAGGGTGTGAAAGGTCCAAACCAATACCACACAGGTGCTACATGAGCAAAAAAGGACAAAATGAAAGATATTTTGGTTTAAAAATGTGAAAGTATAAAGGCAAAGGTCCAAATCAAATCCAAAGCACGTATGAACCAAAGTCTAGATATAATTTACCATTGAATCTCTAAAACCCTAAACCCTACATAAAAGTAACCCAATTGAATTCATTTGATTACAATTTGATCTAAGGAGAGATTGATTATGTTTTAAAGTGAAAGAAAGCTTTTATAGAGACCATTTGATATATGAGTAAACAATTTATAGAAATAGAGACCATGGCAGCTCACAAGCAATAGCTAAAAGAAGAGATTGAGCTCTACTTATCCATAGACAATGACAAATGGATCTTCAAAGATAATGAATTAGATGTTGCGAACCTGAATATACCAAGCATTAGGAATTGGTCTAAAATATTCTTCATGGTGGAGGAACTAAAGCCAATTACAAAGGAGGAGAAGAGGATTACCATGGTGAGCCAAAAACATTATGACTTGGTCACTATCTAGATGACTGGCCTTCACCAAGCTGTTCCAAATCCTAAGGTACTACATTGTATAGACATCCTTGCTCCTATCTTTATTGATTATAGGGTAGATAATGAATGGATCATCAGGGAGGGAAATTATAATAAGATAGCCTATATTTCCCTTGTGGCCTTTTAAAAATATTATAAGCTCCCTCTCCCCCACATAGACCTATCTAAAATTAATAAATGGACTAGCTCGCATGGCCTAGACTCTGTCCTTAAACCCTAGCTACACCAAGAACCCCATATCTTCAGGGAATTTAAAGGTAAGATCCTAGTATTCAAATTCAAGGAAGGCATCATAGGGATAATGACCCTATTAAACCAAGCCTTTGGAGCCCCCTCAACCACCTATGTGAACAAAATATGGGGTTCTTATGTGCATTTCATGGTGGAAGAGAAGCTCACCCCTCCAATTGGAGATTTGATCAATGTCTTATTGGCCAAGAAATTCACTACCATCAAAAGGAAGACATATAAGAGATTTTATATGATTTCATACCTAATGGATGCCCTACTTGCCTCTATCAAATTCCTAGGATTAGAAATTAGTCTCCTAATAGGAAAATTATCATTTCCCACCACTACCCCAAATTACACATCTTAAAGTATAAGAACCATAAGTAGTTTATTTATGACTATGTATACCCAACCATCATGGAGTCCATCATAGGTGCCCCCATGCTTAGGGTCCATCCACTAATCAAAAATTATGTAGAAATGATGGGTGACATCTGGTTCTACCTTGATTATATAGGTATCATGATTGAGGGGATCCTATCTCAGCCTTATATACTATCAATGTATATTCCCAGAAAGTTGACTGAGTAAGAAATTACCTCCTAGATCATCCATGGCATTGATGGAGTTTGAAAAGAGAAGAGGAAGGGTCTTCTCCACCCATTCCCTCTAACTATTTGAAGAACTATACTTAAATATTAGAAACAAGTTGATACCATGGCCAAGCACAGGGATTCATTTGGGTTTTAGCTTGATGAACTCAAAATGTGAGATCTTAAAAACATAGTGAAAAATCATTTGAAAAAGAAGAAGCTCCCCCAGCTTAAGTATGTGCATCATCTCAGTGTTCATGACACCATTTACATTAAGGCCAAGAATTATGAAGAGGTGTTGACCAAGATCCAAGAGCACAACATCAAACCTAAACATAAATTGACCAAGGATGACAAGCCATCTGGTGAGGCATGGAAAATTCATCCTTTGCAGTATCACTTATTACCTAGACCATCTAAGATAGCCTAGGAACAACCCCAAGTATAACAACCATAGCCACAACCTCAAGGGCAAATTATGCAAAATCTAGGTGAATAAGGCCATGGTAAAGAGAAATTAGGAGAAGTGAAGTTGAAAAAAAGACTTGGGGATGTGCCCTCATCTTCAACACTCCCTAAAATCTACCTTCCCTAATTGATTATTTAGATATGATTACCTTAGATCTGGATGAGATAATTGAAGGTGCTCTCAAAGAACTTGCAACGGCATATGACACTGACAACGATGAAGAATAATTTGAAGAAGCTCAAGTCCAATTAGGAGATCCTAGGGAGGATGAAGGAAAGGAGCTTTTTCTTGCTACCATCCCATTGGCTCCTAGGGAGAAGAGAAAAGTAGAAATGGCATTTGTCCCTCTAGGGACAAAAAGACCAAGGTTGACTCTCACACACCCGACTAGTGAGATCAACCTATTTAGTGATGAATTCCCCATTCATGGACTAGTTATCCCTGATTGGTTCATTTATGGAAAATTTTAAAAGATTCCTTCTTTTTTCCATTTGTGGGCCATGACAAAAGTTACCAATTTTGAAGTGCAAGATGACATGAAACCATGGATTAGGGCTATGATAAAGCAACAATAAGAAAGGATAATTATGTTCACTTCAAGACCAAAAATCAAGAAAATGGATGCTCTTGGAGCATCAAAAAACATAGGTGTAGAGGTCTTAAAACCTCTTAAATTCACATGCTCATCTACCATTGTTTAATTTAATCCAAAAACAACTGGATTGGATAGAGTCACCACCAGCATAGCCATGGTGGGAGAAATTCACCTTCCAAAAGGTGGAGCCATTTGTAGGTCTAACTCTAGTGGGAAGTCATCATAGCTTGGTGAGGCCGTTATCCATGAATAAGATGTTGAGAGATTTATTGAATCTCAATCATCTCAAACAAAGGGTGAAGTCCAAGGAATGATATAGAGGATTCAAAACCTAGACAAAGAAAAGAATAATCTAGAAACACAAACCATTTTATCAGTACCTAACTCCATTATGGACATGTTTGAAGCCTCATTCTTTGATATGTTTAATTATTTGATTTCAATAAAGTTAAGGTAGGATACCCTAAGTTAGCAAGGTTAAACAACCAAGGAATTAATAATTGAGTGACAAAAGACAGAGACCCAAGTTAGGGATTTCATTGACATTGTAATTAAGAATAAGATTCCTAAGTTCAAGACTATCAGCTTAGCACATTTGAATAGCATACTAGGGATAATAGTAGACAAAGTCTAAGGTTTGGGTACTTGGATAAATAAATTGAATAGGTTATTGGTAGATGATAATGAATTGATCATCAAAATTGAGCATCTCCTAGGAATAATGTTGTTAAATACTATTAAGACCACTGTAATTAGAATCATCGAGGATGTTGAATTAAAACATAGGGTCACTTTGGTTATGCAGTCAATTATAATCAAGAGCTATGGTCAATCTAGTAGAGACAACATGAGAAATTTGGACATGATTTTCACAGCAAAAGAGAAAATTGTAAAGGCAAGGAGCATAAAGGAAGCCATGGCTTGAGATGATCAAGACTTGGATGAATTATCTAATGTTGAAGAGGTTTACCTAATGAAGCTATCTGTGGACATGGAGCTCATCAAGGACTAACACTAGAAGGTAATGGAACTTTAGCAAAATCAATAAGGAGACCCTTCAACTATGGGCCCACCCAATAACTAATATTCCTTTTGTATAAACATTGTAATATCTAGAATAGAAATATTTTTTATAAGTCATATGCTATTCTATTAGAATATTTCCCCTAGGTTAGTCAAATTGTGAAGAACACATGTATTTTAGGACTTTTAAGGATAGTTGTCCTTATCTTTTGTACATCTATATATTGTAACTGACTAATGTTTTGCCTTGTCTTTATATAAAAGGCATGTATCACCATCTTGTAAAGGGAGAGAATTTTTGAGAAAATTTTATACACTTGAAGTAATTAATAATCAAGTAATTATACAAATATTTTTCAAATTTGATATGTCAATTGCTAATATAGATTTTCTATCAATTGCTAGTTTTATGTCTTGAATTTGAATAGTTTCTTTGAATTTTGGGTTGCATTTCCTAATCACAGGGTTTCTAATTTATGCATATGCTAGATTAATCAGAGGATCTAAGGTTTTTATTCATTTCATTTTACTCTGTATTAATATGTCAAAATTCTATCTGATTATAGTAGTAAATCCTTAAAGTAGACCTAGTTCTTACTTGTGGTTCTTTACATTATCCTTTGAAGTTTTCTTGGTATATAGTGAAATTTGAGCATAGGCTATGTTGCATTTTATATTGTTTAAATGCATACTTAGTTGAAATTGATGCTTTGTCATGATATTTGAAACTAAAATTGATAATCACTCACTTCTTTTCTACTTTACCCTTCACTTTTATCCCCTTTTTTACACCATATCACTTTAGTTTAAGTTTCACTATAAATATCTACTTAGATTAGTTTTTAGCTTAAATCTAGAACACAATTCACTAAGTATTAACATAGATTCTATAAAATTCATAAATAATAGACCATGATGGCTCCCAACCATCACTCATTATAATTTTTTGGGATACTAATACATATTTTTGTTATTTCACCATAGGTGACATCAAGTTGCCATAACCTGGTACTCATGCTCTGAATTCACAAAATTCTAAAATGAGAAGTGTTCTTTGAACACTAAGAAATATTGTGGTACACTTAGAGACATCAACACAATATATTTTATAAATTGGCTCAAGAGGCATCCAAGATCGCTTGTCAAAACAAAAAGCCAACTATTACATATATAAATCCATATAGTTGTACATCATGTCTTACCACAAGAGATTGCTAAACGTGTTTCTAAATGTACCAAGGTTGTCACCAAGTTTTCCATCTATTAAGTAAATATATTTTTAAATTAGAGGTCAAAGGTAATGAAGGTAGGAGGTTTTATATCCTCTCATTAGCCACTAACGACAGGGCCACTTCTATTTTAGTGATGCATTTAATTTCCAAATGTGTGTTTGATTTTAATTATGCATAATTAAGAATAGATGATGTATACCTTTTCACATTTGTAATAAGTGAACTAAAAATTCCTATGTATTTTATTTGAATATGTGATAGTGAAGATATATAATAACTATACTACACATCATGATGTGGTTTGTAGTAAGCCACTTGCAAAACCATTTTTTGTGGTTGTTGGTAATACACTTGAAAACCATCCCATTTTGGTTGTTGGTAAGTCATATGTGAAACCATCAGTAAGGTTTATGATTGTCCTATGAAAATTACTAAATCATGAGTATAGGTGTAGATATGGGATTGATGTTTTCCCCATGTTCACATTAAAGGGGTGTATACTAGGGATTAATAATGTTCACAAGGGGGTGAATGATAGGTTGTTCACATTATTAATAGTCATTAATAATGTAATTATTGTTAGTTTAACAATATTACATAAATAGTTTTGTTTGGTATATTATTGTTTTGAATAAGAACAATATTATGTGAAGTAGTTTTATATAGTTTTTTGGTTATTCATTAAGGGTTTATAGGGATCTTGGGATCCCCATATTTATCTTTGTAGCACTTCCTATATAAGTGATTTATTATATCTTGTATGTATTTAGTTGAAGAGTTAAAGTAATAATATTATTTTGTGTATTAATTAACTAAGAATGTTTCCTAAGTGTTTTCTATTTAGCATATAAATTATATTTAAATATAAACTAGAATTAATATCTCCAAGGAGATAGTTCATCAACTTGTTAGAAGCTCCATACAAGGTTTTACGAAAGTTATTGGAATGTCATCTCATATTGTTCCCTTCCATTAAAGAGGTTGATGTGAGTAAACCTCTTCCACAAGGATTTGATCAAAATGATTTTGGTTAGTTTAATATTGCACCAGGGCATATTATAAATAGATGCATTAGTTTGATACATAAGGTTCAAGACTTGATAGATGAGAAAATGATTGATGTTAATACATCTGCCAATAGTACCATAACCAAGTAAGAGTAGAGAAATGAAGATATTCAATTTTCCTTACCTTAAGCATATGGGTTTTTAATCATTCTTGGAAAGAGTTAGGGGAAAATAGCCTAATCAAACAAATGGCTAAATTTTTCTAAAATATGACCAATTAAATAATTTAAAATCATAATATTTTGATACAGTGTTGAATTATGAAATTATGATAAATATATAAATTATAATTCCATACAATAATTTATATATATAAACATGAAGATGAAACCATACTTATCTTATTTACTGATGTTACAAGAACAAGAGAAGACAATATGATGTTCTAATCTGATGTCATATTCTAAAAATTAGCTCTCTCACAACTTGGACACTATTGTCAACACTTATATCCTAGTTGTAACACATATATCTTGTATAGAATATAGGTCCTTTTCTTGAATGACCAATTTCACCTATTAGGGTTCATTATCACCTTAAAAATTCTTCGTTTGGGTCCTATGCAAAGGCTATAGATATCATTATATAAATCAAAACCTTGTCTTCTAATTACGACATGTTACCTTGAAAATAAGGGTTAGTGAGCTTAAGTGAATTCAATCTGACCTTAAAGACCCCTCTATCAATGAGTGCTACCTATATAGCCAATACTTATAAGAGGACCTCAAATTGATGTAGTTATACCCCTTATGTGGGATAATGTGTGAATAATTGTATAATATTTTATATGTGAGTGCATGTAGTGATCTAGATTATACTTGAAAAATATAGCTCATGGGCTCCTATTTGAATGATTAAGACTTTTAATAAGACTACTGCGATGACTGATTTAGAAATAGGGAAGAATATGGTAGTTGAGAGGTGATTTTGATTGGCATAATATAAATGTGTTCTTGATGACAATGAATAGGTTTTTATTTATATTTATATGACATCTTTTGAAATTATCTCACAAGAGGGTTAATTGAGACAAATAGGTTGACCTGTACATGTCAAAAGAGTTACAAATTTGATCATTTGTAAGGTTGATAACTAGTGTCAGGCTAGGGACAATAACATGGATATTAGTCTACTAGTTTGGATGGTAGCATCTGAGAGAATAGAAAGTTTTTAAATATTTATAACTACCAAAGTAGGATATAAATCAAGGTTATGCAAATTGTGGGGTACAAGTAAATTAAGTAATCATAATATTAGGGTCAAACTATAGGATAAATATTTAAGCAAAGTGAGATAATGAATGTGAGCCTTTTTGGAGTGAAAGGTCATGAACTGAAGGTTTGAATGATATTTTTCAAGTGTACAATATTAGTTTATCATATAAAATCAAATTTTTATATTTACATTTATCTAGCTTTAATCTAGTAACTCACACTCATAAGGTTTTATGATTTAAACATAAGTTATTTCATGTATTCAATACTTTGGGATATTTTTTCCTTGCACATTTCTTAATTAACATCAATGGTAAGAGTTTATATGCTCAAATTGCTTATCTCAAACAAGAATCTAATGAGCCTATTGTAGAATATATTTTAAGGTATAGGACCATATTATCCAAAATGACTAATATTATGGTAGATAAGGAATTGTAATACATATTTAAATAGAGTTTGCTTCCACCTCTACATGAATATATTATGTTAAAGATGTTTTCATCACTCAAATTTTTATATCACATAGTTAAGGAAAGAGAGGTTAAGTTATTGGCCATGAATAAGCTAAAGTATGAAACCAGTCCATTTTATTCTTCTTGTGAAAAGAGTTAGAGTAATCCAAAGTAAAAGGTAATAATAATTGGAAATAAGAGTGATCAAAAGGTAATAGTGAATACAATTTCAAAACATACTCTGTATATTGTATTATCAACTACTCGAAAGAGATATTTCATCAACTTCCCAAAATTCCCTACAAGGTGTTATGAAAGTTATTAGAAAGCCATATCATATTGCTCTGTCTAATTAAAAAGGTTGATGTGAGTAAACCTCTTCCAAAAGGATTTTATCAAATTGATTTTGGTGATTTTCATAAAGTAGTACGGCATACTATAAATAGATGCATTAGTTTGAGACATAAGGTTCAAGACTTGATAGATGAGAAAATCATTGATGTCAATACATCTATTGAAAAGACAAAGGCACAACCAAGTGAGAGTAGAGAAATTAAGATATTGAATTATCCTCACTCTAAGCATACATGTTTTTAACCTTTATGAAATATTTAGGGGGTGAATAGCCTAATCAAAATAATGGCTAAGCTTTTCTAAAATCAGGCCAATTAAATAATTCATATCCACAATATTATGATACAGTGTTGAATTGTGAAAGTATGCTAATATATAAACTATAATACCAAACAAAAATTTGTATATATAAACATGAAGATGATATCATAATGATATTATTTGCTGATGTGTGATAATATATGGGAAATAAAGATACAAAATAAGATAGTATGATGCTCTATTCTGATTCATCATATTCTAAAAATTAGCTCTCTGATAGCCTAGACACTAGCTTTAACACTTATGTCCCAGTTTCAATGCTTCTATCTTATACATAATAATGGTCATTTAATTGAATGACCAATTTTTTATATTAGGGTTCATTATTTTCATGTAGATTATTTGTTCAAATCCTATGCACAAGTTCTCCATATTATTATATAACTCAAAACCCTAAATCTTATAATTAGGGCATGTCACCTTGAAAAATAAGGTTTAATGAGTTAAAGTGAATTCAATTTGAAATCAAAGACCCCTCTATCAGTGAATGCTACCTACATATCCAATACATCAAAGAAGGCCTCAAAGCGATGTAGTTATCCCCCTTATGTGGGCTTGTGTGTGAACAATTGTGCAATATGCTATATGAAAGTGAATGTAGTGATATGGATTGTACCTTGACAAATACTTATCATGGGATGCTCTTTGAATGGTTAAAACTTGTAAAAAGATTGCTCCTATGACTGATTTAGAAATAGGGAAGAATATGGTAGTTTTTTAAGCTTGAGAGGGGATTTTTCTTGGTATAATATAGATGTGTGCTTGATTTGTGTTTGATGATAATGAATGGTTTTTTATTTTTATTTATACCACATATTTTTAAATGATCTCATAAAATGGTTAATTGAGACAAATAGGTTAACTCGTACATGTCAAAAGGGTTACAAATTTGATCATTTGTAATGTTTAGACACTAATGTTAGACCAGGGACACTAGCATCAATGTTAATCTCCTAGTTTGGATGGTAGTGTCTAATAGGAGAAAAAATTTAACTATTTGTAACTGTCAAAATAGGATATAAATTAGTGTGTGTAGATTGTGGGCAATAGGTGAGCTAGGTAACCAGAATATCAAGTTTAAACTCTAGGATAAATATTTATTAAAAGTGATATAATGAACACAAGCCTTTTGGAAACATAAAGGTCTTGAACTAAAGGGTTGAGTGATATTTTTTAAGTGTACAAGACTAGTTTATCATATAAAATCAGATTTTAATATCTACATTTTGTATGAAATCACAAATGCATCATGTCTATAAATCAATCCCAACTTAGAGAAGATAGAGTATACCTACACTTTCGATTGGGAATATATTTGTTAAGTAGGAGCATGACCAATATGGGGATCTACTAGACCTAATTAGGAGGGTTCCAAATATCTAGTATAACACAATCACATAATAACCCTAAGGGGTTCTTAGGTTTTGATATTTGACCTAAACTAATAAAAAGTAAATTAAATCTAATTTAATACTCACCACAGCTTGTGGCACAACATGAGGGGTTAGTAAATAATCAAAACATGTATAAGAGAATCTCAATTAAGCTAAGTATGAGTAAGACCTATAATACATGGAATATGAAGAGTAATATTATTTGAAGCCAATACTTATGCTACTTCTATCGACTAAAAAGAGGAGCAAAGTTATATAATACTTACCTAAATGTGAACCTATCAAGACTCAATCTCTCCCTTGGCCAATGACACTTCACAAGAGTCTATTGTGGTTTGTAAGGATAACTAAGAAAGTCCAAATTATCCAAAACTTCTCCATAAGACAAGATTCTCAAAGTAGAAACCCAAAGATAAGACTCTTCAAGTAGAATGGTGGAAGAGCATATTGTAAAGAAGTATGAGTGAATAATAACTCTTGATTTCATATTTAAATAATGATGAAATCATCTTATATTTATAGGCATATTTGACCTTTGACCTTTCTAAAAATCATGATCAATAAGGTTGATCCAGTCAACCTAGCATAATTTTGGATAATTATTCACTAAGTCCCAAGCTAGGTCAGCTAAAGGCTAACCTAATTCCTAAGTGAAAATATTCTAAAACTATACAAGGTCAACCTAGTTGACCCATCACAATCAAATAATACAAGGGACTTAAGGTGAGGAAAAGAGGGATGGAAAGTGGAAAAGACTGGAGGAGTGTGCAAAAGAGGAGTAATAGCTCAGGGAATGGTTTTTAGGAGTTGGTTAGATTGGTAATAATGTGTTAATAAAGTATAACAATCTTGTAAATCACCAATGGTCTATTAATCCCTTTCTTAATGTACCCCTTAGGGCATACACTCAGAGAGATTGAGTTGCGATGGGTTCCTACAAGATGTAAAACGTCAATATTTGATAAAATTTTAAAATATTATGTTTATACATATGCCCCACTCAAATCTTATCACATGTCACTAAGTTGCAATAGGGGTTGGTGATTCGAGAAAGAATATAGGAAGACATAATGCTAATGCTAAAAAATAAATTCAATATTTTAAAGCATAAAATAACTAAAAGTAAATGACTAAAAGAGAAATAACTAAAAATTAAATGATTAAAAAGTAAATGTGATGTGTACCTTGACTTACCTTTATCATTGGATGTTTGTCTATTGTGTTGTTAGTTTTGATTGTGTAGGGCACAGAGACTACTTTCGACAAACCCAAGAATACAAAACTAAAAAGAAAAAATAAATAAATACATTAAAGCCAAGATAATTGGTGCTATGAGGATGGGATGTACTTGGGAATTTGGCAAGTTGGGGTGATAAGTGTTATGTTAGACCAAATGACCAAGTCAAAAAAAAGAGTAAATCAGGTAAGTAAAAATCCAAGGCTACTAAAGACCAAAAAACTCAACCAAGTAAACCTCAAGTAAGAAAGGCAAACTCAAATCATACCAAAGATACATGTCAAAAAGGATGGTAATCAAACCTCAAATGAAAAAACAATAACAAAATGGTAAAACAAAATTGATGAGTGAGTAGTAATAATCCTTAACTCACTCAACAATGGAATAAGGGGTACGTAAAAAGGGAAAACAACATTATCAAGTGAGAAGTAACAAGCCAACCTCACTAAACAATAAAAAAAGGATACATACTCAGGTGTCTATAATAATAGGATAGTACAACAAATGACAAATGGTAAAAGGAATCAAAATAAGTCTAAGAATTTATTTATATGGTGTAAGAAGTAATCCATGGTTACTCAAACATATTTTTTTCTCTAAGGATAGATAAAACTGAAACAAAGTAGTCCTAGCATGTTTTTAAGAGGTGAAGAAGAAAGGAATATAGAATAAAATAAAATAGATTTAGAGTCACAATTTGATTATCAAGGGGGGAAATGAAATTGGTGGAGGGGAGAATGAAGGAAAAACCAAGGTAGAGGAACTCTTTATTGAAGTCAAGACACTCAAATTAAGTTTGTCAAAATAAGAGGACTTTCAACCTTAAGGACTATGAAGAACTTCTCTTAGCCACACAAGTCTTAAGTCAATAAATGTAGTATATAAATCATCCCATGAAGGCTATATGCATGAAAAGTAAAATAGACCTACCTTCCCACATTGTGTTTCCCATTCATTGGGACCCCTTATAGATTCGTTGGTCTACTATGAAAATTGGGTACTTGTGTGATAAAGTAGGTAGCACCATAGAGTTTGTTGAATTTTTCTATTCTAATCTACTAGCCTACCATACCCCAAAGGACCTCAACTCTATGTGAGGCCAACTATGGAGTTTGAGCTTTGATTAGTTATAGGATATGTGCTTGTAATCACATCTTTTGGTGTGATTTTGAATTTTAAGATCTATATGTTACCTTTTTTATATCATTGCCTTTTTGTTTTAAATGATTTAGATTTTAACTTTCTTGATGGATTTTTCTATTCCTCCTCCATACGGATTTGGAAAACCAAACATGGGTGTTAAATATGACTTTCATTTGAAAAATTGGGACTTGGTTGCTAAGAGAGAGAACTTTAAAGAGCATGGGGTCTAAGAGTCTCATAAATCTAGGTGAAATAAAAGTGTTATCTTGACTTTGACCTTGTTTTATCTAATGTGGAGTGAAAGGAAAGTAAATCAAGAGGAATGACACATGAAATAATTTTAATTACTTTAAATCACAAAAAATGTGATAAAAGGAAAAAAAGGGATACAATGATAGAAAATTATGATTCATTTTGATAAGAATAAGGTAAGTGGAGTAAAACATGTTAACATATATTGTTGTGAAAATTCCATCCATCAAAAGAAGCAAAAGATAAAGTTCAGAATAAGGATCAATAACACATTCTAGAAAAGGAATGATAAGATGGTAATTTTATGAGGAAGCCCAGGTCTTATCCATGGTATTATACTGCAACTCATAAAGGATAAACCCATGAGGGTGCCAAAAAGCATGCAAAAATAAATGATAAAAAAGAAAAAGATGACATTTTGTGAGGAAGGCCAAGTCCTATCCATGGTCTTACAATGCAACTCAAAAAAGAGAAATCTAAGGGATGCTAAAAAGTGTGGAAAAAGAGTATGAAAATAAATAATACTATGGTACATAATGAGTAACACCAGGTCCTATCTATGGTTTTATAATGTAATTCATGAGAGAAAGGGGGAAAATAAAGGACCAAAAAGGGAGGACTAAAGGTTTGTGAAAGGAGATAACTACTATAGAGGGAGAGACCCATGTAATTAACCTACAAAAACTATTAGATAGATGTAGATAGAAATCATGAAAAGAAGGAAATGTTTAGGCAAATTACTTTTAAAGGAATTATGCATTAGTGGGCTCTTTGAAAACATGGCCTTCATTGATTTGAAGGAGGCAGGTGCTTGGACCAATAATATATTTGACTAAATAGGGACCCCACAATTTTTTAGTATATTTACCTTCTTTATCATGGGTGTAGTCTAATTTCAAGACAATATCACCAACTTTAAATATGTGAATTTTAACACATTTATTATGTTGTTTGGTGATACGAACCTTGTATTGGTGATTATGTTACAAAGCATAAAGATGACATTCATCAAGGAGATCAAGGGCATGAAGGGGAGATACACATAATTATTCATTGGGAATGATACCATGAAGAGATATATGAAGAGAGGGAATATCAACTTCTAAGGTAATAATTGACTCAAAACCATAAACTAGAGAGAATAGTGTTGTCCTAGGGGTATTACATACGCTATTTTGATAGGCCAAAAGATTATGGTAAATATGAATATGCCAATCTATGTGGGTTTCATGAGTTGTCTTTTAGAGAATTTTGTTAATAATTTTATTAGTAGCCTCATCTTGGCCATCACATTATGGATTATAAGGCATGGAAAATTTGTGATTGATCTTGAATTTAACACAAAGTTATTTAACATGTTTATTTTTTAAGTTACCACCATTGTCAAAAATGATAGTATGGGGAACACCAAAGTAGTAAATGATTTGATTAAGAATAAATTTATAAATGGTAGGACTAGTGACATTAACAAAGGGTATGTCTTCAACTCATTTGGTAAAATATTTAGTAGCAATGATGATAAAAACATTCCCATCTTAGGAGTAAAGTAATTTGCCAATGAGATATCCCCACATGGAAAATGGGCAAGGAGATTTAATAGTTTGAAGCTTGAATGGATTTGAATGAATTAGATTATTATAGATTTAGTAGAGAGTATACTTTTTAGTGAATTTGATTTCATATTTTTCAAGAGTAGGACAAAATTAACCCATATGTAGGCATTTGTGGGATGTAGCATGTCTGCTATATTGGCCACTATAAATGCGCCCATGTACTTATTCAAGAAGAGGAGGGACCTTGTCTTGAATAACACAACAAATCAAGGTACCTTCAACATTACATTAATAAAAGATGTTATGTCAAAACACATACTTAAAGGATTGTTTATGAATGTGTGTCTTTTCATGAGAATCTAAGCTAGGAGGATAAGTTTGGTGTTCTAATAATTGAATGATGTTTGTATATCATGGGATTTCTTGAATGGTAACAGCTTCAATATGGAAGATAAGTGAATATGGTGGTTGTGTTGAAGATAGATATTTTTATATTTGTATAAGAAAATTAGGATCAGAAAGAACTTGGTGGGGAAGAAAGAGAGAAGTTGAAGAAGTAAGGGAATCAGTAATGGAATTTTGATCTCTAGGAATAGGCTCAATAGTGAAAGAGATGAAATATTTAGCTAGAGGGGTTGTAATTTTATGATAATTAATGATATTTTTGCTTTTGCATTGATAATCACCATTGACTTGCTAGAAAATAAGCTGAAAATCACCTAAAGCATGTAGGTATTAAATGTCTAAGTCAAGGGTAGTTTTTATGCCTAACATTAGAGATTTGTATTCAGCCATATTTTTGGTGACATCAAAGGTGAAATTAAAATACAAAGGTATGATAGAGGACTTGTAAGAATAAAACCTACCCCAACTCCTTGAAGGCATTAGCACCATCAAATTGAAGGGTCTAAGTATCCTCTTGTAAGTTGACATTAATTTCAAGAAGCTCTTTGATAACTATAGGTTTAGTAGTATTAGAGGGAATAGAGGATTCATCAAGATTATTTGATTTAATATCAGTGGTAAAGTTATGAAAATAAGCTTTGAGACAAATAGCTTGATTTAGACCTTCAATATAAAAGATATTATCATTTGGAAGACTATCTTGAAGGGGAGAAGTAGCTATAATGGGAGTTGTATCAAGTTGATTAGCTATGACTTTCCCTTTGATATATTTTTGATTGATGTTGTGAAGATCAAATTATATAAGGAGTACCATCCATTTTCCAATTATATCTCTAGGAAGAAAAGATTTGGAGAAGAAGTAACAAAGGGGGTCAGAATGAATGATGACATAAGTAGTCTATTAAAGCATGTAATGGTGAAGCTTTTCAGTTGTAAAATAGATGGTGAGGTAATCACATTAAATTTTGGTATAATGTGTTTCATAATTGATGAGGCCATATCTAATGTAATAGATAACATTCTATCTTCCAGTATTGTCTTGTTGGGTAAGCATTACCCCAACTGATATAAGTGTGGAAGAAGTATAGAGGATTAAGAGTTGATCATTGGAAGGAGGATGAAGTGTAGGTGGGTGAATAAATGACTCTTTCATGTTATCAAAGGATTTTTGACAAGGGTATATCTATTCCAAAGTAGTACCTTTCTTGAGAAGATGATTGATGGAGTGGATATGATACACCATTTTGGGGATGAATTATCTAGTTGCCCCAAGTTTGCCTAAATAAGTACAAATGTTAGGAATGGAATGAGGAATGGGCATGTTGATGATCAAACTAATATTAAAAGGGGTCAACATTGATGCGACAAATAAAGACTAAGAATCCTAAAAAATTTCTAGATGTAACACCAAAGACACATTTTTAAAGATTGAGTCTAACCTGGGATTTAACAAGATGGTCAAAAATGATAACAAGATCTGATAAGTGAGTCATATGGCTTTTGGATTTAGCAATGAGATCATCTACATAGGTTTCAATAATTTTATGGATAAGATCATCAAATATATGATTCATTGTTTATTGTTAAGTGGATCTAGAATTTTTGAGACTTAAAGGCATTTTTACATATTAATAGGTGCCCCATTCTATGATGAAATTGGTCTTATGTTGGTCCTTGGGGGCAATGTAAATTTGATTATATCCAGAGAAGCCATCCATAAGACATAACATTTCATAACTAGTTATGGAATCAATGATGTAATCTATCAAAGGTAAATGGAATTTATACTTGGGATGAGTGATAATAAGATTTTATAAATCAATACAAATGCAAATGATCAGAGTGACCTTTTTTTGAATGGGAACAATGTTAGAAACCCATTCTAAATAGTCCACTAGTTTAATAAATTTATCATCAAGTAATGTGGTGGTTTTTTTATGACATAAGGTGGAAATTTTTGGTGTAAATTTCCTTTGATTTTGATACATAGGTTTAGCATCAAGATAAGTAATGATACTATGCACCATAATGCTAGGGTCAATACCAGGCATGTCTTCATAGGTCTAGGCAAAAACCTCATGATACTTATCAAAGAATAAGCTAAAATTATCATGTTAGATAGGTGAGAGTTCATGAGAGACTATAATTGGTCAAGGATAAGATAGAGTACCATATTTAATGCAAGTGGTTTCTTCAATAATCATGGCATTACTATCTTAAAAGTGATATAGTGCATTAGGTAAAGAAGAGATTGGATTAACTTTGGGATCAATTCTAGCAATGAATTTTTTGAAACAAGGGTTTTTAGTTTTAAAATTCCAGAGTTTATGATGTTACTAAGGAATTTAAGGTTCTTGAGCATGAAGTATTTCAAGAATAACTTTGTCACTAGGCAAGGTGGGAAGAGGACCATAATACTCAATATCTACTTCAAGATCTATAATTTTATTACCATGGTTATCATATTCAAAATGTATCTGATGGAAATCAGTTGCCTTAGTATTGAGTGTAATCTTGGGAGTAAGAGATAGATCAAAAGGGATTGGAGTGTTTTTGGTTTAAGTGACTAGAGAAGGATCAGATGCAATGATTACATCTATAGGTGGTAAAGGAGATATTAGAATTTTTGAATATTTAGAAGGAATAATTTGCTCTACCACCTAAGGAGTATCAATAAGAGGAGAATTGGAAGGAAGCACAATAAATTCAGGATATAAGTTATGATCTATATAAATAGTATGGACATCTTGATTAAAATCATGAGTTTGGGCTAGGTTTTTTTTATGATGCTAGATATTCAAGTCTCAAGATTGAATTTGGGCCATTATGTAATTATCATCATATGTTGGAGAAATTGTACATGCTTGAGAGTCAGGGGGAGTTTCAGAAGGTGAAATCCCAATATTACTAAATATACGAGGAGACATGATGAGAGGATCTTGAAATAATTTGACCACTCCAAAATCATTGCAAGTGAAGGCATCTTTTGGTAAAGAAGGCTCTTGAGCATTACATGGAGGGGGAAGTTGGTAATCTAATTAATAAAAGGAATAGTATGATCCTTGGGTAATAGATAAGGAGGAATCCACTACAAAATGTAGGGAGAAAGATTGTTAGTATTTCAAGTATGTTACAAATAATTGGGTTCATCATCATCAAATTCTTCATGAGTAACTTATAAATCAGGATTCATGTTGATGAACTCAGGTAAAGGAACACTATTGATCATAGGAATGGTAGGAATATGATACTAAAATTTAGGATTAGGAAGTTGAATACTCCATGGGTTGGGACCAACTTCATGCTTGTATCATTTTCCATTATATAAGAATTTAATTCATTGGCTACCAGAAGAAGCAATGGCCCTCATTCGATGAGTCTATGGATGACCAAGGAGTGTATTATAACATAATGGTATATTAAGTACCATAAGTTTAGTTTTAATGGTCTTAGTTCCAATGGTTAATGGAATCCAAATATAACCAAGTGGATTTTGATTTGTTTTATCATAACCATGACAAGTAAAATGGTTTTGCTTGAGATGATCCTTGTTATAACCAAGTTATTGGATAATCCATAGATATGTCACATTAATACTAAGTCCTTCGTCAACTAGAACTTTATGTATAAGGGTATTATTAATGTCTATTTTAATAAAAATGTGGTGGATCATAAGCATGAAAAGGAAATTCATAATTGATCATGTCATATTCAATAAATTTAGTAAAAGGCTTGGAAGAAGGACACATAGTTTCAATGGTATTGATGTTGGTAGGTTGAGAATCGATAAAAGGTGGTTATTCATTTATGGAGGATGGATCTTTAATTTATTGGAGTTGTTTCATAAGGAAATTATGATGAGAGGGTGAAGTATGAACCAACTCCATAAGTGGAATCTTACAAGACATAGATTTGAGCTCTTCAAGAAAATTCCAATGAGATTTTGAAGAACCAGCACGAGGTTTAGGAGGTAAAGCATATTTTGAAGGAATAGATGTGGTTGGAGGTTCAAAAGGAGGAAGTGGTTCCTCATGGTATTTTGAAGCTAGATTAGTAGTTTTAGTATATTTGAAAATTTGTTCTTCTAAATATGGCTTCTTAGGCTTGGTAATGGGATCTTTGTGAGCTAGCTTATGATGATAATTGACCTTAATAGTGTTAACATATTGAGAATTGTTATAATATTGATCATAATCAGCATCAATGGCACAAACATCCTTAGTATTTGGTTGATTATTTGAAAAATATTTTTGGTTATTTAAGGTAGAAGCTTTAGAAGCTTGGTATTTTTTAGAAGCAGTGGTGTACTCATGATGACAAAGGTTGATCATGGCTTCATGATTAAATGAATCACTAATCATATATGAGACAAAAAAATTATAAGCTATCTACAATATTCATGGGAGTGACCAATGTCAACATGAAACCAACAAAATTGATTAGGGTCATACCACTTAGGAATATTGTTAGGATAGGTGAAGGACAATAAGAATTGATTTATTTGTTGAACTAAGAGAGGTGTGTGAGAACATGAAGGGATGTAGGCTTTGGAAAATCCTAGTTTGGTTTATAGAGTATTACCAGTGATAGCATTGGTAAATCTTTGAAAATATCCTTTTAAAATTTTAGGATTAGGTTCCAATTACTTCATGAGAAAATCTTGACATTTAGCTTAGTCAAGAGCTTCATTTATTGTTTGAGGAGCAAAGGTTTGAACCTTGTATTGAAGAGAAGGAATCAAAGTAGTTATAAAGAGTTTGAATAAATTATCATCAATCATGTTATGGTCAGCTTTATGGGCCAATGATTTCTATATTTTGATAAAATCATGAGCTGATTCAGTGGGAGATTGTTTAGCATTAATGAAGTGGCTAAGACAATTTTTGGGAAGATCATTGTGTTGAAAATTTTTAACTAATGGATTAACCAAATATTTAAGTTTCTAAATGGAATATTGGGGTAATTGGTTATACCATTCTAATATATCACCAGTGAAGGTTTTAACTAAGAGTTTAGTTGTGGTGAAGGTATTAGTTTGGATCCAATCTTGGTAAATATTGCCAAAGGTTTTAAGAAATGAGGTAGGTTATTTAGTTCCATCATATTTGATGGTTAGAGATATGTTGCCAATATAAATGGATACAATAAATGAGGCTAAAATCTCATTTTGAATAGTTTGAAGCATCTTGTCATTCCTTATGGGCTGATGAATAATATTGCCTGAGGCATCTCTAAGAGGTGGAGGAATGTAATTGTGATTAGATTGAGGATGGATAGTTGGAGGTTGATTAACCATATTAATCAAATGTTGTTGAAGTTGCATTATTTTATTTGTGTTAGAATTTTGTATTGTGTTCATTTGTTGGATAACTTGGGCAAGAAATTGGGTTGTATCAAGAGGTGGGTTGGTGTTGGTACGAGCACTCCACAAATTGGTATTAGGGGGATGGTTATTAGAAGATGGATTATTGGTGGTATTATTGATTAAATTTGTGTCAATTAATCCCACATTAGTTTGAATATTTTGAATATGAGAGTATCTTGGTAAGTATAGAAAGGATCAAATCCATCAACTTCATCTTGAGGTGTGATTTGTACCATGTTAAAAGTGATGGATGAAAGAGAAGAAGAGGTGCCCCAAGAGTGATGGATTTCTTGGGAATAAAAGAGAGGGAGAAATGAACATCCCGTATAGTATCTAAATGGATTTAAGCTATCTAATAAGATTATGATAGGAGACTTCATTATGAATGGAGAGAAATGAATAGAATGTTAACAAAGAAAGATAGGAAATTGGATCAATAAATAGGGAAGGCATAAAATAGTACAAGGTCAACTAAGTTGACCTAGCACAACAAATAGGGCCTATAAATAGTACAATGTTGACTGGGTCAACCTAGCATAACAAACAAAGGCTAAAAAGTGTATAGGGTCAACTAGGTTGATCAAGTATAGAAAATAGGGAGAATTAGATAACCTATAATAGACTATGTTGACTAAAATTTCCATGCACTAAGACAATAATAATTTTTCAAGTATTTTGAAAATTAAGAATTGAAGGGAAACAAACAATCAATTGGATCAATGAGGTTGATCTAATTGAGCCAAACAACACAAATTCATGTACCAATATTGGCTAATGCAAGTTTTTAAAATACAACACATAATTGAGAAAAGAGAAAGCAATCAAATTGGAAAGTAAAAGCTAAATGAGTGGTCAACCTAAATGTTTTTAGATTATTAGATTATAATTTTAAATGTGATAGGAAATTGGCTTTAAGCAAGGAAGTAGAAAGCAATCTAAGGATAGTTTCAAGATGTTTAGGCTGAAAGGAATCTATATTGGCAATGGTAAAAACTTGGTATTGGGGCCTACTCCCTCACTTCACACACCATAGTGATAAGGGTGTCGAGTGCTTATCCAAAATACACCATTAACCATGTGTTTATACTTGGCTAGAAAACCAAGTCAACTTCACCCTTAATGATGAAATCCAAATAGATTGGCCTTACGTAAACAA
Organism: Torreya grandis; assembly: GCA_037957365.1. NCBI lineage: Eukaryota > Viridiplantae > Streptophyta > Pinopsida > Cupressales > Taxaceae > Torreya > Torreya grandis. The sequence continues at coordinate 2,428,737 of JARHVA010001029.1, read as the reverse complement.
TTATTAAAATGTTTTTTTAAGATTTTGTGATTTGGTCATGTGTGCATAAAATATAAAATATTGAAACTAAATGGTATATTAAAAACCACCTAATTAGACTATGTGAACTATTCTAAGCATGCAAGCAACAAGAAATAAAAGTGTGAGCTAATTACTAACATATAAGGGTTAATTTCAAATTTAAAACATAGTAAAGTGTCAATTCAATTGAAAGTGTATGCATATAATACATAATAGGTTTAATAGTGTTGTCTCTATACTATGGAAGTAAAGGTCTAAAAATGAACAGGGTCGATCGAGTTATCCAGATAGCATAAATAATACAAAAATGGGTCGATGGGGTCAATCTAGTTGATTGTACACGGGCAGTTTTAAAGATTGTAAACTATGAAAGGAGAGACTATAAGAAAAGAGAAAAATGATATAAAGTAACCTTGGTGAGTCTAAAGATATAGAGAAATGGATTTTTTTTAAATAACCTTGATAAATTCCTACAAATCTTGCTAATAGGGTTGACTAGATCAATCTAGCTTTGTAAAATATGGTTGCTGAGTGTCTAAAATGTACAAGGTTGACTAGGTTAACCTAGTCATCTAGATTGAATGTTTGAAAGTCTAAAAAACTATACTAGTTCAACTAGGTTGATCCAATAGCTTGTACCTAAAAAATAACTTTCATAGAAAGAACATAATCATATAGATGCGACTATGTGTTAAACATGTGCACAAAAGTTATAACTATGCCGATGTAATTAACCTAGTATGGCAAATATATGATAAAAATAATGAAAAATAAGTGAAAAAATATTGTAATTTTTATTTCACATTAGTTTCACTATAATGTATGCAATCACACATGCATCATGTCTATAAATCAATCCTAACTCAGAGAAGATAGAGCATACCTCTACTTTTGATTAGGAATGCATTTGTTAAGCAAGAGCATGGAAATATGGGGATTCACTAAACCTGATTAGAGGATAATTTATCACAATACACCATGATAGGGAGGGTTCCAAATCCTCCAGTCTAACACAATCATGTAATAACCCTAATGGGGTCCTAGGTTTTGATATTTCACCTAAACTAATAACAAGTAATGTAAATCTAATCTAGTACTCACCAAATCTTGTGGCACAACATGAGGGGTTAGTAAAAAATAAAAACATGTATAAGATAATCTTTATTAATCTAAGTGTGATTAATACATTAATACATGGAATATGAAGATTAATATTATTTGAAGCCAATATTTATGCTACTTCTATCTACTAAAGAGAGGAGCAAAATTAGAGAATACTTACCTGAATGTGAACCCATCAAGACTCAATCTCTCCCTTGGCCAATGAGGATTTTCAAGAAGTTATTATGGTTTGTAAGGATCACTAATAAATTGAAAATAATCTAAGACTTCTCCACAAGACAAGATTCTCTAAGTAGAAACCCTAAGCTAAGACTCCTCAAGTAGAATGGTGGAAGAGCATATTGTAAAGAAGCATGAGTGAATAATAACTCTTGATTTAATATTGAAATAATGATGAAATTATCTTATATTTATAGTTGGATTTGACCCTTGACCCTTCCAAAAATCCTAGATGATAAGGTCAACCTAGTCAACCTAGTACCATTTCAAATAATTATTCACTACGTCCCAAACTAGTCGGCTAAAAGCTAACCTAATTACTAAGTGTAAATATCTTGATTTTGTATAGGATCAACCCAATAAACCTAACATAGTATACTAATAAAATGTACTTAAGGTGAGTAAAAGAGGGATGAAAAGTATAAAATATTGGAGGAGTGTGAAAAGAAGGAGTAATAGCTTAGGGAATGGTTTTTAGGAGCTAGTTGGATTGGTAATAATGTGGCAATAAGGGACAATAATCTTGTGAAGCACCAATGGTCTACCCACCCCTTTCTTGGTGCACCCCTTAGGACATGTACTCATAGATAATTAGTCTCAATAGGTTCCTACAAGATGTAAAGCATCAATATTTGATAAAAGTTGAAAATATTGTATATACACATTTATCCCCCTTTAATCTAATAATACACACTCAAATGGTTTTATGGTTTATACATCAACCAATTCACATATTCAATACTTTTGCATATTAATTCCTTACAAATTTATCAATTAACATTAGTGATAAGAGTTTATATGCTTAGATTGCTCAGCTCAAACAAGAATCCAACGAACCTATCACATAATATGTCTTAAGGTATAATACCATGTTATCCAACATGACTAATCTTATGGTAAATAAATAATAATTTTAATACCTCTACATGAATATATTATGTTCAATAAGTTTTCATCATTCATAGATTTATGTCACATGGTCAAGGAAAGAAAGGTTAGGTTGTTGGCCATAAATAAGCTAAAGTATGAAATCAATCTAGTTTCTACTTATCATCTAAATAATCAAAGTAAGCCACTATATAAGGTAAGACCAATTGAAAATAAGAGTGATTAAAAGGTAATAGTGAATTTAATTCCAGATCCTGATCTACTTATTATATTATCAACTACTCTAAGGAAATAGTTCATCAGCTTGCTAGAAGCTAATCAAACACATGGCTAAGTTTTTCTAAAACTAGACCAATTAAATAATTTAGATTTAAAATATTCTAATATAATGTTGAATTAATAAAGTATTCTAAATATATAAAGTATAATGCCAAATAATAATTTATATATAGAAACATGAAGATGAAACCATACTTAGCTTATTTATTGATGTGTAGATAGATATGGGAAATACATTTACAAGAGAAGACATTATGATTCTCTATTTTGATTCATCATAGTCTCAAAATTAACTCTTCAATAGCTTGGACACTACCATCAACACTTATGTCCTAGTTTCAACACTTATATCTTTTATATAATACATGTCCTTTTCTCAAATGACCAATTATGCCTATTAGGGTTCTATTGTCAATATTGTATATCACTACACTTTCTTTGTTAGTTTTAGTGACTTTCCCAAAAAAGAATAACATAAACTTTCAAAATTAAAGATATAACCATGTAAAGGGTGATATTCCTCTGTGTTTGAGAGGGATAGATCCCTATTTGGATATGGGTATTTTTATGTTTTTGTGTGATTTTAAATGAAAATAATGAAAAGGAAATAGAAGGGGGAAAATAATGGAAGGATGTACAAAAAAATATGTAATAAGAGAGAAGGGGAGAAACCCACAATGGAGTAGTAAATGCAAAGAATCATTTGAGTTACTCAGGGGTAAACAACTTGAATGGACATCCTTATCTTTACTTGAAAATGTATTTAGGAGTAGTAGGGGTTTTGGGGACAAGGAGGATTACATAGAATCCCAAAATCTTCCTAAAAAATATGGTTACACATTGGGTATGGATCTTCTTTGGTATCAAACATGCATAAACTCATGGACATCAAGGGAGTGCATACTAGAGGGTTTTCAATACAAAGTCTAGAAACCACAGGTTGTGTATAATCAATAAATTAAAAATATTTAATAGAAACTTTATCTACAAATAGAATAATAGAGTTCATAAATAAAGACTATTTAAATCCATAGAATCTGAAAAATAACATCACTTTCTTGCTTGTATTCATTTCTCTAAACTAAAATTACATTGTTACACACAAAGTTACAAATAGATCTCTATAAGAGTGTTAAAAAGAGAAGAATCTTAGAGAGGGAGATGGAATGATGAGAGAGGGGAGAATAATAATCCAATACTTCAATCCTTAAAGAGGCATGAAATCCTTATACTTATTGGAGGGTCTAACCCTAGATTTAAGGAAACAAACTCTAAAAATAGAATTTGGTTGCACATTCTAGGGTGTGTGTTAACTATGTCAAACTGCATGAGAAAACTAAAAAATACTCTAGAATAAAACACATCCTTTGACATGTAAGGAGTAGTACTTCTAACCTCATCCCCAAACTACAAGTTAGGGGGTCTTCTCTGGTACTTGTTCTTCATCTCCTTCCTCTTTTTTAGAACATATTATTTCTCTTCTTCCATTGAGAAGTAGACTTCTATTGTTAATGCTATCATATTGGTTCCTTATTTTTTGACCATTCTTCCATAACCCTACCCTTGTTTCTTATTCTCTTAGTTGATTGAAGAGTCTTCATATTTAGGGTATAATCAAGTAATATTGGTTGAGTTAGACTCATTAATTTTTGAAACACAAAAGTGATTGGTTCCACCTTCTCTTTTAGTTGATCCTTAGTCACTTTATCTTGATCAAACTTATTAATTAAAGAGCTGATAGAAGTTTACACATCCTCTTTTAACCCTTCATGAGTAACCTTGCCTAGGTGAATGCATGAAAACTGATAATTTACTACTGTGATTTCTTATCTTGACTTCTCTTGAGAGGGAATGTATACTTCAACACTCTAATCTAGTTGTCATGGTTCGAAGACTGAATTGCAATTGTTAAGGATCAACAACTATTTGGTGATTAATAGGGTCAGATGACTACATTACAATCATTAGATTTTTATGTTTTTTAGTGATTAATGGGGTCAAATGATTGCATTATAATCATCAAGATTTGATGGTTGCTTAGAATTTGATGGGGTCATATGATTACATTAAATTCATTTAGGTCTGATGACTACTTGGAAGCTAATGGGGTTAGTTGAATACATTACAATCATTAGAGTATGATGGTTATTTGATATTCATCAAGGTTTGATGACCACTTGACATCTAATGGAGTTGGATAATTGCATTGTAGTCACTAGGTTTTTATGGTTGTTTGGTTATTTATGGGGTCGAATGACTACATTGTAGTCATTGGGATTTGATGGTTTCTTAGGGGGCATCATGGGTCTATTCCAATTTATTCTTGACAACTCTTTTCTTTGAAAAGATGTTGCTTCACCTAAATGTCTTGCTATGCCTTCTCAAACAGGGGTAAAATGTAGACATCCAATTCCTAACACCATTTGTGTTAAAGTTGTCAATCTCAATTGAATTTCACTCAAGTGCACATTTTAGGTCAAGATATATAAAAATTCCTAAATGGTTTAAACTGTTCACTTACAAGTGCTAGTTTAGGTCAAAGTTTCCCTAAATAGGGTAATGCATTTTATGGGCTAGCTAACTTTAATCAGATCATTTCAAGTTAAAATGACCATTTCACCATTTATTGATTGGGTCAAATGATTACATTGTAATCATTAAGGTTTGATGGTTACTTGGAGGATAATGGGGTCTGATGACTACATTGTAACCATTAGGGTCTAAGGGATACATTACAACTATCAGGGTCCAATGACTACTAAGCAAACTAAAAAACCTGGACATGATAAAATCATATAAAATATTAAGTTTTATACCGAGATTTTTAGTTTAATCATCGAGAATACCTCAAGAAAAATTGATACAATCTTAAAATTTCACAAGTGAAATTTTGATTGAAAAAAACTAGCTCTGATTAGGGACCTACATTTGATGAATGTAAGGGTAAATTCTAGAATATTATAATTTTCACATGGTAAGCTTCATTCATTAGGCTACAAAGTCATTTTGACAAAATAAAACTTTTGAGGAAAGAGATAAAATAAATGCAAAAAATAAACAATTAAAAAAATAAAAATTATAATGAAAGAAAGTAAACACAACCAAAAAGAAGACCAAGAAAAAATAAAACCAAAAATGGAAAATAAAAACTATTTACAAAAGACCTGAACACACAGGGAGACTAGACATAACCATTCATGGGTTGGGTGAAATATGAACCTTTGCAAGATAAAATTTTTCATGAGGAGGACATAACTTGTAAAGACATGAGTGAGGATGGAAATGGGTTTGTAATTATGTCTATGGGAAAGACATGAGGCATGAGAGGAAAGATAAACATTGATTCAAATGTTTAACCAAGAACAACTGAGATATCAAGACTACTTGCATTAATATAAGGAGGCATGACCCTTACATTTTGTTCATGAATGTAAATATTAAATTTTGATTTTAGACTTAAACATAAACCACATGGGACATACCTCTTCACCTTTTAGGTGCTCTTGTGATTCTTCAACCATGAATGACTGAATTGAATCTCCCATAGACACTTCTAAAATTGAACTTGAGAATAAAACTTCTTGACACCCAACATGGCTAGAAAATTCTTACTTATTGTTCCATGTTTCCTCTTCAAAGCTTGTTATGAGCATATGTTGAATGTCACCACACACTTTCTCTTAGCCAATATTAATCCCACTCTTTTTTTGACTCATCACATGCTCTTGAAAAGAGGTTGAATTTTCTAATGCATTCTTCTTCAACAACCCATTCTATATTTGTTGGTTCATCTAGTTTGAGACTAGAAGACTCAATGATCATAGGGTTATTTCTTTTACTATAGATATTTTCATTTTTTTAATTGGTCCAACTTATTTTATATTGAATTTTAGAGATCCATAGAAGTTATTCAAAAATTTAACTCTTTTATGATCATCCATAACTTCATGGATTGTATCTTCTTTGAAGGTCGTTATGAAGAGAAAAACATTATTCATTATATCATCATTCACATAAATCTAATCAGCCCCTAACTCGAGATTGTTTTAAATACTTGTATATTTTGTGTATTCTTACTTTTGGTCAATATTCTGCAAGGTTTTAAGTGTAGAAGAGTGCATAATTTTTGGCCTTACCTACATGCCTTTATAGAAAGTTTTCAAAAATGAAACTTTCTTGGGATCATCAAGAAACTAATTTTCTTGAAATATAGGTACACATAAAAGACCAATTTCTTATTCATCACTATCACCATCAGTATCATAAATTTCTCTAGGCTACTTTATTCAATTAGATTCATTAATCTTCACTTGAAAGAGGAAGATGTTCTTCGAATGTGAATGCACCAGTAGTTCTTACCTAGTAGATTCACCAACAATTATTGGCAAGATTTTATGTCGTTACACTTTCTTTATTAGTTTGAGTGACTCTCCCAATGAACATCAGCATAAACTTACAACATTAGATAAATAACCATGTAAAGGGTGATTTTCCTCTGCATTTCAAAGGGGCAACTTCCTCTTTGGATATGGGTCTTTTTTTGTTTTTGTGTGCTTTTAATTTAAAATCATGAAAAGGAAATATAAGGGGAAAAAGAATGGAAGGAAGTAGAAAATTTATGGAAGAAGAGATAAGAATGGGATAAACCCACATCAGAGTAGTAAATATAGAGAACCATTTGAGTTAATCATGAGTAAACAACTTGAATGGGCATCCTTCTCTTTACTCAAAAATTAATATAGGAGTATTAGGGGTTTTGGGGACAAGAAGGAATGCTTGGAATCCTAAAGTCTTCCTAAAAAATATTTTTACACACTGGGTATGGATATTCCTTGAGATAAAACATGCATAAACTTGTGGACATCAAGATAGCGCATACAAGAGGGTTTTCAATACAAAGTCTATAAACCATAAGTTATGCTTAATCAATAAATTATAGAGTTTTAAAATAAAATTTAACTATGAATAGAAGAAAAGAGTTCATAAATAAAGACTATTGAAATCCATATAATTCAAAAAACAACATCACTTGCTTTCTTGTATTCATTGCTCTAAACTAAAATTACATTATTGCACTCAAATTTACAACTATTTATCTCTAAGAGTGTGAGAAAGAGAAGAATATAAGAGAGGGAAAATGAATGATGAGAGAGGGAATAAGAATTATCCACTACTTCACTCCTTATAAATACATACATTCCTTATACTTACATGAGGGTCTAACCCTATATTTAAGGGGGAAAACTCTAAAAATAGAATTTAGTTACACATTCCAGGGTGCATGATGACTAGATCAAATTGCATGCAAAATTTTCAAAATCCTCTGGAACAAAATGCATCCTATGACATGTGGGGAGGAGTACTTCCAATCACATCCCCAAACTACAATTTATGGGGTCTTCACTAACACTTGTTCTTCATCTCCTTCATTTTTTTATAAACATATTATTTCACTTCTTCCATTGAGGAGTAGACTTCTATTGTTGAGGATATAATTTTGGTTCCTTATTCAAGTAATTTCTCAGACCATTATTCGATAGCCTTGCCCATGTTTCCTATTCTCTCAGCTACCTCAAGAGTGTTTGTATCTAGGGTATAATTAAGTAATCTTAGCTAAGTCATGCTAACTAATTTATGAATCATGTAGGTGAGTTGTTCCACCTTCTCTTTTAACTGATCCTTAGTCACTTTGTCTTGATCAAACTTGTTGATTAAAGAGTCTATGGAAGTTTGTACATCCTCTTTTAACCCTTTATGAGTAATCTTGCCCAAGTAAATGTGTGAAATCTAATAGTTTGCTAGTATGATTTATTATATTAACTTCTCCTAAGATGGAATGGTTATCTCAACACTCTAATATAATTAATATGATTTGATGATTGCATTTCAGTCATTGGGGACCAACAATTACTTGTCGATAGATAGGGTTAGATTACTACATTATAGTCATTAAGGTCTTATGGTTATTTGGTGATCAATGGCATTGGATGAGTATATTGCATTCATCAAGGTTTGCTAATTGATTAGTGGCTGATGGGGTTGGTTGACTGCATTGCATTCATCATTATCTAATGGCTACTTAGTGGTTGATAGGGTCAGATGAATGCATTGTAATCATTGAGGTATGGTAACTACTTAGTGGTCAATAGGGTCAGATGACTACATTATAATCATTAGGGTCCAAATATTACTTGGTATCCAATAGGGTTAGATGATTACATTATATTTATTGAGGTATAATGACTACTTGGTATCCATTGGGGTTTGACAATTACATTGCAATCATTAAGGTCCAATAACTACTAAACAACCTAAAAACCCTTAACTTGATAAAATCATAGAAAAATGAAGTCATTCATTGAGATTTTTGGTCCAATCTTTGAGAATCCCTCAAGAAAAAGTGATGGGGTCTAAAAACTTCATAATTGAAATTTTAGGTGATAACAAGTTCATTATTTCCTCGTAGATTCTTTATTTGGATCTTATATATAGGTTATAAATATCATTATATAGATCAAAACCCTAGTTTTTCAAATTAAGGCATGTTACCTTAAAAAATAGAGGTTAGTGAGCTCAAGTGAATTTAATCTAACCTTAAATACCCTTCTATCATTAAATGCTACATACATAGCTAATAAGTAGAAGAGGGCCTCAAAACAATATAGTTATCCCTTTATATGGGCTTGTGTGTGAACAATTATGTAATATGTTATATGCGAGTGCATGTAGTGATCTATCTTGTAACTTGACAAATATTTCTCATGAGTTATTCTTTGAATGCTTAATACTTGTAGGAAAATTGTTCCTATGTCTAATCTGGAAATAGGGAAGAATATGTTAGTTTTTCAAGTTTGAGAGGTGATTTTTTTTGGTATAATATAAATGTGTACTTGATTTGTGCTTTTTGATAATGAATGATTTTTTATTTATATTTATACCAAATATTTTAAAATTATCTCATACAAGGGTTAATTAAGACAAATAGTCTGACTCTTACATGTCAAAAGAGTTATAAATTTGATCATTTATAAGGTTTAGACACTAGTGTCAAACTAGGGACACTAACATCGATGATAGTCTCATAGTTTGGATGATAGTGTCTGAGAGGATAGAAACATTTTAAAGATCTATAATATCCAAAGTAGGATATAAATCAAGTTTATGTAGACTATGGGCTATAGGTGATCTAGATAATCTAAAAATATTAGGGTCAAACTATAGGATAAACACTTAGGCAAAGTGAGATAATGAACATGAGCCTTTTGGCATCAAAAAGGTCCTAAACTAAAGGGTTGATCCATGAGTGATATTTATCAAGTGTACAAGACTAGTTTATCATATAAAATCATATCTTGATATCTAAATTTATCCCCCTTTAACATATAAATGCATAAGCATGATATTATTAGGATTAAATGAAAAAAATGTTTATCATGATGTGTACAACACACTTTGCTTTGACTTGAGCTCTATTTTAATTTTTTGTTTGTGTATTACCTATAAGGAAGAGCATTTTATAGTGTAATTAGTGTATATAATCTAAAAATGAATAATTTAAGATGTTTTAAATTAAAGAGAGCAAGGAAGGAATACAATTATGTGTCGATGCAACCATGTTTCCCCTTGGTACTTTTCTTTGGTAATGATGCTTCTTTTATGAATAATTAGAGAGAGGTTCAAAACTTAACCTCAAAGATGTGAAGATGATAATTCAAGGGTAATAATTCCTCCAATCTAGTATAAGGATGAGTTATTTCAATTCCATTAAGATAAATAATTCTCAATCACACAACTCAAGTGTATACATGATCTAACCAATCTAGAATTTCTCACCTAGGTTAAATGGCATAACCATCTCAACCTAAAAAAGAGGAGCATCCCAAGGCCATCTATGTTTTTGAGTCTAAATTACACTATTTAAGGGAGATAATTATTGCAAACATATAAATCTCAATTGGTGCATCTTGGTAAGGTTGGTGCATAAAATTTGTATATAATCTAAGTATGTATCTATAATTTGGTGTATTTGCATGGCATATGCACCTATAATATGTCTCAATTGAATTATCTATCAAATTTTAACCTCTACTCTATAAACTATGTAAATACCTATCACAAATCTAAATTTTTTTGTCTCAATCTATAAAATTGATGTAATATGCATAAGATTTTGACCCAAGAGTATATCTTAATCACATAAACTATATCAAATTCTACCAATTTTGGAATCTGTATATGTGTGGACCCATGTCTCTATGGCATACCCCCACTGATATGCCCCACCTTTTGAGGTGAGGGTAATGTAATTTTCTAGTCACCTTATCTCAAAAGGATAAGATAACCATGTTATATTTTTATCAATCATGTAGTAAAGAAGCATATAGGGGTAATATATCTAAGTATATTTATCAATGAATCTCATAGTATTAATAAGCCCTAAGATTTATGATATGTATCATGGAAATGTATATAATTAAAAAACACAAGCTCAACAAATAATCAAGCACACACATAAGGACACTCAATGTCACACAAAATGGGTGTAAGGAGACTGAAAACAAGGGGCATGTTCCAATGTCATAAACTCAAAGGAGAGGACATATTAAAATTTCCACATGTTAAAGAAACAAAACTCGATGGCACTATGGCCAATAAATAAGGAACATGTTCAAATGTTCCATAGTCGAGACAAAGTAGAAAATAATAAGTACACTCAAGTAAGCCATGTGATAAGATGAAAAAATGAAATATAAACAACTAACATAAGCATATCATGTTAGTTTTTACATACATGTGTTAGCAAAATTTATTATAGCATATCATATCTATCACATTGTGTAAGATGTAATCATGAGTATATACATGTGTAAGCATTAGTATATAAGCTCAATATGATAATGTAAAGTGATCATAAAAAATGAGAACCTGTATTAGTCATGATCAATAGAATCATATGCCCCTAATGTAGTGTGTTACATGTGTGGAGGAAAGGTCTAACATCTATATGCTCATATATCATGTGTATAATGTGTGCATATATCACACACGAGTACTTGTGAATAGATGTGTGCATAGAAAGGGAAATGATATGTTATCTACTAATATAAAGTAAACAACATATGAAAAATATAATAAACATGTAAATGTTAAGTATTTTTGCATTTTTAATTTATTTTAAGGTTTTTGTATTTCATTTTAGAGTGTTTTAAAATTCAAGAAATATCTAATGATCTCAATATGAGGACAATAAAGTATTAATAGTGGTTGATATATAACATTTATGGAAGGAAATATGCCATGTGTGCATAGAAGAATCAAAAAGTATATCATGTTATTTTTCTAAGATTATACTTGTCATCTTTTCTTGAGAGATATTTTACTTTGTGTTCTCTTGTTCTAAATATGTTCCCACTTTGGAAAAGGATGTGACCTTGCCTTCATGATCAAATTATATGCAACCTTTGTTTCTATCAATCATTGTTCATATTGAGTGTAACCATGATTTTTCAAGCACAACATTATATGCACTTCGATTGTAAATAACATGAAAAGGAAGAGAACATTATTTTGAAGTAAATGAAACTCTTAAATAAATTTATCCCATACTTTTTGTGATTGCATTTTTTTTTATCTAGTTGTGGATATTTATTTCCAAGAGAGCTAAGAAATAACATAAAATAAAAATTTGTATCTTGATAATCCATAACCTTGATATACATAAATTAATACCATCTATGTGATCAATGATAGTGAAAGGATTTTTATATGATGAGAGGATTTTAATTTCCACCTTTGTAACCATATTTGAAACTTTAGCTTTTATAAGTGTCTCTTGCTTTTTTAACTCTTTTGTTAGAAACCTTATTTTAAGCATGCATTTTTACTTTCTTTCATTTTCCAATTGATCATTTTGTAATATAGCCTTTTCAATACATTGATTTTGTAATTTTTCCTTTTCATCTTGATCTTTTTATAACATTTATTTATCTACCTTTGCCTTTTAAATCTATTCTTGCTCTAATTATTCCTTTTGTAATTTCTTGCTCCAATTTTTTTAATTGCCACTATTTTTGCTCTCAATTATCCTTTGGTACCCATATTAGTTCTTTTTGAACTTATGTTTCAGAATATGAAATCATAAGGTGAGTCAGTGATTAATTGATTTATATATGATAGGATCACCACTATCAATTATTTTTTGTATTTTTTTCCTAAAATCCAAACAACAATTAATATGATCCCCATGCATTCTATGATATGCATAATAGTATTTTGATCTTCTAATAAGATGTATATGAGGTAATTTTATCACTTTATTTCAAAGTATTTCTCTTATAATTTCACTTGAGACTTTAGTATCCTTTTTTTCACTTTTTGAATCACTAGTGTTAGATGTATTATATGTTGGCTTCTAATCTTGATGTGAAGTCTTATTAGGCACAAAATTGATAGGTGAATATGTAAACATGTGATTAACATTAGTATATTATAGATTATTTTTATGTGTGTTATTTGTTTCCCATGATGTCATATTTGAAACCAAATAATATTTTTTCTTTTTTAACTCTTTGATTGATCTTATCATATTTATGATTTGATCCCTAAGGGGTTCACAAGCACAACCTCTAGGTAATTCAGATAAAATATGCATACACACATAATACAGAGGAGATGAAGTAGGTGAAGGGATTTGAGGAAGGGTATGTTGGTTACTTTCATTCTTCTCTATAAAATGGGATACCTTACCCCTTATAATAGTGATATAATAGACTTGGTTAGAGGGAAAGTAGCTACCACCCTCTGTATGGTGAGGAGGAGGAAGAGTTTCATTGTTCTTAATTTTAAATGTTCCAAATACCAAGATGAGAATTGGAAAATAGAGACATATAAATGATATAAAATACTTCAACATGATAAGGAAAATTAGAACTAAATAATTACTATAATCTAAAACTATAGAAGGTTGAAAACCCTAGATCAAGCTATGGTTGCATAGGAAGACTCAGAGGTCAGCTTCATGAGAAATTATAACCCTTTTTGGAAAGAGTTAGGGGGATAATATCCCAATAAAATAAATGGATAATATATTCTAAAGGTAGTCCAATTAAATAATTCAAATTCATAATATTTTGATACAATGTTGAATTATGAAAGTGTGTTAAATATAGAAATTATAATGATGAAATAATAATTTTAATGTAGTCACATGAAGAGGAAACAATTCTTATCTTATTTTTTGATGTACAAGAAGATATAATAAATTCAAGTATATGAGACTATAGTTTGATGCTCTTCTCTAATTTTTCATGTTATGTAAATTAGCTCTCTAGGATCTTGGATGCTATTATCAATATCTAGACACTACTGTCGACACTTATGTCCCACTTTTGATGTTTTTGTCTTGTATGGAATACATGTACTTTTTTATAGAGACTAACTGTATCTATTAGGGTTCACTATCACATTAAAAATTATATATTTGGACACCATGCATAGGTTCTAGATATCAATATATACCTCAAAACCTTAAGTCCTTCAATTAAGGCATGTCACCTTATAAAATAGGGGTTGGTGGGCTCAAGTGAAGTTGATATGACATCAAATAACCCTTTTTTAGTGAGTGTTACCTACATAGCTAATACTTTGAATATTTTCTCATACTAATTTAGTTATGTCCCTTATGTGGTCTTATGTGTGAACAATTGTGCAATATGTTAAATGAGAGTGCATGTATTGATCTAGATTGTAATTTGAAAAATAAAACTCATGGTTTTTTACTTGAATGCTTAAGACATATAAGAAGACTAATCTTATGATTGATTTGGAAATAGGGATAAATAGGGTAGTTTATCAAGCTTGAGAGGTGATTTTTCTTGGTATAAGATAGACATGTGCTTGATTTAAACTCGATGATATTGAATGTTATCTTACTTGTATTTATATTGTTGATGGCTTAAAATTGTGCTTGATCTTAACCAATCAACAATGGGAAGTTTCAAGCTGTGGGACAATGCAGCTTGAAACAACCTCCAAATTTTAGAGAAGTTGGTCTCTTCTTTTGTATTGGGTGTTGGAGAAAAGGGATAGGAGACTAAACAAAAATGCAAATGCAGGAATTGAAACCTAACTATGGCGATGTGCCTAAGTGTAATCCTAATCCTAACCTGAGCACAGTGAGACTATTATAAGATTCAATCACATTTAAGAACAGACAAGTGCATGATCAATGTAAAAGATTGAAATAACAAAAATAGAGGCTCACAATAGGGAGTGATTTTGCTGAGACACAAGAATGTCAACAAAGGCATAGTGTTCAATCTTCGTAATAGAATCTTCTAATCACATAAGAGGCGCAAAAGTCACGTATAGTTATGTAAAACTTCTGATTCAAGAAAATGAGATAAAAGCAAATGACAATTCTAATCACAACTACAAAAAATCCATAGTATAGACTACTTCACAAATGACACAGATAACACCAACCAAGGCATGGAGTTCAAATCTTCTTAATTCATTTAGCCACATAAAAGGCACAGAAACATGCATAGTTACATCAAATTTACAACTCAAGAAAATTGAAACAAGAGCAAATGATATTACTGGTCAAAATTCTAGAAAGTCTAAAACTATGAGAAATCCCCCTCCTTTTTGATTTTACAATTCTTCTTATATAGCTTCAAATGTCTCCTTGCATCACTTTCTTTCCTGCACAATTCCACTTCATCCTTCACTTGCAGGGGACAAAACAAATGGTGCATTCAATGCCTTGGATGCAAACTGGTCTTATCAAGAATTGCCCTGACTACAGCATGGTGATTCATGTCTAGTACCTCCCTTCATGCCTAAATTTCTAGTTCCATCACCTGTTTGGACACTCAACTATCTCCTCTGCATTTGCTTATAGGGGACAAATAGACAGCATCTTCAATGCTTGCAAGCCCCAAAAATCTACTTGATGCACTATTCTATCTACCAGGTATAACTCCCATCGAGTTTCCCTCCATATTTACTATAATAGATAGACAGACGTGAGGACACTTAGTCAATCCATAAAAATTCTCCTTTTTGTCTAGAGGGCATCGGAGAATGACACTTGGCCACTTCCACTTTTTCTATATTTTGCTCAAGAATGCTCTACCTTCAACACCTGTCATAATTTGCTTCCTCGATACTTTGCCATTTTATCAAAATAAAACACACCACTTTCCTTGCTCTAGTAACTCTTAAGAATGGGATGGAGGTAGGTGGTAGGATTTGCGTGTTGACACTTGGTGTTTCCATAGACGCTTCAAAGTAACACCCAAGACCCACCACAATCTTTATTTGGCAATGAAGCCTAAAGATAGTTTCTCAAAAGTTGACACATGGCGACTTCTAAAGCTTTTGGGAAGATACGCAGCATCTTCTACTTCTCTTTTTGGGGGTACATGGTGTCTTCCACTGCCTTTTGGGGATGGAGTAGAAAGGGACCAGAGAGTGACACTTGGCAGCATATGCTGCTTTATGGCACTTAAGAAAAATAAAATGACACCTTTATGTGTTGAATGAAAGCATTGGACCCAAGAATTGAACCAAAGTCTCCCAGATGCTGACACGTGGTGACTTCCACTACTTCTTCAAAAAGGTAGTTTAGGGTCTCCGCAACTGCCACCTGGTGCTTTTCATTTTCTCTATTGTTTGGCTCATTGAAAGACTTTGCTAAAAATAGAATGAATGTGGGTTGCCAAAATGAGATGCAGACGCTGACACATGGTGCATTCTACTCAACCGCTACTAGGTATGTGGTACATTCTATGGCCTTCCTAAAATTCACAAAAATGGCTTCAGAGGGCACCAACTGGTCGGTTCCATGTGTCAGAAAGTGACACTTGGCAGCTTCCACTCAAATTCAAAATTTAGCTGAAATGAGACAAAATAAATAAAAAGGGGAAAAAGGGGCCCATGCTCGGAGGGTGACACTTGGTGGCTTCTGCTATGTTTCGACATTTAGGCAAAATGAACCCGCCCTTTGCTCCAAAACTCTATCGCTACAATCAAGGAATGCTGGAACCAAAATTGCAAGGCTCGAATCAAAAAATAAATTAAATATGATGTAGAGTAAGAAATTACTCTACATAGACCACATATTTTTAAATAACTCATAAGAGGGTTAAATTAAGATAAATAAACCCATAAATGTCAAAATATTTATAAATTTGAATGTTTTTAAGGTTCAGACACTAGCAGCAAATTGAGGACACTAGTGGTGACATTAGTGTCCTAATCTGGATAATAGTGTCTATGAGGATAGAAAGTTGTTGAAGATCAATAAGTATGAAAGTAGGATATAATTTAGGTTTTGTGCAAATTGTGGGATATAGGTGATATGGGTAATTAAAATATCAGGGTCAAACTAAAGACAAGTATTTAATCATATTAAGATGCCAAACATGTCTCTTGATAGTAGAAATGTCCTAAACTAATTTTTTGAGCCTTGAATGATATTTTTCAAGTTTATAAGACTAGTTTATCATATTAAATTAGATTTAGTATCTACAACATGTCAAGAAACAATAGACAAATTGTAAGTGCATTACACATATAATGCACATCTTCCACCAGCTTCTTATCATCCTCATACATAGGCACAACATCCTTTGAATGGCATCATCAGTACATATCTTGTTTTAGTGACATCTATATCACTTATCACATTCATAGAGCATGATATATTCAATGATGATTTTGAGTCCACTCTTTGTTCATTCAAACTTACATTGAACATCAACCTATATAGAGTGTCATGTTTGATAATGGTTTACGTGTGAGTATTACACTATCACACTTTTCTCTCATCTTGGATACATAGATAGGGATATACTTCCTACAACAAAATTAATAAATGGATTCAATGTTATGGTTCAAAGTTTTATTAGTGAGATCACATTACCACTATAGGTTCTTCTAACACATATGGCCACTAAGTTTATAGTAATACCTAATGAAAGAGTCTTTGATATGTTAATGGGACATCCTTGGATTCAATAGCTTCATGTATTACCTTCTAAAGAACACATATGTTTGAAATACATTTTTGATAATAAGATTATCATAGTTCATGGTATTTTATATGAATACCCATACAACCAAAGGTTATTGTTCTTACAAAACATATTGCAGGTGCACAACCTAAAATGCTTCAATCTATTAATATAATTTAAAATCAAGTGGTTTCCAAGGAGACATATCCTTTAAAATCCACCTAATTAGTGATTTTTCATAGATTATAGAGATCCACTCTCTACCCCTTCATGTCCTATATTGATATTACAAGGCACTGAGAGTGTTCCATAAAGTACACCAACACACAATTATTACACTCCACAATGGGTTTTGAAGAGTCTTAGAATTCACCATGCTAATATATATATGTAGAATACTACAAATTATCATCATGACATTGGAATTTATGTTATAAATGTTGAGAAGTGTTTTCATTGATGTCAAAGTTGATGTCACTGATATCAAGGTGCATCGAGTGAAAATGCATGGTGAGTGGCAATTGAGGTATGTGCATGATATGACAAGGTGAGATTTATATTATTTATAAGTTAAATTATTATCATGGTTGTGTGGATAAATATAGACTTTTTGTGTATTCAAAAGCCTAATGTGAATAGTGCTAATGGAGTGTTTCAAGTGGTGGTTCAACCTAAAAGGTGTCATGGTGCTTGGAGGAGGTTGTATTAAAAAAAAATTATTATTATTTTATATGTTCCTACTATGTTTGGAGTTTGAAATTGTTCCAATGAAGGCAAAGTGTAATGTGTTCTAAAGTAGGCCTAATGGAATTAGATCTCCATGAGACCTAAAGAAGGATTTGGTCTATTTGAGTTATGTTTAACCTAATGTAATTATTTATTATTAATTATAACATTTAATAATACCTATTATATGGCTAACCTAAGAGTTTAAGAGTGTGTCATTGACTAAGTGGTATATGAACAAGGAATGGTATATATACAAGCCAGTTTTAGGCCTATTTGGGTAATCTTAGAGAAGCGAATGAGGGAGAAGATCCTTGATTGGAAGGAGGTATTATATACCATCATAGGGGTGTATATAAATAATCATTAATATATTATATTAGGTCTGAGTATGAATATCATGGTCATATGACCTAATCAGTCTTGAATAGACCTAGTTGAGCAAAGAGGCCTAGAAGGCAGTTTGAGAGGGATAAGAGTGTGAAGAGATAAAGAGGTGGTCATCATCTATTAGTTGAGAAATAATGTGTTATTAATTTGATCATATCAATTATTTTGTTGATTTATCTATGAGTCATCTAGAGTATTTGTGCCTCCTTATAAGTGGGTGCTTGCTAAAGTCTAGTCAAGTGGGTGCTTGGCTAGGTGGGATTGGTGTTCCATGTGGAGTTGGTGATTCACTAAATTTGGTTTTTATATTATAGGATTTTACTCCATTTGCATATATAAGTGGTTTTTATTCCTCTTAAATGTTTCCCACATATGTGATGTGTTTTTGTATTTCATGTTTATATGTAGTGTTGTTTGTGCTTTGATTGATCTATATGTTTCTATTAATGGGTCATGAATGTTAAGTGGAATTGAAAGAATGTTTTGAAGAATAATTCACCCCCCCTGATAATTTTTCATCCAAAAATATATTCAATTTATTTTTTATATTTAGATTTGAGATCACATACTTTATAGTGACATGATGCTTTCCATTCATGATAGGTCATATTTCATAGTCTATCTATAAGACCTATCAATTGTGAGGCTCTTGAAAGATTCATTGGTTAGTATATTTATTTTTAAGTTTTCATATATTAAAAAATAAATAAAAAATCTAAAAACTAGGACCTATGCATGATATGTCTAGTTTATTTACATCAGTTAATTTGTGATTCAGTATATGCAATACATCTCTATATCTAGTTTCTTACCAAATATTCTTCACAAGTGTACTTGAGTTAGTTCCAAAACATATATGTTGTCACTTTAAAATTTATTTTTAGGTAATAATAATGTCTCATATGTAGAAACCATACACATATAAAATTGTTGTCTTATAGAAAGTAATGAATGTACTAGTATTTTATTATGTCAGACTTGTCCCAATGAACACAGGCTCTATTTTTTCAGATTCAAACTGGTCATAGAATTTATATGGCTTGTTTTTATATAATAAATTTCATTATGGGCATCATTTTAGATATGTTTTATTTTTCTATGACTATCCCTATTGTTCATTC
Source organism: Torreya grandis (assembly GCA_037957365.1). Classification (NCBI taxonomy): domain Eukaryota; kingdom Viridiplantae; phylum Streptophyta; class Pinopsida; order Cupressales; family Taxaceae; genus Torreya; species Torreya grandis. The sequence continues at coordinate 2,408,951 of JARHVA010001029.1, read as the reverse complement.
TTTGGTAAATTACATTGCACGATTATTGGATCCATTACTTTCACATTTTTATATCATTAGGTGCATGTTTATTTTGTTCTTGTTGAGATAAAAACATTAAAGAGTCAATTTCATAGTAGTGGGAATCAATATATTCACTAAATTCCTTCACATCAACAAGATCAATTTTTTTTATCAAATTTAGATTCATGGTCATTATCATTTTCTATGGTCATATTACTCCCATCAAGAGGTGTTTAATAACTGTTAAATACTTGGATTAGATGTTAAAACAATAAGAAGTGAGTAAGACTTAAGGTTGTTCCTTAGTTTTTTTTTCCTTGTATTTGATCCATTTTATTAGATGATAGTTAATGATATTCATTATTAAGGAAAAAAAACAAGCAATGAAAATGAAAAAACCTTGAAGCGAAAAATGTTCATCCATTATAGCCATATATTTTTTATAAATTGAAAAGCAAGCAATAGAAAGCTAAAATTTAGGTCATAAAAAATAACAAATTTTATTTATGGAAATTAGTAAATTATCTTGAAATCCAAGGTGAAAAAAGTGATTTTAGTGTTAGATATCAAATCTAAAGTCAAAACAAAGTGATTTCAATGTCAGATATTGAATCTAATGTCAAAATAAAATTGTTTTAGTGTTATATATTTAGGAATTTATCTAAAACCTAAGATAATAAATTTAATAAATGCTCAAATCAAATATACAGGTTCACTAATATGTTTTATCATAATTTAGAATTAATTAGTGTATCAACTCTAATTAAGATAAAATGAATTGAATTATTTCAAGACCCCTCCTAGACCAAGCTTGTTCAAATTGAATTTTGATGAGGCTTATCATGGAAACCCTATAAAATTAGGCATTGGTTATGTGATTCATGACTACATTGACTCTTTGATTATAGTTACTTATTTTAATCTCCCAAATAGAACAAATAACAAGGAAGAAGCTTAGGTTCTTTCCCTTGGGACTTAAGTCGCTTGGTATTGTGATATTGAACATCTCATCATAGAAGGTGATTTGATGGTAATGATCACTACTCTTTAGAATAAGGCTTAGTTATCTTGGAAGATTGAGAACATTCTTGGTAGAGTATGTATCCTTTTAAATGAGTATAAAGTATTGGAAGCTTGAGATTCTAACAAGGTGGTATATTTCCTCACTAATTTAATTATTTCTCAATTTGAGCTCATTTCAGTGGATAATGCTCTCTCCCATTGGTTCAGCTTATTGTAGTTTTGTGAAAAGGATTCTCCTCCTATTCATCTTGATTCCCCTACTCAAGGATAAGGTTAATTTCTCTTTTTGGATCTAGATAATGAAACCTATTGTAATATGCCTTTCAAAAGATCCTTTTTTATTTTTCCTATTGTATAGGAAAGGGGCACTTGTAGATTTATTAACCTATCCCCAAAAAAATTAATTTAAGGGTATCAAATGTTTTAAAGGAATTTTAACTAGCATAATGAAAATAAATTATTGAAATGGACAAAGCTTAAATTAATGAATTAAACTAACTATGAAAAAAATCAAAAGATATAACTAATTCCTCCTTAGTAGGTTGATTGTGTGTTGATAAAATATGACTAGAAATGATCACTCATATCTAATTATGTGTGTGCAAATGAAAAAATAACTATCATTTATCTAGGTTAAAACCTAATTGATAAAGTTAGGATCAATTGTCACTATTGACCTCTGTGGATCAATCTTGACCTGTATGAGAAAATAAGGAACTAATGATACAATCACTTGCACCTATTCAAAATATGATTATAAGTGTAATTTCGATCTTAGATTGTGTTTAGCTGGCCTACAAATTACCCCTTCAAGGTTCAAACCCTATTAGGGTTTGTGATAGTTGAAAACATATAAAAAATAGAAGGGGGAGTGTAATGGGATACATTGATTCTAATCATCCTTGTGATGATTTAACATTGACTACATATCCATATAATATGAAGATGGAATTAAGCCCATGTAGTTCTCCCACATAGAGTATTTAATGTAATAGTGATCCTTTTCTATATGTATGCATCTATAGATAGCATGAACACTTGATAATGTTTTATTTGACTCAGATAGAATAGGCTCGTGACCTTGATAAAGGATACTTCAAATGAATCAAATTTTATTTGGAAATAATAGGGAATATTTATTCAATATGCAATACTATAAGTGTGCCTCAATATTGAAATTTTAAAATGATCACCAAATAGTAGAATAAGGGGCTTGAAACTGATTTTTAGCAATCTAAATGATATTAACCTCATGTTACCTATCTTAAAAATGTGTACCAACTTGTAAGGGAGGCTTTAATTTTTAAAAAGAGTCATTGCCAAGTTAAGGGTAAGATTGACCCATAAAGGATGGGATCGACTCACGATCTTATGTTCAAGTTGATTCTAACCTAGGAGAGTGACATCTAATCTTAAGAATTTAGAATGTTCATAGAGATGTTTAGATAGGTTTTTAGATATTTAGAATATTTATATAGGTTTAAAATAACAACTTAGAATGGATGTGTCATTACAATTACTTAGGATATAGTAAGGTCATGAAATAGGACCAATTTAAGTGCTCAAGTCAATTGATATAAATGAGGGCCAAAATTTGACATTTATTAGCTATTCATGACAAAATTTGAGTATCTACAATACCATCATTCCCCATTGATCCACAATATGTAATTAGAAAATTATTTGCATGAACAACATTAATGACCCAAGTATGATCTAATTGTAATTCTAAGTGATACAAAATGCCATAATTTTCTTATCATAGTGTCATAGAATGTTCCTCAATCTACTCAATATGATAAATATCATAAAATTTGCTTAATATAACCCATATAATTTATCTCAAAATGTCATATATTATCCAAATTATTCCTCACAATCATGTACATCACCCCTATATATTACTAAATATGGTCAAAATTAATTGAAAATGTTAATTCTTAACATTTCTTAAACCACTTGACGTTAACTCAAATACATGACTCTTATTCATTGTTCCTCTAGCTATTTATCTATATGTAGGTTTGACCCCTATATTCATCATCACTACTACATAGAATTTATTTTCATTACTCAACCCTTTTTATATCATTCTTAATATACTTACAAACTTTTAACAACTATCCCTACTTTTATGGTATATGTTATTGTTAGTAAAACATGCTTGCCACCATAGACTTTTCCCCTAGCATGACCTTGTCCCCATGCCATTTAACTACTAGTTTATGAAATTTAAATATATATTTATCTCATCCCACACATTTCAAAAGTTGATTAAATGAATTTATCAAACGGTTTCACTATAAATACAAATCAAATGTCATTCATTATTGCAATATTGGCACTGTCTATTGAGCACTTAAACACTACTTTACATTGAGTAAATTTGCTATATCTTCCAAAATTCAATATCATTCACTAGGAGTAGTTGCAAGCCAAGTCTAAAGAATCTAAAATAAATTAAAGAGCTAAAATTTTCAAGTATAAAAGTGGAACTTATAACTAGATACATGCATTCAATATAGAACTACATGTGGCTTGATTCCCTCCTTTGAGTATCTAGATATGTAGGCAGTGATCAATCATCAATTAGGGTGATTAGGTTTAGCTCAATCTATTACACTTCCCCTTATTTTTTATAGGTTTATATCTCTCACGAGTACCCTTAGGGTTTCCAAGCTAAATAAAATGAAAACATAAGTTTATGTGCAACATCTACGTAGCTTCAATATATTAGTCTTCTCTATAGAGTCAGGTGCAAGTGATACAAGAGTTATAATTTCATCACATTCAACATAGACAAGTATGTAGTCAATAAACGTGACCGGTTTGTGTTGTCGATAAAGTACAAGTTTAAAATATTCAAAATAATTAAAAAAATAGATTTCATGATAGAGTACAAGTTTCAAAGATTTAATGTAATTCAAAAATAAAAAAGTGTGATAGAATAAGGGTTTCAAAGATTCAAAGTAACTAAAAAAATAGATTTCATGACACAGTATAGGTTTCAAAGTTTCAAATTAATTCAAAATTAAGAATTCATGATAGAGTATAGGTTTTAAGGATTAAAATAAATTTATAAAATTAAATATATGATAGATATTTTCACATCGATATAGATTATGGGGGTATATGACATGCATATGCACTCACTATACATCGAATTGAGTACATAATCATACATAATTATTATAGGGAGAAATAGTTACAAGAAAAAGAAGTACATGTTTCACATATAGTTACAATTTAATATAGATGCATAGAATTATATATCATTTAGCATATATTTAGGGGGCATGATAATGTTTCATGGACAAATATACATTTTTTAATGTTAAAATGCATGATATTAGTTAATGTGCATATACACTATAATATATTTTTAATATTTGAAGGCAAATGTTTGTTATTTAACTTCAAATATATTGGTAATGAAGTCATGATAGGGGCTTGGATATTAATCATTCTATTTAGATCATGCAAGTAGTGTGTGTGTGTGTGTGTGTGTGTGTGTGTGTGTGTGTGTGTGTGTGTGTGTGTGTGTGAGTGAATGTGTGTGTGTGTGTGTGTGTGTGTGTGTGTGTGTGTGTGTGTGTGTGTGTGTGTGTGTGTGTGTGTGTGTGTGTGTGTGTCTATAGTGGTGTGATTTATCATGTTATGAGTGATGTACATTCAAGTCTAGTGACACTCACCAATATTGGCATTACTTTAGCGAACCTAATGTGTGGTTCCATCTTTCTATTATGAGTAATGAACATTTGATTCTAGTGGCACTCAATGACCTTGGAATTACTTCTAGAAAACCCATCGTGGTTCCACCTTCTTTTCATTTAGTACATTAGGTACTTCTCCCCATTTAGGAGATTTGGAAAACTCATATTTCCAACTCAAGGGCTTGATAAGTTATTCAAATTTGGGACTTGATCACTCTCAATCTATTAATTTTTAAACATGAGAAACCATCTCTCCAAACACTTAAATAAGGGGTCATGCTTATCCAATACTTTTACAATTTACAATGAAACATGGTTTCATCTCCTTACAAGTGTACTCCTTCCTTGCTTTCTTTTTCATTTAAAAATTTTGAGTTTTAGATTTTTCAAACTTTAAATATAAATAATGGACACTTCATGTGTTTTTGTAGGGTTTGTTATAATTGAATGACTTACACAATTGGATTTTTCTATCAAAATACAAAGTGTGTTGTACATAGAATGACTTACACAATTGGAGTTTCCTATCAAAATACAAAGTGTGTTGTATATACTTGGGAATGTCTTTTTCCTTTACTCTAGAAATTCCATTACTAGAATTAAAGGGAAGGGGAGGGGGGATGTAGATACCTAAATCTAGTCATAGGTACTTAACTATGTTAATTCTTGGTATCTCTTTAACCACTTAAATTATGCTCAGATCCATAAATCTTATTCACCATTCCTCTATCCATTTATCTATATGTGGGCTTGACCCCTCTAATCACCATCACTACTATGTAAAGAGTTATTTTAATTTCTCAAAACTCTTTATATCACTCTCATACTAATTCTACCTTAGGAAAGTTGTCCTTACTTTTTTGGAAGAGGTCCATGCTAGGTAGTTAGGTTCACTATCATGAACCTATCCACCTGGCATGACCTTGTCCCTATACCATTTAATGACTACCTTCAAAAATTAAAAATATTCATTTAGGTCTTCTCACACATTTCATAAGTCACAAACCTATCTACCTAATGTGGCCTTATTCCAATGTCATTCAATGACTATTTTCCAAAATTTTAAAAGTTCATTTGGTTCATCTGACATTTTTCACGAGTTAGATAAATGAAATTGTCAAAAGGTTTCACTATAGATACAAATAAAAGGTCATTCATTATTTCAATTTTGGCACTATCTATTGATCACTTGTACATTGAACAAATATTTCATATTCTTCCCACATTCAAGATGATTCACTAGGAATAGTCATAAGCTAAGTCTGAAGCATCTCAAATCAAGTAAAGAGTTAACATTGTCAAGTATCAAAGAAAAATTGATAGTTGCATCCATATATTTAAGGAGAAAAATTTCATAATCACTAAGTGGAATAAATACATGTGGCTTGATTTCTTCCTCAAAGTATCTAGATACATAATCAGTGGTCAATCATCAATGGGGGTTATTGGGGTCAGTTTAGCCCATTACACTTCCCCTATTTTTGTAGTTTTCTATCTCTCACAAGTACCCTTAGGGGTTATAAGGAAAAGATAAGGAAAATAAAAAAACATTACACAACATCTAAAAAATCATAATATTTAAGCTCATAATATTTAAGCCCTCTCAATAAACACAAGCACAGGTGGCATAATAGTTATGGTTTCATCATAGTCACACAAACAAGTTTACAGTTAATGAACATGTCTAGCCTACATTATTTTATAGGGAGTGTGGACCTAACCATAAACATCCATGAGCTTTGCTTCTAGATATAAGCTATCATAATCCTATATTATCCTGATTTCTACTATTAGACATCATTTTAGTCAATAAAAAATTTAAAAAAATTATCTTATTATTTTTTGTTTTTACTAGTTTTAGCATATGCCACTTATTAATCAATCTCACTTGTAGTCATTTCTACTTAAAATTCATATTTATGCTTAGATTTCATACATTATAGTCTAAAAAAATCTATCAAGTTGTATACCTATTAAAGATAGCATTTTATATGTTTTATCAAAAATAGAGTAAAACATATTTGTGAACCCATACATTTTTTGATCATTTTATTTTATTATTTTTTCCTAGGTTTCATATTTTTCCTGATATTCCTTGTACATAAATATTTTCTTCTATTGGTTTTCAATTTTTTTTCTTTTTATAATTGTGTTATGACAATTTTAAAACTCATAAAATTTATCATTATTGGCAAAGTGGTCTTCAATTTTACTTAAGTTATGGTGTGAAGGGTATTTCTCTAATACTCAAGCCATTAAATAATAGTATGTGTGTACTTTTGTTTCCAAATACCTCACGTTATATCATAATCGCATAGAGTTTTTAATTTTCAACCATAGAAATTTTTTTAGTTGTTTGGTTTTGTATTGCACTAAAATTAGCTAACCTTAGGAAGTTACTATTAATTCACCTCAGACACAAGATAATGTAGTTACTAGATGGTGGAATCCTCCATGGTTAATGTCCCTTTAGGCCTTGTTCACTATTTACAACTGGGATCAGTATATTTGAGAGCCTACAAGTCAAACACACCCTCTCTAGTTACACCTCTAATAACATTTGAAAATTCAAGGTTTCTTAAACAAATCATGTCATAAATGAATGAATTTTCCTTATATATTTTAGCTAAGCTCATAAGATTTATCATCAAATTTTATGTTACTTTTCAATATGTTATATATATTGACTATATATTTTCATGCATCAAACTCTAATATAAAAAAGGGCTAAATGAATAAAGTACAATCTAAAGCCTTTCTCAATTCATATTATTGCAATATTTTATCATACCATGAATCCCTTAGGATACAATCACTATTGAGGATTTTTTTTGTAAAATCAAGTATGACTTTGGAACATTAATAATTGTACATTTTGAATTTCATAATACATACTATGCACCCTGTCAAGCGACTTATCATGACTATCAAAATTGATAAAGCTAAAAAAAAAATGGGTGAAATCAATGACAGATAATTCATGAAGTATCTTATTTCCAACACACATAAAATTGATGCAGTACTATATATTTCAATATATGAACATGGCTCAACCTTATACACCAGAACAATAATTTGATCTCTTCCAAGTTAATAATTCCATTGTAGGTGCTTCAATTTTTACCATTTTTGTTGTTATTATATCAACATCTCCAATAACATATGTGACATCATCCTTAGGTATGGTTTCATCATAAGTTATACAAAAAATTAATATGCCTATTTTCACATAAGCATCATATACACCTCCTTTGATTACTATGCATGGTCCATCACCAACTGTGCCTAATTCACATTCTCTTGAGCATATTATTATAGCCTTATATGTTAAGGTGTTATAATTAGATCAAGGTGTCTTTATAGATATCCATTCAATGGATTACAATACTTTGCTTCACAATCCATTGGCACCTGAGATAGCCTCTTACCTAGTACAAGCATCCTTTTTAGATCATATGCTTCCACCCTATAAAGGTAAAGGTGATCCCAAATAACATATTCAATTATTCAATGAAACATGTTTGGATTATGAATATAATGAAAATTTATTAACCAATCTATTTACAAGAAGCCTCAAAGAATATGCTTTGTGATGGTTCCATGATCTTCCACTCCAAGTGGTTAAAGAATTCAACCCTTTGGAATATCAATTTCAAACACACTTATCTATAAACATTATTTAAAAATTATCTTATGCATGAATTTCAAAACTCAAGTAAAGATCCAATGAACCAATCAGTGAACATGTTCTACAATACAAAACTATGCTAGCCAAGATGACCATTTATGTGGTAGATAATGAGTTACAAGATATCTTCACATAATGTTTTCTAGTACCACACTCTGAGTCTATCATGTTCTAAAAATTCAAGTTTTTTGGTGAGTTATGTCACGTAGTTAATGAACAAGAATTCATGATTGTAGATTTGAACAAACTCAAGTATGCACCAAATGTTACAACTACTTCAAATACTAAGTTTCAAAGAAAACCAAGCTATAAGGTCAAATCTAATAAAAGCAAGAATGAATCAAAAGTATTAATCAATGTGGTATCATAACTAAAGAATAAGGTTTAATTAACACTTCCACCAAGGAATTAATTTTCAAGGTTATCATCACCTCTCATATTTTGATATATAAGTTACTTGACTGTAAATTCATATCTCTCCCTCCACCATTATAAGTTGATATAAATAAGCATAAACACAAGGGATTTAAAAATAACACATATTTTGATTATCATAGATGTATTAGAGATTATAAAATAAATTATTACATGCTAATCCTAAGATATAATATATTATGGATGAAAATATTATTGAGTTAAGCACACCCACAGAGGAGGCCATGTCACAATGAAATTAAAATGCAAAGTTTAAAATCTCTAGTAATATATTTTCAAATTAATGAAACAACATAAACTTTGGATAATTTGGAGGTCCACCATGCTTACAATGTGGATCCTCCTCCTTAGACATATGGTCATCCAATAGAGGGAATTAATGGTAAATTTATAGACACATCAACCCCACATATAATGATTACATTTGAAGATAGTTAAATTATTGATGATGATTATGATAGAGATTGTTATTTATTTAGAATTATGTCAATAAAATACCTATACATAAGGTCATGATCAATAATGGATCAATTGAAAATGCACGTACAATGATAGGTATTCACACTTTTGGGTAACAAAGTAGGATTTTCAAGATACATAAAAAATAGTCAAAGCATTATATGGACATACATAAAATACTCTTGGACATATAGTGATACCTCTTTAGGTTGGTTCAACAATAATGGATACTCCATTATTAGTCTTACCAAGCATAGGGGTATCTGATACATTAGTGGGATGCATTTAGATACAAACTCTACACACATTACCATTTATAGTACAATGATGTCTCAAATATATTCATTTTAATCAAGTTGTCAAAGTCTTAGGCATTCAATATGAATACCCTCTATAGTCAGTGGTATCCCTTCCTCCTCCCCCACCACCACCATATTTAATTATTACACCTATTCAAGACCATAGTTTAAAGTTAGTTTTTGCACCTATTCAAAATCATAGTGCATAGATAATTTCACCTATGTAGGATTTTTCTGTATAGTTAGTTCAAAAGAGACTAATATATCCTCCTAAACAACAAGATTTACATCAAAGAGTTATTTAGAGTTTAAATAAATTTTCATCTTCTATAGTCAATCCTAAGGCAATATCTCAGAGATCTCAGCATGTTCCATAATGAACACATGAAATGAGACCTTATCCTACTATAAAATGGACTCCACTAATTCATGCACCCTTTAGAGTTACACATCCTATAGATAATTCTATGAGTAGTGATCAAGACAATTACATTATAACACCTAATTCAATTTTTTAGATTTGGATTCACCTACTTGTAGCACTTTTCAATCATAGAAATTCACCCTCCAACTCTAAAATATAGGCATGCACTATGGTCTTCCCATTGATGGGATAATTGGTTAATTTCTTTATGCACACATAAAAAATGACAAACGATTAGAAAAATAAAAAATGTCAAATATACAAAAGAAGTCAAATATGTCAAAAAAATTGAAAACATTCAAATATATGTCAAAAATACAAAAACATTCAATAAATTTTAATAAATAAAATCAAGGCATGAAGCATGAAATGAGTTGTTAGTTTACTTATCTGCATATGTTATTTATCGCATATTTTGGTATATATCATATTATTTTTTATACACGTGCATTTTATGAGGTATGTGAGTGTGATGTAGGACATACATATTATGCATGGATTATTAGATGTTGGACTCCCTTCTACCCCATGCATATGTTAGGGCATCTTATTCTACATGTTACATTATCATAGGTTATATTTATCTATGATCTATCTACCATGTTGAACTACATGTTTTACAAGTGTTTTATTAATTATCCATATCTTATACTATGATACATGGCTATGCTAGTTTATTATGATGTGACATTGGTACATATGGATAGTGTAGACTAGATTTAACTTATTATATGCTCTTTTGATGTTATTATTATTAGCATGATAGGCTAGACATTATTTTTTTTATTGTGTGTGGCTACTTGGAAATGTAAATGTGAAATATTTATGTCTCTTGTTTTTTATGTTCTTAATGCCATTTACATGTGGCCTTTGGCCTTATTTTTTGTAACATGTTCATGTCCATTAGATGCAGCCCTTGGCTCTATGTGTGACATTGTATTATATGTTTGTTGTGCTTGATGAGCTTGATAAGATGTGTTATGATCCATATCATGATTTTTTATTGTGTAGCCTTATTCATAGATGATTAATTTATTATATGCCTCATTGTAATATTTATATAGACATGACACTCATATGCCTCACATTTAATATGTTACATATATGATTCAGTTATAAGTATATTAATATGAAAATGTACTCTCCACACGATGACATGATTATACATGATAATATCTTTATCACATGATAAGTTAACTCATCTTTTGAGATGAGTAATTTTCAAGCTACATCCCTCATATCAAAAATGGGTTATTGCAGTGGGTTTATCATAGATATTCAAGCCTCTATGAGGAGAAAAATCAAATTATATGATAGATTACAAGTTTCAAAGAATTAAATTATTTCAAAAATTATATTTTATGATATGGTACAGGTTTTAAATATTAAAAGTAACTAAAAAATCATGTTTGATTATAGGTTTCAAAGATTCAAATAAATTTAAAAATTAGTTGTCATGACAAAGTACAAGTTTCAAAGATTCAAAGTAATTCAAAAAATTAAACATATGACAAATATTTGTACAATGATATAGATTACATGGGCATATGACATGCATATGCACTTACTTTACGAATAATGGAGTATATAATCATACACACTTGGATGCATATGCAAAATAATTACAACAACAAGAATTCTAGTTTTTACATATAATTACAGTTGAGCATATAGATGCATAGAATTTTATATTATTTGGCGTAGATTCAAGGGGCATAATTTTGTTTTGTGTACACACATTTTTCCAAGTCAAAAGTCATGATATTGGTTCATTTTCATATAAAATACAATATAATTTATATATTCAAAGGAAAATGTTTGTTATTTCAATTCAAATCTATTGTTATAATAGTCATCATGGTGACATGAATATTTTTCATTCTCTTTCGATCATGCAAGTAAAATCTAGATCCATCAATAGTGGTTGATTCATTCTATTATGGATAATGTATTTTTAAGTATAGTGACACTCAATTTCCTTATCATCACTTATAATGAACCCATTGTGTTGTTTTGTCTTTCTATTACATGTGATGTGCAGTTGAGTCTAGTGATACCTAATATCCTTGGCATCACTTATAGTGAACCCATAATGGTTCCACCTTCTTTTGTGTTTCTACATTAAGAATTTATTCACATTCATGAGATTTAAAACACACATTTTTCCAACTCAAGGGATTAATTATTTATTCAAAACTGGGATTTGATCACTCTTAATCCACCAATGGTTCAACACAAGAAACAGTTTCTCCAAGTGCTTCGATAACAGGGAATGTTTCTCCAATGCTTTTACAAGTTATAAGGAAACATGGTCTCATCTATTTGTTGGTGCACTCCTTACTCTCTTTTCAATTTTTAAAATTTAAAGTTTTATATTTTTCAAACTTCAAATATGAACAATGACTACTTCATGTGTTATTGTAAGGTTTGCCAAAATTGAGCACCCTGCATAATTAGAGTTTCCTATCAAATGACAAATGTAAATACCTAAATATAGTCATAGATACTTGACAATGTTAATTATTTACATATATTAAACCATTTTACCTATGCTCAAATACGCAACTCTTATTCGCCATTATTCTATCTATTTATCTATATGCAAGCTTGACTACTATCTTCATCATCATTAGTACATAAAAGTTATTATGATTTCTCAAACCTATTTATATCACTCTCATATTTATTCTAACCTTATAAAAAATATCCATACTTTTTTGGGACATGTTTGCATTAAGGGATAGGCATGTTGTTATGGACCTATCCACCTAGCACAACCTTGCCCCCTCACCATTTAACAACTAGTTTCTAAAAATTTGAAATATTCACTTAGAATATCCTACATGTTTATAAAGTAGGCTAAAGTAAAATTTAAAAATATTTAACTATAAATATAAATCAAAGGTCATTCATTCTTCCAAGCTTGGTATTATCTATTGATCACTTATACACTACTATACCTTCATAAAATTTATCCTATCCTTCCCAGATTCAAGATCATTCACTAGTAGTAGTCACAAACCAAGTCTAAATTACCTCAAATCAATTAAAGAATTAAAATTTTCAAGTATTAAATCCAAATTTATACCTACATACATATATCAAAGTATCACAATTTCACAAACACTAGGTGGGAGAAATATGTGTGACTTGATTCCCTTCTAGGAGTATCTAGATACGTAGGTAATAGAAAATCATCAATGAGGGTGATTGGATTTAACTCAACCCATTACAGTTCCCCTAATTTTTTGCATGCTTTTATCTCTCACAAGTACCCATTGGGTTTCCAAGGCAAAGAGAATGAAAATAAATTTTTCTACATAGAGTCTAAAAAAATCATAATATCTCAACCTCTCAACAAACATAGGCACAGGTGGCTGAATAGTTATAGTTTCATCATAGTTAATGCAAACAAATCCATAGTCAATGGGCACGGCTAGCCTATACTACTATCTGAGTGAAAACCTATCTGATTTGATTTGTCACATTACTATCTTATCCTACTTTATACTATCAAACATTAGTTATAGTCAACCAAAAATCATAAAAGTTAAGTATCTTATTATTGGTTATACTTGCTATTTTTAGCATATACCACTTTTCAATCAATATCAATTTCAATCATTTATAATCTACTTTAAAATGTATGCTTAAATTTCATACATTACAATCTAAATATATCTATCAAATTTTATACATATTAAACATAATATGTTATATGTTATATCCAAAATAAGGTAGAAAAACCCCACATATGCCTCACATATGTCTCAATCTACTCAATATATCCCATCTAAATCACATAACCTAACCTAAAGTGTGAACTATCTATTTGTCATGGTTTAAATCTCCAAGATAAACCCATTATATGCCCCACTACATTTTTAAACATACAACCTGATAAGTGTGTAAAATACCCCCAAGACATGCCCCAATTGTAGAAATGTTTTCCCTAGTATAAATAATGGCATGCATCTATATGTCTAAGTATCGTATGCAGCATTTGTGTTCTTCATCTAACTCATGTATAATATAGAAAAGTATGTGCATAGTAAATAGATATGTTATTCACCATGTCTATGATAAATAACATTAATCAATCATGTGTACCACTAAATTATGTAATGCATAGATCTTAGTTTAAAAAAATGTTTGAATTTTTTTTTTTTTGTTTAATTTTTTTGAATTTGAATTTGAATGATTTTTTTTTAGTTTTAAATTTTAATCATGTCCCAATTAACCTATGATCTTATCAATGGGATGCTCACATGTACATCCTAGATATATTTGTGTAAATGTCACATGTCATGGGCAAAGAGTAACATGTATTATTGATGTGGGTTTTACACACACCCTGAGACCCTCAAGGTAAAATAACCTCTCATTTTAGGGCTAGTGACTAATCACTCTAATGCACAAGTTTTAGGTATTCAGTTTTGTAAATAACCATGTGGTGGAATAGTAGTGGAACATAATGGTTATGTTACCTCAGATAGTTTGGATGTGAATAAAAATATAACCTATGATGTATAAGATAAAATTAGTTAACCTGTGATGGATTATATACACATCATCTAGGATAAGGTATATTAGGTCAAAAGAATAAAAAATAAAAAATAAGGTAGTGAATAAAATAAGTTATTATATGGTTAGAGTGAAGAATAATCCCTCTCAAGTTTACTAACTATATGAAACTGAGCACTTGTTATTTACCAATGTCAATAATATCCTAGCTACAATCACATAACATAACAAACACAATATTGAGCTTGAGGAGTAAATTAAGTATAGTATACCTCTATTAACACAATCCAAAATATATTTTCAGCAAAGAATTGTTAAAGCACATTCAAATTACTAGACAAGATGAAGAAATATGGATAATAATCTTAAACCTTGTTAAAATAAAATATAGTCCAGTCTAACCTCTTAAGTAACAGATGCACCAATCCACATGACACCATCAACTTAGTATAAATTCTTCAAATCAACCATGATTTTGAAAAGAAAATAAATCAATACAAATTTATGAATAGTCCTAAAACTTTTTTGCTTGTTTTAACTTGCCATGATTTTCCTTCTTTACAATGAAAAATGACATGCATATATAGGCTTTAGATGGACACCACCTTATCTAAAAATCTTGTTGCATATATAAAATATAAATAAAATAAATATATTTTTTAAATAAAATCTTTTACATGAAAAGTTTTTCTTACTTTATAAGTAAAATCTAAATAAAACTGAGCTATGCTAATCTAAGCAAAAAATTGAAGCTAACTCTAAATCTCAATGAAAGTTGAGATATTATTTCTAATATGTGAGGTTGTTCAAGCTCATCCTTTATCTATATTTAGATCAATTTTGGTCATGAGCGACCATGCAAGGTGTTAGCTTATTCTATCCATTCAAATCCAATATTGACGCTTTGAAATTTTTCCTGCTGCACATTTTGTATGTCCTTCCATATTTTATATTACTATAAAAATTCATAAATTCAATTAATTATCACAAAACTTATGACAGTTATATAGATGAAGATGACCATAAATTTTAACACTATATTTATGGATTGATGTGCCCTAATTGGTCATGTATACTTGATATTTACATGTTATAATGTCTTTCTTCCATACTTGGATGAAGGTCATTGAGATTCCTAGTCAACCTTATATGAAAAATGTGGCCCTTTATAATTCTTGGTGTTAATTTAAGTTATATCTTAAGAATGCTCGTGAGCTTGCCACCTAGTTTATGCTATGTCATCATATTTTTAATTATGCCACGAGGTGTTATTTTACATTGTCATAAATTTTTTTTGAGTGTTTAGATGTGAATGCCCAGCCTTACGAAAATGTGAGAGGATGACAAGTAGAACTATTTGATCTAGTAACATTCCTTTTGACTATAGCTTTATGTCATGTGGCACCATTTTAGGTATCCTATGCTTTCTTTCAAACATTTCAAATTCCAACCTTATTATCCATGTGAAAATACAAAAGTGTGATAAGTGGCATCTTCATAATGTTGTGCTTTTAACTGTTGTGCCACTTTTTTTATTTTTAATGCTATGTAGTGTCATATCTCATAGTCACAACTTATTTATATAATATTTGAATGTCAAGTCTCATAATCTTTTAGGAATTAAAAAATGTGACAAGTGGCTCATTCAAATTTAATCACATATCAATTTCATTATGTTATTTATTTTTTACAAATCCATGCAACTCAATGAAAATATGACATGTGGAATGGTGAAAATGGGTCTAAAGGGTTCTTTGGAGGATGTGCACTATGAAACTTAATGATTAAAACATGTGGAAAGTGAATAATGGGTCATAAACCAATAAGTAGAAATATTCCACTAAAAATGTTGTGTTTAGTAGATCACAAGGATATCGATAAACATGATGATGCCATGTGGAGCGATCAAAATAACTCACCTACCTATAGATAAGAATAATTTGTTGAAAATCTTGTGAGTATGTGAAGATGTGGAATGTTGACAAGTGGCACCTTTGAATAAATTGTAGACCCATAAATAATCAAAATCTATTTGGACTTTTTGAGGTTGTGATTAAGAGACACCTTGCATGTATCTAATGATTTAGGCTTGATAAGATGAACAACATTGGATATGAAGGTAAAGACACATGAGTAAACATAATGTGACCAAGTGAAAACTTGACATGTTGATTCATTTGTCTTTAGATATAGCACACAATCTAAAATACTGTGATAGGACCCAAGTGGTTATGAAACTATGAAACATTGATGCATGGATCCTTGTAGGCCCAGACTTGTGAGTAATGAAGCATGTTTGTGAATGTATGTGATATCTTGTTACTAATTCATAGCATGGATTAACTATTACAAGTTTGAAATAATCTTGTATGGGTAAGATTCTATGAAAACATACCAAGTCAAATGCTTTGTTGAGTCTGAATAGGCCAATGGATAGATTCAATTATGACATAATGTGTTTGGGTATAAATACATGAGAATAAGTGTGGATGTAGTGTGAATAAGATTTTAAACCTACATTTCAAACAAATAAATTGATATCAATTCTTTTAGATAATATTTTAATAAATATAAAATGTCTGAAAAAGTCCCCAATGAGGCATTCTTTGCTTTTGATCTATAAGTATACATTGAATTAATATATAGAAATTAAATCTTTCAATCAAATCATATGAGTCATGCATCTAAAACACTTAAATCATGACATTAGAAGTCAATAGAGGAAACAAAAATCATGATCTAATATATTGACTTCAAATTAAATGTGAAATATCAAACATCTACATGAATCCAATCCCCATAAACATGCTCTTGCTAAGAGAAATGCATCTAGATCAAGGGGGTATTCATTTCAAAATAAATTACAACATGTTGGTCATAATAAATGGTGACTTCTAAGAGGAAACACTATAAAGTGTTAGAAACTAGAATCTCCAGTTAGGAAACAAATGATCATTGGAGTTAATTCTAAAATTTATTATCTTTTACAAAGTTATAAATTTTCAAACAAAAGAAGACATCATCTGTTAAATAAAATTATGAATCTTAAGTAGATAAGACATACATGTGTGTGTAATGCGCTAATTACCCTTACTATGAATTTGAGCTAAGTAACATCCAATCAACTCTTTTTCCAAAATTTTAAATATTTTAAAACATTACTCCCATTTTGGGATGATTATTATTTTATCTCATAGGGATAGCTTGGGCATTGCTCTGTTACCAGCCAAGCATCCATATACCTTATGGGGATTACCCAAATCACCTTCTAAAAATAGTTGTATTGCTTTTGATTTTTCTTTCATTTTTATTTTATTTTATAAGGTTTGGAGCTAATGTGTCAAGATTTAGAGGTATATTTTATCAAAATAATCTCTCTTTTGTAACCATGCTTAATCACAACAAATTTTAAGATGTTTAAAGTTATTTAAGACTTTATTCTCTTTAAAACATAACATTACCAAAATATAAAATGGATCAAAGGCATGAATCTTTAGTTCAAAGAAAAAGACAAGAATATCAAAAGTAACCTAGTAAAACTAATCAAATTATTTCCATGTATTCTTGTTCATGACATGTTATAGTAATTCCCTACTTAAGATAACCAATTTATTATCCTATATAATTTTATGGATTTTAGAGTAATTTTGGGCAAGTTGTTTATTCAAAAACTCTATCTATTAGAAAGACTTAATCAACATTTAAATCTAAGAAAACCATAAATTCTAAGCTAAATCTATCTAGGAAAATAGGAAATTCTAATCTAAAAAATTAGGAAATTATAATCTAAGAAAGTAGGAAAGATAATGTATAAAATTATATCTAATCTAAAACCTACTCCTACTTTTAAATTAAAAATCATAGTCATTCTGAGATGTTCCTAATAGGAGTAGCCATAAATTAGTGCTTTGAGTATTACCCATTAACTTAGAAATTTAAGTCATATCTTTGGAGGTCTTTTAATCTAAAAGCATTATTACCCAAAATTTATGAGATTTGGTATGGACCAATCCACAATGGAGTGAATTTTTCATCTTGTCCTTTATTGTCATGTACCTTATCCCACATAAGCATTGAATCTAAAATTCTAAAAACTTTAACTCTAGAAAGCTCATAAAAAACCATCTTATTTCAATGTCTTGGTGCTTTCTAAAATTTTATAGAGCTTCTTCTTGTGCATCCTCCATCTAGATAATATATAGAAGTCTATATCAAATCTTGTCATCATCTTCCATATACACTTGCATGAATTAGTACATTGAGAGTTTGAGAGTGATAGGTAAACTAGGTGGTTGATCATATACCAATAATAAAGGCAAAGCCTTAAGTGCTTGCTTATGTTTTTTCCTATCTGACTAAAGTGCATACCTAAGAAAAAATTTCCATTCTCTCAATTCACTTTTTGCATACTTTTTAATTGCATTGATCGAATTCTTGTTGGTTGATTCAATAACTCCATTCCCCTATGGGTAATAATTAGAGTAAAAATTAACTTTGATTTTATTTACATAGGCCCATTTGGTGAATTCCATTGATTGAAAATTAAGACCATTATCATAAATAATAGCGTTTGGAGTTCTGAATCTAGTCAAAATATTCTCACCAAGGACTTAATCACTTCTTGTACTATGAAATTATTCATAGCAATGGATTTAGTCTATTAGAATAGGCCATAATTGAGGATCTATTGTATAGGATTTAATGTACAAATAAAACCTATATAGAGTAGTGAAATACAAAAAAACAACTCAAAGGAAGAAGCTTTCCTCTACAAACAAAAGTTGCATTAATAAACATTAGCCAAAAAGTATATAGGTAGGTTCATTAAATAGGTGGAAGATAAACATGTCCCAACATCCTCATGCATGTAGGATTAGCTTCCCCATTTAACTTTATTAAATCTAAGTAAGCTAAATAGACAATGTAGGCAAATCCACATAGTGGGAAAAAAACTAAACTAACACCCCCCTTAAGCATAGCTTAAGTGGGTATAAGAATTGGGTCCCAACACAAAGGCCTAATGAGGTACCCAAGTATATAGATATGATTCTTTATAGGATGAATAAGACATGGCTACTTGAACTCCAAGAAGAACCTACAAATGAAGATACTTACTCCCAATGAAGGGTTTGGTGAATATATTAGCAATTTGCTCCATTATATAGATGTATCAAAGATCAATTACTTGCTCATATATGAGCTCCAAAATTAAATGTATGTGAATATCGATATGTTTTTTATTGATGGAGGACCAGATTCTTGTCGATATGGATTATGTTTTTGGTTTTTATAGAAGATGATTGTTGGTCATCAAAACTAGAGAATCCCTTAAATCTAAATGGCCTTAGTGGTAACATTAGCAACTCCTCTATATTTTTCCTCTATAGAAGATAAATAAAAAATATTTTGCTTCTCCCTTAACCAAATAATCAGACCTAAACTAAGGGAGAAATTTTATCCTAAAGTAGACTTATGATTTTGGATATTTCCAGCCCAATTTGAATCTGTATAGCCAATCAATTCAATGTCAATGTATATTCATAGTGAATCTTGAAACGGAGTACCATGAATGTAGTAGATAATCTTCTTAGTTTCTTAATAGTGTAGCTCATATTTTTCTTACATGAATCTAGAGACCATTCCCACTTCATATAAAATGTTAGGTCTAGTGTGCATAATGTAGATGAGACTGCCAATAAGTTGTCAATACAAGGTATCATCAACCAAAGGAGATGGAAAATAAACCTTAAACTTCACACTAGATAGAAAAGAATTCAAAGCTAGATTAAAATTGGCCATATTAAACCTTTCAATTAAATCAATAACACACTTGAATTATGTAATAGTGATCCTAGAGTTAGACTGAGAAATTTCAATCCTAAAGTAGTGTAACAATCCCAAGTTAGTCAGTGAGAACCTATCAGATAAATAAATTTTAATTATTGTGATGGTGGATGAATAACTTCCTCTGATCAATAGGTCATCCAAGTAGATAAATATAATTAATATTGAATCATCTTGCCATAAAATGTAGACATTTAAAATTGAATGGCATCTAGTGAACCCATTTGAAATAAGAAACGAGTTCATCTTGTCATACAAAGCTCAGGGAGCTTATTTGAGGCCATAGATAGATTTTTGAAGTTTTTAAATTAAGTAGGAATATGCCAAAAATAATTTTGGTTGATTTATGTATATTTCCTCTTTAATGTCACCATGAATAAAATCACATCTATCTGATGAAAAACCTAGAAATGTGTTACGGTAATAGTAAGAGCAAGTCAGATTGAGTTCATTTTAGAAACTAGGTAAAATGTCTTGGTATAGTCAATTTCAAGTACTTGATAAAAACCCTTTTCTCATAAATGTGTTTTAAACATTGTCTACAAACCCATATGATGTAAACTTTTTTTTATAGATCCACCTACATCAAACAAGTTTTCTTCCCTTAGGAAGTGGGACTAAATCCTAAGTTGTGTTCCTCTGTAAGGAACTATACTCCTCTTCCATAGTAGTATCCCACATAAAAGTAATTAATGCCCCATGAAATTATTTTAGATTAGAAACATATATAATGAAATCATGTGGGTTATTATAGAATTATGAATAGGTTCACATGTTGTTCGATAGATCTCCAACTCATTGGCCAGCACTTTGTAGTGTCTATCTATCCCAAAGAGGACTATTACATAGAGATTCAAGAGGATATTCCTCATCCTATAAAGATATTATGGGAGAAGGATAAGGTGATTCTTCATCACTACTTTCACCATAAGAACTAAAAGAATCTATTTCATCATGAAGTTGATCAAGGGGATATAAATCACCATAATTGTCATTAAATCCTAGTGTGTCTAAGGAAGGAGAGAGGTGTCAAGTGTGGAGTCTGAAGGACCCTATGAAAATTAAACATTTCTCTCAATGAAAAACTCATGAATGGTGGGATGGAGAAGCATGTATCCATTAATACCCTTAGGACATCTAACAAAAATGCAAGATTAACTCTAAGGTTCCATTGCCTTACATTTATTCTTTGGATTATGGGCCATAACAGGGGATCCAAAAACTCAAAAGTGTTTTAATGTGGGTTTCTGACCACTCTAAAATTCAAAATTAGTGACTCCCTTCAATGATTTATGAGGAACTTAATTCTATATATAATGATCATAATTGATAGCCTTATACCAATATTTAGGTGTAATAGACTCAGAGTATAGCATATAGTTGGCCATTTCCTTCAAGGACCTATTATTACACTTTGCAACACCATTCTATTAAGGACCATATGAAAATATATGTTATAGTTAAATATCTTGTGATGTACATAATTATTTAAAATCCTTACTGAAATACTCACCACCATTATCAATGTGTAGAATCTAGATGGCTTTACCTAACTATTTTTCTATAAATGCCTTGAAGTCTTGAAAATGGTCAAATACCTCTAATTTTCACTTAAGAGAATACACCAAAGTATACCTTGAAAAGTCATCAATGAAAGTAAGCATGTATTTATTCATTTTAAATTAAAGTTTTGGAAATGGGCTAGCAATGTCACTTTGGACAATCTCCAATATTTGTTCAACTCTCTATAATTTTCCCTTATCATACTTCTTTTTAGGATGTTTATTGAGTATGCAACCTTGGAAAACTCTATCAAAAAACTTGACTAATGGAAACCCTAAAACCATGTCTTAACAACTGAGTTGCTCTATATAGTGATAGTTGAGATGGATGAATCTCTCATGCCATAATTTATTCACCTCATCTGAATGAGTTAGAAATGCAATAGAGGGTTGATCAGGAAAAAAATGTGAGAAAGTATACAATCATGATTGGTGGTCTATTTTCTCAAATACAATAATGGAATCACTATCTACTTCCCTAATAACCACTAAATTGAATGTGAAATTAACTTTATTATCTAAACTGATGTGAGTGATCTGATAAATACATAGGAGATTGGTCAATAAAGAGGGAACACAGAACATCATGAAATGTTTGATCATTCACTTCCACAGATATTCTCTCACTAACTTATATGGAATTATCATCACCTAACAAGATTGAAGGCATATAATAAGGATCCAAGGATGAGAGTATGTTCTATGATGAATCCATGTGGTACAAGGCACTAGAATCGACAACCCATGTGGAAGGCTAGGACACAACTAAAACAAGTCTTTTCCCTTATCTTTACTCTTATTACTATATTTGGCCTTAGAAGACTCATGTGTTGATGAACTCTAATTATAATAATTAGGAACATTGATATTGTGCTTCTTGGGCATTTATTTCAATTGGTCACACTAATTATTCATGCATTTGGTTTCATCATGCCCATATTTCTTACAACCATATGTGAGTCACTCTTTCTTAGGTTTATAGTCTGAAGAGGAGAATTATTTTGATGTTTTGACCTAGCATTAAATTTATGACCCTTTATTTGCTTTAGGTCCTTAGAGTTTTATGTCTTCTCCTTATTACTTTTGGAAGACTTATGTTTATCATGACTCATAATTAAGTCATGCAATTTGGAGGACTTTAATGTACCCATTTGAATAATCTTGTCTTGTTCTTAAATCAAGTTAGAAACCAAGTCATCCAAGTACAACATGGTCCATGTATCTCCAAAGGCACACTTGGTGGTGTGGAAGGTAGAAATGAAGATAGAATAGTTAGATCCTAATTTGGGAAGGATAGAAAGAATCAGTTGATCATATTTTTTATCAATGCTACATAGTTTCAATTATAACTTGAGTGATTTAAACTTGGTGAATAAGTCTTGTATCATATAAAAATCACCTTGAATCAAACTAATGATCTCATTATCCAAATCATGATCCCTCATGATGTCCTACTTCCCAAAGAGTTTTGTTAATGTGGTTCACACTTGATTTGGAACAATTATAGATTCAATATGAAAGAGAAACTCAAGAGACATAAATAGGACTATATGCTTCATCACTTTAGTTTTACCACTTCACCTTCTCTCCCTTAGGTTTTGATGTTGTTTCTATACCCATCATGATTTAGTGTAAGCCCTTTCTCCTCAAAAGGATTTGTACTTTGACTTTCCACTTGTGATAATTAAATAGTGTAAGAATCAAAACAAAACTTAGATCCATGGTGCATAAAGGAAGTATGTGTTGAAATACATGTGCTATAAACTAAGAATATGTAACCTCCCCTAAATCTATAGAGGTCAATTGTAAAAGATAAAAATATCATCAATTCATAGATCTAAAAAAAACTTGCACATTTTTTAAAAATGACACCTTAAAAGGAGTTATTGGTTAAAATTTATGGAATTTTGAATGTTTCTTGCTTGTAAATAATAATGACCTCCACTTTGCATTATTTTTTTGGTGTGCAAATAGTTTGGCCACTTTTGTGAGTAAAAGTTAAGCTCTATTGGGTTGGGTGTGACCAAGGGCTTAAATTCTCATGTGACCAAGGGGATAAGGCATAAGGTGATTTCTTTAATTTGATTGATTTGATTTGTTGTGCATTGAAGTCACCCTCAAATTTGTTTTTCTTTGACAATGAATAGTTCCATAAATGATAAGTTTAAATTTGATGATCATATGCATGTCACTTGCATGAGTTCACATATTCGCATGTAGCAAGGATGCTTGGCTAGATGTAATGACTATGAGTAATGTGTACATGTGAGGTCATGCAAGAATTGTGGTCATATCATGTGTGTTTGTACAAACATGTCTGGCACATCTACGTGGATGTTATGAGCTTAAGCATGCAGTGTGATATCAAGTTGTGACAAGGATATATGGTGTGGTAAGGCTCATGTTCACATAGATCATGGGGTCATAACAATGTGACTCATGTTATTATGAATACCAAAGATCTATGGGTGGATAAAACCAAAAAGTTTATAATTTTTTGAAATTTTGTAGAAGTCATTAGACCAATAGAAAAAGGGAAAAATAACTAGCAAGGAAAACCTTAGATCTTGAAAAATATGTATGGTTTCCTGAATAACCAGTAAAGACCCACTTTTTATTTCATAAAACCCATAAAAACCAAGAAGCATTTTTTCCAATTTAAGTATTAGGCAACATATAATCTACATAAATCAAAAAACACCTTCAAACCCTCCAAAAATGGTGAAATTTTAACTATCATGAAACTAGGTCATGTTTATAGACAATCCTAAGGTTTTGTCACCTTTTGAATCCAAATGTGTTATCCATTTTTTTTAGATGCCCCAAATGTATATATATAAACATATTTTCTAGAAACCCTACCAAACCCTTAAAACCTAAAATCAAATAGAAACATTTGAATAATCTAGAATGCTAGATCTCACAATAAGAATAATGGCATTTAGCTACTAGCAAAGCTCTGAAACCTTGTTAAAATGGTACATAATTGAGGATCTACTGGTAGGTTCATTAAATATATGTGAGATAAACATGTCCCAAAATCCTTGTGTATGTGGTATTATCTTCCCCAATGAACTTTATTAAACCTAATAAAGATAACTAGACCATGTAGGTAAAACCACATAGTGGTAAAAAGCCTACACTAACATAGTTTATCAGGTGCAATAATATGTTTTTTTTAATACGAATTTATGTTGAGCTAACAAGTTGGGGTTAATAACACATAAAAAATATATATCTCATTATGTAAAAGGGTGACCTTTAATTACAATTTTTATAGGCATGGATGCATGTACCTCTATTTTTCCAAACACTTGACATTGATGACAAGTCCTTACATGATTATGTGCACCCTTGAAAATGGTAGGCCAATAGTATCCAGATTTCAAAAAATTGTGTACAGTGGTGTTACCTAAGGGATTTCCACTTCATAACTTTTGATGAAAATTATTATGAATGTATACAACTTATTCTTTGGAAACACACCTTAAATATATCCATTTGTGGTTCATATGTATAAGACTCCCTTTTTTATCATGTAATTTGCAACTTTGAACCTGAGGGCTCTCATTTATTTTTTGTTTAAATCAGAAGGAGGTGTATTTGATTATATAATGTATTAGGGGATTATGAAAATCACCACCTTTTTTTTTAGTAATCTCCATTAGTTAAGTACCAAATTATAGGTATCGCAAAGTTGATTATGTTATTGCAATAGCATAACGCTTCTCTAGGCTAATAGAATAGAGGATTTTACTGATTAGTTATTGTTGTAAGAAATAAGGCTTTATGGAGACAAAGGATGACTTGATTAGATAAAGGGCATGTCTCACATAGACATAATCATTGAGTTATGTTGTATTGGCTAGGTATTTATACCACAACATTGTAATAGTAGATAAGAGATAGAGAGTAGTTGCAAAAAGCATAAGGTAATTAGAGTAAAGAGTATATGAATAATTGTATTTGGTAGTTATGATATATATATATATATATATATATAAGAGAGAAAATTTATATAAAAAATATTGTGTTCTATGTAATGTGTATGAGTTACTATGAATATAGGCACTATTTATTTTTAAAGTGAATGTTATGAATTCTAATCAATATTAACCCTTTTAGTACATTGTTATAACTAACATTAACCTATTTTAACATAAAACTATTTGTAGCCAACAACTTTAGATTTTATGTCAAGATTTGGTGACACCACACATACTTTATAATGTTCAAGGGGAAGTGTCCTTTGGAGGTTTGGAAGCCTGTGTTGATAAAAATAGAAGAGTGTTGAGAAGAAATAGTGAAAAAAATCATACAAAAGTTAAGAGAACAAGTGAAACACTATTGGAAGTAAAAACAAGATTCTTTAGACCATAAGAAGAAGAATTTTAGGTCACCTTTGCATAATTTTTATGGACTTGGATACTATAGCAAGCCAAATATATGTAAGGTTATTATATTAACATTAAACTACCTATTCAATGGAATATAAAAAATATTGATGCACTCCAATGCTTTGATGCATAATTAAACCAGGGTATCAATCACTGGTTTGAGATGACACTCGACTCATTTATCATAGTGTAGGCTATATAGGGTCAGACAAGCTTCAATGCTAAGAAATATGAGTTTGTTTAAGGGACAAGGCAATTTTTCTTCAACAAATTATTGTTCCTCATCCATAAGTTATTTTTGGAGTAAGGGTTAGTGAGAGAGGGTAAACAATTCCTTTAGGGCCAGTCACCTATAGGATGGCATGTAGAAAGAAGGGGGATCTTAAAAAGATGTGACTACTTGAGATATTTGGTCTAAACGGATGGGGGAGATTAAATAAGATGTAGTGGGCTAGGAATATAAGTATTAAGTAAAATTAAGTTAATTGAGAGAGAATGAAATACTAGTAAGAGGATAAATTAAAATAGTTAAGGGAAAATGGTGAATGAGGAGATGAAAAATAAGATGGAGAATGAGAAAAAATAGTCTAAAATTAAGAAAGATATATAGAAAAAGGAAATAATGATGAGAATAATTAAAATAGTAGAGAAATTTGATCTGGCCTCTACCATCGGAAGTTCTAATATTAAAAATCTTAATATTATCCCTCTGCCAAAAATAGATGAGTTAGTATTCACATCACAAGAAGGCATAAACAAGGCAAGTGAAATAAGTTGAATATAAGAATTGTTATATCATACACCACAAAAGGTGATGAATTACATGAAACAAGGATTAATATATTTAGTCACATTATTCAAAACACCCAAACTATTCCAAACCTTGGGTGTGGAAGACCAACTGGTCACAAGTAATTTGGCCCATAGTGGATGAAGCCTAGATGGTAGTAGAAGAATAAATGAGGAGATGATGATTAAGATAGGAGATGTTAACTATATATTAGAACCAAGGGAAGATATTTTATCAATATAAGGAAGTGTGATAGTAATTATTCAGGAGGAAAGTGTTATAGATAATATAAAAAAACAAATAGAGGAGGAAAGAGATGAGGATATTCAAGAGAAAGGTGATTCAGAGATAAGTATTGGTAGTCACACTAGAGAAATATAACATAAAGATAATTAAGAAGATAATTTAATATAAATATGATTAGTTAATGAAACCATTGGAAAAGAAGTCCACTTAGAGATAGAAGATTTGGAAGAAGAGATCTAAAGTGATGCAACCCCCAAACCCCAACCATAAGAGGCCCTAAGAGGAAATTAACCCTTTGGACCAATCGTCATCCCCCATACCACTTCATAATAGAT
The DNA here is from genome assembly GCA_037957365.1 of Torreya grandis. Classification (NCBI taxonomy): domain Eukaryota; kingdom Viridiplantae; phylum Streptophyta; class Pinopsida; order Cupressales; family Taxaceae; genus Torreya; species Torreya grandis. The sequence continues at coordinate 2,381,209 of JARHVA010001029.1, read as the reverse complement.
GTGTACATCCATATTTAGACAAAGTGATATATTTATTAGTAAAGAAGTAGAAAATAGGTTAAAAAAAGAGTCATAAGGAAGAGATTGAGAAAATAAGGGAATTTTTAAGTAATTAGGCAGAAGTATTAATAAGAATATACTTCAAAATAGAGCTAAAAAGAGATAAAGGTCATAACAGAAAAAATATATTAAAAAAAAAATGATAACTAACAACATAGTTTCATTAGTGCTACAGAAGAACAATAGGTAATTGGGTGAACAATAGTAAAAAATATAGTAGCAAGATTCCCAACCAACCTATGAACTAATATGGCACAAAATAGGATGAAATTACCACTATTTGTCAAAAACACAAGATGCATATGAAAATTTCTTTGTATTGGACTCATACTGAATGAGCCACAACATTATTGATGAAAGAGTAATGTTTTTTTTATTTTTTTGTAATACTAAAAGATGACAAACTAAAATGGTATATGAAAACTTACTCTATACATGCCACTATATGGACTAATATCAAAAAATAATTAAAGGTGAATTTCACTACATAGACATACTGATGGAAAATATCAACAATATGAGATAACTGATCCAAAATGAGAAGGAAATTGTTAAATATTTTGATCAATATTTTGAATCCATAGTGTACAAGTTAGAGGAACTGTTTAATGAAAAAAAATACCAGAATGGTTCATATCTAGATTAATCCCATGCCTTAGAACCAAATGGATGGGAAGATCTTCAACACATTTCCAGAAACATTAGAAATGGCATCAAGGTTATAAACCTAATCTTGGATACGAGATAAAGATACCTCGCTAAAAGATAATTTTGAAAGATTGAATTTGGAACTAAAATAATTAAGGTTAACATAGAAGATACAAATGAAATGAGATGAGGATAGAACACCACACAAAAAGCATACGCCACTATAGGAAAGAATTTAGTGTACAACTTATTATGTGGAAGGATATTCTAAGACATAATGCCCCCATAGTGATATATATAAAAGATCAATGGTGATAAGATCAATGTAACCACCAATAAGGATGACTCCACTAGCTCAACAATTTATATATAGTGAGAGGATTTATTGTGAAATTTTTAGAGTGTATGATAGCATCCACAACATGTGTGTCATATGTTATAATTATTATCACCTATAAATAAAATAATGTACTACACAAATTTTGGATTATTTAATCATTATATTCAAAATTATCCAACTATAGATGCACTCATAGATGTGCATGATATAAATCAGAGAAGAGTGGTAATGGTACCAAAAATTCCTTTACATCAATTACCAATGAGAAATTATAGTATACCACAACTTGATCAATAGTATCAAGCACCCCTTACCATCAAAAAAATCAATCCCCTAATACTCTACCACAATACTATAGTAACAATCAAGGAGGATACAGATGTGGTGGCAAGGGTGTCTATAGAGAAGCATATCACATAAAAGGAAACTACCAAGGGAGGAGAGGATATAATTCAAATTATAACCAAAGTTATAATCAAGAGAGACCCCCACAAACATGTTACAAATGCATTAATATGGGGCACATTGATATAAATTATGATGAAGAACCATAAATGGACTGTGTATTCTACCATGAAAGAGATACACATGATTCATTTGCGTGTCCTAAAGTGGCACAATTCTACAAAAATGGTAGAAAAAAAATAAAAGAATTGAAAAAATATCCCCCTAGTAAATTGGCTAAACATCTTAAGAAAATGGCAAAAGTGTAGGATATTAAAGGGAAATGTAATGAAGTACACCATGGAAAGGAAGAAGAAAAAAAATAAAAGAAGAGGGAAGTTCATCCCAAAGAATCATAATGTTAGAACAAATTAGATAGTGTCAATAAATAATAATGGAAAAAAAATAGAGGATATGGAAAAATTATCTCCATATCATGAACAATGATTCAAAATAGTGAGTATCGATAACCACCAGAAGTGGGAAGAAGATAGGTAATGGTAAAGAAGTAGTCATTATAAGAACAAAAATCTGAAATAGGTTAGTTCATTTATTAGTGAATGAAATCAAAACAAACTTGAAGAACTAACATAATAAGATAATTCCTTAGAGTGAGATATGGTAAGTGTTATCACTTAGATTTTTACCCTTTGAGGAGATGTCTCAGCTCTCCTCATCCAAGTGGCATAATTGAAACACCTCTAGGCTATGGGTAGCATAAGAATGAGGTGAATATCTAGATAGGGATAGCTCCCTTGATGTACCACTTTTATATCACTAATACACCTATGCTTTCAAGGAAAAGGGAGGGAAATTAAAAATAAACTATACTAAAGGCATTGATACACCAAATTAATTGATAACTATCAACCAACTGCATGTCACACATGAGATCAAGAGACTAACTAGGCATACACTTCTCTAATCTAAATCCTCTCACATTAGTATTTCATTATGAGGTTGGGATGAATGTTTAGGATAGGAAGAATATACAAGAGGAATATAAAGGCACTATTGAGTAGACTAACTCACTCAAACTTAACACTTCATAAAATACTTAACATGACCTGCAAGAAGCTTTCAAACTACAAATAGATGAGAAAATGAGACAACAATGCTAAGGAAACAATGGTCATCACTAAGCAAGATCAATCATTCAAGTGAACACAATATAAATAGTCATATAAGAGGTAAAATCAATATTATTTATTGATCCATGGTATGAAAATGAGTAGGGCTTCACCATACTCAAGTGGAGCATCCTTACAATAGACAAAATGGCTAGTTCTTATAAAACTTGAGAGAGAAAAGAGAAAAAATAAGTCCAAAGGTCACAAGGACAAGTTTCAAGATGATAAAATAAGTTACATGTATATAATAATGAATTATTAGATAGACCATGTAAGGTTTTATAGGACAAATGGCTCTCCAAACTATACAAATCATGTAATGTGGCATAAGAGTTCTCATTCTGCACAAGATAACTGCCTTCATCATTCACCCATTTTTGAACATCCCAAAAATAACTAGGGATAAATATCATAATTATACTAAGATGGAGTGGTTTTATACATGTTATTCCATGCATTGGCTGCATTCCTAATCCCTTGGATTCCTCTTAAAGTGAGCCATCATTGCCTGCAATCAAAGAAAACTCCTTTTTCACAGGCCTTACCCACTTGGATTCTAAAAGAAATTTAGTTTCTCATGAAAATACATATAATAGGGTTAATTTCATGTGTCAAGGCCATCTAGAGCCTTTTATTTCTTAGGTAAACCTTAAAAATACTTCCACTTGAAGTTTTCACCCTTCTCACTATCATGTTCATTGTGTCAGTTCTGACTGACTGAGATAAAAGCTCATGTTGAGGCACATAGGAGTTATTATAAAGAAATAAATTGTCATGGTGAGTCATATTAAGTATAAATATTCCCTCCCATATGATTTACATCTTTAGACTCCTTTTAGAACCTATAAAATACATTAAAATGTTAATAAAACCCTATTTTGTACTCCATCTGTACAATTCTATACATTCCAAGAGGATGGGGAGTATCTAGAGAGAGTCCCCTACATCATCCAATCACTTTCCATGCCATTATATTCCACTACAATTTCTCTCCATCCTCATCTTCCCAATAAAGTAATTATCCAAAGTTTTGTAAGGGTTTTAGGTCCTTTAAGCCCTTAAGCTTTGTTCATAAAGATGGAACATTGGAGTTACAAAATAATTCCATAAAATCAATTTCCAGGACCCCTTTCAAATTCTCTAAGCTCCCTTGACCTCCATGCACATCTTCAAATAAGATGCGAGCACTTAAAATTAGCCTATCGAGTTTGATTATTTATTTCTTGTAGGCTTGAATTGGTCTTGAGCTCAAAAATGGATTCCTTGTGCTTTCTCTGCAAGGTGGAAGCTTTGATACATTTTTAGTGACCCTATAAAAATTATCAAATCAATTTTATTGATCACTTAAGGTTAAAAATGAAGTTGACCCCCATATGGATTCTAGGCCTAAACATGCCTAACAGGCTTGCTTGCATACTTGAGGTTTTAGATCACCCTATTAAGTTTCTTCTTTTTGTGATTGATTTTCCATGTTTTTTTAGGTGTTATTAAAATTCCTACACCTCTTTTCAATGTTCACTTAGCTCATGGTCCACCCTTTTTTTAGGGTTTTCAACCTAGGGAAGTACCCTTTATCTGAGATAAAATGGAGGGTACTTCTCAAGTTCTCCTAGATAAACTAAATGTCGGAGTAGATTCTTCAAGTGGTGGAGACCCTCTACACAAAAATTTGGCCCTTTATCATATAAATAGACCCCCTAACTCCTTCAAATTCCAAGGAAAACTCCTAAAAAGGGACTGTGTGCAGGATTTTGGAATGTAGGTTGTATATTGCTTGATGTGATTCCATTCTATGCATGATTTTCATATTAAAGAGCCTATTGAATATTATATAATTATGATGGATGTATTTACAATCCATTCATCACTCTATACTTTCATGTACCTCTTCATATACCTTGAACTCTTAAGACTGTGTGCATTTTTGTTGATTGTGTTTTGATCTTGGAAGGGCACCTATAGGTGATTGTGCTTGTTGAACCCTTGGTATAGTGTTAAAAAACTTCCTTAGAGTAATTTAGGATCATTATATACTTTTTTAGACCCATTTTTCTCATATTTATGTATACCAACACTTACACCCTCAAACATGCTCACTGTTGTCACAGTCGAACACAATAAACTATGTTAGGATAAGTATGATCTTGTAGGTGACTTTTATCTTTGAAACCTATGTCATAAAAACCATGGGGACCCTCTGAGGTCTTAAAAATCAAGGGAATCTGATATATGTTTCAAAAAAATTATGTTTCCATACATAAGATCACACTATGGACTGTGAGAATTTGCAGTCAATTGTAGGTCAATCTCTTAGGTAAGAGAAACCTATAGGTGAGTATAGCACTCAAAACACCACATACCATATTATTTTGATGATCCTTAAGATCATAAATTATAATTTTACTATTTGTAACCATTCAAAAATGGTATCATATTCTATTTTTTCAACTTTAGGTGAAGTGGAATCTTTGGGTTCAAACGTATAGATGTCAATGCATGATTTTAGTGTTCTAATAGGTAACTTTGAGCCTTCCAACAACCATCTTCCCTTAGTCAAATTCCTCTCTCCTTTTTAAAATCTCATATCATATATAGAGGCTACAATATGTATTCATTTATATGTATCAAAACACTTGATAGCTTTTTTATCTGACCATGACAAAATGCTTAGGTGCTCTATTTTCCTGTTTTAGGGATTTGATCCCTGAATACATAATCATTGCCTTCAGGAGTGACCTTCCACCTTTTCTAGAAATATAATGTTCCAAAAATGTATGCTAGGATCTCTTCAATATTATAGGACTTTAGGTTAATTTCCTCTACATGTTTCAACACTCCATATGACACCTCATCCCTCTGATAGGACCACTTGTAGGTGGACATTTGCACATACAGGTAGTGAAGATGAGTGAGTTGGTAGAATACATGGTTTGTGAGATTAAAATGAGTTTTGAGCTTCCTCAAAGATTTAAAATAGACTCATTTCATCATCAAGGACATTTTTTAGCTCAGATACTTCCTTCCAACATGACATCCTCCATGAGGGCACTTATAGGTGCATTTTGAGATGTAGACTGAGCAATGGTAGTTGAGTGATTAGTTTTCATAGTATTCATTATGATAATGAAATGGATTATGAAAGTGTTTAATATTTTAGTACTTCTACCACAACTCCATAGATGTGTCTCAAATCTTTACATAGCTCATTTAGATGACTATGTATGTCATTTATATGACACTGACTGTATGGCACCTTATGATTGTACCCTCATGGATTATTGCTTTGGAGATGAGATTGAAAGGTGAGGGGACCAATAAGGACAATGGAAACATGATAATTAACCTATTTCCACCATATGAAACCACTATCAAATCATGAAGATTCTAAAAATGATGGAAACCTACCTGTTATTTTCAAATGAGACCAGTCTACAAACTTGAGATGATTTTCTCATAAAAAATCATGAAACACTAAACAAAATATGGATATCATTTGAGGAGAGATAAAACATATAGAATCAAAATCTCTAGGTGGATTGTATAGACTTCTCTAAACCAAAGCAAAACCTATAGGGTTCATAGATTAGCAAGTAAATTAGATAGGCCAACTTCTTAAGAATGGTTTATAAAGCACATGCCACCATTCTTATACAACCAAACATAAAATAAAATATAATTTAGTTTAGAAGACACCCCTAGGATCATTTTTCCTAAAACCTCTCTTGTTGGCCATACCATTTGAAAATTTGAGGGTCATTCTCATGTGCCAAGTCTAATGGAAGAAGAGAGAAGTGGTTTTCTCAATTTATTTGAGATTCTAATCAAACTAATCACTAAAAAAAGTGTGTGGAAAACTAAGGGACACTTATAAAATGTCCTCAACTATAGGAGGCTATACAATTATATACACCTCATTAAATGCTCATTTTTTCTAAGAAAACTACCTTTTCTTCTAAATAACCCACCACTTTTTAGTTATAAATAGTTATTTAAGAATTTTTAGGACACATAGGGTGTTACATCACCTTTTGAAACCTTCACATTTCCTAAGGAGGCTTTAAAAATCATTTAATGCTCTATATTGACCTCCAAAATGACTCTTAGGACTAAAAAGATTATGACCAAGTCTAGATACACATAAAATCACACCAAATGAGCTATGACATACTTCATGACATTATAATAGGCCCCTAAAAACCTTTAAAGATCAAGTTTTTACCTATAGGGGTCCCAATTTGACATATAAGGTCAAATTTGGTCAATAAAATGGTGACTCATAAGGGTAGCATGTCTATTATGCTAAAGATTAGTAGCCTTATTTTATCCATGGGCTTAGGGAGTCATCTAAAATCTAAAATAAAACAAGGAGACCTAACACTTAACAACAAGGCTTTGACCAAGACAAGACAACAAATTACCTCAACCACTCAAAACAAAGGACATACGTAAAGCAAAGAAAACACACTAACAAGACACACACATGTGCTTAAATCACTTAGGGAAAATAGAAAACAAATAAATATGCACAACTATTAATTAAGCATACTTCCTTTTCAAGATCAAAAGAAAATTTCTTTGAATCTTCTTCTTCATGAGATGAATCATAGTGCCAATCATGTTGCTCTTTGGATTAGATGTTTGGTAGATCAAACCTATTCTTCAGCACTTCACTTGATTTGCTCTCAAGTAGATCATCCTTAAAAACTTCTCCAATGTAAAATTATTCCTTTTTAATTTGTACACATACCTCATATTGTTGCCCACTCCTCATCTCATGATCAACTTGTATCTTCTTGGTAGGCATGGCTTCAAGAGGAGTAGTTTTTTGTTCCTTAGAATATTGAGGCCAATAGAATCTAGTTTTATCCTTTAAAAGCTTATGATTTCAAACATATCATCATGGGATGCATATTCCTCTTGAAAGTACAAATTTGAAAAGTTTTTTCTTCTTTGCATACTCACTTGAGTGTCAAGGTTGGCTTCTCTTTTTTTGACTAGATCGTAGCCTCCTTAAAGAGGAGTATAACTTACTCTAATGATTACAAACAAGTCATCCTAAGGTTTATTATAGACTTGTTCTTACCCATCTATGATATCTTGGGTAGTGATGGAAGAACCAATATTTATTTTCTCTTTTTTGACACAAGGAAGACATTTTTCAATATCAACACAATCAAAAGATTTAACACAAGAAATCACCTCTTCCTCAGTATTTAGAACCTCTTTAGGTATCTCAAGTTATATCTCAACTATTATAACCTAACTTTGCTTTTCAAGGACTGAAATATCATCAATTTATTTCTCCTTCTTGGTGATGCCAATGCTAGGCATTTTGTAATCAGGTGACCTAGCCTAATGAGGCTGCCAAGGAGCTATGTTTTATTCAAACAAAAAAATTGAATTCTTATCAACCAAATACTCCTCTTTAGGTTCCCACACCACAATTCCATCAAGGTAAATGGTGATAGTGTGAGGAAAACATGAACTAGTTGGTGGAGGTGGAACATAGAACTCAACATCAAATTAAGAATGAATTTTAGGGGATCCTTTTAGGAGTTCTTGAGGAAGTGTGAGCATACCTTGGGATAAAAAAACTTGGTTTTATTCCTTCCATTTAATAATCACTTAATTTAAATCTGATTCATCTTGAACACTCTCTTGAGGAAGGTTAGATGGGGTATGCTTAGGCATAGGATCTTATTTTGGCTCTAAACCTTCTATCACACCTTGACTCAACAATTTCATTATCAACTCTAACTCTTCAATTTGCTTAGCTAGGTTCTCTTATAAAACTATCTATTTAAGTTGATATGCATCTTCATGATGATAAGGATTACAAGAGGGATGATATGGAAAAGAATAGGTCTCTTGAGGAAGGATGGGAGGGGCTTGCATAGGATCAAGCTCTTTCTCAAGTTCATACTCTTTATCAAGGATTTTATCCCCTTTCTTCTCCCATGATTCCACTACCTTATTCTATCTTAGGATGTTATTATTAAGAGTCTATTCTTGAAGTAGTTATGCAATTTTAGGAGTGGATGAAGTGTTCAAGAAACTTGGGATCTCCGTAGGTTTGGATTCTCCACCTTGTCTCCAACTTAGGATTTCATATCTAGAAGTTTCTTATTGAGATGGGGATGTAATGGGAGAGGGAAATTAGGGCTTATATTCCACTTCCTTTGTCGATAAGATGGATTGATTCATTTTCTCATTGGCTAACTCAGTCTACCTATCAAGGTTTGCTTCAAAAACAAAGTTTTTCTTTCCAATTGATTGGGAAAAATATGACTTTGATAAGCTTGATTGGGTCCATGATTAGGGGTCAAGTATAACTGATAGAAATATTGAGGAGGTGGATATGAGGGCTAATAGATTTGGTGAGGCTATTCCTCATGAAATATTATCTTATCTTCTAAGGATGAAACTAGACCACTCACATCTAGCACCTCACTTTTTATCCTTTGCCATGTTTCTCTCTCAATAGGTTCCCACTCTCTTTTAAAAATATCTAATGCATCTCTCACATTATTAATGAGATGACTAGTAACATCTTGGCCATGTCCCCTTTATGTGTCAAGATCCATCATGTACATATCATAGCCAAAGAGAGTTTTCTTGAAAGTTGAAATGGACTGATTTGAGAATGATGAGGTTGACTAGGAGGAGAAGATATTGAGAAGGCTAGTTATAACGCTGATACAACTCATGACAAGGTTGATAAGGGTCATATTGAGGTTGGTAAGGATCATGAAAAGGCTAATAAGAATCATACAAAGGTTGATAGGGAATGCCATAAGCTTAAGATATCTCATCAACTTATGTAAAACAATATTCAATGCCAAAACTAGCCATGGAACTTCATTGAGAATCAAGAACACAAAGAAAAGCTACCAACAATCATCAAAATGAAAACTTTGGTTACTTAACTAGCTGATGTAACTTCAGAGTCACCATCGATGCTTTAATAGATCCCTCCAAAGGCTAATGTGTTGAAAGACAACAACAAAAATCTTTCAACTTCTTGGATAATGAGTCCCACTAAGTATGCCAAAAATTATTGTCACTTGGATTTACGCCCATTAAGGAGATGTCTCATCTCTCCTCATCCAAGTGGCACAATTGAAACACTTTTAGACTATGGGTAGCCTAAGAATGAGGTGAATATATAGATAGGGATAGATACCTTGATGTACCACTTTTATATCACTACTAAACCTATGCTTGCAAGGAAAAGAGAGACAAAACTGAAATTAAACTATCCTAAAAGTGGTGATACACCAAATTAATTTATAACTACCAACCAATTACATGTCACACATGATATCAAGAGACTAACTAGGCATACACTTCTCTAATCTAATTATTTTCACATTAGCATTTCATTATGAGGTTAGGATGAATGTTTATACTATGAGGACTAGACAAGAGGCCTATAATGGCACTATTGAGTAGACTAACTCATTCAAACTTGACACTTCATAAAACACTTCACATGACCTACAAGAAGAAGCTTTCAAACTTTAAATAGATGAGAGAATGAGACAACAATGCTAAGGAAACAACAGTCATCACTAATAAAGATCAATCATTAAATTTAACACATTATTAATGGTCATAGAAGAGGTAAAATCAGTAGTCTTTATTGATTCATGGTATGCAAATGAGTACGGCTTCACCATACTTAGGTTGAGCATCCTTGTAATAGCCAAAATGGCTAGATCTTATAGAACTTGAGAGAGAGAAGAGAAGAAATAATTATAAAGGTCAAAAGGAAAAGTTTCAAGTTGAGAAAAGGAATTACATCTATATAATAATGAAGTAGGAGACAAACAATGTAAGTTTTGATAGGATAAATGGATCTCCAAACTATGCAACTCATGAAATGTGGTGTAAGAGTTTTCATTCTCCACAAGAAAACTACCTTCATCATTCACCCCTATTTTAACATCCCAAAACTAACTAGGGATAGATATCATGATTATAATGAGAGGGATGGGTTGTATACATTCTCTTCCATGCATTGGTTGCATTCCTAATCACCTAGATTCCTCTAAAAGTGAGCCATCATTGCCTGTAATAAAAAAACTCATCTTTCACACTCCTTACACATTTGACTTCCAAAAGGCTTCAAATTCTCATGAAAATACATACAAAGGGGTGAATGGCATGTTTCAATTCCATACATGGCCTTAGATTTCTTAGATTCACCTTAAAAGGACTTTCACTTGAAGTTTTCACCCTTCTCACTATCATGTTCATTATGCTAGTTCTAACTAGCTAAGATGAGGGCTCCTATCGAGGCACTTAGGATTTATTATAAAGTAATAAATTATCATGAGGAGTTATCCTAAGTCTTGATATTCCATCCCATGTGATTGCCATCTTTAGACTCCTTCTAGAACCTACAAAACACACACAAAAGTCAAGAAACCCCTATTTTATAATCCATCTATATAATTTTGTATAGTCCAAAAGGATGGGGAATAGCCTAAGATATTCCCCTACATCATCCAATTAATTTCCATTCATTTCTAGTCCATTATAATTTTTCTCCATCCTCATCTTCCCAATCGGGTCATTATCCAAGGGTTTGCAAGGGTTTTAGGTCCTTTAAGCCCTTAAGCTTCATTCATAAAGATAGAAAGTTAGAGTTGAAAAACAATTACACAAGATAAATTTATATGACCCCTATCAACTTATATAAACTACCTTGACCTCCATTCACATCCTCAGAGAAGATGTTAGCACTCAAAGTTAGATTATCGAGCTTGATTCTTCATTTCTTATAGGCTTGAATTGGTCTTGAGCTCAAAAATAGATTCCTTGTGCTTTATATACAAGGTGTAATATTGGATACATATATAGTAACCCTATAAACATTCTCCAATCTATTTTAGTGATCACTTAAGGTTATAAATTAAGTTGACCCCCCATTTGGATTATAGGCCTAAACATGCCTAACAAGCCTGCTTACTTACTTGAGGGTTTAGAGCACCCTATTGAGTTTCCTCCTTTTTTGATTAGTTTTTCATTTTTTTTAGGTGTTATTAAGCTTCCTAAACCTCTATTTAATGTCCAATTATCTCCTGGTCTACCCTCTTACCTCCAATCCTCAAGACTCAGGGTTCGCAACCTAAGGAAGTACCCTTTGTCTAAGATAAAATATAGGGTACTTCCCATGTTCTCCTAGACAAAATTAATGTTTTAGGGGATTATCCAAGTTTTTTATACCCTATACATAAAAAATTTCTCATTATCAGATCAATAGACCCCCTAACTCCTTCAAATTCCAAGGTAGACTCCTAGAAAAGGGACTATGTGCAAGATTTTAGAATGTAGGTTGTATATTGCTTGATGTGAGTCCATTCTATGCATGATTTTCATATTAAATATCCTATTGAATCTTATTTGATCATAATTTATGTATTTCCAATCCACTCATCACTTTTTACTTTCATGTACCTCTTCATATACCTTGAACTCTCAAGACTATGTGCATTTTTCCTAACTATGTTTTGATCTTAGAATGACACATGTAGGTGATCATGCTTGTTGAAACCTATGTATAGTGTTTTAAAAATTAATTAGAGTCCTTTAGGATAATTTGATACTTATTTGGACCCATTTTTCTCATCTTTATGTACTACTTACACTTACACCCTCAAACTTGCTCAATGTTGTCACAATCAAACACAGTCAACTATGTTGGGATAAGTATGATCCTATAGGTGACTTTTATCTTTGAAACTTATGTTATAAAAACCATGGGGAAACACTATGGTATTAGTAAGTAATGTAATATGATACATGTTCCAACATTTTTAGGTCTCCATACCTAAGATCACACTATGGGCTATGAAAATTTACAGTCAGCTATAGGTCAACCTCTTAGGTAAGACAAACCTATAGATGAGTATAGGACTTAAAACACCACATACCATATTATTTTTATGATCCTTAAGATCATAAATTTCAATTTTAATATTTGGAACCATTCAAACATGTTGGTATAGTCTAGTTTTTCCACTTTAGGTGAAGAGGACTCTTTGGGTTCAAACATGTAGATGTTAATGCAGGATTTTATTGTTCCAATAGGCAACTTTGAGCCTTCCAACAACCATCTTACCTAATTAAAATTCCTATCTCATTTTTTAGAGCTCATCTCCTCTATAGAGGCTAAATTTTTTAGTCATTTAGATTTATCAAAACTCTTTATAAAAAATTTATCTGACCTTGACAAAATTCTTAGGTGCTCTATTTTCCTATTTTAGGGATTTTATCCCTGAATACATAGTCATTGCCTTTGGGAGTGACCTTCCACCTTATCTAATAATCTAGTGTTCCAAACATGTATTTTAGGATATCTTAAACATTATATTACTTTAGGGTGATTTCCTCCACATGATTCAACTCTCCATATGACACCGCATCCCTCTATTATGACCACCTATAGGTGGACATTTGCACATACAAGTAGTGAGGATGAGTGAGTTGGTAGAATATATGGTTTGTGAGATTCAAAGGATATTTTAGCTTCCTCAAAGAATAAAAATAGACTCATTTCATAATCAAGGACCTTTTTCATCTTAGATACTTCCTTTCAATATGACATCCTCCATGAGGGCACTTGTATGTGCATTTTGAGTTACAGATTGAGCAATGGTAGTTGAGTGATTAGTTGTCATAGTATTCATTATGCCAATTAAAGGGATTAGCTTTATTTCTTCTAATATGAGAGTGTTTTCAATGTTCTAGGACTTTTACCATAACTCCATAGATGTGTCTGAGAGCTTTAAATAACTAACTTGGTTGATTGTGTATGATAGTCATATGGCACTGACTGTATGGAACCTTATAACTGCACCCTCATGGAGTATTACTTTGGATATGATATTTAAAGGTAAATTCACCAATAAGTACAATTTAAATTTGATAATGAACCTATATCCACTCTCTAAAACCACTATCAAAATGTGAATATTCTAAAAATAATGGAAACCTACATGTTATTTTCAAATGAGACCAGTTTGTAAACCTAAGATGATTTGCTCATAAAAATACCTTAAAAAACTAAACCAAGAATGGAAAAAATTTTAGTATATATCCAACATCATTTAAATCAAAATTACCAATTTTATTGTATGTACTTCTTCAAACCAAATCAAAACCTATAGGGTTTACATATTGGTAATCAAATTAGATAGGCCAACTTCTTAAGAGTAGTTCATAAAGCATAGGCCATAATTATTGTATAAATAAACATTAAATGTAATATGATTGAGTGTATAATACACCCCCAAGATAATTTTTCTTTAAACCTCTCCTGTTGGTTGTACCTTCTAAAAAAGTGAGGGCCATTCTTACTTGCCAAGCCTAGCGAAAGAAGAGAGAAGTGATTTTCTCAGTTTATTGGAGCTTCTAATCAAACTAATCACTATAAAAAGAATTTGGAAGACCAAAGGACACTTTTTAAATGTCCTCAACTATAGGATGCCATAAAATTTTGTACACCTCATTAAATGCTCATTTTTTTCCAAGAAAAATGCCCTTTCTTTTGAAGAAATTACCACTTTTTAGTTAAAAATAGTTACTTAAGACTTTTTAAGACACATGGGGTGTGACATCACATTTTAAAACCTTCATATTTCCAAAATAGGTTGTAAAATGCAGTTAATTATCTATATTGGCCCCTAAAATAACTCTTAAGAATAAAAATATTATGACTAAGGCTAGATACACATAAAATCACACCAAATGAGTTATTACATACTTCATAACATTATAATAGGCTAATAAAAACCTTTAAATATCAATTTTTTACCTATAGGGGTCCCAATTTGACTTATAGGGTCAAATTTGGTCAATAGTAAGCAAGAAATAAATATACAATAGAAGACAAAATCTATGTTTATACCTTCCTAAAGGATTTGCTTGCAAACTAGTTTGAAGACGTTGAGTTTGGCTTGTGAGCTCAAAGTATTTTGCAATGTTAATTCCATGTAGGCATCATCTCTCCTTATTCACTTGATATTTGTATTGTTAATGGTGTGAGAATTTGAATATTCTTTTTAGATTTATACATAATAACTCTACACTCAAAAAACTTCCCCTATAATGGCCAATTAGCCTTGTATTTATAGGCTTAGTAAATGATTATGAACCATTGATCTAATAGCAATATAAATGGTGGAAAATGAGTCCTCAAACTCATGATTTCACACATGGAGTGTGTAATATATTCCATTTAAGGTCTTTTTGGAGTGTGGAAGGCATGTTGAAAGAAAAGTGCAATAATGACCTCTTGGAGTCTGTAAGAGAGGTGTAAGAGGAAGAGTGTGTAACAAGGGAATAAGAGCTTGCTTGAACTCCTCTTTCTAGATGAATTTCCTGAGTGAGATAACTATTGTGAGGTAATAAATCACTTTTATTTTAGGGAAAATAGATAATTCTAAATTCATGGAATTTTATAATAGAGGAATAATTAAGCTAGTTAATCAAGGTAATTAATTGTCAAATATAAGAATGGTGCACTTTGAAATGTTCATTTGTCAATAAAATATTCATTTAATTGGCCTATAATAACATTTTCAAAGATTCAATTTCATTAAGGTTGTAATTAATCAGATAAATATTATGATATGATCCATTGCCCTAATCAGGGATGTGTCACTGTGATTTTAGATTAAAATGATAGTTGTGAGGGTAAATTAGACTTAATGATACTTTTCACTTGAATTTATATGTTATTGAAAAAATTTGTTCTAAGTTTAGTTTACACATGGAAGTGTTTAAAATAAAGTGTCTACATGATTCCCCTATTTGAGAAGACATTACGAGACACTAGGCACAGTAACATCTTTTCAAAGAATGAAAAACTCATTAACAAAAAGTTGAAAAATTAGACAAATAAATAACTATTGACCCATGATGCCCCTTAATAGGGATTTTAGGGATTAAATACATGGATGGGCTCTCAAAAAAGATAGGAAGAAGCAAGAAGAACGCTAAAATTAACCCATGAATGAGATGAACCCACTTGAGCTAATGCTTGTATGTTGTGATTCCAATGGTTTGATAACAATAAAATTAAATTGGCCCCAAGGTGGGGGAAAGTGGTAAGGATACATCCAAAAATAAGAAACACACTTTGACTTTCCCCAAACAAGATAAAAGCTATGAGCTTAGAATTAGAAGAAAGGCTAAGTGATGAATTGGCCCCAAATAGGGTAGTCTTGGTTGATCACAATAATATGCCATAATATGGAATTTTTGAACATTGATTAACTAATTTTCCCTAATATGGTGTATTTGATCATTGACTAACTAATTTACCCTAGTATATCATATGTAAGTGTTGATTAGTTTGAATGGTTTGCCCCAGTGGGGTAGAGGTGTTGTTTTGATAAATTATTTACCCTAATAAGGCAGATTTATTTGGATATTGGTTTAAATTATTGATCAATTTTCAAGCATAGATCAAGGATTTAACATGTTGTATAGATTAAAGATGAGATGAATGATGTAAATTTAGGTGCAATGGTATAATGACTTTCTCAAAAAATGAAGAAGCCACCAAAAACTAGGCACATGTGAGTGCTAAATGGAAATGAGCGAGATGAGAATTATTGAAGAATGAGGTAATTGGATTGGAATAATATGAATTTTAATGAAACAAGGATGGTTGAGTTAACCTTAGAAACTGCAAGTAACTAATTATTACTTACATAATCCAAATGGACTTTAGGCCAATGCAGTTCTCCCATAAATCAAGAGGAAATGGAATGAATGAAATGATTATGACTTTTTGTATACGCTCTAATATGTGATGAGTAACATATAAAGTAGCCATGTTGTTTAGTTTATTTCATTAGATTGGTAGAAAAGGATAATTTCTAATGTAACATTTCTTGTTAGACCTCTAATTCTAGATTTTTGATATAGCACAAAATGATATGCACCATGATATAAAACACCATGATGATCTGGCCATGATGTGTATAAGGACTGACCCTAGATCCAATATACAATTGACAATAATGCATCAATGATAAAATACATTATGATAATGCTAATGTATGCCAATGGATGGACTCAAGTATAGCTACGTGACAAGAAGCACCATAATGATGACCTTGTTATCGTAATGGACTGAGGTAATGCAATAACAAAAAAGTTAATAAACACATAAACAAACTATCAATCAAACACAAACTAAAAATAAAAAGCAACAAAAAGCATAAAATGGTTAACTAATCATATGTTTACTTCTCTCTGATACTAGGGTTGTATGGACATGAGCATTACCCTTGGATATCTCACTCCCAATTTCTAAAAGACACTGTCAGGACAAGATGATAATGTGGATGGAAGGGGAAATAAAAGAATAAAGAAGAGGTCACAAGCAAACAAAAACCAAAAATAAAAAGCAACAAAAAGCATAAAATGGTTGATTAATGACATGTTTGCTTCTCTTTTGATGATATCATTATATGCACATGAGGTATTACCCTTGGATATTTTACCCTTAAGCTCTAAAGGATAACTATCATGACAAGACAATAACATGGATAGAAGGGGAAATAAAAGAATAAAGAAGGGTTGGTTGAGTTGACTCTAATTACACCATGAAAGTGGATATTGCTTACATAGTCCAATGGACTTCAAGCCAAATGTAGTTCTCCCAGGGATTGGTAAAGAAGAAAAATGATGATTATTTATACCTATATGTGTATCACAAGTGCTATTAGTGTTTAATAACACTTCTCATATTATATTTTAGAGAATTCATGGCATGAGTAGCAGGTTTTTGTAACCTCATTACCTATAGTGAAATAGGGGTAGAGATATTTAAAATGTTCCACAAATTTATATTACTTGGTGGTTGGGAGCCACCATGGTCCTAGTGAATTTTGAAGTATCTATGTTGATATTAGTGAGTTATGAACAAATTTCTATACTAAAGACTAATCTAAACGAATATTTATAGTGATATCTATACTAAAGTGATTTGGTTTAAAAAAGAAGCAAAAGAGAAGGGTAGGGCAGAAAGAGAATATGTGATTATTGATCCTTGAATTAAATATTATGACAAAATTTCAATTACAACTGAATGTGCATTTAACTAGTATATAGTGCAAAATAGCATAAGCTCAGATCTCATTATATACTAAGAAAAATTTTAAGGATAATATGAAGGGATACAAGTAAGAATTAAATTTACTTTAAGGATTTGTTTCTACATTTAAATAGTATTTGCACATCCTAATGCAGAATAGATGAAACAAAGTAAATTCAAGATCATTCAACTAATCTAGCATTTGCACAAATTAGCAACCTTATATCAAAGATGCAAATTCAAAATACATGAAACCATTCAAATTCAAGACATGGAACCAATAATTGAGAGATAAATCATGAAACAATTGACACAAAAAAACTCATAAAAAAAATTTAATATTCCTTATCTATATTAACTTCTCCAAAGTATACAAATTTTGCTCAAAACTCTCTCTCCTTTACAAAATGGAAATACTACCTTTTATAGAAGGATAAAGTAGTATATTGATTAGTTACAAGATACAAATGTACAAAGATAAGGATAGCTATCCTTATTTACAACTCTAGAATACATTTTCTTTTCCAAATGGACTAACCTAGAGGCAAATACGCTAACAAACTAACATATGCCTTTACAAAAAAATATTCCTCTTTCAAAATGTTACAAAGTTTTACAAAATGGAATATTATTTAGTTGGTTGGTGGTCCCTACACTTAAGAACTCACTTGCTACTTCTGGAGGATGTTCATGGCCTTTTGATGTTGTTCACTAACTAGCTCCAAGTTTATAGCTAGTTTTAGAAGACAATATTCCTCTTTATCAACTAGCTCATTCAATTCCCTATCATTTCTATCCATGGCTTCCTTGATGCTCTTGGCCTCAGTTATCCTTTCCTTTACATTAAATATTATTGGGTGAATATTTTTTCAATCAACGTACTGATCAACAAAATAGGTCTGATCAACCACAGCAGGAAGATTGGTCAGCCAAGTGTGTAGCTTTACTACATCAACCGGAGACAAATATCTCCTCTCATCAAGGGGAGGTTCCCTATAGATACGTAGGAGCTATATATAATATAAATAAGCAGAAAATAACACATGGGGGAAAGATAAACCATCCATCTCTCTTATTTTAGAGATGATGCACATAGACAAAGGAGAAAATCCTGGTGTAAACACTGAAGGCACTTCTCTTCTTTCAGAAGTGTTCTTGTAGGAAAAAGTAGGAGTTTATTTTAGGTAGTGAAATAACTAGTTAACCAGAGGGTGTAGTAACAGCAAGATGAAGTAAAATGCAAAGTTTCCACCTCAACTACCCAAACAGTATATCACAAAGGATAATGGGGGCACAAAGTCACCCCAGAATCCTTAACACAAAAATAAAAGAAAAAAACAGACTAAAAGCAAATTGTGGAAGCACAAAGTCTTCCCACAGTTGGTTTCAAGACACTTCCCTATTACCTTCACTAATTCTACTTACCAAATTAAATGAATAAGGACACCTTCAAAAGATAGACGTAAGAATGATCTTCAAAAATAATACAAGTCAGAAAAGCACAAAGTCTGTGAAAAAATTGCTTTCTCATTCAGATAAAAATGAAAATGAAATTACAACCTGAGCTCAAAGTCTCAATCTTCGTCTTTCAAAATGGGCAGAGTTTCGCTCTTGTAAAAATGAAAAGTCTCCCTTACAAATAAGAGAAAATACAAACTTATAGCAACTACGCAAGGATTGGTGCCTTTTTCCATGGGATAGCCCATGCTGCAGTCAACGTCTTCAATGCGTCTCCAATTATGTCTAGAGAGACCATGTTGAGAATAGTACGCTACCATAACTATGGTGTGTCCCTTCATCTAATATGTCTCCTCCTTAATATGGATTGTTTGGTCATTTGCATATTTGTCTTTAATTCATGGAAGAAAACAAGTCGCGTCCTTACTTTGGTATGCTCAGAAGTCTACTCGATCCACTATTCTACCTACTAGAAATAACTCTTTTGAAGACATTTTTGGTCCCCTTTGCATCGATCTTCTCTTCCTTTTAGCAATTTGAGCCTTCGGGCTCTCTTTTCATTTAATCACTTGGTTCTTCCTTTAAGTTCTGTGCTCTATTTGAATTTCCATATATTTTCCCTCACTTTAAATTTGACGTCTGAGGGGCCATCAATGGTCGCCAACTACTTGAACCATGTTGAACCTTGAACCTATGAACCTATGAAAGTTCATTGGTTTATTGGTTCATTCTATCTCTTTTGTTCCATCGCTTCCTGGTTCAATCGCTTTCCTGCTCTTTGGTTGAACCATCCGTTGAACCACTTATTTTTTGCTTCTCTCTTGACTGAGGCCGCCTTTGAACTTTTGAACCTATGAACCATTGAACTTTGAACTCCTTCAATTCAAATTTCAATTGGTTCAGTGGTTTATTCTGTGTCTCACTCAAACACTGCTTCCTTTATCTTTCTAAGCTCTGGTTGAACCTTTGAACCTTGAACCCATTGAACCTTTTGGTTCAATGGTTCATTCGATTCATCTACTGAAGCCCCTTTTTGTCTAAGTCCATGAAAGTTCCTTTTTGCATCTTTATTCAAGCTTTTAAAATGGTCCTTTCTCTATCACCAAGTGCCCCCCACAAGGGTACTTGTCCTTCAGGCTTCAACTTCCCTAGTGGGTTCTTACTTCTTCAGCTAGCTTTTTCTATCAGGCAAAAAGCCTGAAAGAATTCCTTCAGACAAAATGTCTGAAGGAAAGTTTCTTATTACTTGGCCATTCATTCTTTTCTGTTTCTTCTGAATTTTTCTCTGGGTGAATTCCTTTGGACAAAAAGTCCGAAGGAATTTTGCCTTAACATTTTTCTGAGAAAATATTCCTGAAAGTATTCTTTCGGCCTCTTAGACTTAGCCATTTTCTTGAAGGGTTCCTAACTTTTGTTCACTTTTGCTTACTTCCCCCTGTAAGGGTACTTGTTCCTTTGGTTTTGGGGCAGCCCCTTGAACCTACCGATTGAACCAACTTTGGGTCAACGGTCCAATGGTTCAATCGATTCATTCTTCGTTATTTTGGCTAAGTCCTTTTGATCTTTTGCACCAAGCACGTTGAACCAACTTGGTCATTGAACCTTTGAACCAAAGTGGTTTAAATTTCAATGGTCCAAGCCTTTGCCCTTTATCATGTGCCGATTGAACTCTTTTGGTTGAAACAAGCCATTGAAACAATCCTAAAAATGACCAAGTGTTGGAAACTTGTTCTTTCCTGCAGAGTCCATAGAAATCAACCTGTGAATTTTGTAGAACTAAGTTCATAGTTTTCTCTAAGTTTTCTCTTGAGCCTTGAAAGAGTCCATAGAAATGAGTCTACGGAGTCCATAGTTTTAAGCTTGTAGAGTCCATAGATTTCTTCCTTCAAAGTCCATAGATTCAAGCCTGTAGAGTCCATAGATTTTTGAGAAAGCTTTGAAAAATGAAGAACTTGAATGCTCAAAATAATTTTTGAAAGGGGAAGAGAGGATTTTGGTCTGTAGGACCGAAATAGTTCAAATGTTGTCCCAAAAATGAGTGATATTTTTAGGGGACAACAGCTAGCTCCAATTGGGGAACTTCCTTCAGTTGAAAAGTTGGAACAGCTGAGGGGAGTAGAAACTAGAATCTCCAGTGCCTTGAAGTGTGCCATTGGGCTACGAAGTCATGCTACCCAAAAATAAAGGCTCCAAAAAAAAATGAAAATCACAAAATAGAACTAAAGACTATACAAATATACATATGTACAAATGATCTTATTTGATGCCTCAAGATTTGAAGTGCTTTAGATGCTGCCCACTGCGAGATAGTGAGAATGGTGTGCCATCCTGATAAACTAGCAAAAAAACATTTTGTCCCCAAAAATGGTGATAGGTAAATGGAACTCTCCACCAAGAAACCAAATTTTTGCGTCTTCCTCTTGGCCTTTTCTTTTTCTTGCTCCATGGTAGGACGTGGTCTTCAAACTAAAAACCATAACTCCTTGCTCTCCCTATGAAGAGTTCCTTTTGCTGACTTTGAAATATAGCAGTATGGTCCACCACCATAGCTTGTTGTTCTACTGGTCTAGTCTAGCACATGCTTTGATTGTCAGCAGCAGACCCCTGACAAACCATCAGCTCAGCATCTCCTTTGTTGTGAAGGAGTTTGATTTCTTCATCTCAAGCAGTTTTCAATCCGAGCAATAGAGATGCATAGCCAACTATGCAAGAATTGCTGCCATCAGATTTCAGGATCCAAGCATCATCAAAAGCTGATCTTGTATCAAATTTCTCTTCATGGGAGATGGAAGATCCTTCTTGATTTATACTATGCCCTACCAATTTTTTTGATGCCTTATTTGGATGAAATCTTGGATTGCCAGCTACAGGACTTTCATCAGCTGGGACATGAGCGTCCTCTATGGTCATGAATTAATTACCCCTACTTGAAGGCTCAAACAAAATTTGAGAAGTAGGGGCTGATGTTTGGGTAACCACAATCTTTGCCTCAGACAGGTTCGCACCTAATTCTCCACTAATGTTTAATTGCTCAGGATTGGCTTGTAGGGATTCAAACTCAGACTTTTGAATTTTGGATTTCTTAACATGATCAATCATGTCAAATGACTAAGATGGACTTGGAAGAGAGGATGGGAGTTCATCCTTTTGGTTTTTTAGAGGGGGAGGACTGATCTACAAAGTTGAAGTAGAAGGTGCAGAGATGTTTGATGTACTAACCTTCTTGGCAATCACTAGGTCCTTTGACTAGAAAGGTAGAGTGGTTCTCCACTTAGCAATTGGAATTTTAGGCTAAGTTCATTCCTCTTTTCTTTCTTTATCAGCTTGTTGGGTTGACTGATTCTCAGACTGGGTGGATACTGTGTATGATTCTTTGACTACTTCACCTTCACTTCTAGGTTCATCCTGGTAATTCAGGAAACTAATGTGCAAGTCACCAGCTGATTCTTTGAGATCTTCCCTGAAGAGATCAGTGCCATTTTCTTACTTGAACTCAAGTTGGAAATAGGAAACATGTTTTGTTTCCAGATATCCAACTACTGAGTTGGTTGGAGGTGCTTCAAGGGCAAGGTTCCTTTGTGGGGGAGGAAGATGATTTGGTTGCCCTTGACTTTTGGTAGCATTGCCTTGATATGGTTGATTAAGGAATGTCCTCCTTGGTATATCTTTATATAGAGGAGTAGAAGACATACCTTGTGCCATTTGCCTTTTCAAGGCTAGCAATTCATTTTCCAGCTTTTGTACCATTGGGTCAGTGGTGACTATGGGTGAGTATTCAGAAGATGAAGAGGGTTTACCTCTGTTAAGATCTCTCCTTATCTTTCCTACCAAGATAAGGTCATCTTCTAGCTCAGTAGCCAAGTCTTGAGTAGCCTTAAGGTCTATGTGTCTAGCCTGTATCAACAAAAAACTCACTTCAGGTAGCTATGAGTTGATGAAGAAACATTTGAGATTTTGAGGTGTCAGTTGGGTGACCATGGGAATCCTATGCCTCAGCTTGTTAAACCTAGCAATAAAATCCCTCATAGGCTCATGAGGTTCCTTCTTCATCTGAGTGAGCTAGGCCAGCAAAGCATGCACATCATTTGTAGGCTTATACCTAGCTTCAAACTTGGCTTTGAGTGTATCCCAGTCAGTCACCGATCCAGCTTGCAAATGGTAAAACCAGTCTGCAACAGCACCTTGTAGGGTCCCCACAAAAATCCTGACTACCACGTCTTCAAATTCCACCCCTATAACACCACAGGCTATGCTAAAGGTTGTAATGTGTTCATCAGGGTGAACTATCCCATCACCAAAGAATTTGGGTAAATTCTTTCTTGAACTATGTGGGAGTTCATGTAGAGATGGAGTCAAGTTGAGTGGGCCAAAAGAGTTACCCCAAGGGCCTCGAACTACCATGATTTAATTATGTAAAATAGGGATAACAAATCTGGGTGGATTGGTCAAATTGTGAATCAAAAATGGAAAAGGATTGGCCCTGCTTCAGCTTGAGGCTTCAAACTGTGCACTCTTTCCCAACAACTCTGGTTTTGTAGACTAGATAATATAATGGAGGTGGAGGAAGATGGTAAGGCTATAATGAAGAATGGGTAGGATACATAATGGAGTCACCAGAGTCTGTAATGGATAAGGGTATAATGATAATGGGTAAGACACAGGTGATGTTTCAATCTAAAACTTGAGGTTCCAAATTGCACAAAATTGTTGTGTCCCCAGCAGAGTTGCCAAAAATTGTTGGGTGAATATTTTGTCAATCAGCATACTGATCAACAAAATAGGTCTGATCAACCATAGCAAGAAGATTGGTTAGTCAAGTGTGTATCTTTACTATATCAACCAAAGACAAATATCTCCTCTCATCAAGGTGAGGTTCCCTATAGATACGTAGGAGCTATATATAATATAAATACGCAAAAAGTAAGACACAGGGGTAGAATACATCATCCATCTCTCTTCTTTCAGAGATGATGCACATAGACAAAGGAGAAAATCTTGGTGTAAACACTGAATGCACTTCTCTTCTTTCAGAAGTGTTCTTGCAGGAAACAGCAAGAGTTTCTTTTAGGTAGTGAAATAACTAGTTAACTAGAGGGCATAGTAATAACAAGATGAAGCAGAATGCAAAGTTTCCACCTCAACTGCCCAAAGAGTATATCACAAAGGATAATGGGGGCATAAAGTCACCCTAGAATCCTTAACACAAAAAGAAAATAAAAACACAAACTAAAAGCAATTGTGGAAGCACAAAGTCTTCCCACAATTGGTTTCAGGACACTTCCCTATTACCTTCACTAATTCTTCTTACCAAATTAAATGAATAAGGACACCTTTAGAAGATAGATGTAAGAATGATCTTCTAAAATGACACAAGTTAGAACAGCACAAATTCTATGAAAAACTTGCTTTCTCATTCAGATAAAAATGAAAATGAAATTACAACCTGAGCTCAAAGTCTCAGTCTTCTTTCAAAATGGGCAGAGTTTCACTCTTTTAAAAATGAAAAGTCTCCCTTAAAAATGAGATAAAATACAAACTTATATCAACTATGCAAAGATTGGTGCCTTTTTCCATGGGACAGCCCATGCTACAGTCAACGTCTTCAATGTGTCTCAAGTTTTGTCTGGAGAGACCATGCTAAGAATAGTGCACTGTCATAACTATGGTGTGTCCCTTCATCTAATATGTCTCCTCCTTAATATGGATCGTCTGGTCCTTTGCATATTTGTCTTTACTTCATGGAAGAAAACAAGCCGCGTCCTTACTTTGGTGTGCTCAGAAGTCTACTCGGTCCACTATTCCACCTACTGGAAATAACTCTTTTGAAGACATTTTTGGTCCCCTTTGCATCGATCTTCTCTTCCTTTCAGCAATTTGAGCCTTCAGGTTCTCTTTTCATTTAATCACTTAGTTCTTCCTTTAAGTTCTGTGCTCTATTTGAATTTCCACAGATTTTCCCTCACTTTAAATTTGATGTCTGAGGGGCCATCAATGGTCGCCAGCTACTTGAACCATGTTGAACCTTGAACCTATGAACCTATGAAAGTTCATTGGTTCATTTTTTCTCTTTTGTTCCATTGCTTCTTGGTTCAATCGCTTTCTCACTCTTTGGTTGAACCATCTGTTGAACCACTTGTTTGTTGCTTCTCTCTTGACTGAGGCTGCCTTTGAACTTTTGAACCTATGAACCATTGAACTTTGAACTCTTTCAGTTCAAAGTTCAATCGGTTCATTGGTTTATTATGTGTCTCGCTCAAAAATTGCTTCCTTTATCTTTCTAAGCTCTGGTTGAACCTTTGAACCTTGAACCCGTTGAACCTTTTGGTTCAATGGTTCATTTGGTTCATCCGTTGAAGCCCCTTTTTATCTAAGTCTGTGAATGTTCCTTTCTGCGTCTTTGTTCTAGCTTTTAAAATGGTCCTTTCTATGTTTCCAAGTGCCCCATGCAAGGGTACTTGTCCTTCAAGCTTCAACTTCCCCAGCAAGTTCTTACTTCTTTGGTGGGCTTTTTTCATCGAGCAAGAAGCTTGAAAGAATTCCTTTGGACAAAATGTCCGAAGGAAAGTTTCTTGTTACTTGGCCATTCATTCTTTTCTGTTTCTTTAGACTTTTTTTCCGGGTGAATTCCTTTGGACAAAAAGTCCGAAGGAATTTTGCCTTAACATTTTTTTGAGAAAATCTTCTTGAAAGTATTCTTTCAGCCTCTTGGACTTAGCCATTTTCTCAAGGGGTTCCTAACTTTTGTCCACTTTTGCTTACTGCCCCCCACAAGGGCACTTGTTCCTTTGGCTTTGGGGTAGCCCCTTGAACCTACCAATTGAACCAACTTTGGTTCAATTGTTCAATGGTTCAATCGATTCATTCTTCATTATTTTGGCTAAGTCCTTTTGATCTTTTGCACCAATCATGTTGAACCAACACCCATTGAACCTTTGAACCAAAGTGGTTCAAAGTTCAATGGTCCAAGCCTTTGCCCTTTATGATGTGCTGATTGAACTCTTTTGATTGAACCAAGCTATTGAAACAATCTTGAAAATGACCAAGTGTTAGAAACTTGTTCTTTCCTGCAGAGTCCATAGAAATCAAACTGTGAATTCCGTAGAACTAAATTCGTAGTTTTCTCTAAGTTTTCTCTCGAGCCTTGAAAGAGTCTATAGAAATGAGCCTATAAAGTCCATAGTTTTAATCCTATAGAGTCTATAGATTTCTTCTTGTAGAGTCTGTAGATTCAATCCTGTAGAGTCTGTAGATTCAAGCCTGTAGAGTCCGTAGATTTCTAAGAAAGCTTTGAAAAATGAAGAACTTGAATGCTCAAAACAATTTTTGAAAGGGGAAGAGAGGATTTTGGTCTGTAGGACCAAAATATTTCAAATGTTTTCCCAAAAATGAGTGATATTTTTTGGGGACAACAAATATCATGTCCAAGATTATACTATTGTCTACCCTAAATTGGCCTTGACCTTTACTTCATATTTTTTGTGTGACCAAAGTAGCCTTGTGTTTGAATTCATGATGCCTGAGACAGTGGTCTATGCAGGGTCAATGAGCATCGTCCCAAGGAGTTGTTCAATCCTTTTTACTAGATACTCATCATCCTTTAAGAGTCTCTCTAAATCCTTTGACCAAGCACACAAACTCTAGACTTTGCCAATAACAATTCCCAGAATTGCATTCAAATGTCCCAAACTAATTATTTTGAACCCAATAATCTACCTTCCAATTAGTATGTTGATTAACCCTATTATTTTGTCCTCTGAAGCTTTTAATTGGGATGTTATACCCTTATCCACTATATTCTACTGTGATAACGCACTCTACCTCAGCTTCATCATTTTTAGTGCATCAAACATGTCATAGAAGGATTTAATTAACATCTTGATCATTGCCTCTGGTACTGATAACACCACCTAGGTCTCTAGATTTTCTTCCTTTTCCAAATTATATATCTTTTTCTTCATACCCCTGATGCCTGATCTGACCTGAGATGAATGAGCCTTAGCTAGGATTTTTTACATCTTCCTCATGTATGGGGAATTCACTAGGCTAGTATCCCCCAACTAGAGTTAATCTTACAAATGTCTCAAGCTTTTGAAAGGTGAATTCTTTAGTCCCCACCATGGCCTTTCTAGTTTTCACTCTTTCTAATCATGTTATCTTAAGATTGAATTGTATAGTGGTAGTTGGTTCTATGTACTTTTAAAGTTTAATAGCCTCAATATGGGTGCTACTTGAAGCTCTTGGAGTCTCTGTTTGCTTGTTATCTAACCCTACAATGGACACTATTTTTCTCTCTTCCTCCTCCTTCATCAAATCCCTTATCCATGGCTTGATATCATCATGTACATCAATATTGATAGTTTGGATCAAGGCCCATGAGTGGGATAAGGAGGGGATCTTATGCATTTTCCCATAGATGAACCAATCAGGGATGATTGGTTTATGAATGGGGTATTCATCATTGAATAAGTTGATTTCACTCATAGGGTGAGTGAAAGTCAACTTGGGATTCTTTTTCCCAACTAGGACTATTGCTAATTCTACCTTTCTCTTCCTTAATGGTGCTACTAGGACTATATCCAAGGCAAGCTCTTTCCATTATTTTTCTTAGCCTCCTCTATTTGGGTTTGTGTTTCTTTAATATATTCCTCTTCTTCATCAAACACATATGCCTTAGCAAGGACCTTGAAGGCATCCTCCACTATTTCATCAAGCTCTATGGTAATCATGTCTAGGTATTCAATGGGGAATGTTGGTCCTTGAGGAAGGGTTGAGGATGAGGGTCCCTCACTAGGCCTTTCTTCTAACTTTTCCTTGTGAGGACCTTGCGTAATCTATGTTTGGGTCTAGGGAATTTCCATCTATGGTTGCTCTTGAGGGGCCTTGAAGGGCTAAGCAGCAAATAGTACTATAAGGGCCCCATTTTCCATATGTCTCTAAGGGGCTTCTGATCACTAGTCAATCTATGCTCAAGTCTAATGTTATGTCCTTTAAGCCTAGCCAATATTTCTTAAAAATTGTTTGCTTTGATGTATAAGGTGTCATGGACACTAAGTTGGTGCTCATATATTGGCTTGGGCAATTACTTAGATTTCAAATGTTTTGAGACCATGCCATTAAGGTCCCACTGCTCCAACTCATCAAGCTACAAGTTGAAAGATTCCCTATGCCTAGATATAGCATTTATCTGATTCCAATTTTTTAGCACATTTCTACCAATGGTCATAAGAAAGGGATGGAGGAGGCCTTTCCTCTTATCTTTGCACACTCTATCTACACCATGAAGGAGTTGGTATGTAATTTCTTGCTCTACCAGCTTGATGGGAACATAGATGGGGAAATTGTAAGGTTGAATCAAAATCCCTTCAATTTTGATCATTGTACAATCTAGATACAACTAGATGTTTCCCATTATCTCTACTTGTTTATTGACTAGAGGGATAATCTTGGGCATGGGGATCCCTATAATGGATTATACTAAATTAGGATAAACACATAAATGAACTACATATTGTGTCTATATTTGAAAATGTGTAGTTTTTAATAGTGATGGGAAACTATGAATCTACTCTTAGGTGACCAATTTTTGACATAAGGGGTCTTGGTGGAGGCTAGCAAGGCATCCAATAGATAATACATCATGAAGAATAGTGTATTGGTCTTCTTCTTGATGGCCATGAATTGTCATTCTAGATAGATGTTGATCATCTCTCCAATTGGTGGAGTGAGCCCTTTCTCTACCATGAGGTAGATATAGGACACCCAAATCTTATTAGCACAAGTGGTTGAAGGGCCTCTCTATATTCTATTCAAAAAAGTCATAATTACCCTAACCCCCTCTCTAAATGGGGAAACTGGGATATTGCTAGCAGGGTCTCGGATCACATTGTTCCCATAAAGCAACCATGGCCTAAGGATGGTGTCTAAGTCATTCTTGCTAGTTTATTCCTTGATGGTGGGCAAGTCTACTTGGGGTTTCCAAAAAAATTAATAACTCTTGAAGGCCAATGGGGAACTGTATGCAATTCTCCTAAAGGTCCTTCCATGAATAATCCAACCTTGCTCAATTATATAGTCTTTAAAAATGGGAGCAAGGATGTCAATATAGTGGATTACTTTAGGTTTGGTGGAAACATGGTGGAGATTGGCCATTTGGACTACAACCAAGTCATAATATCTTCTATTCATAGTGGCAATCTTTTGTTCCTCCTTCATGATGGGTTGCATCTCTTCAATGGTCCAAAAGAGTTCAGACTAGTTCTTATTACCTTTGTTCAATGTTGTAGTGTCTAGGTATATGTCTTTGAAGACTCTCCCTTCATTGTCTATAGATAGATACAACTCTATCTCATCATTTTGTTGTTGCCTTCAAGCTACCATGGCTTCCAAACTTTCAAATTATCTATTTATGTGTTGTAAATGGTCTCTGGGTTAATTATTTCATGCTCAAATTGTAATTAGACTCTTTTTAACTTGATTGTGATCAATCCAAGATTAAATTAGGTATTTTATGCAACTTTGGGGATCTCTAAAAGCTTTAATGGTGATGGATTACCTGGACTTAGGCTCACTCATTCCTCAAATTTGATTTTGACCTTTACCTTTTATACGATTGCCTTTACAAGCACACAAGATCTTCATTTTTCTCATTTTATGCTTGTGTGACACTTGCATCTATCTGGAAACTTATGCAGCATTTTTCATTAGTTCCTTCAAAGCACTAGCCATTATTATTTAAAATTTTCCCTTTTTTTTGTTCCATCAGATCATTGCCTAGGGATCAATGTGAGCTATTGATCATGATCTAGGATTTCATATGTCATTAGCCATCTTTGCATCTATCCCTATGGTTGTGCCACTTGGCACCTTCACCAGCTTTCTGAGCTCTATATCATGTACCTATTGTATATTGAATGTGCATCTATCATGTGTCAATCCCATGGGCTCTCAGAGCTCTATTGAATAGTCTTTGGTGGTTTCATTCATAGGATCATGCAATCCTGATGAAGCATGAGTTGTTGATCCTATAAGATGGATAGACTTTAATCAGTTCATGGTCATAGAAGGGAACTTAAGCTAAAATATTTTAAGCTAAGTTTATTTTATGTTAATAGGCATGTCATAGACTTAGGCTAAAATATTTTATGCTAAGTTTTAAATCATGATATCAAATGACCCCTTGAATGATATACGACACATCTAATTATCTAGACAAAATGTTAGATGAGCTTCAATTTGACGGTCTCATGGATGCCAATGACAACCTCAGACATCAAATGATGTTCATGAGAATGTCAAATTTAAACTCATCAAGTTCATATATTCTATATATTTTGGAATCTATTCACTCCATCTAATCAAGATCCATGATGAAGCAAGATCGATCCTATAAAGATTCAAGCAAGTGTATACCATTGGTTTGGGGTTCTATTAAAATTAAGCTTCAAATGTGGGAACACCATGTAATGGCTTTATAGGGCTCCAAAACTTTGACCCTGTTGACCCTGGGGAGGACCTATGGGTCACTGATCTCTATCTGAGTCCCTAAAAAGATGACACTTATCATCCTCTTAGGACTCTTTTGGCCTTTGACATTTCAGCATTATCTTCACTCCATTGGATCATTTTAGGTGAGCGGACATGAACCATTGATTTTAATCCAAAAAATTGTACATGATTGGATCCTTCATATAATTAAATGTGAAACCTAAGTTTAACATAAGGTCTTATTGTATTAAAAAATATAATGATGCCTTATGTAAAAACTTAGGCTTAAGCTTATGTTTAATAATGGGGCCCATTTAACCTTGGGCAATCTCACACCATCTGATCTTCAGTTCTCCTTAAGCATGGGCTATTGATCATGATATTTTTGATGATGTGGGATTGTTTTGAAGTCTTTAATATCTTTGATCTTCCTTCACTCTGTTGGATCAAGAGGGTGATGAAGTGAGAGTCGTTGGATTTGCAAAAGGCAAAAGCCTCTAAGTCAAGACACAGGATGAAATAAGAACTTAGGCTAAAGCATTAAGAATAAGGTCTTGTTTGTGTTGATAAACATGAATGGGGCCTTATAATTAAGACTTTAGGCTAAATAAGTAACAAAGGGGACCGTGCTAGAAAAATTAAAAGGACCCTGTCAATACAAAAGTTAGGCTTGGTTAGATATAAAGGAAACAAAAAGGGGGAAGATAATGAAAAGGGACCAAGCATGATTTTAGGTTGGGGTTTGGTTGTGTTGCAAAACATGACTAAGCCTTAACATAAAATTAGGCTTAATTCAAAATTCAATTTATTCCCACCAAATGTAAATTTAAACCAAAGGTTTATGCTAGGGTTTTTTTCTTTAAGGAAAACTTTCAGAATATGAATCTAGGTTCAAGTTTTCATAAACAAAAAGCATGTGAAACCTTGAATAAGTCAATCTATAAACTCTAAACATGATCCATTAGCAATATTTCCATGAAACCTACAACTTTAAGACATGAGTAGCAATTATTAGCAATGTTAGGTAAGCTCAAAGCAGAACTACAAGTAAATAGGTCATTCTTATCAAAGTGGATGATTTTCAAATTCTAATAAAGATATAATCATATCGAGTTTTTAGTGTTAAGGTTCAAAGTATCTCAAGGGTCCCAATTATCAAAAAAATGGGGGTATGTTGACCTCAACAATGAAAAATAAGATATTGATTGTAGAGGGAAAATAGGAAAGGTAAACTCATAAAATGTCAAGTTCATTGAGTAGATCGAGAAAGATGGAATGGAAATAAGAGTGGCCAAGCTGAACGGGGATGACCCATGCATCCAATCATTGCATACATAGTATATTTAAACCTCACGCTGATGTAGTTATCCCAAAAATGGGAGTGAAATGAAGGAATGGTAATGGTGATTGGAAATGATTGTGACCTAGCTAAGGGGTTCCCATCTAGTAAAAGGAGCAAATAATGCCTTCTAGAATAAGACCTAAGGACATTGGTGAATAGGATGAAAAAATTGTGGTTTAATATCTCTCATGGAAATTTTAAGCCCTTTTTCACTTTTTTATTTATAGATTATTTTTGGGTTTTTTTTATTTGTAGGGTTTTTCTGACATTTTTAGAACAAGGTATTTACAGGAATATTTTTCTCAAAAAATGGTGAGAACATGGCTTAGGTTTCTAATAAAATGATGAGAGTGTGGCTTAGGTTACTCACAAAATAGTGATACAATCACTTAAAAATACTCATAAAATGGTGAGAGTATGGATAAAGGAATGCTTGAGTTGTCCTTAGGAACTGAACTTTGCCTGCATAGTCCATATGGACCCCAAGTCAATGTAGTTCACCCTATAGTGGAAGATACTACTAATTAATAACAAGGTGAAATATAGAAATGGAACATGATGAAATAAATGGGATAGGATTTTCCAATGTTGGATGATAATGAGGGAAAGGACTAGGAATCTATAAGGACCATGTCATGTGAGAACCAAATGTGTCTAGTCATTAAATTGTCATGTAGGTAATAGGCCAAAATGTTTCCCAAACAGGTGTCAATATACCTTTCAATTCTATGACAAGGTTAAAATAGGAAGAATAATGGTCACAATGAGATGCATTGGGCTAAATAGGATTGAATGGCCAAAATGATAAGAATGGTAATGGTATGGCATAGTCTATAATGTAAATGAGGCTACCCCTAAGTTTCAAGGTACTTGTAGATAAAACATTATCTATACCTGATGCCAAAAACATGGTTTTCATTATGGTACATCCCTTAGGTGCCATAAACATGGTTTTCACAATTGGACAAATTATTTCTCTTTTGATTGCTTTGTATTTTTAATTATTTTTTTGGATTTATTGATTGTTTTAATATCCAAACTCTATGGAGGATTAAAATATTAATAATACAAACCCTTTATTGTCTAGCCAATACCTTTTAAGAATGGTATCTCTATCTGAATCATGTTGTTGATGTGAATCATGTTGATTATTTTGTGATCATTAACTATTAATTCTACTTCCTCCAAACCTTTGAACAATATGTCTTCATGGCCTCTCAAAAAAATAATGTCACCAAGAAGGGGAATTAAGGGTAGGCATGGGATAAATGGTCTAATTTAGTAGTAGAGTATAGGTCTTGAATGAATAATAAGATTAGAATGGAATGTATAATTTTTGGGGGACAAATGAAGATTAGGATTTTTTAGTCACACATTATTGTTTATTCTAGATTCGACTTGATTTTTTTTTGTGGTGAGGTCAATATTAACTTCAATAATGCATTCATCAAGTAATGAAGAATTAATTATCTTAGTTATTGTCAACTTGAAGATATTTTCACCAATAAATTCTTTTGATTGTTCTAATTTGGATTGCCAAATTATTCCTTGAATAAGGTTTCGCTAAGGGATGTTGTAAAGTCATTTTGATTATCCCCTAGCTCCTTAAGCAATGTTTCACTAAAGGATTCTTATTTTTTATTTTTATTATCATCTATCACCTTAAACAAGGTTTTACTAGAAGATGAGTTTAAATTTGAACCTTCCCTAGTGCCTTAAAAAATATTTCACTATGAGATTGTTCTTTTGTCTGAGTGTTTATCTTGGTTCCCCAAGAATTATTTCATTAATATGTCACCATGGAAAGAGTTCAATAGTGTGTGATTATGTCAATCCCAACCTATGTTTATTGGAATTGGTATGAAAATATAATGGTTAGGTTTATTAATGGTAAAGGCACATGTAATGTCAATGGAAGGTTAAAAGTTAGTACAATCCACATAGAGGCTACTAGAATAAGTTGCATCAATGTTAAAGGAAACATCCCTAACAACCATAAAAGGATCAAAAATATGTTCAAGTGGATCTATAATGAACATTTATAATATTTCATAACACCTAAAATAGTATGTGTTAATTCTAAAGCTGATTCTGACTCAAGTGTATCTACATTTGATGTTGAAACTGACATTGATTTTACTTATGGTGTTAATTATGATATTGGTTCCAGAATGGAACCCAATTATGGTATTGGTTATGAAATATAACATTATTCTCATGTACAAGTATCCACAAAGAGAACCTATTTAATTGTGTTTTCCATAAGTACCTTGTTCACATCTGCTTAGAAATGAAGGCTTTGAGATGAAGAAATGTTCAGAAATGAGAGACATTTGGTAATGGACAAATGATAGGCTTTAGCTTAAAAATTATGTGCTCTTCAAATATGTGTTCATTGAAAATGGGTTCTTCATCAAATATAAATCCTTCATAAAATATAGGTGGATCATGAATGGTTAAGTTTGGTCAAAGATGGATGATTTAATAAAAATGTCAACAATGCTTTGACAATTTTGATTTTGCTTTGGAAGTGGATGTACCTTATTGTGTTAGGGAAGGGGATTATGACATATCTAAATCAAGTATTTATCAAATAATGGTCCTTGGAGGGGAAACGGCATAATAGGTGTAAAATTTTAGCTTCGTTGTGTTTGTAAGACTATAATAGCTTGTGGAATAAAGGATGAAATGTTAAAAGTATATGCAAGGTGGGATAGTTGTTGGCTAAGTTGGGTGAGTTAATCTATCATATTTTTGCATATGACTAGACATGCCAAAATAATTTTAGGATAATGAGATGCCATGAATTGGATTAACCATGGATGAAAGCTCCTAAGTAAGGATACACACAAGGGGAACTAGATTGGAAGATATTGGACCCAAAAAGGGTAGACTTGGTCTCAATTAGAATGGGACTAAAGAGGGAGATCTTGATATTGGATTGGAATGGGCCCATATAAGGGTGGTCTAAACTAGATTGGTTCAACTAGACTAGAATTGGTAGAAATGATCTTCATTTGATTATTGCCCCAAACAAGATGGATTGTCATAGATATGATTCAAATGAAAGAAAGGATGGATGACATGATTTTTTCATTCCCAACTAACATGTTTGGGATATTGAATGGAAATACAAGAAGTGGTTTGAATTGGTATATGATTTATTTGGAATAATTATATTGTCTATAGACTTGATTTGGTATTATTCCAATTTTTTGGTTGTGAAGTTGACCATGGTTAAAATTGATCTGACTTGGAATTAGAATTAGCATGTGGTTTAAGACAAACCTAATTAGATTAAAATGAGGTTCAAGACAAATTTGATTAGATTGGGATATGGTTCAAGATGAACCTAATCAAAAATGGATTAGAATGGCATGGTACAAAATTGGTTTGATACGTGGTTCAAGATGACTTAGTTTTGGTTTAGATTGGATTGGTGTAGAATTAGTTTGGTATGAAATTTATTTGTTACATGGTTCAAGATGAATTATTTTTAGCTTTGGTTAGCATGGTACATGGTTCAAGATGAACCAAATTTGGATTTCATTGGCATGGTATAGAATCAGTTCAGTATATGTTCAAGATAAACCAGATTTAGCTTGCAATAGTTGACCTTGGTTGAATTTTGACTTGATTTAGAGTTTGAAAGTTAAATTTGACTTTGGTAGACATTAAATGTTTAAAGTGGGTCTATCAATGTAAATGTCAAAAGTGTAATAATTCAGTCAAATTTTGTCAATTCACGTATCCAAATATGAAATGTGTGTGAGTCAAACTTGTTTTCAAAAGGCTAAACAAAACTTGGTACATCAAATGCTTTCAATAATTTGATTTTGGTTGGGAATGTTGGTTTGAAAGGTTATTTCATTTGGAGTTGTGTAAACTTTGTATTAGGCATGTAACTTAGATAATGTTTGAATTTTATTATTTTGAACATTTGACTTCAATTAAAATTGATTTAATTTGTAAAGTTGATCAAATTTGAACTTTGGATGATGGGTTGACTTGTGCTTAACATCAGAATAGTTTGATTAGAATTAGAATAACATTGATGGAATAATGACATGATTTGGAAGAGAATTTAGAACTTTAGTCTTGAATTATAAGTAAATTTTCCAATTTGTATTAGTACAAGACTTTGACTTGGATTGGATAGCCTAACAATGTGGTTTAGATAAGAATGGTAGGTATTTGGACTATTTCTGACATGTCACTTTTGTTGACCTAGAATTTTAACAGAGTAATGCCTCATTGTGTTTGTGTAAAAATGATTTAATTTTGGACTTGGTTTTTTTAATTGGGTTTCAAGTATAAACAAGGTTTTGACACAACAATCAAGAAATAACACACAAACATTACAAAGCATTCTAATAATTGATGCAGGTTTGTATCACATTCATTGAACCTATGATATACTCACCTTGAAAGAAGATTATAAAGTTTAAATGTTCATTAAATAATTAAATGAAATTATTGGTGGTGTTTTAATCCAACCCTTCTCTCAAAAGGCTCATATGATCAAGGCAATCCTTGGGGGTTGTTACCTTTACACCCCTGCATCAATGAATGTTCTACAGTAAGAGGCATCTTAAAAGCAATCCAAGATCATGTTATTCATGGAAGGGTATATCATATTCATGACCAATTCATATATAATATTTTAGTGAAGTGATACTAAATTTTGGGATTACTTATAGTTTAACTTGGCTTTCTAGGTGGTCCCTATATACCTCATGTTATGTGGGCACAAGTTCGTCAATGAAGAGGTTGAATCTCATTGCCAAGATTTCTCATTTCAAGGGTACCCCACTGAGCTTTAAGTATTGGAAATAACTCCCCAAGTTTCTTTACTCACACAATGATTTACAAGCACAAATTTAGGCCATATAATGGCATCAATGTTCCTCAATTTATATACCCCACTAGATAATTGGGGTTTGGTACGATTCTAGGAAATGAGTGTGTCATTATGTAAGAACAAGAATTTGAAATAGGTTAGTCCATTTGTTAGTGTATGAAATCAAAACAAACTTAAATAAATAACATACTAAGTTTATTCTCTAGGGTGAGCTATGGTGAGCAAGCAATAAATACAAAATAAAAGATGAAAGATATGTTTATACCTTCTTTGGAAATTTGATTACAAATCGGTTTGAAGATATTGAACTTGGATTGTGAGATAGAAGTATTTGACAATGCTAATTTTATGCGGGCAACATATTTCCTTGTTCACTTGAGATTTGGATAAGAAATGGTGTAAGAATATGAATCTTCTGGATAGACTTCTACATAATAACTATACACTCAAAAAACTTCCCCTATAATGGCCAATTATCCTTGTATTTATAAGCTTAATAAATGATTGTGAACCATTGATCTAAGATCAAAATAAATGGTATATAATGAGTCCTCAAGCTCATGATTTCACACATAGAGTGTGTAATATATGTCATTTAAGGCCTTTTTGGAGTATGGAAGGCATGTTGGAAAAAAAAAGTGTAATAATGACCTTTTGGAGTGAGTAAGATAGGTGTAAGAGGAAGAGTGTGTTTACTTCCATTCCTTCTCTTTCTAAATGACTTTCCTAAGTGACATCACCATTGTGAGGTAATAAATCAATTTTGATTTTGGGAAAATAGATCATTCTAAATTCATATAATTTTCTGCTAGAGGAAATATTAGGCTAATTAATCAAGATGATTAATTGGAAATTAGAAGAATGTTGCACTTTGAAATGTTCATTTTTCAATACAATATTCATTTAATTAGCCTATAATAACCTTTTCAAAGAATCTAATTGATTATGTATGCACTTTATCAGATAAATATTATGATACAATCCACTACCCCAATCAGGGATGTGTCACTATGATTTCAAATTAAAATAATAGTTGTGTGGTAAATTGGGCTTAATAATGATTTCTGGTCAAATTTATGTGTGATTGTATAAAGTTATTCTAAATAAATTTTAGACATAGAACTAGTTAAAATAAAGTGTCTACATCCACTGACTTTAATATAAAATCAGGCATAGATATGGAAGGTGAGAAACCTGACATCTATGAACATGATCACATTGTAGATAAAAGTAGGAAACTAATAATAGAAAAAAAAGATAAGGATCAGCTAAAACTAACATATTTTGATGAAGATCAGGTTAGGGACCTTAAAATAATAATGATATTGATAAATAAATAACACTTATTAACTAATATCACTCAGTTCTAGAAATATTAGAACAAACACAAGAGAGAATGTTGAGTGTAAAGAGTAGGGAAAAATAAAAATAAAAATAAAAAATATATATTTAGAACAAACTAGAAATGGGAAAAAATTGCCATTTTGTTAAATGTCAAAATAAATGGTCATGAAATAAATAAAACACTCTTAGACCTCGTCATAGACACAATGTGTTACCATGGAGCACATGAGAGTTATTGGGGAAATTATAGTTGCATATAATTGCATATGATATTACCATGGCTGACAGTACTCTACACTCACCAATTGACACTTTGCATAATGTCAAATTTGATTTTATGGGAATAAAGAAGAGGGTATATTTTGAGGTAATCAACATGTATGATACCAATTACCCAACATTGTTGAATCTGGAATGGTTTATAGATTAAAATATATTATTAGATTCAAAAGAGGAAGAAACCTCATTTGAAATAAAATGCCTAGTAATCAAATTTCCATCTTGAGGTAGGGATGTAAATAACATGGACAAAATAATTAATGGATGAAAGATGAAGATAGTGAATTTGATGACCTTAACAGTGTATATACCCTAAAAATTTACAAAAATATATTATAACCTAAAATCTAATGATGAAGGGGAAATGATAATAGAAGGAGGAGGAGAGACACACTCAGGGGATGAAATTAAGGCCTTCATGTATTATTATCCATAAACCATAATGCCTAAACTATGTTGTATAAGAAAAACACCCTGTAATGGAAAAATCACCACCACACTACAAAATCCATCAGCATAGAAAAAGAGATCTCACCGCATAGAATTAGCTTCACATAATAAAATACCTAAGTTTACTAGCATTGGACTAGTTGATGACTATTTAAAATAGATTATGAGATTAATTTCATAGGAAGACATAAGTATGAAATAAATTGATGATATACTCACTATTACTATAGTAAGATGGTAGCACACCCATAGAGTAACCATCCATACTTGGAAACTTTATGCATATAAATCAAAATAAGGTTTATAAAATTAGAAATCCATTTTCAAGAGATAATAAGTTATGTAGGAAAAACCAACCCAAGGATACATATTGATACATGTAACATGGATGACAAGAGGGGAAAGTAATAGATGTCTATGGGCACAATTATTTTTTTAGACATTGGCATTATCCTAAAAACATGATATTGTTTAACCCTAATTGGATGTATAGGGTTAATGATATAGAAATTAATAAGCACAAGTGTGATAATTAGATCTACAATAAGCTAATTAAATGCTAAACTTAGATATAAAGTATGATGAATTTATAAAATTGAGATAGGATAAATATATAAAGTACAACTATGCTACATATGAAAATGATAAAGAAATAATGTACTTAGTTGGTTCTAATGTTAACATAATTTTGGATATAAAACAGACACAAAGTAGACTAGAAGATGATTCTATAATTTTCATCAAATTCTATATTGAGTGTCTTTGGAGTCATAAACACTAGCATCATCCTAGGATGATTACACCGATGCTATTGTCCTACTCAAACAAAGGTGTCCTATATGGAATACTTATTGGAAAAAGATGTGACCACCTAGATGCTTCTAAATTTGGCTTCACCTTCACTTTGGTGAATTTAGATCTAGGTCATGGACTATCACTCCTCATGAAATAGTAAAACCCTAGTTCCTTTTCCTCATAGTAGTTTTGGGGGAAAATGGGTTAATGGGCACATGGTATCGAGCTACCCCAAAGACAGCTTTGTTAGTAGGTGTTGTTAACATAGCCAATACTCTAAAAAAGGCCTCAAATTTATGTAGGTATTCCCTACATGTTGGATTGTGTGTGAATCATGAAATATGTGTAAAGTAAGTACAATAATGACCTAACTTGTAACTTTCCAAATTTGGATCTTGGGTTTCTCTTTTAGTAC
Source organism: Torreya grandis (assembly GCA_037957365.1). Lineage (NCBI taxonomy): Eukaryota > Viridiplantae > Streptophyta > Pinopsida > Cupressales > Taxaceae > Torreya > Torreya grandis. The sequence continues at coordinate 2,341,044 of JARHVA010001029.1, read as the reverse complement.
TTCATATTTTAGATGTGCAGTCCCTCTGATTGGTATGAAAATAAGATAAAATAGGGAAGCATTTATCAATTCAATGTTCTTTGGTATGAATGTTAGGTATGAAATGAATGAGGTTTGATATTTTATTTATATCAATCCCTTTGGAGAAATAAGTCACATTAAATCACTTAGACCAATCATTAGGATACATTTCATTTGAAATTAGATGACTTTAGGGCACTTGGCACTTGTGTTGGGTCAATACACATGTTGATGTAGATGTTTATCCTAGATGCTAGTCTCCATGGAGCACAAAAGTAGATAAGTCTCAAAACTTGTAGAAGTGAAAGATAAGTAGGTTTTAAGCATTCTAGGCAAGATAGTAGGTATGTGTCATCAACATAAGATTGGTCAGACTAAGAGATAGGTTAAGGGGCATAATATAGAGTAGATGCAAGACTTCAAAAGGTAGGAAAACATCTAAGAACTGAGAGGAACAACTAAGGTTAGAGTTTTCCAAGTGTCTAAGATTGAGGTGTTATATAATCCATAAATAGCATCTACATTTGCCCCCCTTAAATATAGTAATGAATTTATTGGTTTAAAGGAAAAAAATGTGTACCTGGTTGTGTATAATACACCTTTTATTTACTTGAGTTCTTTATTGGTGATTGACCTACAACCAAGATCATGTCATAGTATATAATTAGTGCATATAATCTGAAATTAAAAGTATTGAAAATATTGAAATTGAAAGAGCAAGGTTTATGAGTACACCTATGTATCAATGTAACCACCTTGTCTATTGGAAAGTTGATTTGAAAAGATATATCATTATAAGGCTCTGAAACTAAGATTAGGACAAACATATAAATTTGTAAAGTGAATATATCTAAGGAGATATAGATAAAGAAAGAGATAAATAGGATGTCCCATGCCCCGAACCTTGGAGAAAATATGATTTTCCACCTAGCAGTTGAGATTAGTTTAACCATGCAACCTAGTCATACTTATAACTTAGTGAGTTTGAGTGAACAAAATCAACCCACACTATCAAACTAGTGAGTTTGGATGATACAATAAATTCTAACCTAAAATATTATTAATATTGAGTTATTTAATCATCTCAAACATCTTAAAAGGTGAACCAACTACTATAGTAGATTGGCTCAATATAGTTCATAAAAGTCTGCCTTGGTGGATGGTGATAGTCCCTAAAAATATTCTAAAATGTGAAACTAGTTTGGATTTTACAATATTAGGTACACATTTCATAACATATGCACCTTATATATGTCTCATGTTGAAACTATGGATAACAATGGTACCAATGTATAGAATATTGCCACAAATGTGTATATATATCATGTAACTATGTGTTTTGGCCAATTTGGAAAGTAAGTATGGAGAACATGCTTCAAAAACATTCCCCCACTATATATGGAGAAAATATGAAAATGAATATAATTATTAATGTGGAAAACATGTTTCTAAAACATGCCCCCACTATAATATGAGTATGTTGAATACTAAATAAGTGTGGAGAACATTCTTTCAAAGTATGCCCCCACTGAATCTAAAAACTTTGCCAAATGTGGAGAACATGCCTCTATGACATTCCCCTACTAATATTCCCCCCTTTGAGGTGAGGGAAATATATGAACTAAGAGTTACCTCACCTTAAAAAGATAATATAATTAAATAATATATCAATGGAAGCATGTAGTATATAGAAGGACATGTCTAAGTAAATGTATCATTAAAGTACATAGGCCAATGTGGTCACATAAAGGCCTAAGATTCATGATAAATATCATGGTAATGTTTATATAGTAAAATTACAATCTCAACAAGCAAAGAGGCACACACACAAGAGCACTCAAAAGTAAGTAAACATACAATGGTCCTAGGAGACACAAATAAGGGGCATATTATAATGCCATGCAATCAAAGGGGATGTGACTTAGTCAAATGTCCAAAAAAGAAAAAATGGCATATTTAAATGTCTATATAATAAATAATTACATATTAAAATTTAAAAGAAAGCAAGCAAAGGCATAGGAGCCACAAGCAATGAATCATATTCAAATGCTCAAAAAATGAAGATAATAGCAAAATAAGACACTCAAAGAAGTACATAAATGAAAGCATAAGCAACCAGCATAAACATATCATAGTATCCTTATGGATCCAATGTGTTAGTTAAAAAGTGTCAAGTACATAGCATATCAAGTACCATATAAAATATATAATCATGGATAAAGGCTTGTGTAAGTACATATAAGCTCAAACATGATAATTTAAAGTTACCAAGAATGAAATACCTTGGAAGGATCATGATTAAAGAAGGTGGATGCCCCCAACATCTTGGTGACATGACTAGAATGAAATCCTAACATCCAAAAGTGCATAGATCATGTATCTTTTTATGCCTATATCACACTCAAAAAAAAGTGTTAAATACATGTGTATGTAAAAGTAACTGATATGTTATCCATCACATGGAACTAACGTAGATGCTAAGGAGCTAATAGAATATGTGGTGACATAATTTTTTTGGATTTTTTGAATGTTTTTAGATTTGTTTTTTTTTTAATTTTTGGAGTATGTGACGAGGAAATATCATCCTATGATCCCATCCAGATGGTTGTCATAGATATCTCCAAAATTTGAACCTAATGTAATAATATTCCTACACTATATAAGAGCATGTATAGGTGTAATATCTATCATTATAGTATATGTAGTGTTTTGCATATGTAAAATAGGATTCTATAATCTTGAATAAATAGTCAGAGTAATATAAGTAGGGGTTTGTGGAACCCATCATTGAATGATTTGTGGTTTTTTTGGAATATCAATAATATGAGCATGTGTAGGTGCTCTAGAAATTTGAATATCATGAGTATTAGATGGGGATTCCATGGAATCCATTATATGTCTCTGATGTAATGGTCTCTCAAGTATAGCCTCCTAGTAAATGGGATTGTCTGTTGATTACCCTTTTGTGGTGTATTAACCTTAGTAGGTTTGATAATTAATTATTTTGGTATAACTTTCTCTTATTCAAGAGGATGCTCATATAGAATTGTAGAAACTATAATTACTCAATTGGCATGAATGTATTTAGCACATTTATGCATTGTATAAGGTATTGCTCTTAGTTTTTGGATCCAAAGTCTTCCTAATAATGTATCAAAGATTGTCATGGAAGGTATAATTGAGAATATAAGAACCAAATGTGTAGGACCAACCTATAAAGGTAGGTCAATCTCACCAAGAACCTTTTAGGAGGTCCAACTAAATGCTTTAACTAATCTAGTAGAAGGATGAAAATCATGATGAGTATAACCTAGATGCATAATTAATGTCATGGTGTAAACATAATTACTTTCACCATTATAAATCATAATATTATGTATATGTTGGTGATAGAGGAATGCTCAAATAAATGAAGAATGAAGAACAAAGTCATTGTTAGGGTGTGGAGCTAAAAACTTCACCAAGGAGCATAGTTTATCAGGTTCGGGTCTACACAGACACTGGCGTCGGTCACAGGCAGCTGAGAGACGCCGACGTCGACAGATGGTCGGCTAACGACGGTCATAGACAAGCAGCAGAAACCAACATCGGTTACCTGCGTGTCCAGAAAGATATTTTCGTGGACAGAAGCGAGTGTTTGCATGATAAGTTTGAGTTGTGGACTCAAGCACGCGTCTCTATTGTTAGCATTACTATTTTTAGAGCCCTTGTTCAAGTGGCTTAACTGCTTGTTGGTTGTACATGCTCAAGTCTCCTAATTCTATATGTAGAATTAGATCTTCTTAGCTTAGTAGTAGTTTGTAGTGAATTATTGTAATTCATTGTGTGAGAAGAACAGTACAAAATTGAATCAATCCAGGCTTGTTAGAGTTGATTGTTCTTGAGAGAGAGCTCTTGAGGAATTGAGATCTATTGAGAGATCTATACACCTAGGAGAGGTGTGGAAGAAAGAAGCTTTCTTCAATTGTATTCCTTTGTAAAGAGTTTTGTTAATACAAGTTTTCAGGGTGTTTTCTTGTATCTCTTGTTCTTGTTATTATCATTCTAATTACTTGTCAATCTGGTTTAATTCCACATTTATTGCTGTCATAATTGTAATCTATTGTTGGATTGATCCCCCAACAAGTGGTATCAAAGCCTTGGTTATAGGTTCAGAGCTTGATATTTGGTATCAAAGTTTAGGGTCACTAACAGGTGGTTCAGATCTGTGTAGTGTGTATTGATTGCAGGTTCTTACAGGGATTTCTGTTTGAGTGGGAGAAGCAATGGCAGATGAAAGTAAATTGAGAATGGAAAAGTTTAATGGCAAAAATTACCAACACTGGAGAATGCAGATAGAGGATTATCTGTATCAGAAAGATCTCTACTTACCGTTAGGAGGTATTGCAAAGAAGCCCAAAGACATGGAGGATGAAGAATGGGAAGTTCTTGACAGAAAGGCTCTGGGGTCTATAAGACTGAGTCTAGCATCCACTGTGATATCCAATTTATCACAGGCAAAGTCTACGGTAGAGTTGATGACTACGTTAGCAAATTTGTATGAAAAACCCTCAGCTTCCAATAAGGTATATCTTATGAAGCAGTTATTTAATTTGCATATGAATGAAGGTGGATCTATTTCTACTCATTTGAATGATTTCAATGGTATTGTGAATCAATTAAGTTCAGTGAATATAGTGTTTGATGATGAGATAAAAGCTCTTTTGATATTATGTTCTTTGCCTGAAAGCTGGCATGGCTTAGTAATGGCAGTAAGTAATACTGCATCTGCATCAAATATTTTGAAAGTAGAGGATGTTGTTAGTGTTATCTTGAATGAGAAAATACGTAAGAAAAGCATAGAGGAGGCATCTGGGAATGCTTTAAGTTTTGAGAGCAGGGGAAGGCAAAAAGAGAAGAGCAAGAAAGGAAGAGCAAGATCCAAGTCAAAGGGGAAAGGCAGATCTAAATCCAGAAATGGCAGGAAGCCACAATGCTGGAATTGTGGAAAGATGGGGCACATAAGCAGAGACTGTTGGTCAAAGCCTAAGGAGGACAACCAGCACGAAGGAAAGGAAGAAGCCAAGATTGCAGGTATTGCACAGGATGCTTTAATTTTCTCTCTGCATAATAATATAGAATCTTGGGTATTAGATTCTGGTGCATCTTTTCATGCTACTCCTAATAGAGAATATTTCAGTGACTATATCCATGGAGATTTTGGAATAGTGTACTTAGAGGATGATGAGCCCTGTAAAATAATTGGCAAAGGTAAAGTGCAGCTGAAGATGCAGAATAGCAACACATGGGTGTTGAGAGATGTGATGCATGTTTCTAGTTTGAAGAGAAATTTGATTTTTGCAGGTAAGCTAGGTGATGAGGGTTGTACAGTAACTTTCATAGCAAAATCTTGGAAGGTGACCAAGGGTGCACTTGTTATGACCAGAGGTAAGAGAGAAGGTACTCTCTATTTGTGTAATTGTGTTACTAAAAAATCTCCTTCAGTTTTATCTACTTCAGATGTGGACGCTAAATTGTGGCACTCAAGGCTTGGCCACATGAGTGAGAAGGGGATGTCAATTCTTAAGTCTAAAGGTATGCTTTCAAATTTAAAAGGCATAGATCTAGAGTTTTGTGAGCACTGTGTATTTGGAAAACAGAAAAGGGTTAGTTTTCTCAAAACTGGGTCTACTAAGAAGAGGCACAAGTTGGAGCTTGTTCACACAGACGTGTGGGGACCAGCTCAGGTTGCTTCCATTAGAGGATCACAGTACTATGTATCTTTCATAGATGATGCCACAAGGAAGGTATGGATCTACTGTATTAGAAGAAAATCTGATGTATTTGATACTTTTAAAGTTTGGAAAGCTATGGTTGAGAATGAAACAGGTAAAAGATTAAAGTGCCTGAGATCAGACAATGGTGGTGAGTTCTGCAGTCATAAGTTCAGAGATTATTGTTACATGCATGAAATCTGTAGGCAAAGGATGGTTCCAAGGACACCTCAGCAGAATGGTATTGCTGAAAGGATGAACAGGACAATAATGGAGCGTGCAAGATGTATGAGATTGCATGCCGGTTTGCCCTTACAGTTTTGGGCACAAGCTATTGACACTGCAGTGTACCTGATTAACAGAGGACCCTCTACAGCTCTGGATGGTGGTATTCCAAAAGAGGCATGGACAGGTAAAAAGGTTGATCTCTCATATCTCAAAGTTTTTGGTTGTGAAGCCTTTGTGCATATAGATAAGGAAAATAGAAAGAAGCTTGATGCTAAGTCTATGAGATGCACATTTATTGGCTATGGCTCAGATGATTTTGGTTACAGATTGTGGAATCTAGAAACTAACAAGGTAATCAAGAGCCGTGATGTTGTTTTCAACGAAAGAGTGATGTATTGTGATCAGCAAAGGAAGTTGAATCAGTCTGAGCAGAGCAATGGTGAATTGGATGAGGTGAAAGTCCAAGATGAGCTCACGGGAAAAAGAAATAATCACTTACAGGAAAATATAGAGACCGACGTCGGCAGATCAGGAACCGGCATCGGCATGACAGAAACCGGCGTCAGCCATACAGAGACCGACGTCGACCGTACAAGTACCGAGGTTGATCAGGAAGAACTGACATCGGTCAGTAACAGGTCTACAGGTGATCGAGGTCGGTCACTGTCAGAAAATTTGGGTGGACAGCGTGTTGTAGACGAGTCTCAGACACCCATCAGGAGGTCAAAAAGGGTGAGTAAGCCTCCAATTAGATATTCTCCTTCTTTATATTATTTATTGCTAACTGATGGTGGAGAACCAGAGAGTTTTGAAGAAGCAATATAGGTGGAGTCCAAGAGTGAGTGGGAGCGTGGCATGGTTGAGGAGTTGGAGTCCTTAAAAGAGAACCAAACATGGGATTTGGTTGAATTGCCAGCTGATTAAGAGAACACTTAAGAATAGATGGACCTACAGGTTGAAAGAAGGCGAGAATGGATAGATGAGATACATGGCCAGATTAGTGGTAAAAGGATTTGCACAAAAGCCAGGTATTGACTTTGGTGAGATTTTTTCTCCTGTTGTTAAAATGACTTCAATAAGGGTTGTATTGTCTTTGGTTGCTTTTGAGGATTTGCATCTTGAGCAGCTAGATGTTAAGACAGCATTTCTTCATGGAAATTTGGATGAGGAAATTTATATGGAACAGCCAGAAGGATTCAAGGTCAAGGGTAAGGAGAAGTTTGTGTGCAGGTTGAAGAAAAGCTTGTATGGCCTCAAGCAAGCTCCTAGGCAATGGTACTTAAAATTTGACAGGTTTATGACTGAGCATGGCTACAGTAGGTGTCAATCAGACCATTGTGTGTATTTCAAGAGATTTGATAATGGTAGATATATTATTCTATTGTTGTATGTAGATGACATGCTGGTTGCAGGGTCTCACATGCAGGATATCTCAGAGCTTAAGGTAAAATTAGCTCAAACGTTTGCTATGAAGGATTTGGGAGCAGCAAAGAAAATCCTTGGCATGAGCATTAGGAGAGACAGGAAAAATCACAGGTTGATATTGTCTCAAGAAGATTATGTGGACAAGGTGTTGAAACGGTTCAATATGCAGGATGTTAAACCGGTAAGCACACCTTTGGCTGGACATTTCAAATTAAGCAAAGAACAATGTCCTAATTCATATGAAGAGGTAGAGTACATGAGTAAGGTTCCATATTCTTCCGCGGTAGGAAGTTTGATGTATGCAATGGTGTGTACTAGACCGGATATTGCCCAAGCAGTGGGAGTGGTAAGTAAGTATATGGCCAATCCAGGTAAGGAACATTGGAAAGCAGTCCAATGGATCCTTAGATATCTGAGAGGAACCAGCAGTAGGCACTTGTGCTATGGAGGTTCAGATACTTCTCTACATGGCTATGTAGATTCAGATATGGCAGGTGATTTGGATGGCAGGAGAAGCACTACAGGTTATGTTTTTACTGTAGGTGGAACGGCAGTTAGCTGGAAATCTAAGTTGCAGAAGGTTGTTGCCTTGTCAACTACAGAAGCAGAGTATATTGCACCCACAGAAGATAGCAAGGAGATGATATGGATGACACGGTTCATGGATGAGCTTGGTAGGGAGCATGAGAGTTGTAGATTGTACAGTGACAGTCAGAGTGCAATCCATTTGGCCAAGAATTTGGCCTTTCATTCAAGAACAAAGCACATACAGCTAAGGTATCACTTCATACGACAAGTATTGGAAGATGGTGAGTTGAAGCTGGAGAAAATCCATACAGATAGGAATCCTGCTGATATGCTAACAAAGCCAGTTACAAAGGAGAAGTTGAATCTTCATTCAACTTCTATTGGTCTTCATGATTAAGTTGAAGATGGAGGAGCTAGAAGATGTTGCTATACAGGTACTGGTGCAGCTATTTATCTCCAAGTGGGAGATTGTTAGGGTGTGGAGCTAAAAACTTCACCAAGGAGCATAGTTTATCAGGTTCAGGTCTACACAGACACCGGCATCGGTCAGGAGCGACCAACGTCGGTCACAGGCAGCTGAGAGACGTCGACGTCGGCAGATGGTCAGCCGACGGCGGTCATAGACAAGCAGCAGAAACTGACGTCGGTTACCTGCGTGTCCAGAAAGCTATTTCCGTGGATAGAAGCGAGTATTTGCATGATAAGTTTGAGTTGTGGACTCAATCACACATCTCTATTGTTAGCATTACTATTTTTAGAGCCCTTGTTCAAGTGGCTTAACTGCTTGTTGGTTGTACATGCTCAAGTCTCCTAATTCTATATGTAGAATTAGATCTTCTTAGCTTAGTAGTATTTTGTAGTGAATTATTGTAATTCATTGTGTGAGAAGAACAGTACAGAATTGAATTAATCCAGGCTTGTTGGAGTTGATTGTTCTTGAGAGAGAGCTCTTGAGGAATTGAGATCTATTGAGAGATCTATACACCTAGGAGAGGTTTGGAAGAAAGAACTTTCTTCAATTGTATTCCTTTGTAAAGAGTTTTGTTAATACAAGTTTTCAGGGTGTTTTCTTGTATCTCTTGTTCTTGTTATTATCATTCTAATTACTTGTCAATCTGGTTTAATTCCGCGTTTATTGCTGTCATAATTGTAATCTATTGTTGGATTGATCCCCCAACAGTCATCATCCTTAATCTCATTGTCATTAAAAGTAATAGAAGGTTTCTAAACTATAGGGGGTGTATGTTATGTATAGGTACCAATAATCCCATGCAATGGGTGCCCATAATGTGATGGAAGAGGATGTGTGTTATATTCCATTTGCACTGTTAGTTCCTTCTTACAATGATCTTGGAAAGGATTGTTAAATATTTTCTATTTCAAGTGATCACTAGGTTGTGAACTAAATGTAAGCATTTGGATATTATGTTTTAAGGTACATCATTTGATCATAAAATGCCTTGGTCACTTATTATAATCACTATAAGCATTTGCATCATATCTTTTGGGTATAGGCCAACACATATCAACCTTTATAGGATGAGGGAGAGATATAAGCTGACACTCTATTAACTACAGAAGTAGTGAAGTTGGGGACTTAAATAAACATGAGAATTGTCTCCTTGGTGCATTAGATAAAACAATTAGATTAGGCTGCTATAAAACTACATTAACCATGTTGATTATTTCCTTTTTAGGTGTAAGAGGTTTTACCTTATAAATTGGTTTTATTTTAAACTTGGTACTAGATGTAGATGTAGGTGGTGTGTTTGCTACATACTTAAGTTTGTTCAATGAGATAAGTTTCATTTCATGGTCTCATAAAACATGGCATATTTCATCAAAAAAATTAAACTTCTTGAAAATAATGGATTCATGCAAAATAACAAGTAAACTTGTGAAATTACTTGGTGTTGGAAATGAGATGGAGACTAGATGGAATCGTAGATAGAGTAGCAATGGGTAGGAAGGAAAAGATTAAAATTTTGCTTCAGAGTAGGATAAGGGAGATGGGGATGGGGAGGGTTCTAGGGCATATGGGGATAGGGAGGAGGACAAGGATAGAGATAGGCTACAGACAAAAGACATCTTAGAAGGAGGACCCAAAAATTTGACAAAGAGGGACATAGAGTGGATTTAGGTAAGGTTTCTTGGAGCTCTAAACTCAAAGGGGCATAGGAAAAGGAAATGTAGCCTACATAATAACTTGAGACTATTAAAGATGGTAAGAATTTTCATATCAAAGTATTTTCTTCACTTATTAACTGAGCACCTTCTAGAATGGAATAGGCATTGGTGGGAATATTTATGGTGTTCAGACCAAACAATGATATTTTCAAAGCATGGGCCATGGAAAAATGGAAACCCAAAGGTCATATATAAATCATGGAAATGGTAAATGTGTTTTTTATGATCAAACTTAACAACCATGAGGATTGTACTCACATTTTAGAAGGAGATCCCTAGTTCTTTGAAATATTAGGACTCTTTTTATAAAAATGGTAACCAAGTTTTGACCCAAAAATAGAAAACACCAATTTAATGCCCATTTGGGTTCATCTCCCTGGTCTCCTAGTCAAACTTTGGGAGGAAGACCTCTTCATGAGCATTTATAAGCCTTTTTGATATTTGATTACCTTTTATTTATCAAAAACTACATCTAGACTGATACATGCTCATTCCTGTGTAACCCCTTTGTAAATCAAGAATTTCCTTCATCAGTGTTTCTTCATACCCATTTTGAGGTCTATAATCAGAAAATAGAGTTTGAAAATTCAATCTTTCTTTGTGAAAAATGTCATAAACTGGGACATTTATCAAAGGTTTGCCCCATAGTTCTTCAACATAAATTGGCTTAGCTCAAAGCTTCATGGCACAGAAAAGGAGTATCATTCAAAAAAATAGAAAATCCTCTAAATTTGGAAGTTACTAAAGAACTAAAGAAGAATAAAGGTAAAGTGACACTTTTAGAAGAAGAAAAATATTTAGAAGAGATAGTTCAGAAAGAAGGTTGAAGTAGAAAATGTAAAGTAAATAGAGGTAGTCGACATAAAAGATCCAAATCAGATGCATAACTTGATTATTAATTAGTTGGTGATAGGTTAGGAGATAGATTCAATAGTCTCAAAGAGAGAAAATAGGGTAGAGTCATTTCCAACTCAATATTTTTAAAAACCTCCAAATAAATTTGATATCCTAACATAGCTACAAGAGAACCAAGAAACTCTTTAGAATGACAATGTATCAAGAAATAATATTTCAAGGGAAAATCAAAGAGTAGAAGTAATAAATCGATCAGTATTTTCTTCACCAAAATATTCCCAAGAGAGAGAGGTGGATTCTCAATAGATACCTTCAACCCCTAAACACAACACCAAAACTAAGATCTCTTCATTTATCATTATCAAAAGAGGGAACAAAGGATCTTATTTTTGTACGCCTCCAAAAGTTGGGAAATATAACAAAAGAGAAGTTCTATAAAACATCACAAATGTGGAAATTGTAAATGGACTTCAATCCACTCTTTCATTCAAGAGAGGTAATACTTCACCTTTTAATTAATTATGTTGATATATTCTAATAATATTAGAGGAATTCATAATTCCTTGAAACAAAAAGTGTTTAGATATTTTATAAGAAGTCATAAACCTTCTATTTTGGCAAGTCAAGAATATAAAATTGATGAAGCATTCTTTGAGAATCATAAAAATGCAAATTGGAAGGATGTTGGAGTTATTTTCTCTAATTTGGTGGGTGTGTTTTGGGTCTTATTACTTTCTAGGACAACAATATTTTGGTTGGGGAGCCTTTTTTCAAATCATCCAATCACTTAGTAGTTCTTTTCATAGATCCTATAGATGGTAGGCAATGAAATTTTTCTAATATATATGCACTTAACATAATTGTTGATCATAAAAAAGTATGGGATGATTTAAGATACTTTAAAAATACTTGTAAGTATTTCTCTTGGATTATGGCTAGAGATTTTAACTCTCCCTTACACCCAAGGGATAAAAAAGAGGAAATCAACAGGTTTCAAATAGTATGGAAGATTTTTCTTCTTTTATCAGTAATATTACTTTGCTAGATGTGGAATTAAAATGGACTAAATACACTTGGAGTAAAAAGAGCTTGGGAAAAAATCTAATCTAATGCAAATCAAATAGATTTTTCATTTCTTTAGATTGGTTGGCTCAGAAGGATTTTATGTTAATGTCTCTCCCTCGGATAGGCTCAAATCATAAGCCATTGGAGTTGAACATTGTGTAAAATTATGTTAAGTAAAACATATATCCATTTAGAATGGAACATGTGTGGTTTACCCATCCATAAATTCATGACAGAGTAATGGAATGGTGTTCCTTGAGTGTGAATGGCATGGCCATGTACCGATTGGATTAAAAAATGAAGAATGTTAAGATAAAAATCAGATGATAGAATAAACAAGTATTTAAAAATGTTCTTTTTCAGAAAAAAATTCTTAAATCAGCAATTTATATGCTAGAGTCTAAAACAGAAAGTATTGGGTGCGATATAGACACTCAAAATAAGGAAAAACAGCTTCTTTGTGAATATAACACAATTGTTGCAAGAGAGGAGAGTTTATGGAGATAAAAATCAAGAAATATTTGGCTAAAGGAGGGGGATAAGAACACTCATTTTTCCATATGTCCACTTTGAAACATAGAGCTCATAATTCAATCAAGGAAATAATAGATAGAGAATGACAAATCACGACTGATAAAGATCTTATTAACCAGGAGAGCGTAATTTTATTCAAAACATGTTTAAGAATGACTTCAAAAGAAACATTAGATTTGAACAATAATTTCTACATGTCATTCCAAATATGGTAACCTAGGAAGATAATTTAACTTTTATTTTGGCTACATCTAATGAAGATCTTAAATTTGTCATTTCCAAAATGAACCCAAATAAAGATCTAAGTCTAGATGGTTTTCCAATAGCCTTTTTTCATAAGTTTTGGGATATCATTGGAGATGATGTGGTAGATGCAGTTAATGAATTCATTGATTCTACTCAGATGTTAAAATAATTTTATCACACTTTCCTTCTTTTAATTCCTAAGAAGGAAGGAGCTATTCATTTTTCTAATTTCCATCCAATTAGCTTGTGTAATTCCATTTATAACATCATTACTAAGCTATTATTTTTAATATTATAACCAATCATGGAAGCTATTATTGAGGCACAATAAGGAGGTTTTATTCCAAGTAGACAAATCCAAGATGGGATCATTATTATCTATGAATCAGTTCATTCTATGGATAAAATTCAAAGTGTTGGAATGGTGATAAAATTTGACTTGGCTAAGGCTTATGATAGATTAGATTAGATCTTTTTATATAGAGTCATGATTCAATTTAGTTTTTAAGACAAGTTCAAGAAAATTATAAGGTCTTCCATCTCTACTTGCATGTTCTTAGTGCTTGTAAATGGTGTGGCACAAGGTTTTTTCAAAAGTGGTAAAGGAGTGAGATAAGGGGATCCATTATCCCCTTTCATATTCATCATTATGACTAAATCTTTGAGTATATTTATTTCAAATGTTGTGACAATTGGAGAGTTACAAAGTTTTAAACCAGCTAGGAATGTGGATCTGATATCACATGAAGAATTTGTTGATGATACCATTCTTATGGTAGAGGCATCCATTAAGGAAGCAAAAATCTTAAAATAAATTCTGATTATTTATGAAAAAGATTCAAACTAAAAGGTTAATTTTGATATTAAAAAAAAAATTCAATATGCCTTTGGGAAGACAAACCAAAATGCTCAAATATTGGGCTGCCAAATCAAACAAACTCCATCTTCCTACTTGGGCATGCCTCTCTTTAGTAGTAACCTTCCAATTACCACTTGGAATCCATTAGTGAAAAAATTCCAAAGAAAATTAGTTGAATGGAAAGGGAAGATTTTATCTTAGGTAGGCAAATTAGTGCTTTTCATAAGTGTTTTTCAAAGTCTTTCGACTTATCTTATTTCTCTTTTTAGTATACCTAAGATCATAAAAGATAAACATAATAAAATCCAAATGATATTTTTATGGATAGGTATAGAGGAGAGAAATAGAATCTATTTGGTGGCTTGGGAAAAAGTTTACATAGTCAAAATAAATGAAGGTTTAGGCATTCAAAGATTAAATTGGATGAATAAAACTCTCCTCTCCAAATTTGTCTAGAGATTTCTCAAAAGTAACAGTACTTGGGATATTATTTTAAGATTCAAATATTTAGATGGTATAAATCTTGTGTAGTTTTTAAGATGAACAATTTGTCTAGGAGTCTCACTTCTAGAATTTTCTAAATTTGAACAAAGATGTTATCTCATTAGGTTCTAAATGGCAATTAGGAAATGGTATTCATGTTAATTTTTGGAAAGATGCTTGAATTTTAGACCAACCTCTAAATTCATTAGAACCATGGTAGCGTATTCAAAATCACATTCAAAATAACTATTGCAATAAGGTTTAAGATTATTGCTAGATTATAGAAGGTATTAGAAGCTAGAAAAGGTTGAGTACTAATAATTCAGATCAAGAAGAAAATACTATTTTGTCTAACCTAAATAATTTTTTAATAACCCATAATCTATCAAAAACCATCAATTAAGATCAGTTGGTTTGGAAAGAATCTATTAATGGATAAAATCAAGTCAAATCTGGGTATAGTTTGATGGCTAATATTTCAAAAAATGATGTGAGTTGGGATAGATTAAGGGACAAGTACCTGATACCCAAAGTTAAATTTTTTATGTGGGTGGTTGTTCAGAATAAACTCTTATCTATGGATAATTTAAGGGAAAGAGGTTTAATTTTGATCAATATATGCCTTATGTGTGAAAATAATAATGAAATAGTTTTTCATCTACTAGTCTATTATCCTTTTGCTAATTTGGTTTGAAGCTTATTCATTAACAAATTCAATGTTCTTTAGGTACTCATTGGTTCTGTGTTTGACTTCTTGTAGTCTTGGCAGTGTCCTTTTCACAATGATCGTCTAAAGAAAATATGGAAGCTCACATTTCCCCATGTCATCTGGGAAATTTGGGGTGAAATAAATAATTAAAAAATTAGGAATAAAAAGTGCACAATTTTGGCTTTAGCTAATAATATTTTTTAGGTTATTATGGATAAAATTGATATTACATCTAGTGAAAAAGGCAAAAGCTTACAAATGTATGAAAAATAACAAGCTTTAAATTGGAAAATTGATTCTTTATGAATTAGTAAGATTGATCCCAAATATGAAATAATAAAGAGGACTAAATGGAAACCTCCACTTATTATATGGCTAAAGCTCAATTTTGACAGGGCATCCAAAGGAAATCCATTACCCATAGGAAGAGGAGGGATTTTAAGATACCACAAAGGGAGGTTTGTTTTTGCTTATGTTGGTGATATGGGGATCAGAATAAACCATTGGGTAGAATATATTTCTACCCTTTGGGGCTGAAAATTGGTTAAACAATTGGGTGTTTAACTTCTTATCATTGAGGGAGACTTAATGAATATAATAAATTGTCTTTTCAAGAAAAACATAGTGAGATGGAATATTAAATAGGTGGTGGTTGAGTCTATTTATATTTTAGATTCTAGGTAGGAAGTAGTCATTCAACACATTTATCATGAAGGCAAAAAGGTTACTGATTAGTTTACCAAAAAGGGAGTTAGCTCTTCTAGTTTTATTGCTTGGACTGAGAAAGAATAATTACCTTGGGATATTTGCCAGAGAATTGATAAGGAAGTGTTTATTTAATGTTCAAAATGGTTGATAATGTGGGGGTCTACTCCACTTGTAAAAATAAAGTTCATTGGAACTTTATGGTTAAGTATCTTTATTTTTTCATTTCATTTTTAATCCTACTTCACTTTCCCTCTTCAAAGTACCTAGATAGTGTTTCTAGATTCATTTAAAACAAGGCAAGGTCAGTTCAAGACTTTTCAAAATTGAAAGCATGTCAATAATGACTTTGAGTGGGCTAACACAAGACTCTATGTGATTTGTCATTTTGAATTTAGGGAGCCCAAAAACCCCATGTTTCAATTCAAAGAGTTATAATCAAATCATATTATTCTTCATGGGGCTTCCTAATAGAATAGAAGCCAAGATGCCTGAGGAGGCGAGAAATAATCAAGAAGTTTGGGATATCCTCCAAACAAGTGGAATGGAAAGTTTTATGCAGAGGATAGAAGGTCATTAAAAACATGTCTCGACCATGTTTGTTGAATCTTGGAACAATATAAATTTGAACATCAATGATGTATTGCTTGATATCACTAAATAATTGATTATTCATGTCAGTGGTATAGATATGGAGGTGATAAAAGTGTATAAAATGGGCAAAGATTAGAAGAACGAGAAAAATAGTTTCCTAATGGAAGGAGAAAGTTTGGAGGTACTACATAATGGGTTTGATCATGAATCCTTGGCAAGATCGTATGGTGATGTGTCTTTCCATCTCATGTAATATATGACTCTAGAAGGTAGGTTTAATGTTTTTCATTGGTTTATGTTTGTCTTTCTCAATTACATTAGATATGTTATACCCTTGAGTTTACCATTATATATTTTACTTTCTATGGAAACCTCCATTGAAAAAGTTAAAAAAGGGTAAACACACAGTTCCTAGGCATGAATGAGTAATTTTCCTCATCCATAAATATTTCAAAGGTATGAATCAAATTACCCCTAAACTTCCCCATAAAATTAAATAAGAAGCTAAAAAATTGTAGAAGATTTGGATTAAATATTTGAGAAGTAATATTGCAAAGGATAAAAAATAGAGTACCATCAAAAACATACCAAAATTCCAAGGCTAAGGCACTAAGACCCAGATAAAAAGTATTGTTAAGTACCCTCTTACTTCTAGCCAGAAGGTTGTAAATAATGGCAAAATATGGCTCTAAGTTGGGAAATCTATTACAGTTGAGGATATGGATGAAGGTAAAAAAGAGACCAATACATAGAAGGGATCAAAAAGGGAGAAAAACATTTCTCAAACTAATAAAATTAACAAAGGCAAAAAGAAAATGAGGGATGGATCAAAGGAGAAAGAGGTGGATGAACTAGGTACCCATTCTTATGATCTAAATGAAAAGTTTAATGTCATGGTTGACTCTCTTAAAGGTAAACAAAGTACTGATAAAATTAAATAAAAACTAGACTTACAAAATTTGATAATGAAGTGGTTTATGAGAAAATTATCTAAACTCAAAGGAAAAGTTAAAATGCTTTTGTTTCACTAAAATTTTGCTTTATTTTCTAAGAAAAAAAGATGTAAAACTTAAAATAAGGGTGAGGTTAGTAGAACTTGTATTTGGTTTGCATGTGTGAATCAGATAGTTTTAGATACCCCTCTTTATTTGGGGAGGATGACCTGTAGATAAGAAAACAACTAGAAGAATGGTTGGTTAGTTAGGTATGTGGGTGGATTGCCTAGCAAGCTAGATCCAAAGAAGTATAAGACTTCCTTAGAGGCTATCAATCCACCTTTAAACAAGTTAATGTTAAGAAATTTGTTGACAAGAAATATTTCATAATATAAATGAAATTACTTGATCAAAAAAATTAATAGATTTTAACAAAATAACATTAAAATAAATGCTAAGCTGTCAAGGTGTGGTTCAGGTGTGGTCAGGTTATTGTTCTTAATTTGTATAGTGATAGGTATGAGGAAATAGGGTTTTTGGTTGAGGTTGAAAGTTGTTTAAAGCTTATTTTTTAATTAAAAAAATTACATAGTGATTGTCAGTAGTCACTGGTTGACAATCGGTGGTCACTGGTTGACCATCGACAGTCGAGGGTAGACCATCACACATGGTTGAGGGTTGACCATCGATAGTCAATAGGTGACCATTCATGGTCAAGGGTGATTGTTGGTGGTTTATAAGTGACCATTAGGGGTCAAGGTTGACTTTTAATGATCGAGGGTTGACTATCACACATGATTGAGGGCTGATCATCGATGATTGATAGGTGATCATTGGCAGTCAAGGCTGACCATCAGTGGTCACTATGGGTTTTTGAAATATTGTCTTTGGGTGAATAAATGACTATGGGTAAGTTATCTAAGGGTCTTATAGGTTCCTTGGGATTGGTTTTTGGTCATGAGGACAAAGGTAAGGTCTTGGAGGTATCACAATAGGGATTTAATACTCAAAATAGTCAAGAGTGGTCAGAGGGTGCTAGGTGGAGAGAATGGTATTTGGAGTTGCAGAGCTCTAACACTAAAGAGGTTGTGAGGAGAGGTTAAAAGTAGGTGTAGGCTCTAATCTATTGAAACTAAAACAACTTAATTAGAAACTAGTGTAGAATACTTGGCTTTGGTGCTTGATGGCCTAGAGGAATCTTGAAGCTAAAAGGAAGCCACTTGGAAGCCAAATACTCTGTGTGCATATGCTGAAATGCCTTCCAAGTATCTATTTGGTTTTGGTTCATCTCTAGGAAGCTTTTGGGATTAAGAATCTCTTGCACTATAATTCTCTAATTGAATTGCCTTTTTCTAAATGATTTCCCTTCATCTCTTAATATAGGACTAAAAAGTGTTGAAACTAAAGAGTTTAACAAAAGGTTTAACCATAGTTTAACAAATAGTCTAATATGCATTAATCATGCAAATGGTGGATTAAAATTAGATAACTAATACTCAATGAGTGAGTTGCAGTTAACTCTTTTGATCATGTAGTCCTGAGGTAGAGTTTTGGTTACATTAAATAACCATTAGTAGTCAATGGTTAACCATCAATGGTCAAGGGTTGACCATCATACGTGGTTGAGGGCTGACCATCGGTAGTTAAGGGTTGACTATCACACATGATCTAAGGTTGATCATCGATGTTCAAGGGCTAACCATTGGTGGTCGAGGGCTGACTGGCACATGTAGTTAATGGGATAGTCAAAATTGGCTAGATTTAGCCAATTTCACTAATGACTAATGGTTAATGGCATTGGGAAGTGGTTCAAGGGTAATAAAGGAAGAATTGGTAGATAATCTAACCTAGAGGGGGATAAGGGGTAATTTAAAGGTTAATATGACATTTGGATCCATAGTGTATAGTTTTCTAGTGTCTACATTTCACCCCTTTTTATTGTATAGTTTATATCAATAAGTTGTAAAACAAAAACAAAAAGTTGGTAGAAGGTTGGATGCCCCAAGTATGAGTGGAGGTGTGCCCCTCAAACTGGTAATCGATGAGGTGAAATGGAGTTGGGTGTGGGTTTGATAAGTGGATAAGTGGTTAATAAAATGGGTAAAATGGGTGAATTGGTAAATAGTTTGATGCAAGTAGGACATGTGACAAGTGAACCAAGCCATCGCATTAGGCATAGTTGATATGTCTACACTTATAAACTCATGTCATCTTGCAAAAGGTTGATATGTTGTTAGGGGTCTAAAAAGTGGTTGATCCTGAGATCATGAAATAGGTCATTGGTTCAATAAGTTGGATAGGTGGGTGACAAGGTTGGTTTGGTTAGTTGGGCATTTAAGCATGAACAGGGATATAAAATTTGACTAAGTGTGATATCATAGATTGTGCATATACTAATTTTCCATAGTTGAGGTAGGTGGTAAAAAAAAGTTAGTACTAGAAAGACAAGTGATAAGGTAACTAGGCCATAGTGTTAAGCATAGTTAAAATGGGTTACTCTTATAAACTCAAGTCTCCTAGGTAAGGTTGATGTATTCTTAGCTATCCAAGGTAGGATGTGATCTTGAGAAGATAAAAATGGTTATAAATGTCAGGACCACAAAGGGTCATGCTCCAAAGAACTTAAATGGTCACTGTACAAAATGTAGAACAAAGTTTTCAAATATGGTAAGGTAATCGATGTGTTCAAAATGACCAAGGCAAGGTTTGGTCACAAAAAGTGTGAAAGGTGGGTCAAAATGACCAAGTTGAGGTTAATTAGTTTGGTTGGTTGGTTAGTTGGTTAGTTGGTTTGTGGAGAATAAGGTGCTCTCTAATAGGTGCATGGTTATGGGGAAAAAGGTGTTTTTCAATAGGTGTAAGGTTGTGGTAATGTTGTAGTTATTTGAAAAAGTTTGGTTGGGTGGTGTTCAAATTGGTTGCCCCATTTGGTGGAAGGGTGAAAATTAGGTGGTTGAGGTTTTAATGGATCAAAGATGAAAGACACACCTCTTCTCAAGTGGTCATGAAAGTAGAAGGAGGTTGAAATGCTCTGATTGATAAATACCATATTGGCAAGATGGGTGGGCTTAAGAACATAAGCCCCTTTCATGTGTTGCATTGGTGTTTGTTCATTGGTTAAAATAAATAGCTTGATCATATGGTGTCAAGTAAGCTCAAAATCCCTTGAATTGGTAGAGGGTAAAACGTGGAGATGAATGGTAGGTGGATGAATGGTAGTGTAACCTTCTTATGGGGATGGTTTGCCCCTCTTGTTGGTAACCTAAGAACCATTATAGACAAGTCCATGTTCTAAGTTTGGTGTAGACTGATTGATGTGGGAAGTCTATTAATGTTGTGTGAAAGTTGATGGAAGCTTTATTTGGGATTGCTTTGTTTTTTACTTTCGAATTTGGGGTTTTTGATGTTTTTTTATTTGATGACTTCAAGAAGCTGATCGATGCAGGAAGCTTTCAAGTGATTGCTTGCTTGATAAATGTTTGGTTTAGACATCCTTTAATGGATTCTTCTAAAATTTGGATTTGTTTATGAGTGATAGCGATCCTTCAAGGGAGCAATCTACCTTTTTAAGCAATTTTTGGTAGTTTTAGGCAATTTTCCTTCAAGGGAGTAGTCAACAATGCTAGATATTTTTTACCCTGGTGATATTCAATATCCTAAATTTTAATGCTATGATCATTTAAACATGGACTAGTCTATATGGGCTAAAAATCTTTCTTATATGGAGGCAAAACTATAACATGATAAAGTTAATGATGGGAAAAAGAGGTTTAAGCAACAATGACCATGGGGATTCATCCTATAAGGGATGAAAAGTGTCCATGAGAATCATGACATAGGTAGAGCCATGGTTACCATGCTTAGGATTAGACTAAGGTTGTGATAGATAATCACATGATCCTATTTTAATAGGTTGTCTTTAAAATAAGGAGATGAAGGTGGTTAAAAATAAGGGATGAGCTTAAGTTAGACACAATATGACTAAGAACTTGGTTTAACAAAAGAATGGGATGTGAATGCAAAGCATTAAGGGTATTAGGTTCTTTTTATTACATGGAATTGCACCCCTATGGGAGATTTTTTAGGCTTTCTCACTTATAACCATAATATGGGAACAACTTCAGGCTATGGGTATCCTATAGTGAGATTGAACCTCCAGAGTAGCTTGGCTTCCTCTTTGATGATCACCTAAACTAAAATTAAGCCTAATTTTTAATGGTAAAAGGGTTATAAAGGGATGAGGGTTCTTTAGAGAGTTAAAATGGTGATGTACCAAATTTAAACAAGGCTCTCATATGTGTGGAGCAAAGACTAAAGAAGCCTAATACAATATTGATTCACACAACCTCACAAACCCAGCTAGTTGCATTAGTATTTCATAAATTAGGTTCATAAATCATAAATGAAGGCAAAGAGGAGTTATAAGACTCACTAATATCTTGCATTAATGATATGAATAACACTAACTTAGACCTACAACTAGATTCAAGACCCTTAGAAATGAGCAAGAAAGAAGGACTAAAAGCATGAAAGATTCTCCTTCACAATGTAATAGTGCACATAATTTATTAAACACATTTTAAAGAGGTAAAATAGGTAATCAAAATCTTTATTTCTTCAATAGGTCTTTTATATACATTTTGATAGGGGCTTGCCTTATCAAAAGAGAGTCCCTACTCTTCCAGACTTGAGAGAGAGTCATAATCAGAAAATGAAAGACTCTACTTCTAGAGTTTGAGAGAGAGTAATTTATCAAAAATTAACAAATCTAAGAACCCCTTCTAAAGGAAAAGAAAGGGATTATATAGAGGAAGGGGAAGAGATAATTTTGCATCTATTCATGACCTATTTGAGATCATTGGTTAAACTTTCACCTTTTCCTAATGAATTTTCCACCTAATTTGCTCTGATCAATACTAATCCATCATGGACAAGTTTCCTCATGATAACCCCATTGATCTTGAATGTTTTCATTGGCATGGGGGTGGTACTAGGAGACAAGAATGTGTTTTTCATGATGATGCACCATGATTTTTATTGAAGAAGAAAACCCTCTAAGAAATGAATGTTCCAACTACTTTGATCTCATCTATCCTCCACATCATCCCCTACTCTACTTCACCATGAGGACAAAATCCTCAAATCTTCAAACTATCAGGGACATGCCATGTCTATTTTGATCTATGGCTTGTCGAAGGCATGGCTTGAGATGATTTTTAATTAATCATATATCTATTTTGCCTTAGATCTTGAACCATAATAACTATAGACAAAAACCAATCAATAATATTGGTTTTCCTATAGTTATATATATGGTACCCCCTTTGATGTTTGATTCTGGATGATTAATAAATTACTACATTTGAATATTCATTCGAGCTCAATTCCACATTTTTTCTGACATAGGTCAAGAACTAGCTCATCGACCTTCGTCAAGAATGTCCCAGGCTCACTTCTACTTATTGGTCATTGGCAATCTGACTTGGCTCTATCAACTTGTCAACTCATTTTGCTCTATCAAATCTAAAACCTGATTACACATGGACAGTAGATTTTTGAGACCTTCTCCTTTAAGCTCATCCTCCTCATTGGTTCCCTAAATCTGCTAACCAATTTACCTTGAGTTGTATCATAGATCTACTTTGTATGAGTGGAATGTATGTCATTTCATTTACCTGGACCCACCTTTTGAATTTCAATGGCTACTTTCTAGAGCCTAAAATTGGCATTTGTGTGAACATTTCCCTTTATCTAATCAAATTTTTGAGATCATATCTTTTATCACAGGAATCATTATGGTATCAAACTTTCAATAAATTCTCCTTACACTACAAAGAGCAAACCCTTTTTATCCCTCGGTCCTAAGAGATTTTTAAATGCATCTAAAAAATGTTGAAATGATCTCCTCCACATGATTTTGCATGACATTATTGTGTCTACCATAGACAAAATACTTAAATTAGTTGGGAGGCTGAATTTGATCGAGCATATCTTCCTTCATGCATCGTAACATGATCTAAAATTTAGTACATGACAACTAGGGACTAATCTAAATGAACCCATGTGATTAATTCCTCTTGAGAGTGTCACATGTGCAAGATATGGCTTTGTTAAAATGGTGGTGCACAAAATTTAAATGAGGCTCTCATATGTATGGAGCAAACATTAAAGAATCCTAAGACAATATTGATTCACACAATCTCACAAAACCAACCAGTTGCATTAGTATTTCATAAATTAGGTTCGTAAATCATAACTGAAGGCAAAGAGGAGTTCTAAGACTCATTAAGAGCTTGCATTAATGATATGAATAACACTAACTTAGACCTGAAACTAGATTCAAGACACTTAGAAATGATCAAGAAAGAAGGACCGAAAACATGGAAGATTCTCCTTCACAAGGCAATAGTGCACATACTTTACTAAACACATTTTAAAGAGGTAAAATAGGTAAGGAAAATCTTTATTTCTTCAAGAGGTTTTTCATATAATTTTTGACAGGGGCTTGCCTTATCAAAAGAGAGTCCCTACTCTTCCAGACTTGAGAGAGAGTCACAATCAAAAAATGAAAGAGTCTACTTCTAGAGTTTGAAAGAGAGTAATTTATCAAAAATTTACAAATCTGAGAACCCCTTCTAAAGGAAAAGAAAGGGATTATATAAAGGAAGGGGAAGAGAGAAATTTGCATCTATTCATGACTTATTTGAGATCATTGGTTGAGATTTCACCTTTTCCTAATGAATGTTCCACCTAATTTGCTCTGATCAATACTAATCCATCATGGACAAGTTGCCTCATGATAACCCAATTGATCTTGAGTATTTTCATTGGCATGGGGGTGCTACTAGGAGACAAGAATATGTTTTTCATGATGATGCACCATGATTTTTTTTTTTTAATAAAATCGTCTGAGAAATGAATGCTCTAACTACTTTGATCTTATCCATCCTCCACAGCATCCCCTACTCTACTTCACCATGAGGACAAAATCCTTAGATCTTTAAACTATTAGGGACATGCAACATCTATTTTGAGCTCTGGCTTGTCAAAGGCATGGCTCAAGATGATTTTTAATTAATCATATATCTATTTTTCCTTAGATCTTGAAGAATAATAACTATAGACAAAAACCAATCAATAATATTAGTTTTCCTATAGTTATATATATGGTACCCCCTTTGATGCTTAGTTCTAGCTGATTAATAGATTACTACATTTGAATATTAATTCGATCTCAATTCCACATGTTTGTTGACTAAGGTCAAAAACTATCTCACCGACCTTTGTCAAGAATGCCCTAGGCTCACTTCTACTTATTGGTCATTGGCAATATGACTTGGCTCTATCGACTTGTCAACTCATTTCACTATGTCAGATCTAAGACCCGATTACATGTGGATAGTATATTTTTTAGACCTTCTCCTTTAAGCTCATCCTTCTCATTGGTTCCCTAGATCTGCTGACAAATTGACCTTGAGTTGCACTATAGATCTACTTTGTATGAGTGGAATGCATGCCATTTGATTTACCTAAACCCACCTTTTAAATTTCAATGGATACTTTCTAGAGCCTAAAATTGGCATTTGTGTGAACATTTCCCTTTATCTAATCAACTTTTCAAGATCATATCTTTTATCTCAAGAATCATTATGGTACTAAACTTTCAAGAAATTCTCCTTACATTACAAAGAGCAAACCTTTTTGATCTGTCGGTCCCAAAGAGATTTTTAAATGCATCTAAAAAATGTTGAAATGATCTCCTCCACATGATTTTGCATGACATTCTTGGGTCTACCACAAATAAAAGACTTAAATTAGTTGGGAGGATAAATTTGATCGAGCATATCTTCCTTCATGCATCATCACATGATCTAAAATTTAGCACATGACAACTAGGGACTAATCTCCCATGTGATTAATTCCTCCTGAGAGTGTCACATGTGCAAGACATGGCTTTGTTAAAATGGTGGTGCACCAAATTTAAATGAGGCTCTCATATGTATGGAGCAAACACTAAAGAAGCCTAAGACAATATTGATTCACACAATCTCATAAAACCAACCAGTTGCATTAGTATTTCATAAATTAGGTTCATAAATCATAAATGAAAGTAAAGAGGAGTTCTAAGACTCACTAATAGCTTGCATTAATGATATGAAGAACACTAACTTAGACCTGCAACTAGATTCAAGACACTTAGAAATGATCAAGAAAGAAGGACCGAAAGCATTGAAGATTCTCCTTCATAATGCAATAGTGCACATACTTTACTAAACACATTTTAAAGAGGTAAAATAGGTAAGGAAAATATTTATTGCTTCAAGAGGTTTTTCATATAATTTTTGACAGGGGCTTGCCTTATCAAAAGAGAGTCCCTACTCTTCAAGACTTGAGAGAGAGTCACAATCAAAAAATGAAAGAGTATGCTTATAGAGTTTGAGAGAGAGTAATTTATCAAATATTTACAAATATGAGAACCCCTTCTAAAGGAAAAGAAAGGGATTATATAAAGGAAGGGGAAGAGAGAATTTTGCATCTATTCATGAGTTGTTCAAGATCATTGGTTGAGCTTTCACCTTTTCCTAATGAATGTTCCACCTAATTTTCTCTGATCAATATTAATCCATCATGGACAAGTTTCCTCATGATAACCCCATTGATCTTGAATGTTTTCATTGGCATGGGGGTGGTACTAGGAGACAAGAATGTGTTTTTCATGATGATGCACCATGATTTTTATTGAAGAAGAAAACCCTCTAAGAAATGAATGTTCCAACTACTTTGATCTCATCCATCCTCCACATCATCCCCTACTCTACTTCACCATGAGGACAAAATCCTCAGATCTTCAAACTATCAGGGACATGCCATGTCTATTTTGATCTATGGCTTGTTGAAGGCATGGCTTGAGATGATTTTTAATTAATCATATATCTATTTTGCCTTAGATCTTGAACCATAATAACTATAGACAAAAACCAATCAATAATATTGGTTTTCTTATAGTTATATATATGGTACCCCCTTTGATGTTTGATTCTGGATGATTAATAAATTACTACATTTGAATATTCATTCGAGCTCAATTCCACATTTTTGCTGACATAGGTCAAGAACTAGCTCACCAACCTTTATCAATAATTCTCGAGGCTCAACTCTGCTTATTGGTCATTGGCAATCTAACTTGGCTTTATCGACTTGTCAACTCATTTCGCTCTATTAGATCTAAGACCCAATTACACATGGATAGTATATTTTTGAGACCTTATCCTTTAAGCCCATCTTCCTCATTGGATCCCTAGATCTACTAACCAAGTGACCTCGATTTTTGCCATAGATCTAATTTGTATCAGTGGAATGCATGCCATTTGATTTACCTAGACACACCTTTTAAATTTCAATGGCTACTTTCTAGAGCCTAAAATTGGCATTTGTGTGAACATTTCCCTTTATATAACCAAATTTGAAAGATCATATCTTTGAGCATAGGAATCATTATGGTACCAAGCTTTCAAGAAATTCTCCTTACACTACAAAGAGCAAACCCTTTTGTTACATCGGTCCAAGGAGATTTTTAAATGCATCTAAAAAATGTTGAAATGATCTCATCCACATGATTTTGCATGACATTCTTGCATCCACCACAAAAAAAAGACTTAAATTACTTGGGAATCTGAATTTGATCGAGCATATCTTCCTTCATGCATCATCACATGATCTAAAATTTAGCACATGATAGCGAGGGACTAATCTAAATGAACCCATGTGATTAATTCCTCTTTAGAGTGTCACATGTGCAATATATGTCTTTGTTAAAATGGTGGTGCACCAAATTTAAATGAGGCTCTCATATGTATGGAGTAAACACTAAATAAGTCTAAGACAATATTGATTCACACAATCTCATAAAACTAACCAGTTGCATTAGTATTTCATAAATTAGGTCCATAAATCATAAATGAAGGCAAAGAGGAGTTCTAAGACTCACTAAGATCTTGCATTAATGATATGAAGAATACTAACTTAGACCTGCAACTAGATTCAAGACACTTAGAAATGATCAAGAAAGAAGGACCAAAAGCATGGAAGATTCTCCTTCACAATGCAATAATGCACATACTTTACTAAACACATTTTAAAGAGGTAAAATAGGTAAGGAAAATCTTTATTACTTTAAGAGGTTTTTCATATAAGTTTTGACAGGGGCTTGCCTTATCAAAAGAGAGTCCCTACTCTTCCAGACTTGAGAGAGAGTCACAATCATAAAATGAAAGAGTCTACTTCTAGAGTTTGAGAGAGAGTAATTTATCAAAAATTTATATATCTGAGAACCCCTACTAAAAGAAAAGAAATGGATTATATTGAAGAAGGGGAAGAGAGAATTTTTCATCTATTCATGAGCTATCCAAGATTATTGGTTGAGCTACCACATTTTCCTAATGAATATTCCACCTAAATTGCTCTGATCAATACTAATCCATCATTGACAAGTTGCCTTGTGATAACCCCATTGATCGTGAATATTTTCATTAACATGGGGGTGGTAATAGGAGACAAGAGTTTATTTTTCATGATGATGCACCATGATTTTTGTTGAAGAAGAAAACCCTCTAATAAATAAATGCTCTAACTTCTTTGATCTCATCCATCATCCCCTACTCTACTTCACCATGAGGACAAAATCCTTAGATCTTCAAACTATCACGGACATACCACGTCTATTTTGATCTATGGCTTATTGAAGGCATGCTCAAGATGATTTTTAATTAATCATATATCTATTTTTCATTGGATCTTAAACCATAATAACTATAGACAAAAACCAATCAATAATATTAGTTGTCCTGTAGTTATATATATGGTACTCTCTTCGATGCTTAGTTCTAGCTAATTAATAAATTACTGCATTTGACTCTTCATTCAAGCTCAATTCCACAATTTTTTTGTCTTAGATCAAGAAACAGCTCACCAACCTTTGTCAAGAATGCCCTAGGCTCACCTCTACATATTGGTCATTGGCAATCCAACTTGGCTCTATCAACTTGTCAACTCATTTTGCTTTGTCAGATCTAAGACCTGATTACACGTGGATCATAGATTTTTGAGACCTCCTTCAAGCTCAACCTCCTCATTGGTTCCCTAGATCTGTTGACCAATTAACCTCAAGTTACATCATAGATCTACTTTGTATGATTAGAATGCATGCCATTTGATTTACCTAAACCCACCTTTTGAATTTCAATGGCTACTTTCCAGAGCCTAAAATTGGCATTTGTGTGAACATTTCCCTTTATCTAATCATTTTTTCAAGCTCATAACTTTGAGCACAAGAATCATTATGGTACCAAAATTTCAATAAATTCTCCTTACACTACAAAGAGCAAACCCTTTTGATCTATCAGTCCTAGGATATTTCTAAATGCATCTAAAAAATGTTGAAATGATCTCCTCCACATGATTTTTCATGACAATCTTATAGCTGCCATAGACAAAAGACTTAAATTAGTTGGGAGGATGAATTTGATCAATCATATCTTCCTTCATTCATCATCACATGATCTAAAATTGAGCACGTGACAACTAGGGACTAATCTAAATGAACCCATGTGATTACTGTAGACACCGCAAACGTGTCTGCACCTTGGTTCTCCCCCTTGGTCCTTTCTCCCTCCTAGTCCTCCTTGGTCCCTAACCCACCTAAGTCTTATTAATTGGAAATAAACATCTATTTTTAATTAAATAAGGCCCCTTTTTCCCTCTCCTTGCCACCTCGCCACCCTAGGATACCCTCCTTGGATCCCCTTCATTCCCCACATGGCCATTTAATGCCTTAGACTCCCATTCCAACCTCTCTTCTCGCCCATTTAACCTTCGTTGACCGTTTCAACCTGGCATTCATTTGACCCGGCCGTTGGGAAACGGATGAAAGGCTATTTTTAGCCTTTCTCCAGCCTTTCAGCCACCGACGTCGGTCAGCCCTCGGCCGACGTCGGCGATATTGCCGGCGTCGGCACCCTTCATAACGGTTTTCTTCACCGTTTTCTCCCCCGGCTCTCTCTGGTTCCGTTTGGCTTTTCTTCACTTCTCTGTGTTTCTCCTTGGCATCCCGACTCTTCAACCTTCGTATCAGACCCTTGTATCAGTCCTTCACTTGACCTCTCTCCCTCAGGTACACAGCAATCTTCTGCAGGTGAACAACAGGGAATCTTCATCAGCAACAGGCTTCACATCCGGCAACATCAACAACAAGATCAACACCTTCTTGAGCAGGGCACAGGTAAGTACTCTGTTTATTTGCTTTATGCTTTCTAGTTATCATGTTTTAAGCTAGATTAAGCCCTTCTACCCCCCCACACTGTTAACCAAGCCAGGCAGACCCGGATTCCTCTCTCCCTGATTGGCTTCCTTTATCTCTCTGTCCCTTTTTGTCCATTTGACTCCCCTGCACAGACCCCCTGACTACATCAAATCAGACTCAGACCCGTCCACAGACCAGACCTCAGATCAAGACCCAGACCATCCACAGACCAGAACCTGACCAGACCCATCTAGAGGCCATTACCCCGACCGACGCCGGTCATTACCCCCACCGACGTCGGCAGACTAACCGACGTCGGCAGACCCGACAACCGACGCCGGTAGGACCACCGACGCCGGCGACTGTGACCAGTTTGACAGCTTCTTCTAGGTAAGCCTTTGCTTCCTTTTCTCTTTCAGTTGGCTATTTATTTCAGTCCTTTTCAGCATTCTGTCTTTTTATCAGACTTATCTTTATCAAAACAGTGGGTTGACCTCCCTTAAGGAAGTTCTCATAATTCTGGGAACAAGCTTTTGCTTGGCAACCCACCATTTGTCTATCTAACACCTTTTTTGTCCAAGTTTTCTTCTTTGCAGGTGTCATTCCTCCACAGCCAAAGAGGAGTGCTCACAAGCGTCTGGATTTACGGTGTGCAATCTTTAGTCCAGGTACTTCCCAAGCCTTGTCCATTATACTTTTTAGTTTCTTCTTTCTTTATAGTCTGAAAAGCAAATTTGAGGTAGAAACATCTCTGGCACGCCCGGTGGGACCCTAGGTTCCTCCTGGGTTCCTTTTCTTTTTCATTCATTTAGGAGCATTAGGTTCTTACCTTTTCTCCTCCTTCTTTTCTTCTCAATGACACTATAAGCAGGACTAAAACGAATCTTTCTTCCTTGCATTCTAGACTAGTCTAAACATCATACTCTCATCCCTTTCTCCAACTTGTCTTCATAACAACTCTCACATTTCGACTTGGGCATTAAAACATATTGCACTTTCATTTCTGCTTGTGCTTGCATTAGTCCACATCTAGTAACTTAGGCGCATATTGAATAAATCGTAGACACTTGATGTTACACTACCTGACCACATGCACTAAAACGAACATAAAACTTACTTGAGACAAGGCCCAACTGGGAATTCATCCCCCAGCGGATACCTTACCCGTCCCGGTGACCCTACTTGGATTTCATCACCAAGGGGGAAGCCCACTCCGTTCTCTGGTGGAGTCTAAACTCTAGGCGAGGTATATCTTGGCTAAGTGAGACCAGCTAACCGCTGGAATCGTGAAGTGAGGGGAGCTTTCTCCTTAGCACCAGGCCACGTACCAGACCCTAACACAGATCTTTGAGCACCTAAAACAACACCTGAAACCATCTTTAGACCGCCTTCTTCTAGGACCCATTTTTCAGCCAATCTCCCCAAACATTCATCTAAGGCATAAGCCACAAATTCTAAGGTTAATTTCTAGGATTTATCGCTTAGGCTTGTCTGTCTCTCTCTATTTTCCTCTTCTCATCTGTTTGTTTGAGTGAGTGAGGACGCTTTCTTCTTTGTTTTTCCAAGAGTCTTCAAATCTTTTGGTTCTCTGGAAAACACAGTCACCGACATCGGTTCTGCCACCGACGTCGGCTTTCCCCCTGTCACCGGCATCGGTTCTGATACCGACGTCAGCTTCATCTGTTACTGGCATCGGTTATCTGACCGATGTCGGCCACATTTATTACCGACATCAGTTTTTAAACCGACGTCGGTCTCTGTCACTGTCTTTTTTTTTTAAAACCAGCAGCCTGAAATCTGTCCATTCTCTGTCAAAACTCCATTCTGGTTTTCTGAGACTGCAAGAACACAGTTTTTGGAACCAGGACTCTCTTCTTAACCACTTTGGCCGTCAACCGCTTCCGTCTACCTCATCCCTAGCCAAGTCCTATCATGGAGTTCCACTCAGAGACTGAAAGAACTCCTACAAGACCGACCCCGACCCCGACCCCGACTCAAATTCCCATCATCCCTGAAGGGGACCAAGATTTCGAGAGATTCTTGGACCTCAATACCGCAGCCCTCCAAAACTATCTCGCGAGAAACCCAACGCGAGACCTTTCGGGTGACGTGGCGACGACATCCTCGCCATTCGCCACCCAACCCTTTATGACTCAACCTGTCGCCTCGACTATTAACCCGACCATGGCCAATACGCAAAGTTTGGCCTCCCCGTCTATTTTTAGACCGACCTCCATCGGGGTTCCATTACCCCCTCAACCACCTGCAATTCAACCAAGTTCTACATCATATCAGAACTTGATTGCCTCGACCCCTCATACTCTTGTGCCCACAAATGTAGGCGTGCCAACTTATCTTTCTACCAGTGCCGCCATTCAACCACCTTTGGCGGTGCCCAGTCAACCCATACCTTCGACCTTCGTAACGCAACCACCTTTAGCCTCCACTTCCACCCCTGCGACTAGTCATCCGTACGTTGTACAACTGACTATGTCGCACGCCTCCTCTAGCCTCTTCCAAGCACCTTAAAACTTAGGGGGCGCTCAACCCGCCAATCCGTCAGCAGATCTTATCAAGATGCTGATGGATAAAATGTCTAGTCTCGAAGCCTCCATTTCCGGTTCAAGCAATACTTTGTCATATGAGCAAATTTGCAACGAGCCCATCCATCCTTCCGTCCCTATTCGACCATACCCTAACCATTGGGAGCTTCCTAAATTCACTCACTTTCAGAGTAAGGAAGACCCACAACAACATCTATGGGCATTTAGACATGCCTGTTATCTTATTTCCCATGACGATGCGTTGCTTTTATGCACGTTCCCTATGTCCCTTTCTGGCCCTGCCCTTGACTGGTATAGTTCTCTTGCCAGACACTCTATCTTTTCATTCATCCAACTCGCCCAACTATTTCTTGACCATTTCTCAATCAACATCACCAAACAAGTCTCAATCACAGACCTTTACTCCATCAGGCAATTTGACGACGAATCTGTAGTCGATTTTGTCGCTCGTTGGAGGGCCCTGATCAACCAGCTCTCCTTCTCTTTGCCTCAACCCGAGCTCATCGAGCTCTTCTCTTGAGCATGTGCCAGACACATCTCTTCTACCTTGCGGATTCAGACATTTCGCACTTTTGACGAAGCTTTCATCATGGCTCAAAAGCTCAAACTCCGCACCCTTGAAGAAGATAAGGTCAAATTGCATCATACCAACGCAAGATCCAATAGCCATTCTTCTTCCAGACCTTCTTCTTCTGCCAGTTCCAAATCTAAAGGAGTGGCCAACACTGTGGTCGTTAGATCACCATCCTCGACGTCAACTAATCACTCTCAACCTTCGACATCTCCAAGCATCACCAAACAATTCCAACAACGGTACATTCAGCGTTCTTACACTCCACTTGGAAAACCATACGCTTCCATTTTGGAAAAACTCCTCAAGCAGGGGGTCCTCAATCTCCCTCCAATCCGACCACCTCAATTTGACCCTTCAAAAGCCATCCCTACATGGTATAGGGAGGCTGACTTCTGCCACTTTCATCGCGTCCAAGGCCATGACATCGACAACTGCCGAACCTTCAAAAACATCGTCCAAGACATGATCGACAAGGGGGATCTTATTTTGGATAACCCGAACGCCCCTCCTAACCAACATATCGACATCTTCAAACACCCATTCCCTAACCATCCGCCTACTCAAAACAACATCCAGACTTCAACCAATGACCCTCAAGACCATGACATTCACACGATTAGCACTATCTTGCCTCTTGTCCTTGACCAACCTCTTCCATTAAAGGATGAGGAACCTTCTTCTCCTACTAGTCCTCCATCTACCTCTCTTGCATTGGAAGACGCCTTGACCACATCAACGCCATCAAGCCCACCTTCGTCCGAAGACCCTACCTTGCCTACTCCTCAACTACAAGTAGAAGGCACGATCATCCATGCCCTCTGCCCACTTGAGGAGCCGCCCTCTCTTATTTCTTCTCCACCAAGAGAAGAACCAGTCTCTCCACCCATTTCAATCGAGGAAGACCCAGTCACGGGTTCCTCTTGCCCTTTGCGTGAGATTGCTATATCTCACTCACCTCCATCCACATCCAAACCCAAACCCATATCTAACCTCGCCTCGCACAACAGTGGCCCTCGACCCAGACACACGAAGACCACTAGACCTCATCGGAGAATTCCTCCCCCACCTTCGTCATTGCCCTCTATCTTGGGCCCGCATCTGTCCACTTTAATAGGAGTGCTTCCCACTCCCATCTTTCACAGAGGTAAGTCACCTCCATTACTCCCTCATCCCATCAGACATACATCTCATCCAAACCCTCGACCTATGCCTCTTTCACCTCCCAAACCAATGTCACCAACTCTCACTGCAATAAAACATCCAGACCCGTTAGCAGGTTCATATGCCTTGCTCTTACGGCAATTATTGCAGTCCTCTCACCTCGACCTCCCGCCTCTTAGACAATATCAATCTCTCGGACCTAAACCACCTTGGTTCGACCACACTCGCATTTGTGCATATCATCGCACGCCTGGACACGACACGGAACATTGTCATGCCCTCAAGGTCGTCGTTCACCAATGTTTGGAGAATGACACCTCCCTTCTCGACCACATCATCAACAAACCTTCAACACCGCCTCCCCCATCACCTCTCGGATCAAGACCCTCTTGGTTCGACAACTCTAAATTCTGCCGTTATCATCACACTCCGGGACATGACACTGAGCGTTGTTGCGCTCTTAAAGCTGTCATTCATCAACACTGGAAAAAGGATTCCCTTCTCACCAAGGATCCTCCTGACCACCTCTTCAACAAAACATCAACCCCGACTCATGCCTCTCCAACCTCATCACCTAAATCAGGATCCCCACGCCAGACTGTGGTCCCTTTGCCGCCTTTGACCCCCTTATTCGACATTAACACCGTCCATCTGACCACTAAACCTCAACCGACCTTAACCAATCTTTCAAACATTCTCCCTACCCGCTGGGGGAATTCATCCTTCATCCAAACCTCGACCAACTCTTCAACCCAGTCTCTACCACATATCAATCACTCATTTAATCTTAAATCTCGACCAGGTGTCCATCGACCCAACCTCCGACCAATTATTCGACCAGTCTCAACCAAGCTTCAACCAAATATCAATCAACCAGACCTCTCGACCAAACATTCAACCTTTTTCAACCAACCAACGACAATGTCAACCAACTTCACATCCATCAAACAACACCTGACCAATCTGGAAGAGGCCAACTGGGGCAGGCTTGCTCCTAATTGACTCGGACCTTAACATACAAGCATGGCCCAGGGTCTTATTAGACCTTAAACCCCTTTTTTATGTCTTGCGTCTTCAACCATTCTTCTGTTAGTCGAGTACTCGTCTACTTGACACGTAACTTGAGCTCGTCCCTTGAGCAATCCCCGTCCTCTTTAATCCTAATCCCTTTCAACCCTATTCCCCTTTAACAAGTCCTCTATAACCCTTTTATGATGCATGGATGCTTTGTCCTAATAAAAGGGGCGTCCTTGAGCTTCTACAGTCTTGTCCGTGACTCAAATTCCTATCAAAAATCAAAGTCAAGATGTCAAAACATATCCATGGTCACAATATCAAGTCAAATTAAAAGACAGACTGATCCCTTGAAGGACAGCTGTACTATCATTGCTGTATTACTAGACTGATCCCTTGAAGGACAGCTAGGCCAACTTTTCATCATTATCAAGCAAAAATATAGACCACTCCCTCGAAGGATGGCTATGACTAATCTGGCTATAAACAGCACTTTTCTTCGAAGCTTCCCGCATTGATCAGCTTCACAACATGACCATTACATCAAAAGACATCTCTATGTAGGCTTCCCGCATCGATCAGCCTGCACCAAAAAAAAAAAATGAGTCACGGACTTGGCTTGTAGTTGTCTCAGGGTCTCTAATAAAAAGGGGCAAGGTTATTCCTGCTCTTAAACTGGGTTACCCTATCTTCCTCCTATCACCTGCTCAAGGGACTTCGAGCTCACTTTAATGTCAAAGTGATTCGATTACCGTTCTAACACCACACTGGTCAACGACGTAATGCATGAATGGGGCTTTGGTTCTTATAACCCCTATCTATGCTTCCTTTCTGGTCCTTGTCAATGAAAGAGCGATTCGCCTTTCACCTTTTCTCCACACTTTGGTCGCACTTTGATCACATCAATTGTTGACTCATCCTTAAACCAAACCAACTTCAACATTTCTAACCCAGCCATTTTCACCACTTTCGCCACGACATCAGGCATCATCCTTGTCCATTTCACATAGTTTCTATGGATACCAATACACATGGAAACTACCGACCAGACCCAATTTATGTTAAGCATAAACCAATACTTGCTGAAGCATAAATAGACCCTCTATTCATTTTTGGCATACATCCATCACGACTATGGAAACTTGCTAGGGATGAAAGACTCTCGACCAATTCTACAGAATACACCATCTGTAGCATCTTTTTATCCTCATCTTGGCCTCATCATTTTGACGCTTGACCACATCTCATCATCAACCAATCTTCTCAATTAGTCCGAACTACATTGGTCTGAGGCCCTATCACCAGGGCTATGTAGGCAGCACTCAGATACCGCATCTTCTGAGGTTAGCTCGACCACCCCCATTTGTTCGTCTCTATGATGGACAAACCTTCTCTTCTTTGACTCTTATCACGCCCAACTTCGTCAACTTTGACCAAGACCTTTGACCAAGACCAATCATCAACTTTGACCACGACCAATCAATCCCTCTGACCCTTCCTCCCTTTTCGGGAGAACTACATCGGCTTGAGGCCCCTTCACACAGGGGCTATGTAGGCAGCACTCAGTTGACATGGGGTCTTCTGGGGTTAGCTCGGCCACATCCTTTCGTCCATCCATCCTCTTGACCAATGACCATTGGAGATCATGCGTATCTTCTTTGACCTTCTTCCAAGCCAATGTTGCCTTGGTTGTTTTTGCGTGTATGCTATTCCACGGCTGGTTAGCAGAATTGTCCGCAGACTATTTTTGACCCTTCACAAGTATAGGATCGCAAGCCAGTTGATCCCTTCTACTTGTGGCTTTTTCGTGTTTCTGGGAGCACTTCCTGAGCCCTGGATACCTGGGACACGATGACCATTTGGAGCTTCAGCTTAGATTGAGTGACCCGATCAGCAGACGACTAAATGCTGGGGCCCGGTTACTTCAATTTTGGCACTCCTTGACCCTCGACATGCGACAATTTGACCTGACCCTCTCGTGAAGTGGACTACGCGCAATCATGACTATGGCAGCATTTTCACTCACTCTCTTCTATCCATTTCTCTGTCAAATCAGCACCCGACATCAGGTTCCTTCCCTCGACTCCTGCTTTGAGGGGGAATACCTCATCCTTCTCCTGGGGCAACCACCTCCCTATTTTTGTCTTGCAGTTCGTCTAGAACAACCAACAAGACAAAAAGGGGTAAATGTAGACACCGCAAACGTGTCTGCACCTTGGTTCTCCCCCTTGGTCCTTTCTCCCTCCTAGTCCTCCTTGGTCCCTAACCCACCTAAGTCTTATTAATTGGAAATAAACATCTATTTTTAATTAAATAAGGCCCCTTTTTCCCTCTCCTTGCCACCTCGCCACCCTAAGATACCCTCCTTGGATCCCCTTCATTCCCCACATGGCCATTTAATGCCTTAGACTCCCATTCCAACCTCTCTTCTCGCCCATTTAACCTCCATCGACCGTTTCAACCTGGCATTCATTTGACCCGGCCGTTGGGAAACGGATGAAAGGCTATTTTTAGCCTTTCTCCAGCCTTTCAGCCACCGACGTCGGTCAGCCCTCGGCCGACGTCGGCGATATTGCCAGCATCGGCACCCTTCATAACGGTTTTCTTCACCGTTTTCTCCCCCGGCTCTCTCTGGTTCCGTTTGGCTTTTCTTCACTTCTCTGTGTTTCTCCTTGGCATCCCAACTCTTCAACCTTCGTATCAGACCCTTGTATCAGTCCTTCACTTGACCTCTCTCCCTCAGGTACACAGCAATCTTCTGTAGGTAAACAATAGGGAATCTTCATCAGCAACAGGCTTCACATCCGGCAACATCAACAACAAGATCAACACCTTCTTGAGCAGGGCACAGGTAAGTACTCTGTTTATTTGCTTTATGCTTTCTAGTTATCATGTTTTAAGCTAGATTAAGCCCTTCTACCCCCCCCACACTGTTAACCAAGCCAGGCAGACCCGGATTCCTCTCTCCCTGATTGGCTTCCTTTATCTCTCTGTCCCTTTTTGTCCATTTGACTCCCCTGCACAGACCCCCTGACTACATCAAATCAGACTCAGACCCGTCCACAGACCAAACCTCAGATCAAGACCCAGACCATCCACAGACCAGAACCTGACCAGACCCGTCTAGAGGCCATTGCCCTGACCGACGCCGGTCATTACCCCCACCGATGTCGGCAGACTAACCGACGTCGGCAGACCCGACAACCGACGCCGGTAGGACCACCGACGCCGGCGACTGTGACCAGTTTGACAGCTTCTTCCAGGTAAGCCTTTGCTTCCTTTTCTCTTTCAGTTGGCTATTTATTTCAGTCCTTTTCAGCATTCTATCTTTTTATCAGACTTATCTTTATCAAAACAGTGGGTTGACCTCCCTTAAGGAAGTTCTCATACTTCTGGGAACAAGCTTTTGCTTGGCAACCCACCATCTGTCTATCTAACACCTTTTTTGTCCAAGTTTTCTTCTTTGCAGGTGTCATTCCTCCACAGCCAAAGAGGAGTGCTCACAAGCGTCTGGATTTACGGTGCGCAATCTTTAGTCCAGGTACTTCCCAAGCCTTGTCCATTATACTTTTTAGTTTCTTCTTTCTTTATAGTCTGAAAAGAAAATTTGAGGTAGAAACAATTACTTCCTCCTGAGAGTGTCACATGTGCAAGATATGGCTTCATGAAAATGCCCACTCAGCTCTATCTGCACTTTTCTAAAAAATGGCCAAGTATGGGAAAACAACATAAATTGGTGGAGAAGCTAAATTTGGGTCCCCATAACTTTTGATGAACTTTATTAGAGGACCTGAAACCTGACACATATAAACTTGGCACAAATTTGAATAAATCTACATGACCAATTTTCCTTAACTCATCCATACATGGCAATGGTGATGTTAGAAAAGTGCCTACTTTAGATTTTATACCATTAGACCAGAATGTCTTGATGAATCATAATGAAAAACTTGATGGATCCCCTAAATCTCCATAATTGCTCCAAGTATTCTTTGTCTTCCATGGGGTCTCTATAATTTTGGACCTATCCTTGAAAGTGATGAATTACACTCTAAGTGGACCTAAAGTGTTTTGAAAGCTTCACTAACTTCATGTTCCTAGTTTGATTCATGTTTGATCTTTCAAGGCAAGGTTTTATATGTAGGCCAAAAATGGGCAACATTTCTAGCGACATCCTGGGGTTGCATGCCTACTATGCAAGAGACTAGTTGCCTTGAACTACATGTGGAGTTGTAGTCTTTATTTCAACTAGACTAAACTGCTACAAGGTTTCCCCTTTTCTAGTACCTCTCATGAAGTAGCAAGACTAAAAGATAATAAAACAATAAAGTTCCCAAGACACTTGAAGGGAAACATAAAATAGAAAGAGATATGCATAGGGCACTTGGAGGAAAGCACAAAAGATACTCTAATATATACAATATGTTACATTGGATGCAATGCTCTTAATAACAAATTTTCAAATGAATGCCTTTGACTGGTATGGGTAATACCTCTCCATCTAGTTGGGTAAACTGAAAGGCGTTATGTTCCATGCATCCATGGATTAAATAAGGACCACTCCACATGTTGTCGAACTTGGCATGGTTGCCTAGTTTAGACTTATTTGAATCACATTTGAGGACCAAGTCCCCTTCCTTGAAAATTCTTTCTATAAATCTTTTGTTAAAGGATTTCTTGACCTGAGCTTGGTGAGACTCTACTATTTTCATAACAAGATCTTTGGTTTCTTCGAGCTCCATGAGCTCTATCATTCTTACATTCATGGGTTCATCCTCCATCAACTCAAGCTGATGGGCTAATTCGAGTGTGGGTAGCTTGAGGGAGATAGCAAATTTGGATCCCCTTCTATACACAAGGGTATATGGAGAATTACTAATGGTAGTTTTAAGAGTCACTTAGTCAACCCACAAGGCTATTTTTAGCTTAGTGTATCATGTTATTTAATTCTCTTCCATAGTCTTCCTGATGATTCTTAGAAAATTCTTATTTGTGGACTTTTCTAGTCCATTTCCTTGAGGATGGTAGTTAGAAGAGGTGCTAAGGTGGACACCCATTTTGAGATCCCACTCGCTTGTCTTGAGACCAAGGAATGCCAATGCATTATCAAAAATTATGGTGGATCGAACACCAAACCTAGTCACTATTCTATCATACAAATTTTAAACTATAGCCTCATTAGCTTCTTTCAAAGCAATAGCTTCCACCCATCTGGTGAAGTAGTTAGTTGCAGTGAGCACCCATTTATTCCCTACACTTTATGGTGGATTAATCATCCCTATGAAGTCTAACCCCCATTGCATGAATGGTTGCCCAACTTGAATTAGGTTGAGTGGAAGGGTTGTTAGTCTCTATTTCCCTATAAAAAGGGAATAATTATGGCATTTTCTAACCCATGCATGATCATCTTTGAAGAGGTTGGTCCATTAATAACCCACCCTCGTTATCTTTATTGTTGTCATCTTTGGGTAAAGTGGCCTCCTACAGGTCCATCATGAAATTGTTCTAAGATTTTGGTTAGCTAGTCATCATTTATGCATCTAAAGAGAATTCTATTGAGGTCCCTTATAAAAATGACACTTCCTACTAATGCATAAGGTATATAATGAAGCCTAAAATACCATCTTTTATCCTTATCTAAACCTTATGGGCATTCTCTTATTGATAATAAATGAGCCATATCTTGAAGCCTACTCTTTTGAAATGGAGGTACTCCTATCTATGAATTGTCTTAAGTTACCAAAACAACTTCCTTATCTTCCTAAAGGTTTTCTACCTTGTACTCACATAAGCCCTTACCCTTGATCAACTTCGTGAATTTGATGTCTATATCATATTATATGACTTTGGTGATCCAACCTACTCTCTTCTCACTCTAATCTTTGTTAAAGATGAAATCTCTTACTCCAGAGTGAGATACCACAAGGTGAATCTTATTGTTG
Organism: Torreya grandis; assembly: GCA_037957365.1. Classification (NCBI taxonomy): domain Eukaryota; kingdom Viridiplantae; phylum Streptophyta; class Pinopsida; order Cupressales; family Taxaceae; genus Torreya; species Torreya grandis. Next base: position 2,300,364 of record JARHVA010001029.1, on the reverse strand, counting down.
GGGAGCATTGGTCTAAAAATTTTGAGACTTCTCAAGGGTACAAACAGCTATTTTTCAATGAAGGTGTAATTTACCTCATATCCCTCCAACCCTTGGCTAAAAAAGGTAATTGGTTGATATGTTCCTCTGCCATTCTCGTGTATCAGCATAACTGATATGCTATTGATGTTGGCAAAGGTGTATAGGATGAAGTCTTTAGATAAATTGAGGTTTATGAGAGAGGGGGTCTGAACAATGGCCTACTTGATGGCCTCAAAATTTGCCTTGCTTTCACCTAACTAAGCAAACACTTTGCTATTTTTAATCATGTTGGTGATAGGTTGGACTAGGTTTGCAAAAATGAGTATGAACCTTCTCACAATGTTAATCTTCTTAAGGAAGCTCTGCATCCCTTTCTTATGCTTGGGTAAGGATAAGGATAAAATATCACTTACTCTATCAAGGTCGGTAGATAATACGTCATTTAATATAATGTGACCCAATAGCTTACCCTCGTGCATAGAGAACAAACATTTCTTAGGATTTAAAGAGATCCCATACTCTCTGCATCCTTGGAAAATCATCATCAAATGGCCCATGTGCTCACTAGCATTCTAGGAGAAGACTATGATGTCATCTAAATAGACTAGTACCACCTTTAAAGGTCATATTTATGGATTTTTGGAAGGTTTCCCCCATATTGGACAATCCTAAAGGCATCTTTTGGTAAGAAAAAGTGTCCCACTTGGTGGTGAAGGTAGTCTTATATCAATCATCTTCCCTTACCAATACCTGGTTGTAACCTAAATACCCATCTATGAGAAAGAAATGTTCTAAACCTGTAACTATCTAAAGGAGTTTCTCCATGGATGCTATGAGGTAGTTGTCTTTTAAGGAGACCTTGTTTAGATCCCTAAAATCAATGCGTAACCTTATCTCCCTACTCTTTTTCCTCATATGCACCAAATTGGCCACCCATGATGAATGCTTGATGGGAAAGATGATCTTGGATTCAATCAACTTAACCAACTCTTTCCTCATTAACTCTTCTATTTTGGGGTTAATGGACCTTTGCTTTTACCTCACAGGCTTGACATTAGCCTCTAGCTCTATACTATTTTAGGCTAGTTTTGGATTGAAACCCCTCAATTCACTATATTCCCAAGCAAAGATGTATGCATACTTTTTACAAAGTTCTATGAAATATTATCTCTCAACCTTACTACTTACTTTCCCAAGCTTGTGAAGTATGTCTTTGAAACTGAGAACTCTCATATTTTTATTCATTAGTTGACAATATTGCTTTGTCTTTCCTCATATGGTCCCCTTTATGAAAGAGACCTTACAGACTTACCAGCCATTTAGGAAGTTTATTGGATTTAAACTGAATAATTTTCTCCCCATATTGATGTTGCAATCTTCCTTAGTTAAAGGAAGAGAATTTTTCTTCTTGCTATAAGAAACATGCAATTTGTTTATCATTTATAGAAACCTACTAGTGATCTTCATTATCTGGTACTGATGGCCTTACCACTATTTTGACATGTGGTTGCATCTTGTTCTTCTTTAGTTCATTAGGGATATCAAACTGGGCTCCCATAGTCATCATCATATCAGCATGTTAATTTTAGCTTCTTAGCTATGTTCAAATGTCAAAGGCCTCAAAATATTTTATTAGGTCCCACACTCTATGCTTGTATGACTTCATTAAAGGGTTCTTTATGATGTTCTAACCTCTAACCTAGTTCACTAGGAGCTTTGTCTCCATACACTTGAAATTGTTTGATTCTTCTTTTATTGGCCCATTGGATACCATGAATTCAGCCTTCTTATTCTACTACATTGTAAGAATAATTGATCTAAAACCTATAAGAATTAAAAAACCTTCTTGAGGGGAAAACTGATATTGTACCTACACCTACCCCATGTTTTCTCTTTGAACTATTAAAGAAAATTTTTCATATGCCATTGGGGTCTTCTTGAGGTTCAATGAGGGATGGTATGGGTTGATCTTCTTCATGTAATAGAAAGACACCCATATCCCTTTCTTTAACTCCTTCCAAATGGTTGAGTAATTGATTGTCTCCCCATAACTCATCTAGGAACATGTTTGGCACATCATATGGGTAAGTTTTCAGCTCTCTCCCCATTATGAATTCATCCTCATCAATTATGGTGCAATTGATGTTGACATTATCTAGTTCATAGGGCTCTATATGGAATTACATGATGGGTTTAGCCTTAATTGATACTTTAGTCCCATACCTAGTCTTGAATTCCATGTATGACCAATCTATCATAAGATATCCCTTGATATTTACTATAAATTCCCTAGATAAACATAGATAAAAGTGAGGAGGCACATCTAAGACCAACACATCTTGTTCCACTAACACACTTGGACAAGCATGCAAGGTTAATTTCAAGCCCTTGATGATGTCAAATGGCTTGGTTGAAGTTCCATCAAGTTGTAAAACTCCCTTTGTTTATGGCTCATATTTAAGACCAAGATGGTCAGTTGTGACCTTTGTCATCACTAAGGTGCTAGCCCTATTGTTTACCAAACAATTGTGCACCAAAGATTTGCCTATGACCACTGAAATATAAAAGGGGGATGGTTTAGCTATTTTACTTAGTTGTCCTCTATTTGAGCTTTTAGTTGTATTGGTGAGAACCTCATTCACCTTGTTTGGTCATTTATCTATAACTCTCAAGTCCTTGATTTTGTACAAACCTTCTTAAAAAATGTCCATTTGGCTAGGCAAGGAGAGTACATCTCACATCGACACATTCTCACTAGATTTATTCATTTTTTCAACAATGTTGATGGGTGACCCACTAACTTTTGTTTGTGCTTTGGGAGCCACCACTATCATTTGCTAAATGTGTGAACCTTGAGGGGCTAGGGCATCTTTCTGATTCTGACTCTTTGGAATAGTTGGACCTTTTATAAGTAGTTCAAGCACAACTAGCTTGGAAATTGAAGGAGTAATGGTAGGAGGCTCCTTGCTTGGTTCTTGGTTACCATCCATATTTCTTCTTTTGAATCTTGTGTTTGTAGCCACTAGAGTATAAGCTTGGCTAGAACTAGCCTATTGGTTGAGTGCATAACACTCTTCTTGCTTGTAGTTTACCATTGTGGCACCCAACTGGCCCAGTCCTTGATCAGGGTTTTGGCTTTGTTGGGGCTCATCTAGCCTACTTATCATAGGTACCTCCATATTTTAGGCCATGAGATCTTCATTGTACCCAAATTAGTAGCTTGTTGTCATTGATTATTAAAGGCTAGGGTAAAATTACTGGTTGGGACAATGGATTTTCCAAAACACTAATTCCAAGGCATGGTACCTTCAACTTCTTGGGCCACATTATTCTAAATTGGGAACAAGGTGTTGGAAGTGCTCATAACATTAGGGTTGTAGTTTTTATGCCTATTGTAGCCATGTTGTCTTTCTCCCTAATTCAAAGCTTAGACTTGGCCTTGGTGATTCCCTTTATAAGGTGGCTTATTTACCTATAATTCTTGCTATTGAGGTTGGTATGAACCTAGATAAGGCTTATTATATTGGTCTTGCTACCACTTCAGGTTGACTAGTTCATTTATAAAGGATTAGAACATGTTTCTAAGCTCTTAGAGTTCCTTACTTTATAAGGAATACCAGATCCACTAGTGGAAGCCTTTTCTTTCTAAGGGTGGAGTATATCATCAATCATTGGTGTTGGGAGAACAACATCTAGTGGAGGAATTGAAATAGGAGGTGGTTTAATTTTTGGGAATAAAGGCATTAGGGGTTTAGGCATAAGCTTGCCAACTTTGACCAAATAATTTTCTACCTTAATGGCCACCTCATAATCATCTAGCAATACACTTCTTCCCATGGACTAGATCATCACCGCTATATCACTATTTAAAGCCTTTAAATAGTATAAGAAGGCAAAACTAGGAGTCGATCTAAAAAACTAGAATTCTATCCTAATTCTTTTGGAATCTAGTATTGAAGTATTGCATGACTTTATAGATATCCCTCTTGATTGTAATAAATTTCTTTGTAAATGACAAATGAACACTTTTATCTGTGAATCTTTTAAATAAGGCTTTCCCTAACTGGTCCCATGATTGGATAGAATTTAGAGCAAGGCCTTTGTACCAGTCTAAATATTTACTTTTAAAAGAGATAGCTAACAATCTAATTGCTCTATTTTCCACCATGACATTATGGATATTAAAAAAATTAGCTATGTCCATGAGGTTTTCATTAGGAGTTCTAGCTTGGTCTCCTATGAAATAGGGAACACTTTTGAGGGCTGCAACTGGCATAGGATCATATTATGGTAGGTTCAATGGACCTTGTCCATTAAAACCCACAAATGTGAAAGCTCTTTGAGGAATCATATTAGCAAGAGGGGGAACCAAGGGTCTATTTGTAAGTGTAGGCCTTGTAACCAGTCTATGAAAAGGATTTCTTATGTATGGTAGAGTATTAGCAAACCTTAACTTTTAGCTAAATTTAAAAGGAGCTCAATAAATTTAGGAGTGCCTTTAGAATTTGACCTTGTTGTCACCTTTGGCATGAGATGAAGCTACTAGTCTGCTATCAATTTGAGTCTTTGTAAACTTCAAATCTCAGAGTCATTAGATACTATTATGTGTAGATATCACCACTATGAATTAATCAAACCAACATCAAACTTGATCAATCTTCTTCAACATATTTGTGGTGTGAGTGCCTCCAAGCATGCCAAAAACTATTATGCATAGATATCACCAATGTGAATTAACCAAACCAACATCAAACTTTATCAATCTTCTTTAACATATTTGCAGTGTGAGTCCCATTGGGCATGCCAAAAACTATTATGTGTAGATATCACCACTATGAATTAACCAAACTAACATCAAACCTGATCAATCTTCTTCAACATATTTATGGTGTGAGTCCCATTGGGTGTGCCAAAAACTATTATGGAATGGAATTTCACCCTTGTGGGAGAGTTTTTAGGCTCTCTTACTTCCAACCACAATATGGGAACAACCTTAGGCTATGGGTATCTTGTAGTGATATTGAACCTTTAGAGTAGGTTGGCTTCCTCTTTGATAATCACCTAAACTAAAATTAAGCCTAATGCTTCATGGGAAAAGGGTTAGAAAGGGATGAGAGTTCCTAAGAGAGTTAAAATGGTAATGAACCAAATTTAAATGAGGCTCTCATATGCATGGAGTAAACACTAAAGAAGCCTAAGACAATACTGATTCACACAGTCTCACAAAACTAGCTAGTTGCATTAGTATATCATAAAATAGGTTTGAAAATCATAACTAAAGGCAAAGATGAGTTTTAATACTCACTAAGATCTTGCATTAATGATATAAAAAACACTAACTTATAACGACAACTAGATTCAAGACACTTAGAAATGAGCAAGAAAGAAAGAACAAAAGCATGGAAGATTCTCCTTAATAATGCAAGAGTGTGCATGCTTTACTAAACACATTTCAAAGAGGTAAGATAGGCAAGGAAAATCTTTATTTATTCAAGAGGTTTTTCATACAAGTTTTGATAAGGGTTTGCCTTATCAAAAGAGAGTCCCTACTCTTCCAAACTTGAGAGAGAGTCACAATCAAAAAATGAAAGAGTCTACTTCTGGAGTCTGAGAGAGAGTAGTTTCTCAAAAATTTACAAATTTGAGAACCCCTTTTAAAGTAAAATAAAGGGATTTTATATAAGAAGGGGAAGAGAGAATTTTGCATCTTTTCATGAGCTATCAGAGATCATTGGTTGATCTATCACCTTTTCCCAATGAATGTTCCACCTAATTTTCTTTGATCGATATTAATCCATCATGGACAAGTTGCCTCATGATAACCCCAATGATCTTGAATATTCTCATTATCATGTAGGTGGCACTAGGAGACAAGAGTTTTATTTGCATGATGATGTACCATGATTTTTGTTGATGAAGAAAACCCTCTAATAAATGAATTCTCCAACTACTTTGATCTCATCCATCCTCCATGTCATCTCCCACTCTAATTTTCCATGAGGATAAAATCCTCATATCTTATAATTGTCAAGGGCATGCCATGTCTATTTTGAGTGGTGGCTTGTCGAAGGCATGACTCCATATGATTTTTCATTAATCACATATATGTTTTGATTTGGATCTTGAACCATAATAACTATGTATGAAAACTAATTTAAAAATATTGGTTTTCCTATAATTATATATATGTCACCCCCTTCGATTCTCGATTCTATCTCATCAATAAATTACTACTTTTGAATATTTATTTGAGTTTGGTTCCATGTTTCTATCAACTCCAGTCAAGAACTAGATTACATGTTGTCTTGTATAGCCTATTTCTAAATTAAAATATATTTCAAATACTCTACATTTAAAATTTTATGGACCCCCTTTAATGGGAAACTATTTTGGGTTGAATTTGCCCATGGTTTTGGTACCCATTATTTTGTAATACCACTTTGTTGATGTATTATGTATAGATGGATATTTCATAGGTAATACATCATGAGAACAAGGGTTTGAGAAAGAAGAACAAAGTGTGTGAATTTAGGTGTGAATTTAGGAGGGTTTGTTGAGCATAGCTCCAAATAATATTTGTGCATTGTAATTGTGAGAAGATAGATTTGAGAGTGGATTGTACTCTTGTGGCTTGTAATAAACTCTGAGCCAGTGTTTCTTGGTAGATGAACCCATATTGGGTGAGCCACATTAAATCTAGTCTTTTTATTTTTCATGTTTATTTATATTCTTTCTATATCTCTATTTATATCTATTATTATTATGATTTTTTTTTTTAAATTCGCATTAATTTTTGATTTATTCCCAAAAACTAGTATCAAAGCTTTAAGTTGTATTTGCTAAAGTGTTGAATCACAAGAAGGGTTATTAGTTGAAGTGAGAGTTATGGATAATGATCATAGATCAAAGCTTGAAAAGTTAAATGGATAAAATGTTGGTCTATGGAAGATGTAGATGGAGGATTACCTCTATCAAAAAAACCTCCATGATCTAATAAGAGGGAAAGTAAAAAAACTTGAGTATGATAGATGAGGTTTGGGAGCTGCTTGATAGGAAAGCACTTGGGGCCATCAGGTTATGCCTTTAATCTTTGGTCGCATTCAATATATCATAAGAGAAGACCATGGAAGGTCTCATGAATGCATTAGGTAAGTTATATGAGAAACCCTCTACTTCTAATAAAATATTTTTAATGAAAAAGTTATTTAATATGATGTCTGAAAATGGTTTAGTTGTTAATCATCTGAATGAATTTAATATAGTTGTATGTTAAATTTTATAAAACCTAATTTTTATGATAAAGTTAGGGATTTGTTTATTGTGTGTTCCTTACCAAAGAGTTGGAATAGCTTGGTAATGGTTGTGAGCAACTCAGTCTCTAATAATGCCAAGTTGAAGTTTGAGGTTATCATAGGAGTAATCCTTATCAAGGAAATGCGATAGAAAAGCTCTAGAGAGACTTCTACTTCAAATTATGCTTTTGTAATAGAGATTAAAGGGAGATAAAATTTTAGAGGAAAAATAAAGTGTGGAAAGTCAAATGGTCCTAGAAGGTCAAAATCAAGGGCCAGGATGGTATGTTGGCACTATGGAAAGACCGGGCATGTGAATAAGTATTGTTGGTCTCTTTAGAATAAGAATAAAAATTAGAAAGACACAAAAGAGGTAAATGTGGCAACAAGTAATATTTATCAAGATGCTTTAATTCTCTCCATTGATAATATTGTTGAATCTTGGATTTTAGATTCAAGGGATTCTTTTCATGCTACACCATATAGGCATTATTTTATTGATTATGTTCAAGGGGATTTTGGACATGTTTACCTTGGTGATGATGAGCCTTGCAACATAGTAGGAAAAGGAAGTGTTTAGATCAAGATGCATAATGGAAACACTTAGCTACTAAAAGATGTCAGGCATGTGCCTAAGTTGAGATAGAATTTGGCATCTGTAGGATAACTAGGTAGTAAAGGTTGTATGGTGACATTTACAGTAGATTCTTGGAAGGTGACCAAAGGTGATCTTATGGTATCAAGGGTAAGAAGTTTGATAACCTATATTTATCAATTAGTTCTTGTAATTTATTTGTTGTAGATGAAGATGCAACTTTGTGGCACAACAGGCTCGATCACATGAGCCAAAAGGGTATGCAAATTTTGAAGGATTGGTTGTCTAGATTGAAAGGGCCTAATTTATATTTTTATGAAGATTGTGTATGAAAAATAAAAAAAGGTAAAATTTCTCAAGGTTGGACCTACAAAGAAAGAGAATAAGTTGGAGCTGGTTCATTTAGATGTATGGGGGCTAGCTCAAGTATCTTATATTGGTGGGTCATCTTATTATGTCACTTTTATTAATGATGTAACTAAGAAAGTTTGGGTGTATGGAATTAAGAGAAAATATGATGTGTTTGGTACATTTAAAAGATGGAAATCCTTGGTTGAGAGTGAAATAGGTCTCAAGCTAAAATGTCTTTGGTCAAATAATGGTAGAGAATATTGCAATAATTAATTTTTTGATTACTATTTAAGGAATAGAATTCATAGATAGAGGATGGTTCCAAGAACTCCAAATTATAATGGAGTGTCAAAAAGGATGATCAGGACTATCATGGAGCATGCTAGGAACATGAGGTTGCATGTAGGACTAGCTTTGTAGTTTTGGGTAGAAGTAGTAAACATAGCAGTATATCTAATAAATAGAGGTCCTTCATTTGCTTTAGATGGAAGCATACTTAAGGAATATTGGTCTGGTAAGAAGGTTAATTATTTATTTTTTTAGAATACTTGGCTATGAATCCTTTTTTCATATTGATAATGATGATAGGACCAATTTGAGGTTAAGTCTAAAAAATGTACCTTTATTGGTTATGGTGAGGATGACTTTGGTTTTCAAATTTGGAGTCTTAAGGTTAAGAAAATATTACAGTCTAGGGATGTTATATTTTATGAAAAAGTCATGTGTAAATAGTAGTTACACGATCAAAAATAGGATTTCATAAAAGAGTACATAGTATTGGAGGACATTATAGATGATAAAGTGTCCAAGCAACTAGTTCAGGCACCTACTCCATAAGATCCCCAAACTCCTATGGTGAGAAGGTCTTCTATGGTAAGAAGAGAACTTGAACATTTTTCTCCATCTCTTAATTATTTATTACTCACTGATAATGGAGAGTTAGAGTGCTTTGAAGAAGCAATGTAGGTAGATGTCAGGAAGAAGTGGGAGCAAGCTATGGATGAGGAACATCAGTCTCTCATGGAAAATCAAACTTGGGGTCTGGTAAATCTACCTGAAGGTAAGAGAGCATTGAAAAACAAGTGGGTGTATATAATTAAAGAGGATGATGGAGGCAAGAAAAGGTACAAGGCTCAGTTGGTGGTAAAGGGGTTGCATAGAAGAAGGGAATTAATTTTGATGAGATTTTTTCTCCATTGATAAAGATGACTTCTATTAGGACTATTCTTGGGATAGTGGCAGCAGAAGACTTGCACTTAGAGTAGTTGGATGTGCAGTCTACATTCCTTCATGGTGATTTGGAGGACTTTTATATGGAGTAGCCACAAGGATATGAGGTCATAGGAAAGAAAAACATGGTGTGCAAACTAAAGAAGAGCTTGTATGTCCTGAAACAAGCTCCATGATAGTGATACAAGAAATTTGATAGTTTTATGATGGAGTAGGGATACTTCAGGTATAATTTACAACATTTCATATATATCAAGAATTTTGATGAGGGTGATTACATTATCCTTTATCTGTATGTGGATGATATGTTGGTTACAAGTAAGAACATGCTGGAAATAAAGGTACTAAAGGAATAGTTTAGTAATTCATTTACTATGAATGATTTGGGAGTAGCAAAACAAATCCTTGGTATGAGAATAATCAAGATGGGAAGAAATGAAAACTAAATTTATCCTAGAAAGAGTACATTAAAAAGGTCTTGGAAAGGTTTAGTATGCAGAATGCTAAACTAGTTGGGACTCCTTTGATAGGCTATTTCAAGTTATCAAAGGAGTAGTGTCCCAAGATAGAGGAGGAGAGAATCCAAATGTCACATGTATCTTAATCATCAGTTATTAGTAGCTTGATGTATGCTATGGTGTGCACTAGGGCAAATATTGCCCATGTAGTGGGAGCAGTAAGTAGGTACATGAGTGATCCAATTAACAAACACTATAAGGTAGTGAAGTGGATCCTTTGGTATTTAAGAGGGACCATGGGAACATTTTTAAGCTATGATGTATTGGACACCACTTTACATGGTTATGTATATTTAGACATGACTAAAGATTTAGACAGTAGGAGTATAATAGGATATGAATTTACTATAGGTGACATAGTAGTGAGCTAGATTTCATGACTACAAAAACTTGTGGCTTTGTTAACCACAAAGGTTGAGTATGTTTTTGCCACAGAGGTAAGCAAAGAAATGATTTGGTTACAAAAATTGTTTGAATATTTGGGGTATAAGTAGGAGGAAGGGAAGCTATATAGTGATAGTCAGAGTGTTATACATCTAGCAAAGAACTCTACTTTCCACTCTAGGATGAAGCATATATATTTGAGGTACCATTTCATTACGATAGATTTGGATGAAGAGAATCTAAAGCTAGAGAAGATTCATACCGGTCAAACTCCTATAGACATGATGACCAAGGTGGTCACAAGGGAGAAACTGAGGCTATGTTTAGTTTTGGCTAGCCTTAATAGATGATAGTGAAGGGTTGAGAAGCTTGTTCAAAAGAAATCAGTCTCCAAGTGGGAGATTATTGTGTTTTGGATCCTATTTATGAATTAAAATGTATTTCAAATACTATACATTTAAAATATACTATACACTCTATATGTAAAAAATATCTAGACCCCCTTTAATGAGAAACCATTTTGGGTTGACTTTGCCCATGGTTTTAGTACCCATTGTTTGTAATACTTATTTGTTGATGTATTAAATATATATGGATATTTTGTAGGTAATACATCATGAGAACAAGGTTTTGAGAAGGAAGACTAGAGTGTGTGAATTCAAGTGCAAATTCAAGAGGGTTTATTGAGTGCATCTCCATATAATATTTATGAATTGTAATTGTGAGAAGATAGATCTAAGAGTGGATTATAATCTTGTGGATTGTAATAAAATATAATCAAGTGTTTCTTTTTAGATGTATCCTATATTGGGTAAACCATGTTCAATCTAGTCTTCTTATTTTGCATGTTTTTTTCTGTTCTTTTTGCATCTCTATTCATATCTATTATTATTATGATTATGTGAAATCTATTCTGCATCAGTTTTTGATTTATTCCTAACATTATAGACCTTCATCAAGAATACCCTAGGCTCACCTCTACTTATTGGTCATTCAAAATCCAACTTGGCTCTATCGACTCGCCAACTCATTTTTCTCTATCAGATCTAAGCCTTGATTACATGTAGATCATAGATCTTTGAAACCTTCTCTTTCAAGTTCATCCTCCTCATTGGTTCCTTGGATCTATTGACCATTTGACCTTGGGTCATGCCATATATCTTAGTTGTATGAGTAGAATACATGCCATTTAATTTACCTAGGCCCACCTTTTGAATTTCAACAGCTACTTTTTGGAGCCTAAAATTGATGTTCGTGCAAATGTTTCCCTTTTTCTAATCAGATTTGAAATCTTATAACTTTGAGCACAAGAATCATTATGGTGCCAAACTTTAGTAAAATTATCCTTACAATACATGGAGCAAACCCTTTTGATATTCTGGTCCTAAGAGCTTTCTAAATACATCTATAAAATGTTAAAATGAGCTCCTTCGCATGATTTTTCTTGGCATTCCTATGTCTACCACAGATAAAAGACTTAAACGGTTGAGAGGTTGACTTTGATCGAGCATATATTCCTTCATGCACATCACATGATCTAAATTTAGCTTTTGGTAATTAGGGACTAAGCTGAATGAACCCATGTGATTACTTCCTCCTAAGAGTGCCATATGTGCAAGATATAGCTTCATGAAAATGCTTGCTCAGCTCTATCTATACTTTTTCTTAAAATTACCAAGTATGGGAAATAATGGAAATTGGTTGAGGATCCAACTTTGGGTCCCCATAAATTTTGATGTGCTTTATCAGAGGAACTGAAACATGATGCATACAAACTTGGCATAAATGTGAACAAATCTACGTGACTAGTTTTCCTTAACTCATCCATATGTGACAATGGCAAAGTTATCAAAGTGCATAATTTGGATTTTTTGCCATTAGATTATAATGTATTGATGAATCATAATGAATAACTTGATTGATCCCTTGAATCTCCACACTTTCTCCAAGCATTCTTGGTCTTCCATGGGGTCTCCACAGTTCTGGACCTATCCTTGATAGTGATGAATTACACTCTAAGTGGACCTAAAGTGTTTTGAAAGCTTCAACAACTCCATGGTCCTAGTTTTATTAATGCTTGATCTTTTAATTCAAGGTTCTATAAGTAGGCCAAAAATGGCCAATAGTTCTGATATGCCCCAGATCCACACTGACATATAAACAGTTTTAGTTAATCGAGAGTGAAGATATGCCCTAGTTACTTTCTAACACTAGATTAGACATGGAAAATATGTTGGATTGATGATGGTTAAGTAGGTAGAATGAAATAAAATTATTTCATTTGTATCCATAAATTTGGTTAGGTGATGGTTGCTAGACTTTGTTTGAATTACAATGGTGGTTGGTTTTTGGTTTAGTTAGCTAGGTTTAAATGTTGGTTTGGATTGGTTTGTTAGTTAGGTGTAGTTAAGGTTTCAAGAAAGGTTTTGGTTATGCTAGAAACCATTGGTGATTAGTATTTAACTAATGATGGTTCATCAAAATACTGGCAATGGTCAGGTTTTAAAGGTAGGGTTGACGTTGAAGGTTTGTTGAGGTTTTAGTTAAAGTTTGGGTAAGTTTAAAGTAGGTTTAATGTTAGTTATAGGTGATGTTGGGTTGATCATAGGTGAGGTTGGGTTGATCATAGGTGATATTGGGTTGAGAAAAAAAGTTTAAGGCCAAATTTTTGGGTGAAGTTGTTGAAGGTGAGGTTGGAAAATGAAAAATGGTCAAAGTATTTTAGAAGGAGAGTTCCCCTATTTACTTTTTCCATGTACAGTAAGGATGTTGGTTAGAAAAGAGGGTTTAAGAGGGATGAAGATGATTACATTCACCTCCCAAGGGTTGTTAGTTGTTATTTGGTGTAGACTTCAAGTTTTAGGTGGTGGTTCAGGTGGGATCTCCCTTATAGTGCTATGGTGAAGGAAACATTATTAGGTCAGATTTGGATAGGGTTGGGATCTATAAATAATGTTGGTAACATCATCTTGAAATAAATAATAGTTGGATAAGAATATCTGGTTGTCCCAGTGAGGAAGCTTAGGTGAGGTATCGATAGCTTGGATGAAATGGTGACCGAGACTCAAGAAATCTCAAATGATGGGTTGATTTTGGTTTAGGTTGATAGATAATTTAGTGATGGTTGGGTTAAAATGTGAGTTAATTTTGGTTGATTTATTTGGTTTAGAAGTTGGTTTGATTGGTTGAGGGAGGTAGGATGGGTGGTTGATTTGGTTTGTTGGTTTGGTTTGCTTGTTTATTTGATGTGTTTGGTAAGGTAAGGTGACAAAGATTTGACCATGTTAAAAAGAGAATCAAACCAAAGACAATGTCATTAGATAGATGAAAATAAGAAAACTATAGTGGAATTGAATGGGTTTGGTTCTAGTTGAGGTTGGGTTGGGTTGGTTTGAGGTGAGGCTAGATTAGTTATAGGCAAGGTGTTTTGAGTTTGGGTTGGCTCCATGAAAAGGGTAGGTAAAAGAGGTAGGTTGGGTTGGGTTGAGATTTTCTCCACTAAAATATTAAGTGGAAAGGGTAAGGTATCTTTTATTGGTTCCACAAAAGTGTATGCAAAATAGGTATTATTGTTTGGGGTGATTCCACTTTTTGAGGAAGTGGAAGAGGTAGGTTGATTTGATGTTGATCCACTAAAAGGGGAAGTGGAAGAGGTGGGTTGATTTGAGGTTGATCCACTAAAATAGAAAATGGAAGTGGTAGGTTGGTTTGGGTTGAGGTTATCTTCATTAAAATAGGAAGTGGAAAGGGTAAGGTAGCTTTGATTGGTCCCACCAAAAGGGTAGGTAGAATAGGTATGGTTATTGGGGTGATTCCACCTTTTGAGGAAGTGGAAGAGGTAGGTTGATTGGAGGTTGATCCATTAAAAGGGGAAGTGGAAGAGTTGAGTTGATTTGAGGTTGATCCACTAAAAGGGAAAGTGGAAGAGGTAGGTTGGTTTCCTTAATTATGGTTTTAAAGGAAAGTTGAAAAAGTTCTTCTTGGCCAACAAGTGGATTGGTTGGGGTTATAATTATAGTTTCCTTAGTAATAGGTTCACTAAGAACCAAATCTAATGAAGGTACCTCATTGTGTTTAGGGATTTGTTTATGAGTTTGTATAATAATGGGTGTAGAAAGAGGTTCAATGATGGATTCCCTAACAATATTCAATGCTAGGTTGGGGGGAACATGGATAATATCCTTTGAAACCTCATTTTAATTGATAAGGTTTTATAAAAAGATCTTAAAAGACCCACATATGTCTACCACATGTCCATTTGTGTGATGATAAGCATAAAATTCATTCTCTATAAACCAAATGGGCTTTTGAAGAGAATAATTAATGGGTTTGATTGAAGGAATTCTAATGACAGAAGCCTTCAAGAGTGTATCATGGATTGATGCATATGATTCCCCCAATGGGGTATATTACCTAGGAAGAGGATGCACCAATAGCTCTTGAGGTTGCAAGCTAATTGGTTGGTTTGATGAAGTTGGTTGGTTTGACATGGTTGATGAATTTGATAGGTTGGGTAGGTTTGATAAAATTGGTAGGTTTGAAAGGTTTGGTTGGTACTTATTGGTTTGATTTGAGGAGGTTGATAAGGTGGGTAAGGTTGATAAGGTAGGTTGGTTTGAGAGGTTGGGTAAGGTTGATAATGTAGGTAAGGTTGATAAGGTAGGTCAGCTTGAGAGGCTAGATGAGGTTGATAAGTTGGGTTGATAGTTGTTGGTTGGATTTGATAAGGTTGGTAAGGTAGGTTGGTTTAAAAAGTTTGGTTGATGGTTGAGGGGATAGACCAAGTATTGGTTTTGAGATAAATATGATTTCCACAAATGGGGTTTAGACAATTGATATGATGGTTAGGGTATATAATCAAAATTTTGATGAGGTTGAGGTAGTTGATATGATGGTTGAGATAGGTAGCACAAATATTAGTGAGGTTGAGATAGTTGAGCTTGAGGTGGGTTATGACAATGGTCAAATAGGTGTTGAAAGGTTATTGGTTGGTTACGATGATGATCAAATGGTTATTGAGAGGTTATTGGTTGGTTGTATATGAGGTTGGATTCATTTTAGGAAAGGTTGGGTTGGTTATAGGTGAGGTTGGGTTGATCATAGGTAAGGTTGGGTTGATTGTAGGTGAGGTTGGGTTAATTGTAGGTGAGGTTGGGTTGGTTATAGGTGAGGTTGGGTTGGTTTTAGGTGAGGTTGGGTTGATTGTTGGTAAGGTTGGGTTGATTGTAGGTAGGGTTGGTAGCACAAGTGGCTCTTGATACAAGGTAATTATCTTAGGAAAGAGGGTTATATTCTAAGAGTTTAACAAAGTTAAGATCTCCAGGAGAAAATATAAGAGGGTTCCCCATTGGATAAAGCAATGGAGATGAGGTAGATGAAGGCAAGATGGTGGGAAAAAAATTCCAAAGGGGTTAGATTCCTCATACCTCAAACAAAGAGAAGACAAGAAAAAGTCATAGAAGATAAAACACACACTAAAGCACATTAAATCCTAAGGTTCATTTTGTCTCTCTTGTGGCTTATGCCTTAATGTTTTATGAAGTGTGACTCAAATTAGTTTTGAAATAGGTACTAGATAAGAAATATATGGTTAGTTTCAATTAGTTTAGGCTCTCAAAGGGATCTATATTGGAAATTAGTATGTGGATATATATTGGGGCCTACCCCCTCACTTCACACACTACAGCAATAAGAGTGTCAGCTGCTTAGCCAAGATATTCTGATTGCCAGAGATTATACCCAATTAGAGAGCTAAGTTTTGGTCTCCCCCTTTGGTAATGACATTCCAAGTGGGATAGCTAATGGGTGAAGGTTATTGCTAGGATATGAAACCCTAGTTGGACCTTATGTCAAGTATTATAATTTTTGATTTGGTGTAAGTGGTTTGGTCTGTGTGTGCAAAGAAGTGAGGCTAAAATTAATTTACTTGATTAATTAAGATATGTAAGCTAATTATGCAAGTAAAAAAATTATGAAAGGTTAATTTTAAGCCCAAAAAAAAATTGATTTCATTTAAATGGGCATAAAACAAGAAGAAAAAAGACCTAGATGCAACTAGGTCCCACCAAACATGCCAAAATGTTTCACTAAAATTTTGCTTTATTTTCTAAGAAAGATGTAAAACTTAATAGAAGGGTGAGGTTAGTAGGACCTAGATTTGGTTTGCATGTGTGAACTAGATGGTTTTAGATACTCCTATTTGTTTAGGGAGGATGACCTATATATAAGAAAACAACTAGAAGAATGGTTGGTTAGTTAGGTAGGTGGGTAGTTTGCCTAGCAAGCTAGATCCAAGAAGTACAAGACTTGCTTGGAATTCTCTCAATCTACCTTTTAGACAAGTTAATGTTAAGAAAGTTGTTGATAATAAATATTGCATTACACAAATGGAATTTTTATGTAATGGAATAGACCCTTGCATATTAAGTTAATCAATATGAATTCAATTGATATGAGGCATCTCTAGTGTTAATCACATTTGGGACCATCTAGACAAATGAAAATTTAGTTTTAGAACAACCCCACTTACCAAAAATATATTTTTGATGTAGGGTGAGTATCTTGAAGCTCCAGTCATCATAAAATCTGTTGGGATAATGGGGGTATAAAAACCCTACTACTTCATGTGCTTTTATTTTTGGATTAACACTTAAAATCCTCCCAAGAGCATGTATATAGATGGAATTAAATGATACAAATCAACCTTGTCGATTTAGGGCTTTGGACATTATAATTAGTTGTATTTGACTTTTCCTTTACTTGCTTGGTCTTCATTGAGTCTAAAACTTGTTTGTAAACCAAAACACGTCAACCAAACACATTTGCTATCTACCATTTTATTTGAATAAGGAGGCGTTATGCTGACCAAATCAAAATTATATTTGGCCTTGTTCAAATCCTCATTTGAAACATTGTATTTGTATTATCTAAATAACATTGTTATGCTACCCATTTGAGTCTAGACCTTCAGGTGAAAATATTTAAGTCCATTTATAATTCAAATTCTAAAGCTCACCTTTTTAAATTCTAGGCCAATGTGTTAATATGTTTATCATTTGCACTTGGTGTGAGTTAACTTGGGTATGATTTTCCATTTGGGTTAAAGGTTGTTTTATATACTAATCATCATTTGATCATTGTGAACTTAGGTTATCTAGCGTATCTCTCATGCTCTAAGTTCTAGAACACATTTTATACTTCCTATTACCATGTACCGGTGTTGTGTTGCCCTTTTGGATTTATTTTTATACTTAGGATTTATTATGTGTTTTCACATTTTGATTTTCTTGGTTTGTATTGTTACTTTCCTCATTAGAAATACTTTTACAATTTTTTGGTGGTAACTCATCGAAGTTATCCCTAGATTTTACAGTATTGAGTATCTTTAAGCTCACATTTGGTGTACTAGTTTACATTTTAGGTTTCAAATTTATCATACCCTCTTCTAATTTAATGATTTCAACCCACTAAAGTTGATTAATTTCATGAACCATTTCTTTTGATTGTGTGGTACTATGTCACCTTCTTTATTATAGTCTCTTTTATATTGTCACTTGTTTAGACAAAATCAACACACACCTTGTTAACATTTGCAAAATATTTTTCAAATCTTAGAAAACATAGAGAATAACCTTCTAGACATGACACAAAGGTACACTCGTAGTGGGGTTTCTTACATCCCTAGTTATGGGGAAGAGCACTTTTATGATGGACAAGATAATTTCATGGTATTTAAAGACATTCCCTTGACTCTATGATTTGAAGAAGACAATTTTAAACATCAACCCCTAGAGGACAAAGATGAATCACTCCTAAGGTTGATTGAATCAAGTGTTAGATTGCCATAAAAATTTATTATAAAAAAATTACATACCTTGGTTAGGGTAGAAGAATAATAGCTAGAATAATCCCTTTCTCATATTTCAAAATCAAGCATTACATCTTCTAGCAAAGGAAAGGAAGTGCTCATAGAGTTAATGCATAATGATCAAGATCTTGTCACCAAGATCAAGAAGATAAGTCAATGATATATACAACTTATCATGGACTTGATTGACTCTTTGGTTACCACTTCAACACATAATGATGCTTCTAAGGAACATAGGAATGTGGTAGAATCAACACAACATACTTTAGTTGATAACACACCTATGATGGATCAAGACATCTCAAGGGAATTACCCAAGTCTCAAGAGGTTCCAAAACATGCTTTGTCAGACACAAAGCATACTTTTTTCAATCATCAAGAACCTCTTATTCCTTTATAGAATCAAGGACCAAAATATTCAGTGTGTATTGAGGAGATTCTTCAAAATAATTTGGCTAGTTCATCTCAACCAATGGTACTTTGGTGAATAGACCGCAGACTCCCCAAAATTAACAAAACACTTATAATTCAAGATAAACAACTTTAGGGAATGTTAACCAACCCAAAAATTAATGGCTCACTTAGTCGACTCAAGGAATGAACCAAAACAAAGTTGTAGATAATAGGTTGTATATCCCTAACAAATCCATGTAACATGGGCACATACCACCCCAGTAAAATTATATTCCACCTACCAATAAACCTAATATGTAAGAGTGTAATTTAATGAAATAAATCATATCATAATTGGAGATAAGAAATAGAATCAATAAATACAAATTTGATGAGATATGTCCATATTTGATTGATTTGAGTATTTTCTAAGTCCCCTTTCTACCTCATTTTGAGGCACCCAAATTCAACAAATACAAAAGGAAGGGTGACCCTCATGAACACATTCAAGAATTTTTTGTGTTATGCCAAGAGGTAGCTTATAGTAGCATTTATTTGCTTCGCTTGTTTCCAATAATTTTAGTAGGATAAGATTTAGACTTGCTTCTTAAGTTACCCAAGGGATCGGTGGTAGATTGGAATGATCTATCTAAAAAAATTGACAACCACTTCTCTTATAATATTAAATATGAATTGACAGTTATTGACTTGTGCAAATCCAAATAGCGAGATGGAGAAAGCTTCATAGCATATCCATAATGCTGGAGAGAATTAGCTGGATGCTTTCAACATAATTTACCAAAAAATAGCTAGCTGATATCTTTGCATAGAACCTACACCCTGAGATCGCACACAGTCTATGGCTTGATTATGTAAACACATTTGAAGAGATTATAAATAAAGGTGCGGATATTGAGAAGGCAATTATCATAAAAGGTGTTGTTAAGATTTATTCATAGGGTTAAACATCAAATTAGACCCAATATCCTAATCAAATAGTTGCAATAGAGAAGCCCAAGGGCTTCAATAAGAATGAGAACATGGTCATAAATGGAGTAACTGAAGCAAGACATGTATAAATGATGTAGGATCCATCAGCTCTAAATGTGTAATTAGCTCTACCTAATCCACATAACACTTTGCAAAGAGTCCCTTTATGAAGGGTATTCAATAACAACTTTAGAGTCTTCAACAAACTGGGAGGGCCTATTGAGGCTATTTTCCAAAATCTTGTAGTAGCTAATTTGATTGTATGGTCTATACCAAGGCCATTTCTTGAAGATCAACCCTAGCCTGGCTGGTATTGGGCAAACTAATTTTGCAACTTTCATCATATTGTTGGTCATGGTGCTTATCATTATATTTAATTATGACATCTCATTGAAGACTTGATTGAAAGAGATGAATTTGTGATCAAACTTGCTCCATAGGACACTAATCAATATATAGGAATATACAAAGATCCATTCCCTTGACATAATCAACAACCAACAAAGAACAATAAAAAAAGGATAGAATCAATGATAGAGTCAGACTCAAGGTTAAAATCATAATCAGCATGATCATAATCAAGGTCACAATGCCCATGTTAATAACTTGGGTTACAACAACATTCCTTATGATTATAATAATATCATGGGACACATTTTTGAAAACCACATTGCCACTGTTACTGTCAAAACCCATGAATTGTCCCACACTTCTCAAAGTACTGGACCCATTATTATAGGGTCAACACCCTCTCCCTTAGGTAATGTCACATCAAGTACAAGTAATTCTATTACACCTTGATTTCCATGGGTTACCATTTTTGGACCCCATCCTTCCTCTAATTATAATGGATCCTTGCTGACTCAAAATTGCTCCAATGTAACTAGATGCCCACGAGTCACCTTCCAAGACCCATTGCCTTTGTCTTCTAATTATAATGGCTCTTTTCCACCTTTATATTATGAAATCACAACTAGATTCTCATGAGTTACTCTTCAGGGCCCTTTGCCCTCTTCTACCACTAAACCCAATGTGAACATGGTGCCTTCAGATCCAAAGTTGAACACTATGCTAGCCAAGGCTAAACCATCTCATCCTACTATTGAAAAGCCTTATAGTCTATCAGATGAATTGAGAAAATATCTGTGTAGGTTTCTATTTTAGATATTTTACATACTTTAGAATAACTATATTGAATAACTTACTTAAATAATCTAATATTCCCCAAGATATTAATCATGAACAGTTCCAAACACTTGTAGGACATTTGTATTCATTTGTATAGGTCACATTTGATAAAAAGGACATGTCCACTCTTGGTCCTAACCATAATAACCCCTTGTATATTGAGGTCATCATTGAAAATCATAAAATCAAGTGGGTTTTTAGAGATAATGGTTCAGGGTTGAACATAGTGTCCCTCAAACTGGTATAGAGATTGGGCTACATTATGAAAGACTTTTAGCTAGAGATGATCACCACAAAGGCATACAATAACACTCAAAGGGAATCTATCGATGTTATTTTTTTGCTAATTATTATTGGGTTTGTTTCCCATCATACATTGTTACATATTATGGTTATTGAGTTGCCTTATAACATACTTCTTGGTCATTCTTGGATCCGTGAAGTACAGGTTGTTCCATCCACTTTTCATGAGGCACAATGGGATTGAGGTCACCATTCTTACTGATTTACAGCCTTATCAGTATTGAAAACATCTAGAGGTTGAGTTTTGTAATTATCACTATTATCCTAGTTCTAAATTCATTGTAAAAAAGAATAAATATATAGTTTTGCATCCACCAAAATCAAATTATATCAACCTTAGTGACCTTGCTTCTACTTTGGCTGATCCATTTCCTACAACTCTTGTAGAATAGTTTGTTATAGAAAACATGGGAATTTCCACAAATCATCCTAAGGACGCCTTTCGTATTGCTAAGTTTTCAAAGTCTCATAAATCATTTGTTAAACCCAAACTTTCTAAAAACCCTAACAGACCCAACATGATTTGGTAATAAAAGAAAAAAACATTGAAACCACTAATGGTATTTATACTTGTTACTTTGCCAAAATAGGATCGAGAAGCTTTCACTGAAGGAGACTAGTTATATTCTGACGGTATTGTTAAATGTTTTCAAAATCTAAAATATCTTATTCTTAATCAAATCATGGATAATTTTGATTATACAAGAAAATTCTTTGGCCTAAAAACACAAGGAATCCTATAACCTTTATCATCTAGTAAACCTAATTTAAATCAAGGTCTTAAATTTATACTACCTAGGGGTGACCTCATGACTTTTGATAGTGATTCTTCTGAATTGACTAGCAACAAGACTCTTGATAGTGACATAGCATCCCATTATAGTATTTTTCATGAGCTTGCTAACACAGACTTATTTGATTACAATGTCATTATGACCATAACACCCCATTGTTCCATTTGCCTTTGCCATCTTGAACTCATTATTTAGGACCTAAAAAATTTGGTCATATGTCTTGATGAATTCTAGAATGAAGAATCAATTATAGAGTATATGGTGTAGACACCAAAATTTTGTACACATATTCCCAAATTCCATGACCCCTAACAATCCCCTTGGACCTTTTTTCCTTACCTAGGCCTATCTTCAGCAATTTAACCTTATTAAGCTTAACATGGCCTTTTATGCGATTTTGGTAGTTAGCCTCGACCATTGATGATCAAGGTAACCATCAATGATTAGGTTCAACTACCTAATCTTCTCACATGTAACCAACATGCAAACTTCCAGCTACTTTTTCTAAATATAATTCATCCAAATCTCCTTGTGAGGCATTGCATGGATGAATTATATTTATAATCCCTAGTTACACTCCCTCTTGAACCCTTTGGCCCTTGCCTATAAAAAGGAGAGAGCTGTA
Organism: Torreya grandis; assembly: GCA_037957365.1. NCBI lineage: Eukaryota > Viridiplantae > Streptophyta > Pinopsida > Cupressales > Taxaceae > Torreya > Torreya grandis. The sequence goes on along the minus strand of JARHVA010001029.1, from coordinate 2,277,813 downwards.
AGATCAAATCATCTAAAATTATTATCAAGAGCTTAGGTACTCAAAGTTTCCTATTGTAGGTCATTTAATGTTATCAAACATTATCAGCCCCTTTTTGAGATCTGACTTACCACCAACTCTCAACCAAGTCTCTAAGCACCATTACTCTTCCAGAATCAGGCCAGATTTCACCCACAAATCAACAAAGCCTATCACTTGCCTAATCTACTTTAGGTAAGACAAGTACTTGTTTATTTCCATCCACATACTTTATTTCCCTTTCATAATCAATTTAGACCTTTCCAAACTCTCATAATTCATTCTATAATCCTAACAACCAACTTTTGACAAAGTCCAGAATTGGACATAGTCAACCATCGATGGTTAGCCCAACTATTGACAGTCAGGCCTAATCACCAACAATCAACCCAACCATCGATAGTCACCTATGGCAGAAGAGGCTAGCAAGCTAATTTCACTTCTTTTGTCTAACTTAATTCACTTTTCTATGTTTATGACCACTCACAGGCCTTTTCCAGATTCCTTCAATCATAACTTGACCCACTAACACTAGTACTAATCAATTTGTCACTAATTGGATCATTTCTAGTCTATTTTCTAAGCAAGTAATTATTTTTATCATTTCATTACCCTTTTGATCATTAATGCAAGAACTTTCTTTCTATGTTATTAACTTAATTATTCTAAAATGGTGGATTGATAGCCCCTAAGGAAGCCTTTGGGATCTAGCTAGCACTAGGCAATCCACCTAGCTACTTGTCTAACCCATGAATTTGATTTAGTGCTTTTTTACATGCAGGTCATCCTCCCCAGCCAAAGAAGAGCTCTCCATAATATTTTGACTCAATGCATGCACAAATAAGCAAGAATTTTTACCACAACCCATATATCTAGTTTTACTACCTTCTTCTCAATAATAGAAAATTTTGAGTGAAACATCTTGGCACACCTGGTGGGACCCATGTATTTACTTGGATTTTCTATTTATCCACATCTATATGCTTATTTCTCTATCTATGCTCATAATTGAAATCTAAATTTCATTTGGGTCTAAAACATATTGCATCCACTGATTGCCTACTTTTTCTAAATTACTTAGCTTAATTAATGGCATCAGGATTAATCGTATCACACTTATGTTACACAACCAAACCACATATCAATCAAACACCATAACTCACTTGAGATAATGTCCAACTAGGATTTCATCACCTATCAGTTACCTTACCCAATCATGACAATCCTAATTAGAGGTTATTACCAAGAGGAGAACCAACTTAGCTCTCTAGTTGAGTATAAACTATGGATATTAATATATATTGGCTAAGCACCTGACACTCTTATCATTATAGGATTGTGAAGTGAGGGGGTAGGCCCCAATACCAAGCCACGTATTGATTCCAATACATATTATTTTGAGCACCAAAACTAACCCAAAACTATCTATAGATTGCTTGTCTAGTACCTAATCTACAAGCCAACCTCTATCACACATTTTCATAAACTAAGGCATAAGCCAAAAGTGATCTTAAAGCCAACTTCAAGCCTAAACGTAATTTCTAGTGTGTTCATTAATTATCTTGACTATTTATTTGTCTTCTCTTTATTTGAGTAATAAGTCTATTTCTTTTATATTCTCTCCCACTTTTTTGTATGGTTCTCACTTGACAGCAGTGAAAAGACCTAGTAGAACAAAACCCATCACCTAAATCAACCACCTCTACCTATTCATCTATGGAGATTCACATCATCCATTAGGAATTCCCACATTCCCCCATGTATTTCCCCAAGGAGATGTGGACTTTACCACCTTTTTAGACAATAATCTAGTGACCCTTCAACACTATCTTAACACCTCTTCTCATTGTATCCTGGTTTCAAATCCACCTTAAGACCCTCCTTATGGTATGCCATCCCAGCTTATGGAAGGTATCCCTATTTCCATGGTCACCACCCAACCTTTGACCACTCAGGCATCCTCATCTACCAATGCCTTTGACACTATGGTTAAGAACCAACTATTACCCTTACACCATCCACCCCTACCAATGACTCCTCTACCTTGGGGACAACCTAACCATTAACCCATCATATCAAACCTATCCCATCAGTTAATACCTCTTTACCAAGCTTAGGGGTACCTATCCCTTCTACCTCACCACCTATCAACATAAAGGTCATGACTACCCCCTTGATTACCAATCCAACCATAACTCAACCTACCTCAAAATCCCAATAATTACCTACATCATCTAACCTTAGTTAAACCCCTAACCTATAAGGGTATATACCTACTACCCAACTGCAAGCAACCACCTATCCTTATATGTCATCTACCTAACCTCCCATAACTTCTTATTAGAATGGGGCCATCTCCCAACCTCTTGTCAATTATCAATATTCCCCAACCACAATATACACCTTATAACCCCTCAGGTGCACCACCTCAAATGGACTTAATGAGAATTATCGTGGACAAAATGGAAACTCTTGAGTCATCCCTTTGGGAGCCCATAACATTTTATCTTATGACTAGGTCTGTAATGATCCCATTCACCCTTCAGTCCCTATCATACCTTATCCAACCCAATGGGAGATTCCAAAAGTCACCAAGTTTAATAGTAAATAACACCCCCAGCAACACTTCAGAGCATTTAAGCATTCTTGTTACATGATTGCCTACAATGATGCCCTACTTTTGTACATATTTCTTATGTCGCTTTATGGCCTGGTGTTGGACTGGTATAGTGCCATTACCATACATTCCATCTTCTCCTTTAACCAATTAGCTCAAAACTTCTTTTATCACTTCTCAATCAACATATCCAAGAGAGTCTCTATCACTTATCTTTATTCCATTCACCAATTTGAGGATGAGTCTATAGTTGATTTTGTGGCTCATTGGAGAAGATTGATCAACCAATTATCATTCTCCTTGCCTTAGCTTGATTGATCAAAATTTTTGCTCATGTTTGTGCCAAGCACATCTCTTCTACATTACGTGTCTAAAGCTTTAGAACTTTTGATGAAGCTTTTACCATGGAATGCAAAATAGAGAATTGAGCTATATATGAGGGTAAATTGAAGTTAGGAAACAAGAACTCTACCTTCAAGACCAATGAAGCCTCCTCCTCTAAAGTAGGCAATCAAGCTAACTCTGGGGTTAAGAATAAGGGAACTATGAATGCAATCATCCTTAAGGTTGCCCCACCACCTACTGTCAATCAACAAAAATTTCCCAATCCCTCTGACCAGAGCTTGTGGAACCAAAATTGAAGCACCCAAAAATAATTTACTCCACTTGGATAATCTTATGCCTTGGTGTTGGAAAAGTTACTAAAAGCTAATCTTATACATCTTACACCCATCAAACGTCCCCCACAATTTGATTCTTCCCATCCAATGCCTACTTGGTACAATGAAAATGACCATTGTGCCTTTCATCAAGTGATTGAACATGACATCATTTGATGCAATACTTCAAATAATGTTGTTCAAAGCCTCATTGACAAGGGGGAACTCATGTTGGATAACCCCAATACCCCTTAAAATCAAGCCTTGGACATCTTTAAAAATCCCTTTCCTAATCATGCCCCTATCAAATATGAGGACACATAAACTAAATTCTCTCATAATGCCCACAAAGCCAACATGGTCCATGATATACCTACAATGAGGACCCAACCATCTAATCTACCCATCTTCCCCCACTTCACTTATAGAGGTGGAAGATTCATCTTCCCCTCCATCAGAGATTCAACCTGAGGAGGTTACTTTTTCCCTAGCCATGCTCATAGAAGCCTTGGAATCATCAAATTCCACCCCAACATGCATATATGAACAACTAAACATCCCTAATTTTCCACTTCCACTAGCTACCCAACAAAACACTACTCCTATGGATATTGTTCCTAAAGGAGAAGCATTCCTACTGATACCTCCTATGGATGAGACATTTATCTCAACCTTAATTCCCTCACCTTTAGAAGTAGACCAACCTATCAACTAGCATCCCTAACTTATAATTTTATCTCTTGCATCCACTACCCATGAAGCAAAACTAGTACACAAACATTTTTCCACATTAGCATAGAAATTGAAATTTGACGTGAAACCAGATATGGATAAAGTTACCTCCTAGAAATAATTAGGCCTCCCTTACATCAACAAACCCAAACCTTATAACACAACTTTAACCAAATAATCTATCATCTTTCCACCACCTCTCAAACCAATCAAAACATATACCAACCCCTCACATTACCCACCAATTGAGGCAATCATACCTCAAACAAGAAAACCACCACACAAACCTACTACTAACCTTGGTACCTTCCCCATACAGAGTTTGGTTTTCCCATCTCTTAAAGTGGAGTTGACCCTATCTAAAGTTCCACCCAAACTTTAACCATAACCAACCAAAAGAGCAAAACCATCGAGTAGCCACATGTCAAGGTTATTCCCTTCTTCTTCCCTACCCTCTATCTTGGGTCCTCATCCATCAACTCTACCTAAAAGGTAAATCCATTTTAACATATGTCATCCATCACCACTTGTTATGCCAGCCCAATTACTATCTGATACACCAATTTTTTCCAAACTATTAAATTTGAACCCTCCAGCCACTAACATGTCCAAACCAAAAACATTACCTAGAAACATCACCTCACCCAAGCTTTCTCTTACCAAACCCACTCTCATGAAAACACCCCACTTACCAACCAAAATGACAACCCCTAAGCCTTTCCCACCTCATGTAGAATCTTATTCAGCCATTTTTCAAAGTTTGTTACAATATTTGCACCTTACCTTACCTCCTATCAAACCTTTTGACCCTCTTGGTTTGAAACTGTTATGGTATAATGACCATCAAATCTATTCCTATCATAGGACATCTAGACATGACATCAAGAATTGCAAATCTCTCTAGAACATTATCCATCAACTCTATAATGAGGATGATCTCTTACTATAAGATCTTCCCTTGACCCCTCTACCAAGGCACCCACTGGCCATCTGCCAACCATATCCTCCATTCTTACCTCAAAAATATGGAGAACCTACCCAACCTCTTATCACATCATTCCCCTCTATCCATACCATCAACATAGTCACACAATCACAATAAATGGATAAAGGGAAAGCCAAGGTGTCCATTTCATGGACATAGCCACCTACTCATCGTAAACCAAACTCGATCCAACCCTTTACATCCTCAGCTTCACCCAAAGTAACCATCTTAGGCACCTTTGAGGATAATCCTTTTGAATCCATCAAGAGGGTCATTCTTAAGCAACTTCACCAAACTCCAGCTAAGATGAGCTTCTATGATCTCATTTTCACCTCACCTCACCATTGCCAAGCCATGATAAAGGCTATGCAGGCCATTGAGGTCTGACTAGGAGACTCCTAACCTATAAAGGCCTTTATTAGTGATCTCCAACTCTCCACCCTTGTCACCTTCAAGGACTCAAAGATACCTTCCATCCACCCCAAAGACCTATATCTACCTCTCTTTATCACTACCCATATTAACCAAACCTACATCAAACAAGTTATGATCAATGGGGGAGTCATTATCAATATCATCCAACTCAAGCTACCAAACAATTTCATGTCTAAAACTTTAGCCATCCTTAGATCCTTTAATGACACTATGACCACTACTCTAGGCACCATTGTCTAAAACTTCATCATGTCTAAAACTTTAGCCATCCTTAGATCCTTTAATGACACTATACCACTACCCTAGGCATCGTTATCCTTCACATTCATCTAGGTCCTTGCATGCTCCCTAAAATTTTCTATGTGGTCGAAGGTGAATTCCAATACAATGTTTTACTAGAGAGACCTTGGATCCATTCTATGGTTTATGTACCTTCTACCCTCCATAATTATGTCAAGTTTGAACATGAAGGTCAGGTGGTTGCCATACAAGCTGACCCTAGCCCTTTTATACCATGCAACATGACTTGTCAACCTAATCATGTTCTCCTACCTCCATCTAAAGCACCATAAAAGCTACCAACCATAGAAGCCAAAGTCATTATTTCACCTCCTACAGAAGCATCTACCAATTTGTCTATTTCTATGGACCAAATACTTATCACTATTCCCTTGGAGTCTACCTTCCAATGCCTTACCCTTGGATAATACCATCTCCTCACCTTAGATGCCCTCCTTACTCCCCAAGAATATGGGAAACTCAACAACCACTTAGGTTACAACCCAAACATTATATTCATTATCACTTTAGGGCTTCCTAGATATTAAACTCCTTTTATCTATGGGGGAACCAACAATCCACTTAATGTTTCCATCACCTACCCTTCACCTCAACCATTTACCTCTAACTTCTCTTACTTGGAAAAACTTGACTTCACCAAACTATACCTTCATCGGTGTACCTAGAAGGGATTTGGTTTAGGATGATATGAGAATGGCCCACACACATTGCCTTCAATCGAGACCCACAAGCCTCATGAGAAACATGGCCTCAGCTTCATTCTACCTAATAAGAAGGCCAAACAAACTACCCCTATCATTATCGAAGAAGAACCCCCTTCCTCACCAACATCCCCTCTACCTATGAGTGAAGATGAGGACATCATCCCACCTAAATTTTTTTTCATAAACATGATTACCCTTAGCCCCATGACTTATCAATAGGAGGTGGCATCCATATATATCCCTTTGACCCATCCTAAACTTGTGGGAGAAGACTCTCTTACCATTAACATTGTTTAGTATCAAGATGATGATGTTATTCTCACCTACCTTGGTGCACCAAATTCTTCCATCCACAAATCTTTATCTCTAGAAACCTTGACCATGTGAATAAATCTACTACTGACATTAACATAGGCACTCTAGATAACCCCCACATCATCAAACATGGCCAAACTCTCACCCCTAAGGAACTACAGGATTAATCGACCATCCTCCATGATTATAACATTGCATTCACTTGGTCTTATACCGATATGCTTAGTATTGACCCAGTCATTGCCACCCACAACATCATCACCAATCATGATGCCAAACCTGTCAGATAGAAACTTCACTGAATGCATCCTCGCATAGCCTTCCTTGTCAAATAAGAGCTTCAACACCTTTCGATTAACTTCATTCAACCTATAGACTATCCCTAATGGATTTCAAACATTGTACCTATTGTTAAAGCTATAGGGGGACTATGTAATATGTTTACTTTTGTGACCTCAACCTGACCTACCTAAAGGATGACTTTCCTCTACCTAGCATTGACCAAGTTGTTGATCTTACAATGGGCCATGAGATGTTGTCACTCATGGATGGATTTTTATGTTATAATTAGATTATAATTACCCATAAAGTTTAGCACAAAACCACCTTTACCACCCTATGGGGGACTTTTTGTTATAGGGTCATACCCTTCGGCCTTAAGAATGTTGATGCAACTTACCAACGGGCCATGACATATATTTTTCACAACCTTATCCATACAATCATCAAAGACTATGTGAATGAACTTATCGAGAAGTCCAAGCTTTGTAAAGACCATGTAGCCATCCTTAAGATTATCTTTGAGTGACTTCTCCATTATCGCATCTACCTCAATCCCAAGAAATGCATTTTTTGGCTCTTGTTAGGCAAACTTCTTGGCTTCATCATTTCCTTTTGAGGAATAAAAGTTGATATGGCCAAAATTAAATCCATCCTTAAGATGATACCTCCAACCAATCTTAAACAAATCTATAGCTTATAGGGGAAACTTCAATCCATTCATCACTTCATCTCCCAGCTCTCTGATCGGTGTCAGCCCTTTCACCACCTCTTGAAAGAGGATGTCTCTTTCAAGTGGAACATCAATTGTCAAAAGGCCTTTGATGCACTTAAAGAGTACCTACTATCCCCACTTGTCCTACACCTCCTAAGGATGATCAACCTTTCTACCTTTATATCTTTACCAGAAACCACTCCCTAGGGGTAATGCTTACCCATCAGGATGAATAACACAGAGAGCAAGCCATCTATTACATTAGTCATACACTAGTTAAATACGAGACTCAATACACAAATACCAAAAAATTATGTATAGCCCTAGTCTTTTTGGCCACCAAACTTTTCCACTACCTCCTTAACCATAATACTTTTGTCATCACCAAAATTGACCCCCTCAAATATATGCACTCTAAACTGTACCAAAACTTGCATATGGCTAAGTGGCTCATGATTTTAGCTAAATTTAACCTTTATTTTTTCCAACAAAAATTGATTAAGGGGTATGTTATCACTAACCAATTGGTTAAAGCACCCCTAAAAGACAACCAACCTCACCCTCTTACATTTCTAGATGAGTCCATTGCAAACTTATCTCAAGTGGATTTCACCAATCAAGTAACCATGTTTTTTTATGGTTCTAAATTTTAGCATGGTGAGGGAACCAGTATTATCCTTGTCCCCCTTATCAATGAACCACTTCCTTTATCCTTTAAACTTGACTTTGAATGCACCAACAACATGACTAAATATGAATCCCTAGTAATATGTCTCCAAATTGCTTTAGCCTTAGGAGTTAGAACAATCCATATCTTTAGTGACTCCTAACTTGTGATCAACTAACTTATCGATATTTACCAATGTAAGAATGAGGTTTTATAGTTGTACAAGAAATTTATTATAGAACTCCTAGCCTCATTTAAACATTACCATATTCAAACCACCCTATGATCTACCAACAAATTTGTTGATACCATTGCCTTGTTTGCCTCTCAGATCCTATCAGCACTCTCAGACTTCAAATCCTATCATCACTCTTAGACTCCAAACTATCAGTCATTATCCATCACCTAACCAAACCCTCCTACACCAAGATAGACACTCCAACCATATTTAGTGTGGAGGAGATCTTACCTGACCTTTGGTACTAGCAAACCTTTGACTACCTTCACCTTGGCATAATTCCCTCTAGCCTCTTTACGAATGCCCATCAAATGTTTATTCAAAGCACCTCCCATCATACCATTATTGGAGGAATCCTCTATGAAAGAGGCTTATATGGCCTCATTTTTTGTTACGTCCATGGTCCAAAAGCCTCTCATGCCATCAAAGAAACACATTATGGTATCTGTGGGGGTCACTTTAGTGGCCTCACTATGACCAAGTGCATCTTCTACCTAGGCTATCACTGGCCCACCCTCAATCAAGAATAATATGATTACATAAAAAAGTGTGTCAATTGTCAACAATATGTTAATTTACATTATGAACCTAGTAGTAACCTTCATGTTTCCATAAATTTTTTGCCTTTCTCACAATGGGGTCTAGACCTCGTTGGTAAATTCAATCCTCACTCTTCGTAATGACATCATTCTATCATTATCACAACTGAATATTTTACCAAATGGGTGGAAGCTATTCCCCTTATCTTGATGAAAGTTGAAAAGATTATTGAATTCATCACCCATCATATCATCTGACATTTCTATGTTCCCCATAAGATCATCATCGACAATGGAAAATATTTCAAAAACAAACAAGTTCAAGGCCTTTGTGATGTATTTGGTATTAAACTTAGATTTTCATCACCTCATTGCCCAGAAGCAAATGGATAAGCTGAAGCCTCTAACAAAACCCTTAACAACATGCTTACCAAAATGGTCAATGCCTCAGGGTAAGATTGGCACTTGCACATCCCCTTCACCCTATGGGCATATCATACTAGCATCCAAGCCCCCACTAGTGCTACACCCTTTTCTCTCATCTTTAGAGTCAAGGCCATTTTTCCTCTTGAAATCCAAATACCTTCTCTTTGTATACCATTGTGTGACCTCATTTTGGAGGATGATTACCATCAAGAATGTTTATCCCAACTTGAGATACTTGACAAGCATAATTTATCCACCTTTTCCCATCTTTGTGTCTATCAAGAATGAATCAAATGAGCCTGTAATAAACACCTAAAAGTATGAAAATTCAACATTGGATATCTTGTCTTGAAGGAAAACAACATGTCACTAATATGGAGAAAAGAAAAAGGGCTAAATTTACTTTTAATTGGCTTGGACCCTACATTATTACCGATAAGAATGGATCAAGAGCTTATTGTTTATCCTCTTTCGAAGGTAAACCAGAACTTGAGCCTCTCAATGCTTCACATTTGTGTCCCTTTTATTGTTAGATAGGGATCACAATTATCATTTGTCTAACTTAAGCTCATCACTTCCAACCATATTTATTTCCCTCCCTTTAAAGGCAATCAACTAAAATTGGATCATGTGATTATCCATCACAACCATATCCTAATCTTGAACTATGGACACCATAGCTCTATCCATAATATGTTTCTCATAGTACTTCCCATCTCTTTGAGATAGTTTCCTATGGTCTTTGTTTATTATACCTCCTTTTTACCTACTATCACCCCATGTCAACTTATTTTTTCCTTCATAAAGGTAATCCATTGAGCATGTATGAATAGGTCTATGTCAATCAACCTTAATTAATAGCAACAGAAATATCAAATAGCAAAAACAAATTATAGGTCATCCTTAACATCTATAGACTGTTTTCTTGATGGACAATTGTTGGAATCTCATTCTAACATTGCAAAACATAAGGTGGACTGCTCCCTTGAAGGACAACTATCAAAAGCATTTGAGTTAACCATATAAATCTAGACAACTCCCTTGAAGGATGGCTAGATAAAGCATTAGTCAAAGCTAGAAATTTCTTGGAAGCTTCCTACATTAATTAGCTTCCTCAACCCCAAGCAAAATTCAAAATCAATTACAAAGGTGATAATGTTGTTTCAAAGCCATAATCGGCTCTCCTTAGTAAACTTCCTACATCAATCAGTCTACACTTTATATATGGACATAGACTTGTTTATACCCCCTCTTTGGACACGTACAGAAAAGATATACTAATCTTGCTAATGGTTCTAGTTTCACCCATTCTCCCTCCACATATCATATGCATATGGACTATGATCTCACTTGACACAATGTTATTAGGATCCATATCTATCAACCTAGGCATGCAAATTTCAAATATTTGAGAGGCTTAGGTTCACTAAGCCAATCCAATTTTGGGTTTCATGTCGGTATTTACTTATGAAAAGGCATGATGTTCTTTTTCATATATTTTATTAGTCTATGTAAGCCTATAAACATGAACAACAAAAAAATACCAAAAGCATGAACATCATGAACTATGTCAACAAATAACATCATCTATCTACCATAAGCATAATGTAAACATATAGCCACTAGCCACAAACATTCACCTATCCATCACATTATGTAAACTTTTGAATATGTTATTACATCATAAACTGAGAAGCAAACATTATAACATATACCATTCACCATTCAACACACATAACCATGAACATCATCCATAATATGTATCTATCCATAACATGTCCTATCTAACCATGTGAAAAATTAAAACATCATAATTCACCTTTCTACATATCACATGCCTAAGCTACTAAGTCAAATAGCCACAAACCATGAGCATCCATAACCATATATCACAAACATGGACATCACATAAAACATCGAATGTCATATAACATATACATCAGATATTCAAGTAATAATACATGTGATAATCTCAGCTCTCTCTCAAAATATACATCTCACTACATCGACATATAGGCCAAAATCATATACATAACATTAATATCATATGTCAATCAGGCCCTTGGAACACTCGAACCACCTGCACCACTACCACTAGCCCCATTTATACCTATACCTAATGGTGGTCCCCCTAGCATCCCTATTTGACCAACTATATCAGCCCACTTCCTAGGGGTAGCTAGCATGGACCCACCCCCAAAATTGACTCTAAAATTTACAAATATCATGGCATGGGGCAATTGATCTAGCACCATCACCTCATAGTATATGAGCTCCTATTTGGTAGCTAGATATTATGATCATGACACTATAATTAGTGGCCCTCCTATTATTATACCTACCATACCCACACTATTTTTCCCCTATGATGTTCCTATCTAGCCATGTAGACTAGTTATCTACCCCTACAAAATGATAACATGGGCCCGTGCCTGGTCCCTCTCCATTGTCATAGCCCCCACCTATCCCTGAAGTGCTATAATATGGCCCTATAGCATGGCCACCTATCCTTGTAAACTATCTATCTAAACCTAGGTTGTTTCTACTTATGGGTCACCCTACCCTTGTCCTACCCATAGATCCACATCCATGGGTTGCTGACCTCCATCATCCCCTCTAAAATAAAGTGTAGTGTACCTCCCCTAGTACTATGTTGCATAGCCATCAGTAATGCCAGAATCATTAATCTAAGCACCCATTAGTAGCTCCTCAAAATCATGGGCAATATCCACCAGTTAAGGTTTAAGAATTAGAAACTCAGCCTCTTCTCTCATGTATCTAGGGGTGTTAGGTAGAATCCCTTATATAATACCAAACTATCTCTCAACCTGATCAAATGGGATCATCTTTGTCTCCATATCTCTCCTTCCATATAACCACCTCTAGCTTTAGAGTCCTATGGTGTGATACATGTACCCTACCCATTATGGCCACCCAACATATGGTAATCATAAAACATCTCCTAGCACTAAACCCTCTAATCTATCATAGAACCACTCAATATCTCTGGCCCCACCACCCACTCTTGTGTACACTATCACTCTCCTCTAGCACATGAAGCTGTAAACATAGTCAGTTAGTGCATGTGTATCATTTGGTATCCCTAAGGGTCTGAATACTTGAATATGTTAAAAATCCCAATAGTGCAACACAATCCCCACTCTCAATCCATAGCATTGATGCACTTTACAACCCCATAGCTCCCTGTAAATATACACAAGTAACACCTATGCCCAACCAAACATGGTCCCTCCTAGAAGTATCTCTGATAGAACTCCAAGAAAAAAATAGGGGAAGTAATTACCAACTAAATCCAATAGCACAAATCTCATTAATGTCATCATCATCATGGTAACTAAACACCTATCTCCATATGCCCTCTGATACAATAGGCCATAACCAAACCCACTAGCATAGAATTATGTATCTATCTAATTGTCACCATAAATAATCTCCATGTAAAATACCTCTCTTCACCCTTTATATGATATATTGGCTCACCTCTAATAGGCAATTGGGTAATCTTGGAGACATCCTTCATCAAAATGGTAATCTCTCTCATCGATAGCCATAAGGTGTTTATCACAAGATCCCATCTCTCGATGAGTGTGATAAACATGGTAGGATCACATGGAATAAATGGTGCATCATACCCAATATGATGGCCTCCAAGTGCCGCCACTCATCATCTATCATCACGTCTTGCACCTTAGTAAATAACCTTGAGACTCAATCCCTCAGCTAAATCTGGTCTCATGCCTACAAGGCAACCATGTGAGTAAACACACTTGGTTTTCCTAATAGATCTTAGTGTAAAACCAACACCCAACCCTTTCTAGCAACTCATCACCCACTCTTAGACTCTTTTGACAAACTATTCAATGCATCCTACCTACATGACTAAATCACCCTATCCCATCAAAAATGCATACCACCTATACTAAACTAACACTAACACTTTTAACCCATTTTTTTAACTATTCACAACCTCTGGAAAAGTTTTTAAAAAACCTCTTTGTGAATGTCTTTTAATCTATGCCCTTGACGACTGATGGTTGGCCCAACCATTGGCAGTCCCCTAGAAGGGTCTAGTCCTTTGACTCAACCATCAATGATTAGTTGACTATCAACAATCAGGCCTTGACCACCAATGGTCACTAAATATGACCATCGACAGTGAATGTATGAACCTTTAGACCCCCTAAAAACCCTAAAAAATACACTAGTAAATACAAATACAGACAAAAATCTTGTAAAACCCCCAACCCCATCTGCCATTCAATTAACCAAAATAAGTAGTATTTCAACCAATTTAATGAAAACCTAAAATCTAGGGTTTTAGAAAAAAATTCCCTCCTACCAACAAACATTCATCTTATTTTTACCTAAATACACCAATTCCTTTCCCTTTCAACAAATAGCTAGCCAATTTAAAATAGCACCTACCTCATTCCATGAGCAATGTCATGGTCGAAGCCTAAGTCCCTTTGCTTGGCCACACCCTCTTCCACCATCCATCTTGGTCAAACATAACTACAAATAAATTTCCACCTCATGATTACAATGGCCACACTCTGATCCAAAAAAACTATTGTCACAGATAGAAAACTCATCAAGAATGGAATGCATGGAGTCAAAGAGGGCAAAATATGAAAATGACTTTTCATTTTCACTTTTTAACCTATTTGGCCTTTTAGGGTTTCCCCTTTGACCATTGATGATCAAGGTGATCATCAATGGTTGACCCATTTGGCCCATGACCATTAATGGTCAGGGGCCCATAATTATTCTCTTCTACTCTCCCTGAGCATAACATAAACACCTAATCTAAGCCCTTTCAAAAGGATCAAAACATGAGACCCTTACCTTCTATAAAATCACCCATCCTCGACAACTAAATTTAACCATGTCCACCTTGACATTGGGAATTGACACCAAGAACTTTCACTGTGCACTTAGTTATGTTTTGTGCATACTCTCGATGATCTACTCACATATCAAACTCAGCACTACCTTTCGAGCAAGAACTACCTTTGAATTGAAGTTATTGTAGGATATTGCATCCCCTACACTATGTAGGTAGTGTCTACTTTCCAATTTCATGTGTAATTAGCTTGGTCATACCCCAAACCACCCATTTTCCCATGTTTACCTCGATGATGACCCTATTACCCAAACTATGTGCATGTATTGTGATGACTTTTGCCTAGGTCATTTTGACCGCATCAACCGACCTTGCGAAGTTACCTATTTGTATTTTTTCACCACCTAATGTTACAGTGAGATCATTTATATTTTCATGGGAGCACTTCATACCTCAGATTCCCATTGCACATTATCCCATTTAGTGTTTTCATGAGATCACGTCCTACCTCAGATACCCAACAAAACACTAAAGTTGCCTTAGAGACTAATAGGTGTATCCAATTACCATGCCTATAGTAGTCACATGATACATTTGTCACTGGTCTTCTTCATACCAACCTTATTTTTACTAACATTGAAAATATCTATTTGCATGACATTATCTATCACACCTTTTGTCACATTTTATGTGTATGTTTGCACCTCTCATGCTCAATGTGAGTCACCACCTCCTGACTCCACATTTACGCTTTTTCAAACCTATCCCCACTTTAACTACACCTCACCAACTCTTGATTTGAGGGGGAATACCTCCTCCCACTCTCAGGGCAACTAGACCCTTCACCTATAGTCTATTTTTGTTTTATCACTCATTTACAAGAACACAACAAAAAGGGGAAAAATATAGACACCAAAATTTTGTACATGTATTCCCACATGCCATGACCCCTAACAAGCCCCTTGGACCCTTTTTCCTTACCTAGGCCTATCTTTAGTAGTTTATCTTTATTCAGCTTAACATGGCCTTTTAGGGTATTTTGGTAGTTAGCCTCGACCATCGATGGTCAGGCTAACCTTTGATGGTTAGCCCAACTATTGAGGTTAGGTTTAACCACTTGATCTTCCCACATGTAACCAACATGAAAACTATTAGCTACCTTTTCTAAATATAAGTCATCCAAATCTCCTTGTGAGGCTTTGCATGGATGAATTATATTTAGAATCCCCAGTTACACTCCCTCTTGAACCCTTTGGCCCTTGCCTATAAAATGGAGAGAGTTGTAAGATAAAATCATCTACAATTATTATTAAGAGCTCAAGTACTCAAATTTTTTTTTGTAGGTCATTCAACATTATCAATAATTATCAATGCCTTTTTGAGAGAAAACTTGTCATCGCCTCTCAACCAAGTCTCCAAGCACCATTACTCTACTAGAATCAAGCCAGATTCTACCCATAGATCAAAAACACCTATCACTTGCCTAATCTACTTTAGGTAAGACAAGTACTTACTTATTACCATCCACATACTTTATTTCCCTTTCCCAATCAATTTAGACCTTACCCAACTCCCAAAATTCATTCCATAATCTTGACAACTAGTTATTGACAAAGTCCAGAATTGGACACAGTCAATCATCGATGATCAACCCAACCACTGATGGTCAGGCCTAACCACTGATGGTCAACCAAACCATCAATGGTCACCTATGGCAGAAGAGGCCAGCAAGCTAATTTCACTTCTTTTATCTGACCTAATTCACTTTTCTATGTTTTTGACCACTCACATGCCTTTTTTAGATTCCTTAAATCACACCTTGACCGACTAACACTAGTACTAATCAATTTATTACTAATTAGATCATTTCTAGTCCATTTTCTAAGCAATAAATTCTTCTTATCATTTCAATACTATTTTGATCATTGATGCAAGTACTTTCTTTTTATTTTATAAACTTAATTGTTCTAAAATGGTGGATTGGCAACCCCTAAGGAAGCTCTCACTTCTAGATCCAGCTAGCGCTAGGTAATCCACCTAGCTACTTGTCTACCATGAATTTTCTTTAGTGCTTTCTTATATGCAGGTCATCCTCCCTAGACAAAGAGGAGCTCTCCATAATAGTTTGAGTCAACATGCACACAAATAAATAGGTATTTCTACCATAACCCATATTTCCAGTTTTACTACCTTCTTCTAAATAATAGAAAAATTTAAGTGAAACATATGGGCCTCAGAGATGAATTTCCAATTGGTAATCATAAGCAAGGATTTTATATTTATTTGTATCCTTCTACCTACTTTAGATAGCAAGTAAACTTTATTGGTCATAAAATGAATAAAACATCAATATCCTCAGGTGAAAACCTCTTTAAGGCACTTGTCGGTCAAGGAAATAGTGAATAAAAATTCAAGACCTTGAGTGAAATCCTATTTTAGGCAATCTTGGATGATAAAGTTTGCTTATCCCCAAAGGATGTATAAGGTCCATCAAGTCTTAGCTCCATAGCCACTACTAGCATTACATCAGAACAAAAACAAGTCTTTGAGCATCTTGCTCTTAACTTTCCAAAGTTATTTTCTAGCTGGCCATTACTTGAATTGGTAGATTCATATTCATTACATTATCTAGAGCTTTAGGAAGAACAAAAATAAATGGTAGCAAAAAACTAAGATCATGATCACACATTGCCTATTATTCTAGAAGATGCTTCTACACTTCTTATAGAAAACATTGTTGAAGTGAACTTGGGAACATCTGATGATCCCACAAATATTTACCTTGGATCCTCCCTCACTAATGAAGAATGAGATCACATTAAATCCATTTTGAAGGATTTTATTGATATTCTTGCATGGGATTACTCTGACATGTTGGGCTTAGACCCTGACTCAATTGTGCATCAACTTGTTGTTTATACAGATGTCAAACTAGTCAAACAAAAATTAAGATGCATCCACACATCACTCCTTTGGTAAAAGAATAATTGGAGAAACTATTAGGAGCAAGCTTCATTAGACCACTAGATGATTCTGAATGGATGTCAAACATAGTTCCAGTTAGAAAAAAGCCACAGGGTATATGTCTTTGTACTGATATCAGAGACATCAACAAAGTGTGCCCCAAAGACTATTTTCCTTTACCTAATATTGACATCATTATCGATTCTACTACTGGGTACAAGATGTTGTCCCTTATGGGTGGATTTTTTGGATACAATCAAATCAAGATAGCTTAAGAATACCAACACAAACCTACATTTACCACCCCATGGGGAACATTCTGTTATCAAATCCACTTATCAACATGTTATGACTATCATCTTCCATGACATGATGCATGATATTGTTGAAAACTATGTCTATGACATCCTAGCTAAATCAAGAACATGCGTTGGACATCCTGATGTTTTATGAAAAATCTTTGAGAGACTTTGCAAGTATAAGGTCCATTTGAATTCTAAGAAGTGTGTCTTTGGTGTCACTTCAAGAAAATTACTAGGTTTTATCATATCCCAAAGAGGGATATAATTTGACCCTGCTAAGGTCAAGGATATTATTGAAATGCCTCCCCCTTCAAATCTTAAATATCTTTGAAGCCTATAAGGAAAGATTCAGTCTATTTGTAGGTTCATTTCTCAATTGGTAGATAAGTGCCACCTATTTACACATCTCTTGAAGAAAGGGGTCAAGTTTCAATGGGATCATGAGTATGAATTAGCATTTGCAAAGCTCATAATATATTTGGCCAACCATCTAGTTTTGAGACCACCAATACCTAGACAACCATTGCTTCTTTACATTTCAACAGTTGAACATGCATTGGGGGCAATTTTGGCTCAACATGACGATCAAATTAAAAAAAATGTATTTTATTATTTATGTCGCATGTTGGTAGCTTATGAACACAATTATACATCTATTGAGAAGGTGTGTTTATCTATGGTGTTCGCTTCCTAAAAGTTACACCATTATATGTTGAACAATAAAACCATTGTTATTGATAAGTGGATCCTCTCAGATTTTTATTATCCAAAGCATCTCTCACAAGACATATGGCTAAATTGGTCATGTTCTTAATTGAATTTGATGTTGAGTATCAAAATTAGAAAGCTATCAAGGGGCAGGTTATTATTGATCAACTCTCAAAAGCCCCTATTATAGACACTCGACCACTTAGATTTGACTTTCCAAATGATTTTATTATGATAATAGAAGTGTAGCATGAACCTGAATAATCGAAATTATATTTTATGGTTCCTTCACTTATCATGGATCTGGAGTTAGAATTTTGTTGATTACACCGTAAAGGGATCTGATTCCCAAAGCATTTCATATCAATTTTTATTGTACCAATAATATGGCCAAGTATGAGGCACTTATTACAAGACTTTGTCTAGTAGTGAAATGGGATATCTAACACTTAATGGTCTATGGCAATTCCCAATCGATTATCAATCAAACCATAGATCATTATTAGAATAGAGATGACAAACGTGTACCTTACAAGCATATTGTGGATAATCTCAAGACTCATTTTAAATATCTATAGTTTAAACAAGTATAAAGGGCCAATAATAGATCTTTCAATGCAATGGCAATAATTGGGTCTGTGATATAGATTGATAGCAATGCTAAAGAGTATCAATTTTTCATTGAAAATCTTTTATAGCCTGCCCATGTCTTATCAGATTTAGAAAGGGTATGTGTCATTGTTGGTCTCAATCCCCCACCTGATCTACCTTGGTTTCAAGACTTTTATAATTATTTCCATGATCATGTTTCCACCTAACCTTTCTAATAACCATCAAAATATTTTCCTTCAATGCATAGCTCATTAAACACTTTTTAGAAACATGCTTTATTATAAAGGCTATGATGGAATGCTACTTCATTTTTTATCTTTAGGAGAATCCAAGTTAGTGCTTAAGGAGATTTATGAAGGAATGTGTGGGGCCACACCAATAGTGTAGTATTAGCTAAAAATCTCCTCAGAATAGGTTACTATTGGTCCAAAATGGAGATAGATGCTTTCAATTATGTAAAGAAGTGTGTTCCTTGTTAACAACATGGAAATTTGATACATGCACCTTCTTTTCCACTGTAACCGATCACTACACCACGGCCATTTTCTACATGGGGCCTCGATCTCATCAAGAAAATAAAACAAACATCTTCATATGGCCATAAACATATTCTCACTAGTATCGAATATTTTACTAAGTGGATTGAGGCCATTCCTCTCACTTATGTCACTAGGAAGTAGATTGCCAGGTTGATACATTACCATATCATCTGTCGATATGATATCCCAGCATGCATTATATCTGATAATGGTGGATCATTTGTAAATAGAGATGTTAAATAACTTTATGCAAAATTCAAAATCAAGCACAAGAAATACACACCATTTAACCTGCAAGGTAATGTACAAACTGAGGCATCAAATAGAACCATTGTTGCCATACTTAGGAAGATTGTTAATGACGCTGGCCGTAATTGGCACTTACAAATTTTTCCTACCCTTTAGGCTTATTACACTAGTTATCGAACCCCCATAAGAGCCATTCCATACTCCCTTATTTATGGCATAGAATTTATTATCTTGATTGAGATCGAGTTGCCTTTATTGCGAGTATCTTTGGAGAATATTGAAGATGATGAAGACTATAGAGTTTCTAGGTTACAAGAATTAGAACTCCTTGATGGTAAGCATTTGGCTACCATAAACAACTTGTAAGACTATCATAATAGATTGTGTATCAGCTACAATAAGCACATTCTCCCTTAGGAGTATGAGATTGGTGATTTCATCTTAAAAGAGAATCAAAATAACACAAATGTTGAATGCAAGAAAAAGGGTAAGTTCCAACCTAATTGGCTAGGCCCATATTAGATTATAGTAAATTATGGATCAGGGGCATACCGGTTGGCTACTCTGGGTGGAAAATAACTTCTAGAGCCCATGAACATTATACAACTCAAGAGGTTCTATGCTTGTCAGTCATTTGAACCATTACCTACAAGACCCCTTACTTGGGTACAACTTGTGTTGCAATCATTTTTTCCTACCATTATATCCTAGATTGTCTTATCTTGGACCATATTCATTTTGTTTTGACCTAACCTAGACCATTTTTATGAGAACTATATTCTTTCATGTCTCTAGACAGTTGAAGCTTTGAATCGTTGGCACTCTGGATCATTTATATTTTAGCTTGACTCTTTTTATCCCACCCTGGATCATCATTTTTTGGACCATATTCATTCTAGACCATTCTATTTAGAACCGCATTCTTTTTATACCTTGGGCTATTGTAACTTGGACATCTTTTATACCTTGACCAATTATGATCCTGATTATGACTCATAGGTATTCTTGACACATTCAATGCCATTTCTATAAAGTAATTCAGCATGGATGGTATTTTTCAACTTCTTCTTATCGCCAAGTGAACATGGATACATCAGCTCATGGTTTTTGCATGCTAAATGGTTCTTCAGATTTATCTAGTGTTGCATATTGTTGTATTATCATTTTGTTGTTGATTTATAGGCAATATTGCCTTAACAAAATCTCACTCTCACCGATTTATGAGCATGGGCCGTTGTAGTCATCTTTAGTTTTTATTAGAACATCTACTCTTGGGCATGCATCTCATTGACTAGTTGGTTCCCTATTCCATTATTTATATCCATGATCCCCATTGTAGCTAGTTTAGCTATTTTTTGAGCTCTTATATGTGGATATGCATCTCCTCAACTAGGTAGTTCCCCTAGACCTTTTATTCATATTTTATTTCTATTGATTATTCTAAAAACATAGAAAAACATTAGAAAATGATTGATAAAACAAATAAAAACACTATCTGGTACTTTTGTTTATTCTGATCTCTTCACACTCTCACCATTTTGTAAGCACTGATTTGAGTGCTCTCACCATTTTACAAGCCCATTTTCCTTATTTCCTCTACAACATCAATCATGTTTTCTTATCATCATTTTTATTATATCCTAATTCTTGGGAGAACTATATTTGGCCTGAAGTTCATGTTAGATCTCGCATGAATGAAACTTTATAAGTAGCATCCACTTGTCTCATACATCTAGATTTAGCTTGACCACCCCTTTCCTTTTCTTTTTTTCCCCCATCTTATTGTCTTGTTGTCTTCCTATCACTTAGAGGCAACTTTGTGTCCTTTGTTCTTATTACGTTGTTGTAGCAAGTAATGCCTCTACCACATATACACGGACAATTATTTTCTATTTACACTAACATTTTGACTAACTTTTATTTGTGTGTGTTTATTTTATTTTTATTGGTTTTTTGTTGTGTTTTCTTATCTCTTCATTTATTCCTTTCTCTTTATTTGCTTTTTCTTCTTGTTTATTCTTGTTCTTTTATGTTCCTATTTTGTCTTTTTTTTTTGCTTGGATTTTAAAAACTTCTTGTTGGTACGCATGGAGCTTGATTATTAATATATTGCTTTCATGTTGTTTATTAAGTTGTGCTTACTTTGATTTTATACATTCTTTTGCCTGCTTAAGTCTTGATTGTTCATATCAAGATTTTAAGCTAGGGTATATTTGTGTATTATTTTTCTCTCTATTTTTTTTTAAATGTAAATAGTTATAACTCTAGTATTGGTAGTTCTTATCAATATCCTTAGTTATAAATATTCATATTTGAATCAAATCATTGCAATTGACATGCAATGTCATTATAGGTTACTCATACTTATGATGCATAATTTTGGTTTGTTGTAGTAACTCAAAATCAATGCATCTTTGAAGATCAACTCTTAGTGCACCAATGAAACTAAACACCAATGGCTTATGCATAAGACTTTATGCAAGATGTGCATCTCTTGGCATACATTATGAGTCTAATCAAATAGTGGTATGTACTTCTTCTATTATTCATTCCTCATTCCATTTTCTCCTTCTTTAGGGTGAACTACATTGGCTTGAGGTTTGTTTAGAATATGCAGGCAACATTTGGATACATGACATATCTCAAGTTAGCTTGGACATATTTCTTTTATTCATCTCTTTCATCACTTTATGCATATGCATATTCTTGGTTTCTTATGGATTTTTCAATAATCATACCATTACATATATGTTTTCACCCACTCATATTTAATATATGCATTAGGTTATATCTTTGAGATATGTGTAGACATTAGAAAATTGTACACTACAAATCCAGATGTTGCACTGACCCTTACACCACCCCTTGACCCCCTTGGGACTATTTCCTAATCATTTACCCTAAAAGTAATTAGTGGAAATGGTTAAATCTAGCCAATTTTGACTTTCCCCTCAACCATATGTGATGGTCATCCCTCGACCATGTGTGATGGTCAACCCTCCATCATTATCAATGGTCACTTGTCTACCAGCGATGGTCAGTCTTCACTACTGATGATCACTGTTCAAATCATTTTAATCAAAAAAAAGATTTAAACACCTTCCAACCTCAACCAAAAACCTTGTTTCTTCATCCTTGTCACTATACAGAGTTAACAATAACAAGCTGACCACACCTAAACCACACCTTGATAGTTTAGCATTTCTTTTAATTTTATTTTGTTAAAATGTATTATTTTTTGAAAACTATTTATTTATTTTGATTAATTACTTTCATTTATGTTATGTAATATTTCTTATCAACAACTTTATTAACATTAACTTGTCTTAAAAGGTGGATTGATAGCCTCTAAAGAAGTGATGTACTTCTTGGATCTAGCTTACTAGGCAATCCACCCACCTACCTAACTAATCAACCATTTTACTAGTTTTTTCTTATATGTAGGTTATCCTCCTAAGACAAAGAGGAGTATCTACAACCATCTGGATCATGAATCCCAAAACCACATTCAGGTTCTACTAACCTCACCCCTTTTTTAAGTTTTACATATTTCTTCTTAAAAATAAAAGCAAAGTTTACATGAAACATTCTGACACGCTCGATAGGACCTAGTTGCATCTAGGTGTTTTTTATTTTATTTTATTCTCATTTAAATTAAATCAACATTTCTTTTGGGACTAAAATTAACCTCTCATACATTGTTTTCTTGCATAATTAACTCACATAGCTTAATTAATCAAGTACATTAACCATAGCCTCACTTATTCACACACACAAGACCAAACCACTTACACCAAATCAAACATCATAACACTTTACATAAGGCCTGAATAGGGTTTCAACTCCTAGCAATAACCTTCACCCATGAGCTATCCGACTTGGATGTTATTGCTAAGGGGTGAAACCAAAACTTAGCTCTCTAGTTGAGTATAATCTTTGGTAATCAATATATCTTGGCTAAACACCTGACACCCTTATCATTACGATTATCAAGCCACATATAGATGCCTATACAGATAATTTTGAGAGCCTAAACTACCTAAAAATAACCATAGATTTCTTATCTAGTACCTGTTTCAAAACCCAAGTTGAGTCATACAATTCTAACTTAAGGCATAAGTCACAAGTGACACAAAAAGAACCTTAGGATTTAATGTACTTTAGAGTGTGTTTTATCTTCTTTGACTTTTTATCTTGTCTTCTCTTTATTTGAGTTGTGAGGAATATAACCCCCTTGGGAATTTTTTTTCCACCATCTTGCCTTCATCCACCTCATCTCCATTTCCTTGTTCAATGGGGAGCCTTCCTATATTTTCTCCTAGAGATCCTAACTTTTTTAAACTCTTAGAATACAACCCTCTTTCCTTAGAGCATGACCTCGCATCAAGAGCCACTTGTGCCCCCAACCTTACCTATAACCAACTCAACCATACCTAAAACCAACCTAACCTCATATATAACCAACCCAACCTTCCCTACAATCATTCCAACCTCATATACAATCAACCAACAACCACTCAATAACCATTTTATCTCAACTACCACCAACCAATAGCCTTTCAACATCTATTTGACCATTTTCATAACCAACCTCAACCATCCCAACCTCACCAACCTTTGGGTTACCTACCCCAACCATCATATCAACCTCATCAAAACTTGGACTACCTATCCTGACCATCATATTAATTACCTCAACCCACTTTTTGGCAACCCTCTTTTCCTCAAAACCAAGAATTGGTCTATCCTTTTAGTCATACAACCAACAACTATCAAACCAACCACTATCAACCTACTTTATCGCCCTCATCAAATCAAACCAACAACCATCCAACTAAAAGCTATCAACCAAACTTTTGTAGCTGGTCAATCTTATCACCCTTACCTATCTTATCAAACCAACCTACCTTATCAACCTTACCTACCTTCTTGAATCTACCCAATCAACCTACCTTACTAACATTATCAAACCTATCAAGATAACCTACCATACCCACCTTTTTAACCTTATCAACCCTATCAAACCAAACCAATAACTATCAACCTTCCCTATTGAACCAACCAAACTTTGTGAACCTACACACCATATCAACCATGTCAAATCTATCAAATACCTCAACTTTACCCAACCTCTCAAATACACCTACCTCATTTACCTTATCAAACCAACCAAACTTTTCAAACCACCGATCTTATCAAACAAACCATCCTCACCAAATCAAACAAATAACTATCATCCAATTTTTTATAACCCACCAACCTATCAAGCACACCCAACTCATCAAATCACTCAAACTTGTCAAATAAACCAAACTTATTTAACCAACTAACTTCATCAAACCAACCAATTAGCTCACAGCCTCAAGAGCCCTTAGTGTACCCTCTTCTTATGTAGTACACCTCATTGGGGGAATCATATGCCTCCATCCTTGACAAACTCTTGGAGGATTCTATCATTAGACTTCCTAAAATCAAATCTATCAATCATTCTCTTCCAAAACCAATTTAGTTTATAAAGAATGAGTTTTGTACTTCTCATCGCACAAACAGACATGTGGTAGATAGATGTGGGTCTTTTAAGATCTTCATCTAAAACCTTATTGATCAAAAGGATGTTCCAAAGTATATTATCCATGTTCCCCCCAACCTAGACTTGAATATCATTAGGCTATCCATCATCAAACCTCTTTCTACACCCATTGTTGTGTAAACCCATAATCAAATCCCTCAACATAATGAGGTCCCTTCATTAGATTTGGTCCTTAGTATGCCAATAACTAGGGAAACCATATTTTAAACCCCAAACAATCCACTTGTTAACCAAGTGAAACCTTTTCAACTTCCTTTTGAAATCATTACTAAGGAAGAATCAACCTTAACCCAACCACTTATTGACCAAGTGGAACCTTCTCAACTTTACTTTGAAACCACAATTAACAAAACCAACCTAACTCTTCCACTTCACCTTTTAGTAGATCAACCTCTAACCAACCTACCTCTTCCACTTCCTAAAAAGGTAAAATCACCCCCAACAACCATACCTACTCCACCTACCCTTTTGGTGGAACCAATCAAAGCTACCTTACCTCTTCCACCTACCCTATTAGTGGAGCCAACCCAAGCTCAAAACATTTTGCCTATAACTAATCTAACCTCACCTCAAACCAACCCAACCCTAACCTCAACTAAAACCAAACCCATTTAATTCCTTTATAATCTACTCATTTTCATCTATCTAATGGCATTGTCTTTGGTTCTATTCCCTTTTGAATAGGATCAAATCTATCACCTTACCTTACCAAACAAATAAGAAAACCCAACCAACAAGTCAAATCAACCACCCATCCTACCTCCCTCAACCAATCAAACCAACCTCTAAACCAAATCAATCAACCACGATCAACCCAAATTTTGATCCAACCATAAGCAACTTATCTAATCAACCCTTCATTTGATATTTCTTAAATCTTGGCTACCCTTTTATCCAAGCTACCCACACCTCACCTAAGCTCCCTCATTGGGACAATCTGACACTCTTGTCGAACCCACCTTTATTTTAAGATGATTTTCCCAACATCATTTCTAGACCCCAACCCTACCCAAATCTGACCCAACAATGTTTTCTTTGCCATAGTACCATAAGGGATATCTCACCTGAACTACTGCCTATAACTTGAACTCCACACCAACTAACAACTAACAACCCTTGGGAGGCCAATGAAGTCATCTTCATCCCCCTTAAACCCTCTTTACTAACCAGCATCTTCACCTAGATCCTTTTTCCACCTCAGCCTTTCATGGAAAGAGCATCTAGGGGAATTCTTCCTCCAAAAGCTTTGACCAAGCAATAACCCCAACATTAACGAATGACCAAACCAACCCTTAGCACTTACGATCAACTCAACCTTTCCTATAACCAAACTAACACTTCCAATAACCAATCAAATATCAACTACCACCAAACCAACCTTAAACTTAAACAAACCTTGACCTTGATTAACCTTTTACCAATAAGCTAAACCTACCTAACCAAATCAAAAACCAACCAACATTACCACTAACCAAAGTCTAGCCACCATCACCTAACCAACCTTACCTTTTTAATCTATCCATCCATCATCTTTTCCATGCCTAATCAAGTTTCAGAAAGTAGTTGGGGGACCTCTTCTATCTTAATTGGTTAAAACCATTAACATGTAAGTGTGGATATGGGGCATATTAAAACCTAAACCCCTCAATGTTCTACTTTCGTGATTGTTCTTTTGTTAAACCAAGTTCTTAGACATCTTGTGTCTAACTTAAGCTCATCCCTTGTTTTCAACCACCTTCATCTCCTTATTTTAAGGATAATAAATTAAAACATGATCATGTGATTATTCATCACAACTTTAGTCTAATCCTAAGCATGGGCACCATGGCTCTACCTATGGCATGATTCTCATGGAAAATTTTCATCCCATATAGGATGAATCCCTGTGGTCATTATCACTTAACCCTCTTTTTCCCATCATCAGCCTTCTTGTGTTATGGTTTTACCTCCATAAAGGAAAGCCTTTGAGCCTATATAGACTAGTCTATGTCTAAACTGACATAACATTAATATTTGGGACATCAAATATCACCTAGGACAAAACTCTATAACATCACAAACTGATCCCTTGAAGGATAGCTACCCAAAACTATAAAAAATTGCTTTAAAAGGTAGACTGATCCCTTAAAGGATAGCTATCATACATAAATAAATCCAAATCTTAGATCATTCCCTTGAAGGATGAATAAATTCAACTTTTGTAAAGCAATCACTTAGAATTTTCTCACATTGATCAGCTTCCCAAACCCATCAACTAAAAAAACAAAAGACCCAAAGTCAAAAGTCAAAAATAAAGTAATCCCAAAGAAATCTTCCATCAGCTTTCACATAACATTCATAGACTTCCTACATCGATCAGTCTACACTAAACTTACAACATGAACTTGTCTATAATGGTTCATAGGTCACCTACAGAATGGGCAAGCCATCCCCACAAGAAGGTTATACTACCATTAGTCCACCTACCATTCATCTCCACCTTTTACCATTTACCTAATCAAGGGATTTTGAGCTTACTTGACACTACGTAATCAAGCCACTTATTTTAACCAATGAACTAACACCAATGAAATATATAAAAGGGTATTATGTTCTTAAGCCCACCCATCTTACCATTATGGTCTTTGTCAATCAGAGCATTTCAACCTCCTTCTACTTTCATGACCACTTGAGAAGATGTGTGTCTTCCATCTTTGAGTCATTGAATCACCAACCAACTAATTTTCACTCTTCCACCAAATGGGGTAACCAATTTTAGCACCACCCAACCAAACATTTTTAAACAAACACAACATTACCACAACCATACACCCATTGGAGAGTACCTTATTCTCCACCAACCCACTAACCAATTAACCCCAACTTGGTCATTTTGGCCCACCTTTTTCACTCTTTGTGACCCACCTTGACTTGGTCATTGTGGCCCACCTTTGAACCCCAACTACCAAATTTTCACCATTCTACAAATTATGGGTCCCTTTTTACCAAACCAATTTGACCAGCCAACCAAACTTTTAAAAAAAAACCAAAGCATAACCAACTATACACCTATCAGAGAGCACCTTATTCTCCACTAGCCAACCAAACCAATTCACCCTGACTTGGTCATATTGGCCCACCTTTCACACTTTTTGTGATCAAACTTTACCTTGGTCATTTTGACTACATACCTACCTTAACATATTTGATAACTTTATGCTACCTTTTGCACCCAACCATTTGGGTGCCTTGGAGTATGACCCTTTATGGTCCCAACACCTGCAACCATTTATCTTCTCAAGATCACATCCTACCTCGGATACTTGAGAACTCATTGACCTTATCTAGGAGACTTACGTTTATGAGTATAACCATAACCACCATGCCTAAATGTGATCACGTAGTCCACTTGTCACTCATCCTTCTAATACCCAACTTGTTTTACCACCTACCTCAACTATGGTAACTAAGTCTATGTGCAATCTATGATATTGCACTTAGTCATATTTTTTGTGCCTATTCATGTTTAAATGCCCAACCAAACTAACCTTGTCATACACCTATCTAACTTATCAAACTTGTGACCTATTCCATTTTCTTAGGTATACCCAATTTTTGGACCACTAATAACATGGCAACCTTTTGCATGGCAACTTTAGTTTATAAGTGCACCCATATCATTTATGCCTAAAATTGTGGCCTAGTTCACTTATCACTTGTCCTCCTCAAAGTGACCTATTTTAATAATCCATCCATCTTACCCATTTTGCCATCTACTTATCCACTTATCAAACCTACACCTGACTCTTTTTCACCTCATCAATTCCCAATTTGAGGGGAACACCTCCTCCCATACTCGGGGCATTCAACTTTCTATCAACCTTTCATTTTTGTTTTACAGCTTGTTTTTACAAACTACATAATAAAAAAGGGTAAAATATAGACACTATAAAACCATACACTATGGTTTCAGATGTTGCACTGACTCTTAGACCACCCCTTGACCCCCTTGGGACCATTTCCTAATTATTTACCCCGCCAGTCATTAGTGTAAATGGTTAAATCTAGCCAATTTTGACTATGTCCCCTTGATCATATGTAATGATAATCCCTCAACTACATGCGATGGTTATCCTTCGACCATGATCTATGGTCACCTGTCAACCATTGATGGTCAACTTTGATCATTGATAGTCACTATGTAAATCATTTTAATCAAAAAAAAAAGCTTTAAACACCTTCCAACCTTAACCAAAAACCATTTTTCTTCATCCTTGTCACTATACAAAGTTAATAACAATAACTTGACCACACTTGAACCACACCTTGATAGTTTAACATTTATTTTAATGTTATTTTTTTAAATGCATTATTTTTTGAAAAGTATTTATTTCTTTTGATTAATGTATTTCAATTATTATGCAATCTTTCTTATCAACAACTTTCTTAACATTAACTTATCTTAAAAGGTGGATTAACAACTTCCAAAGAAGTCATGTACTTCTTAGATCTAGCTTGCTAGGCAATCCACCCACCTACCTAACTAATCAATCATTTTCTTAGTGTTTCTTATCTTCATGTCATCCTCCTAAGACAAAGAGGAGTATCTACAACTATCTGGATCATGGAGCACAAAACCACATCCAGGTTCTACTAATCTCACCCTTATTTTAATTTTTACATCTTTCTTCATAAAAATAAATCAAAATTTATGTGAAATACTATGCTTGATAATTTGACCTACTGGGGCACAACATTTAGACCAATCACCGAATCAAATCCTCCCTACTAGGGCACACTTAATTATTAATGATCAAAATCAACCCTACTGGGGTAAAAAAATTTATTAACTGATTAAATTTGCTCTATTGGGAACATTATTACCTCCTTTATCTAGATTAATGCTCTCTTATTTATTCTAATTCTAAGCTCTATGGACTTTTGTCCTCATTCTAGCAATATTCAAAGTGTGCAACTTTTTTTAGGATCGATCATTCCCTAAGCACATGGCTTGTACCCTCTCTTGGGTGTGTTCAAAGTGTGTTGCTTATATTTTTAGATTGTATCCTTCCCACTTCCTCCCTTCTTTGAGGTGCATTATATTCTAATTATATTTTGATTATTGAGAATCAATGCATGCAAGCATTAACTCATTTGTATTTAATCTCATCCATGGGTTAATTTCATTTTCTCTCTCTTTTCGAGAGTCCATCCTTTTCTTTCATCCTCATGTCCTCTCGATGGGGCATCATGGGTCATTTTATTACAACCTATTCTTGACAACTCTTTTCTTTGAAAATATGTTGCTTCACTTGAATGTCTTGCAATGCCTTCTCAAATAGGGGGAAAATGTAGACATCCAATTCCTAACACCATTGTGTTGAAATTGCCAATCTCACTCAAAATTTGTGAAAATGCACAATTTGAGCCAAAATCACTTAAATGCGATAAATGGTTTGAGCTTGTCATATAAAAGTATTGATTTAGGCTAATGTATCCCTAAATGGGGTAATGCATTATATGTGATCATTAACTTTTCTCAAAACACTTTGTGTCAAAATGATAGAAACATAATTTGACCCTCTGAATCACTGAATTCTTCTAATTTAGAAGCACACGAGATGTGCATGTATTATTTCATTTCCTAAATGGGGTATTAATCCATATGTAACTAACACCTTCTTCTAATTATAATTCAATCAAATTATGACCCATTAACTTGAAATTTTGACCAGTTTGATTAATAGTGTGCAACAAATTTCCAAAGAAGTGCATAAATTTTGATTAATCTCACTTAGCCAAATTAATCCAAATGAAGTGCTTAAGTGGAAAATACTTGGAAGTTATTGTTGACCATTTTTTGGTCATTTAGAGTAAAAAATGGGTACCCCCTCTTTTGTGCATAAGTCTTAAATCCATGTTTGGCTAAAATCATTCATCAAGGTTCCCTATCAAACCTATTCCATGAAAAAACCAAGTGTTTACCTCATTTCATTTAACCAAGTGTATTTTGTGTTTGTCAAGGGGAACTACTTCAGGCTTTCTAAATTTGATTACTTGGTCCCCATAGTGCATTCTGAGTTTTGTAAACCTCACAAGTAAAGTTCATAAGTAAAGTCATTTGAAAAACCTGATTTGGTCTTGCTAAACCAAATCAAGTTCTCTAAATGACTTTACTTATTTTGTCTTATAAGTAGAAGCAATCCAGAAACCTAAATGGGTCAAGATAGTTGTAATCGGGTTTGTTGAGGGGTCTTACTTATAAAATTTCATAAGTTGGAGTAGGTCCAATGCCCAAAGCATGAGACATTGGAGAACCTAAAAGGGTCTAGAAGAAACATTTGAGTTTGTTAAGAGGCATTACTTAAGGAACTTTATGAGTAAGCTCTTTCCAAGGACCTGATTTAGTCTAAGAGGCTCGCAAAGGCAAAGAATTTCCTTGGAGGGCACTTTGACTGTGTGTAAGGTAATTGAAAAAGTTTTGAAGGGTAAGTGTCTTTGTGGAGGGCACTTGGTCAAGAAAGAGGACTCTTCACTTTTTCAAAGGGTCATTTTCAGATTTGTTGAAGGGCACCTGCCCTTATAGAGGGCACTTTTGGATGGGAGAAGCCTTTGTAGAGGCCACTTTAAGAAATAAAGGATGAAGACAAAAGCCCTGAAGGGCACATTCCCTTCAGGAAAAGAAGTAATCAAAGTAAAGAATTCCTTCGAACAAAATGTTTGAAGGAATTCCTTTAGACATTTTGTCCAAAGGAAAGCGCAACACAAAGGCCCATCGAAAGAAATCAGCAAAGGCAATCGCAAAAGAGAATTCTTTCAGATAAAATGTCCAAAGGAATTCCTTCAAACATTTTATCCAAAGAAATTTGACATTACCAAAAGTTTGAAGGTCGATGAAGGTAGAATAAAGATGAAAGGAAATCCTTTAGACATTTTGTCTGAAGGACATGGTGAAGACAGGCCCACTTGAAGGAAAATACAAGGAAAAAGGGAAGAAGCAAGCAAAGAAATGTGAAGACCCAAGAGACTGGATAAGTTTGGAAAATGGAAAAGATCAATATGAAGGCCTGAGAAATAAAAAGTGCTTGAGAACCTGAATGGTTAAAGATAAAAGGGAAAAAGCTAAGGCAAAGGGAAATAATAAAGTAAAAGAAAATAAGGCAGATAACCTAGAATGTGGCCATGTAGCACAATAAATTAAAAGATCAAAACATTCCAAGTGGCATGATAAGTTAAAAGTGTAGACCCAAGGACTAACTAGACCAAATCAAGTGGCATAGGTGTCATCAGCAAGAAGAGTAAATGCACTTAGGTGAAATAGTTTCTATCAAAAACCAATAAAAGGATTGGTTTTCAAATGATAGAAGGTGTAACCATGTTTTCACACTAATTTTTTAATGTGTATCCAAGTCATGCCCAAGCATTGAACAAAACATAATCTAACCACAACTTAGGAATGGCTTTGTCAATTAATGGAAGGAGTAGCACATACTTTTGTAAGCCAAGGACAACAAAGGTGGTGGTTTGGATAGCCTACAACATGGTTTCCATATGCAAATCTAGAAAACATGATAGCAGCATAGCCTCTTGTCTTAGTAGATGTTTG
This sequence comes from Torreya grandis, assembly GCA_037957365.1. Classification (NCBI taxonomy): domain Eukaryota; kingdom Viridiplantae; phylum Streptophyta; class Pinopsida; order Cupressales; family Taxaceae; genus Torreya; species Torreya grandis. The sequence continues at coordinate 2,244,771 of JARHVA010001029.1, read as the reverse complement.
ACTTAGCATGGGTCTCCTTTCTTAAGGATTTGTTAGCTTCTGGTTTCATCACTCTATATATTGTAATTTCTCATTTGAGGAAGGGATCTCTTAGCTTGTATGGTGAAGCCCTACAAAACTTTACCTTGAATCTAAAATAAAGCTTTTACCTTCTTTTGAGTGTTGCACTGAGCATACATTTGGGTGTTAGTTTTGTGAAAGTGTGGTCTCTTTCTCTACCTTCATGTGTTAACCTAGTTAATGTCTAGCATTAGTATTTTCTTAATTTACAGGTCATAGGAAGTGTCTAAAGAAGTATATGCAAGTGAACAGGCTACACAATAGTGTTTCTCATAACACCTTTTGTGCTAGTTTTTTCCTCTCTTATATCTCCATAGGACCCCCTAATGAAACATTGTTGTAAGGAATGTCTCATTTTGAGTGAAGTGTAGGCTAGCCTCTCTTGATTTAAAGTGTATGTCAAAGCTGAGTAGACCATCCATTTGGTGCATCACCGCATAGTTTAGGTTCTAATTTTAGTATTTTTCTCTCCCTTTTCATCCCCCAAGTACTAGTAGTAGGAAATCCAAGGCCTCAAGGTACATAAAGGGGAGATAGCCCCTAATCTAAAGATTCATCCCTCACATTTGCCACCCACAGCAAGAGGGATGTCTCCATTGTGTCCCATGGATGAAGAGAGATGAGCCTCCCTTAAGAGGGTACAATCTACCATGTCAACAATTTTTGGCATGCCCAGTGGGGCAAATTTTTGTGTCCTACAAGTTTACCCCTATTGAATCCTTTCACAGCCATGGCAGCCCCTAGAGCTTTCCCTTTTGTGGCCTTCAATGGTCAAAGTCCCTTGGACCTTTGGTAGTATGACCCAATTCTAGGGACAACTCTCAAAAGTGTTCCTCCCTTTAGTTGAGAGGGCCCAATCACTATTATTGAGCATATTAGAAACATAGCAAACCTATGCAGCATCCATAATATCACTAAAGAAAATGTAGTCATTAGATTGCTAGCCTTGCCCTTCAAAAGGAAAGTTTTGTAGTAATATGGGACCTTTCTTGTGAACTCAGTTGGCTCATGGGATGAGTTAGGGACCCTCTTGGCCAATAGGTTTGGGTAAATAAGTGATCATTTATCTCTAGATGAGTAGTTAACCACCATGAAGAGAGCCCCACATGAGTTTATACAAGATTTTAACACTAGGTTCCAAAAGACTTGAGACAGGATCCCAATTCTTGTGAGGCCAACCCCAAGCTATGTTTTCTTTTACTACTTAAAGGCCCTAAATAGTGGCATTGTTGTCATGATATAGTCCATAGTTGGAAACACTCTACCCACTAATTATGAGATAGCCATAGCTGCTAAAAATTGCCTTGTTTAAGTAGGAAAGATATCTCTTAGACTGCCTATGCCACTCTTTCCTAATTTACAACCCTTAATCTAGCCTGCTTTACCCACTCTAGCTCCTCTGCCTAATCAAGAGAAGTTGGTTGCTACCCCTGCAAATGACATACATAAATTTAAGATCCTACTATAGAGTGTTACCAATGAGTTAATTACCCTCAAAAGACAATAAGCTTAGAGTTATAGGCCAAATTAAGGCTACCAGTAGTTTAGGCAAGAAAATGGGCATCCCTTCCAGAATTATAATCAAGGGCAAGGTTAAATTACATATGTCAAGCCTTATCAAATCTATAATCCACATGCCCCTTCATCTTCCAAGGCTCTTATCCCACTAAAAATAATTTGGTCTAGGAGCAGACCAACTATCCACCCTTGGAGCATGGCCAAGAATAGGTTGATTATGCCAGTGAGATACCAAATCAAAGCATGACTACACAAGGTGATTAGGCAACCCATTTCTCAAATTTTGAGATGTCATCACAACTTGGGATAGACAGCAGGCAGGCTCAATCTAATTCTACTCTCATGAATCACTTGGAAAGAGAGTTCTACATAGTCAACTATGTGGGGAGTATAAGTAATTAGAATGTTGGTGTTGTATCCAATGCCAAGTCTAAAATGAGAGCCATTGATGAAGCTCAAGTAGCCACTCAAGCACCTACTATGTATCCTTCACCCAATCAAATAGGGATTGTACCTAAAACAGCCCCAAGAGCATAAACAAATCAAAAGTTTCCCAATTTTAGGCCAACGGTTGTAGCTTCAGCTCCTTAGGTTGCACCATAGGTTATGAATGTTCCCAAGGAGAACTCTAAAGGGGGAAATCCATCAATCAATGTCATAGACCAAATGAACAATATGCACATGAATATCTCATTATGGGATTCTTTATCACTACCAGGACAAAAAGATATACTCCAAAAGGAATTATATGGGTTGGGTGAGCAAGCTATCCAACAAGAAATGATAATGTGTTGGTAGTAAATGAGGCTCCCCCCATGGCTGGTCAAGCAAATAAAGATGAGAAGGTCCCCCTATTCTATTTATCCCTAATTATTGGTGATTTCTTGGTCCATAATTGCATCATTGATAGTGGAGCAAGCACCTCGGTTATGCCCAAATTCATAGCTGATAAGCTAGGCCTCAAGTATGAGCAAATGACCAAAGGAGTTCTACAATTGGATGGATCACCAACTAAGACCTTGGGAGTGGCAAGAGACTTGAATCTAACTCTCCATGCATGTTCAACCTTCTCACTTCCCCATGATGTGATAGTGTCATATGTTCCTCCTTACTTTGCTCTTTGTTTGTCAAGAGATTTCACATCCAAGATAGGTGGATACTTGGCAGCCAACTAGTCTTACATGGTTTTTAGGAGAAAGTATGGAACTAAAGTGAAGATTGAGTCAGAACCCATCCATAAGGATCACTTGGAGACATACTCACCCAAAGTGGTAAATGTGAACTATGCAATCATTGATGAAGAAGAGCTCTAGGTGGATCAATCTCCATCATCTTCCCATGTAGGAGTTACTGACCTACTCCTAGATGAATGGGGAAATGAAAAATTTGAGCATGATCCATATAAGTTCATTGAAGAATATGGTCTTGGATTCTATTTCATGCATGGGAAAGATGTTTTCATGTGAAAATTGATGAAGATAGACCAATAGGACTATGGTTTATGGTAGCTATTCTTTGATGGATCTAAGAAGCAAGTTGGGAGCTGGTGGTGGGGCAATGCTAGTTTCACCTTCAAAGGACAAATACTTCTCAACTTTTAGGTTTTAATTCTCTTACACCTGTAACATAGTAGATTATGAGGCCCTTGTTCATGGCCTAAAATGGGCAAGGAAGAGAGGAATCAAAGAATTATAGGTGTTTGGGGATAGTGAGTTGATTGTGAACCAAGTGAGAGGTCAAAACTTGACCAAGAACTCCTTACTCAAGTCTTACAAGCATAGAGTGTGGGACCTTGTAGAGAACTTCATTGCTTTCAACATCACTTCTATTCCAAGAGAGGAAAATAAGCATATTGATAGATTAGCAGTAGTTGGTGCTTAGTTTGACATCCTAAAGGGGATAAGACAAAACAAGAATCAGCATCATTTAAAGGTGATTGTGAGGCCCTCCATACCAAACAACATCACAAATTGGCAGGTGTTTGAAAGTGACTAGCAAGTAACACTTTTATTGCAAGAAGAAGTTGAGTTTGCTTCTAAAAATCAGTCCAAGCTATAGTAGCAGTATGATGGGTAGATTGTTCAACTAAAGACCAATAAGCTTCCCAAAGGTTTGGTAACTCTTGAGATCATTTTTAACGAAGATGACCAACTCAAGAGAGACAAAAAAAGCATGTCAACCAAGAAGGAAAATTATGAAAGGGTAGAGATCTACAAGGATAAGTTTTTTGCACTTGGGAAGGTGTGTACTAATGAAGAAAAGTGTGCTTTCATTATGTTATGTCAAGAGTTTGTTGATGTCTTCGCTTTGGACTATGGTGATTTGAAGGGATTTGATCAAAGATTGGCCCAACACACCATTGAGCTGAAAGAAGGTGCCAAACCCATCAAGAAAAATCAAAGGAAAATCAATCCAAAGATTGAGCCTCTCATGAAGAAGGAGCTCACCAAACTAATCGAGTCTAGGATCATTTTTCCTATCAAACACTCTTCTTGGCTGGCCAATTTGGTCCCTATTAGGAAGAAGAATGGAGAAGTTAGATCTTGTGTGTATATTAGAGATCTGAACAGAGTCTCATTGAGATATCACTATCCCCTTCCAAGCATGGAGCAAAGTCTTCAGATGGTGATAAGTAGTGAAAGGTTCTCTCTCTTAGATGGCTACTCCAAGTACAATCAAATCTTGGTGAAAGAATGTGATCAATACAAGACAACCTTCACCACCAAGTGGGGAACATGTGCCTATAGGAAGATGCCATTTAGATTTTCAAATGTTGGAGCTACCTTCCAATGTGCTTTGGACATGGCTTTCCAAAGTTTGATCAATGACATTATGCTAGTTTATCTTGATAATGTGATAGTCTTCTCCAAGAAGGCAAGTGAACACTTGAAGCACCTAAGGCAAATATTTGAAATGTGTAGAGAGTTTTACATCTCTCTCAACCCAAATAAATGTGTGTTTTCCATCCATAAAGGCAATCTCTTGGGCCATGTCATTTCAAAGGAAGGCATGTCCATTGATTTAGAGAGGGTAAACACCATCTTAGCACTGTCCTTGCCTAAGCACAAGAAGGGCCTGCAAATTTTATTTGGTAAGATAAATATCATTAGGAGATTCATTCTTAACTTTACTAATCTTGGAAAGCCACTAAATTCCATGCTAAGGAAGGATGAGAAATTCACATGGACAACAAGAAGAAGAGAAAGATTTAAAGGCATCAAGCAAGCTATTGCCCAAGCTCCTACCCTAGCTAGTCCAAACTGATCTAAGGACTTTAATCTATTCACCTTTGGGAATGAAGAGGTAATATTTAATATGCTCACTAAAGAAAATGGTGAGAATTTAAAATAGCCTTTTTCTTTTTTTAGCCAAGGTTTAGAAGGCTATGATGTTAGATACATGTATGTTGAGAATCAGGTGCTTGCAATCAAAAAGGCTAAAGAAGTTTAGACATATGTTGTCTAGCAGCAAAGTTCACATCATGGTGTCACATCCTAATGTAAAAGACTTCTTTACTTAACTGAGACTTGAATGAAAAAAGGGCAGGTTGGATCACCAAAGTAATGGAGTATGATGTAGAGATCAAGACCACTAAGCTAGTAAGAGGAAGAGGGTTATTTGAACACCTTACTACATACTTGAAAGAGCCAAAGGAGGATGTTTTGGTACTCCATGATGAACCTATATTAGTTGTACCTACAATCATGAAGAGTTGGGCACAAGACATGGTTCATTTCCTTCAAACTGGTGAGTGTCCATAAGGTCTTGATAGGACCAAGAGGAGGTATTTTAAACTCCAATCTCTTTCTTATGTCCTAGTTGATGTAGTGATATTTAGAAAAGACTTTTTAGGGGTGCTCTTGAGATGAATTGATTCAAATGAAGTTGACAAGGTATTATTTGAGTTCTGTGATGGACCAATTGGTGGTCACTTTATTCCCAAGGAAATAATTACAAGGATTATGAGGACTGGTTAATTTTGGCCCAATTTTTTTAAAGACACTCATGATTGGGTGAGTAAATGTCAAAAATGTGCATTCTTTGATGAGAAATAATGGTTGGTTGTTGCACCTCTTCATCTTATTCAGGTGGAATAGCCATTTATGCAATGGGGGTTGAACTTCATAGGGTTGATCAATCCTCCTTCTAATGCTAGCCACAAGTGAGTTTTGACTGCCATAGATTATTTCACAAGGTAGTTAGAGGTTGTAGCTTTGAAAGAGGCCAATGAGAGTGTACTCCTAGACTTTTATGAAGGCATAGTGACAATATTTGGGGTCCCAACCACAATCATTTTAGATAATGCATTATCTTTCTTAGGAACAAAGACAAGTGAGTGGGCATTAAAGTATGTCATCTATCTCAACACTTCTTCCAACTACTATCCACAGAGAAATGGGTTGGTCGAGTCCACAAAAAATAATTTGATTAGGATCATAAAGAGGAAAATCAAAGGACTTGGAATACCAATTTGAAGACAACTCTTTGGGCAGATAGGATCACTCCAAAGAGGGCAATTAGGAATTCACCATACACACTTGTGTATGGAAGGGAAGCTAGACTTCCTATCTCACTTGAGTTACTAGCCTTGGATCTTTTCCATCAGCCACAATTGATGGAGAGTGATAGCCTAAAAGTGAGGTATTATGAGCTAATGGAGATTCAAAAAGTGACAGACCAAGCCATGGATGCCATGACCAGCCACCAATAACAAACAAAGAAGCATTTTGATAAAAGGTCTATGCCAAGGAGCTTCTCAAAAGGTGACATTGTCTTGAAGTGGGATGAGGACCAAGCCAAGCCTGTAAGGCATATGAAGTTTGATGCTTTATGGAGTGGCCCATATGTCATCACCCAATGCAAGAAACATAATGCTTTCAAACTCTCCAAGTTGGATGGTGAAGAGCTACATATCCCAGTCAATGGGATATACCTTAAGCATTATTACTAAGTTTATTTTGTCATGTACATAGTTTTCCTTGTTTTTTCCTCATTTTCCCTAAGTGTTTTTACACAAGTTTGTTGTTTTTTTTTACCTTTGTTGCATGTTGTTTTTCATTTTTGTTTGAGGTAAAGCTTTGTTGGCTCAAAGGTCTTTATAAGGTTGTTCTAACATGCTCAAGATGCATTCTGACTCCATGCCCAATGGACTTTAAGGCTACTAGACTTCCAAAGCATAGCAGACATGCTTTCCCTATGATTCACCAATTTGTTGACCATTTTTTGGTCATTTAGAGTAAAAAATGGGCACCCCTTCTTTTGTGCATAAGTCTTTAATCCATGTTTTGGCTAAAATAATTCATCAAGGTTCCTTGTTAGACCTATTCCATGAAAAAACCTAGTGTTTACCTCATTTTATTTAACCAAGTGTATTTTGGGTTTGTCAAGGGGAACTACTTTGGGATTTCTAAATGCAATTACTTGATCCTCATCATGTATCTCAAGTTTTGTAAACCACTTTACTTGTGAAAATTTCATAAGTAAAGTCACTTAAAAAACCCGATTTGGTCTTACTAGACCAAATCAGGTTCTCCAAATGACTTTACTTATTTTATCTTATAAGCAAAAGCAATCCAAAAACCTGAATGGGTCAAGACAGTTGAAATTAGGTTTGTTCAGGGGTCTTACTCATGAAATTTCATAAGTTAGAGCAGGTCCAAAGTCCAAAGTAGGAGGCATCAGAGAACCCAAAAGGGTCTAGAAGAAACATTTGAGTTTGTTAAGAGGCCTTACTTAAGGAAATTTATGAGTAATCTCTTTCCAAGGACCCAATTTAGTCTAAGAGGCTCGCAAAGTCAAGGAATTTCCTCATAGGGCACTTTGACTGAATGTAGGGCAATTGCAAAAGTTATGAAGGGTAAGTGTCTTTGTGGAGGGCACTTGGTCAAGAAAGAGGACTCTTTTCACTTTTTCAAAGGGTCATTTTTAGAGTTTTCGAAGGGCACCTGCCCTTACGAAGGGCACTTTTAGATGGGATAAGCCTTTGCAAAGGGCACATTAAGAAAGAAATGATGAAGACAAAAGGCCCGAAGGGCACATGCCCTTCGAGAAAAGAAGCAATCAAAGGAAAGAATTCCTTTGGACAAAATGTTTGAAGGAATTCCTTCAGACATTTTGTTCGAAGGAAAGTGTAGCACAAAGCCCCACCAAAATAAAAGAGAAAAGGCAAGCCCAAAAGAGAATTCCTTCAAACAAAATGTCTAAAGGAATTTGACATTACCAAAATCTTGAAGGCCGATGAAGGCAGAAAAAAGATGAAAGGAAATCCTTTGAACAAAATGTCTGAAGGAAATCCTTTGAACATTTTGTTTGAAGGACATGGAGAAGATAGGCCTAACAAAAGGAAAACACAAGGAAAAAGGGAAGAAGCAAGCAAAGAAATGTGAATACTTGAGAGGCCAGATAAGTTCAAAAATTGGAAAAGATCAATATGAAGGCTTGAGAAATAATAAGTGCCTGAGAACTCAAATGGTTAAAGACAAAAGGGAAAAATCCAATGTAAATGGAAATAATAAAGTAAAATAAAATAAGGTAGATAACCCAAAACATGGCCATGCAACATAATAAATTAAAAGCTCAAAATGTTTCAAGTGGCATATCAAGTCAAAAGTGTAGACTCAAGGACCAACCAAACCAAGGCAAGTGGCATAGGTGTCATCAACAAGAAGAGTAAATGCACTTAGGTGAAATAGTCTCTACCAAAAACCAATAAAAGGATTGGTTTTCAAATGATAAAAGGTACAACCATGTTTTCACACCAAGGTTTTAATGTATAGCCAAGTCGTGCCCAGTTATTGAAGAAAAAATAATCCAACCATAACAACTTCAAAATGGCTTTGTCAGTTGCTAGAAAGAGTAGCACATATATTTGTAAGCCAAGGACAATAAAGGTAGTGGTTTGGATAGCCTACAACATAGTTTCCATATGCAAATCTAGAAAACATGGTAGCAACATGGCCTCTTGTCTAAGCAAATGTTTGACTCAGCACGGATTTCCTTTCCTAAGGATTTGTTAGCTTCTGGTTTCAGCACTCTATATATTGTAATTTTTCATTTGAGGAAGGGATCTCTTAGATTGTATGGTGAAGCCCTATAAAATTTTACTTTGAATCCAAGATAAATCTTTTACCTTATTTTGAGTGTTGCATTGAGCATACATTTAGGTGTTGCACTGAGCATACATTTGGGTGTTAGTTTTGTGAAAGTGTGGTCTCTTTCTCTACCTTCATGTTCTAACCCCAGCAGTGTCTAGTGTTAGTGTTTTCTTCTCTTGCAAGTCACAATAAGTGTCTAAAGAAGTATAGGCAAGTGAAGAGGCTGCATAGTAGTGTGTCTTAGAACACCTTTTATGCTAGTTTTTTCCTTTCTTATCTCTCCATAGGACCCCCTACTGAAACATTGTTGCAAGGAAGGTGACATTTTGAGTGAAGTGTAGGCTAGCTTGTCTTGATTTAAAGTGTATGTAAAAGTTGAGTAGACCATCCATTTGGTGCATCACTGCATAGTTTAGGTTCTGATTTTACTATTTTTCTCTCCCTTTTCATCCCCCCATGTAGTTAGTAGTAGGAAATCTAGGGCCTCAAGGTGCATCAACGGGAGCTAGCCCCTAATCTATATATTCATCCCTCACGTTTGCCACCCATAGCAAGAGGGATGTTTCCATTATGTCACATGGATGAATAGAGTTAAGCCTCCCTTCCGAGGGTGCAATCTACCATGTCAATAGTTATTGAATATTTCTTAATTGGAAATTGATTTTTAATATCTGCATCATTAGGTGACATCACTTATGGGGTGGCATTCATAATCCATAAATGCAACAAATATCAGGTTTAAGGCCTCCCATGCCTCTTTAATACCCCTTACAAATATTTATGAGGATATTTATAGATTATTAATTCTCTAAAATTGAATTAATTCATGGCCACACATCTTAATCTCAAGATGGATGGTCATGGTTGATTCTAATCAATTTTAAAAATCTATAAATAGGAGGGCCAAGACCACCATTTTTAAGCTTCATTTGTGGAAACTTATAATATATAATTTTCTCCACAACTCATTTGTGTGTAGTGTTATAATGCCTAATTTTCAATAGGATAGCTTCAAGATAGGCAAAACATTGATGCAAATATCATGAGCCTAGTTTCATTGGTGTATAAGAGATGATGGAAGAGCAAGTCATTCATCATTGCTAAAGACTTGAGCACCAAATCAAGGGAAAATTCATGTTTTGAGTTGTATTTGGGTGATGGGGGGATCTTGAGAAGGTATTGTGTATATGCTTTATATAAATAACTCTTGATTATAATTTTCAAACCTCATTAAATGAGTTGGCTTAGCTAGTTATGTTCTTATGCATTTTCTTGGGTTTTCTTGACTAATGCTTGTTCTAACTCTCTTTGGATTCCATCTCTACAATGTTGTCCTTCCAATCAAGTGAATTTTGGTAGAAGGTGCTAACATTACCTATACCAAAGACTTAAGTTTTTTGTCATAGATTATGTCACCTCTACATTATGTTGGCATTGTCCCCCATACATGAAATTTGAATAAGGTCATTGCATTATCCCCAAAATAATTGTCTCGGTATTTGGTTGTTTGATGCTACCAAAATAGCCTAGTGGGATAAATAAGGAGAATAAGAAGCATGATAGAAGTGATGTTGAAAAACAAAAACATGGGAAAAAGATTAAAGAATTGGAAAAAAAACATAAAAATAGCAAAACGAGAAAAACACAGTTAGAACCCTAAATACATATAAAATAGATAGAAGGAAAAAAGTTATAGATCATGTGCAGAAGTAAAATATGAATGTACGGTAATAAATAACATATGACAATAATTACATAGGTGAAAATATGCATTAAAATATTTGAAATTCTTTTTATAGATATAGAAAATAGAAGAAATAATATTATAGAACTGCAAAATAAATACATATAGAGTGGTAAGAAATAATAATATTTTACAAGCAAATAAATCCACAATGTTTTATGTAATCACAAAATGTGGAAATAAGGGAAAAACATATATGTGAAAGAAATATATAAATAGTGGTAAAATGAAAATAAGAAAAATAGAGAACTACAGTAAAAGCTAATGGACAACAGTAAGATATCATGATGTTTTATAATTCAAAATTTTATCTGCATATATATAATTTGGAAAAAAGGAAAAGGCATGTCTACGAAAGGAACAGACACATAGAGATGATAAAGAAGGGTGAATAAAGCATAATCATAGTTGATTTTGTTCTTTGTAGGATGAAAAATCAAGTGGATAAAATCAATACCAACTAAAACAAGGAAATGGGTGGATGGTGGGAACTACGAAGTTGGAATCAAATGTCAAACTAAGGGCATCACAAAATATAAGAATAAAATAAATGAGCGATAATACATATAATTAAGTCGAAAATGAGAAAAGGGAAGGATTGGACATAAATAATAAATGAGAGTAATTATATTAAAAAGAATCATTATGATTAATAGATATATTAGGTAGGCCATAAATCTAGGGTTTATTAAAATAAAAAAATTACAAAATTGTTCAAGCACTATTAATCTAAATAAATTTTCTACTCAAAGTGTTCATACTCTATTTGAAGATAATTTATGAGTTACTTAGACAAAATAATGGAGATTCCTCATGTTGTCATATCCAAATAGATTCAGTAACCCAAATATAGGAAGCATTCCCTCAAATTAGAAATGTTGGATCCATTAGGTGTATTTTTAAAAGTTTCGTCTCTCGGCACACAAGTAGATGATACATACTGATACATCAAAACACATTTGGTATAAATTGATCATAAGGCATTTGAGATAGAAATAAGCATGATTATGTAATTATACATGTAAACTTAGAAGTTAGAATATAAAAAAGAGTATAGGGCCATTTTGAAGTAGAAATTGGATGCATGGAGCCAATTCTCATTTTATGGCCTAATGACAAGCAAAACCAAGGTGCTACTTAGTAGAACACATGAATATATTTTGTATCTAGAACAATAATACTACAACACACAATATGTATTCACATAGTTATAGGCTTTATATATGAAGGACACTCAACACACAAGTGTGATCACAAGATAAATGTGAGTACCAACTCTTTAAAAGCACTTACCAAAACAAAGTCAATAATCGAGCTCTTTTGATGCATAGCATGAAGGATTTGAAGGTTAGATTTACAATAAAGGCTATTGCATAGAATTTTTACTACATAAATAGACATGACTCAGTAACAAGGAGTGTATAAATAGCATATAATATGGTCTCTATCAGGATAGAGTATGACTTAGTTACCACATTACATGAAGAATTCCTAGAGAATTTGTAGAAAATCAAGAAAGGTAAAACTATCCATGGATTTTGCTATGGTTCACTTTTGTTAGTACTTGCCATGTACTTTACACACATCATTGTAAGACATGATGGTGGGCAGAATGGAGTCTAGATTCCTCCATAGCGAAACAAATAATAGAAGCACCAAAGGGTATCTATGTAATACAACAAGTAGAAAAAAAATTACAATGGGATAAAATGATTAGGACTATAGTAGAGGGAAGATACCTGTTGACCATTTTTGCCCAACAGGGCAAAAAATTGGTCCCCTTCTTCGCCTGCTATTTAAGGCCAATTTATTTTTTGATTTTGCACAAGTCCAAGAGTTTCTAGAGACTCTGTAGGTGCTTGGTTTGATCTTAAAGTTCAATGTACAAACTTCAATCGACAAAGTTAAAATGATTCAACGAGCTTGGTTTAAAGCGAGTGGTTCAATGTTTAGTTCAATCGACTCGGTGCGCAGTGTTGAACCATTGAACTGTTAAACCAATTTTAGTTTAATGGGTTGGTTTAATGAGGGGCTAAAACAAAGACCTGGGAAAGTCAAAGCACCAATTCCCGTAGACATTTGCCCATGAGAAAGGTCTGAAATAAAGGAAAGACCCACGAAAAGGGCCGAAGGAGAAAAGCCCAAAGGAATTTACTAAGGACGATGACATCTCGAGAGCCATCAAATATAAGGAAGTGAATTAGCTATTGGTTTTCAAAGTGATGATGGTCATGTGAACGTCAATTCTAACATAGTGAAAGAGCCATTTGCTTTCGAACCAAAGGAGTGCTAACCATGGAAAAGGGATAGAAATGCAATGACCTACCAAAAGATAACCCAAGGGCCGAAGGAGCCAAAAGAGACAAGATAGGGAAAAGACAAAAGTGCCAAAAGCATGGAGCAGGTAGATAGTCTAAGTGGCGAAGGGAAGCGCCGATTCAAGAAGTTATTTCGACAGGTGAAATAGTGTCTACAAGTTGACCATTAGAAGGTGTGAACGACTAACTGTTCGACCCATTTTCTTTATTTCACATTTATGAGCAGACGAAGCAATCCAAGTATTGTAGGAAGGTGTCAAGAAGCTATCTCAGTGGTCAACGTGACTGGTTTTTCTTCATTATGCATTGTAGAGTAGGAAAATGGCATGGCTCATCAATTCAATTCCTAACAATAGAATGGCCATCACGCAAAAGTAGATAAACCGTGTAATTACCTTGAAGAAATGCCTAAAGTTAGAGCCAGGGTTGACACAACATTTATGTTTAAGCAGCCTGCTCTTCCTAATGCTCATAAGGCACATGGGTCACTTGTAAAAGGGGTGCCAAAAGGCCTCCTTTCTTCTTCTATATATTAAGGACTTGTCATTTTTGTAATCATCTTCCACATTTGTAAGGCGTAGCCCTGGCAAAATTTCACTTAAATCAATAAACACATTTTTTACCTCTATCTTGGATAGATATTTCTGAGTATGTCTCGAGTGTTAGCTTGTATTTAGTCATTGTTTCTTGATGCTTTCAAAGGTTCGACACCAACATACCTGTTGTCTACAAGGTGCCATTTCTACAGCTGACAAGGAGAGCTATATTTGGAAGTGTAGAAACATAAGAAATTACTACATAAGTGTGTGTCTCATAGCACCTTTATTGATCTCTATTTTCTATATTTTCCATTAGAGCCTCCTTGCCATGTTTCTTGCAGCCTGGTCCTTCTGTCAAGTGTGAAGTGTATGTATGTGTTTGTCTGATTTTAAGTGTGAGTGTGAGAAGGTCATTTTTATTTTAGTGCATCACCTCCTTAGAGTAGTTTGTTTTCCTAAAATATTTCTCCCTTTTCATCCTCCCCCCATTATATCTATATGTGTGTGTGTGTGTGTGTGTGTGTGTGTGTGTGTGTGTGTGTGTGTGTGTGTGTGTGTGTGTGTGTGTTGGCACTTGCTGGAATGAATATGATGCATAAAAGGGAGCTAGCCCTTACCTAGAGACTCTCCCCTCTAGCTTCACTAGTCCCATAGGTGAGAGGGGAGTTTCCATTGTTTCATGTGAAAGGTAGGAGCTTAGCCTCCTTGCCTCAGGTGCAATCCACTGTGTCAATAGTTTCTAGCAAGCCCGGTGGGACCAACTAGGACAAGTTGTGTCCACAGAGTTGAAGAACTTTTGGTGTGTTCTTCAACCAACTAGCATTTGGAGGCTTCTACATCAAACACCAATGGTGAATCTGAGTTAAATCAACTGGTTAAGTAGTTCTAGTACCATACCATCAAGAAATAATATTTTGGTATGTATACCCCCATCATTTAGAGCCATGGACCCTATTTTCCTTGGTCAGCATGGCTATGATCATCACCAACCTTATGTTGATCCTTATCGGGTCCAATATGACCTGTCCCTACCCTATCATGAGCCATATCAGCCTTATGCCCAGTCTTCTCATTACGTCACTTCTCCCACTCAACCCAGTCTCTTTGCCAATCAACCCATTTCTGCCTTCAAGTGAGCACTGTTGGGATACAAAAAATATGAAATAGATCTTGACACTAGAAAGGGATGTGGCCAAGAAATTCTTGATCATATCATCCATCAACTGAGGAATGCATTAGATCAGGTTAAGAAGGAATGGGCTCCTATTAAAAGAGCCAATTGGCACAGGCTTACAAATGAGATGTTGGATGTGAGTGGTTTGATTGCATCTTTGGAGGAGAAGCTGAGTATTTATGAGAGGCAGCCTTACCAAGTTTAACAACCTACATACTCACTGCCCCAAGTGTCATATCAGTCATATACAGCCCCTGCTTATGAGCCAAGTCAAGCCTGCCAAAGTACTTTCCCCAATCATGTTGAGGAGAGTTCCAAAATAGCAAATCTTGTGTTTAAGGCTAATCTTGATAGACAGATCAAATTGGCAAACCTTCAGATGTAGTAGTCCATCTAGGTAGTGAGGGAAGTGGAATCTAAATCTTCACTACCCTCTAACATTGTGGCCCCATCCCCCTAAAGGAGATGCCCAATCTAAATTCCTTGAGCTGGAATAAAGTGGATGAGTCATGGAATAGCAAGGGGGAGAAAGTCATTGTCTAAGAGTGTGAGGTACAAAATGAGGATGATCTGGCCAAGTGGATTGAGGAATTAGAAGAGAAGATGAGACTGCTTGGAGAAAGAGTGATGGAGCTTTCAGACCTTGCAGAGGAGCCGATGCCAAAAAGCACCCCTTCCACCAATCCACAAGCTAATTTCAATATTGATGAAGTTTTGGTAAAGTGGAGGGATGAAAACCAAGAAATTTTGGCCCAAGGTCTGCCCCCTCCTATTCTAAAGAAATCCCCCTCTTGTGTGCCAAATCCTTTATATCATATGGCATCAATTGATCCTACCCTCAATCCTATGCACCTAGCTTTTTAGCATGCCTCTTTTCAGACAGCTCTTCCTGTACATGAGTAGACCCTCCCAAATCTTCCCCAACCTCCTCAAGTCTTTCAACATGATCTCCAAATTTTGAGCTGGAAGAAGGAACATCATGAACTAGCTCAGGACCTTGAAGAGGATAAAGTTGTTATCTGTTCACAGGGGCAAGATTCGAATCCCAAGATCATGAGTTGGAAGTAAACAGTGGAATCTTGGGGCAGAAAGGAAGAAGAAGAGAAAGGTTTTGCTCAAAACCTTGAAGAAGATGGGGCTGCTCCTACTCCCGATGATGATTGTGACTTCTGAGAAAGGCTTTTCCAAGAAGATATGGATAGGTGGATTGCAGAGTTGAAGTCTAGAGCAGGTCTCCTCAATGAATGTGTGATGGACGTTTCAGACCAAATGGCAAATTTCATGTCTGAATACACTCCATCCATACACCTCCAAGAAATCTAACAAGCCTTCCCTGATATAGATTATGCTCAATTTATGACTAACTAGGGAGACTTCATGAGTATGGATGAGGAGGAGATCACCTTAGGTGACATGGAGGAGCATGGACAATCTCTTGTTCATGCTTTGAATGATTTGTTTAAAGTCATTGAGGCAGGCTACACTATTCTTTAAGAAGGCTATGAGCTGGATAAGAATGAAGAAGGTAGCATTGGGTATTAAACAAGTTTACAAGGGGGTTGTAGGCTTTCAAATTTATCCCTCCAAGAGGTTGGTGAATCTAAAGATACTTTCTTTGAAATCATCAAGGAGGATGGTCATACCATGGAACCTGAGCATGAGGCAGAAGAGAGAAATCCAGTCAAGGGTGCGTATCAAGGGGCTTCTGGTGATGAGTCGGTAGTAATTGATTTCTTGATGAGATACACTAGCCTGAAGAACCAATAGGAGGCAAGCTTCAAAAAACAAATAGAGTACATATACGTTGGAAGCATGTTTGAATCTCCACTCGGGTACAAGCCAAATCAGGTGACAGGCAAGAGGAGCAAGTCAACAGCTCTCCTTTTCATTTAGCTACTTGCCTAGCACCATAAGTCTTCTTGCTAAGAAGGGGACATTTGAAGTTTTCCCTTTGATCTAGGAGGGAATCAAAAATACTTGGTTAGCTGTATATAGTAGTTTGCTTTCATTTGTCTTTCCTTCTTTCCCTAAGTGTTGTTGCACAAGTAGTTTTCTTAGCTTTGTGTGTGTTTTTCTTTTCCTCTTGGGGTGAATCTGCATGATTGATTCTGGAATTCATCAGAGCTATTGCTATTTTAAAGTTACAATCTGACTTCGTGCCCAATGGACTTTTAAGGCAACTGGATTCTAAACATGGCAGGCATGCTTCCCTTGGGAGACGCTAATCTGTTGACCATTTTTGCCCAACAAGGCAAAAAATTGGTCCCCTTCTTCCCCTGCTATTTAAGGCCAATTTATTTTTTGATTTTGCATAAGTCCAGGAGTTTCTACAAACTCTACAGGTGCTTGGTTTGATCTTCAAGTTCAATGCATAGATTTCAATTGGCAAAGTTCAAACGGTTCAACGAGCTTGGTTCAAAGTGAGTGGTTCAATGTTCAATTCAATCGGATCAGTGCACAATGTTGAACCATTGAACCATTAAACCAATTTTAGTTTAATGGGTTGGTTCAATGAGGGGCCAAAACAAAGACCTAGGAAAGTCAAAGCACCAATTCCCATGGACTTTTGCTCGCAGGAAAGGTCTGAAACAAAGGAAAGACCTGCGGAAAGGGCCAAAGGAGAAAAGCTTGAAGGAATTTGCCGAGGACGATGACGTCCTAAGAGCTGTCAAATATAAGGAAGTGAATTAGCCATTGGTTTTCAAAGTGATGATGATCGCATGAATGTTAATTCCAACACATTGAAAGAGCCATTTGCTTTCGAACCAAAGGAGCGCTAACCATGGAAAAGGCCCAGAAATGCAGCAACCTACTAGAAGATAGCCCAAGGGCCGAAGGATCCAAAAGATACAAGATAGGGAAAAGACAAAAGTGCCAAACGCATGGAGCAAGCAGATAGTCCAAGTGGTAAAGGGAAGCACCGATTCAAGAAGTTATTTCGGTAGGTGAAACATTGTCTGCAAGTTGACCATTAGAAGGTGTGAAAGACCAACCGTTCGACCCATTTTCTTCATTTCACATTTATGAGCAGATGAAGCAATCCAAGTAACACAAGGTGTTCGGAAGTTATCTCAGTGGTCAACATGACTGGTTTTTATTCATTATGCACTGCAGAGTAGGAAAATAGCATGGCTCATCAATTTAATTCTTGACAATAGAATGGCCATCACGCAGAAGTAGACAAACTGTGTAATCACCTTAAAGAAATGCCTAAAGTCAGAGCCAGGGCCAACACAGCATTTATGTTTAAGCAGCCTGTTCTTCCCAATGCTCATAAGGCACATGGGTCACTTGTAAAAGGGGCACCAAAAGGCCTCCTTTCTTCTTTTATATATTAGGTACTTGTCATTTTTGTAATCATCTTCCACATTTGTAAGGCATAGCCCTAGCAAAATTTCACCTGAATCAATAAACACATTTTTTACCTCTATCCTGGATAGATATTTCTAAGTATGTCTCAAGTGTTAGTTTGTATTTACCCATTGTTTCTTGATGCTTTCACAGGTTCGACACCAACATACCTGTTGTCTACAAGGTGCCATTTCTGCAGCTGACAAGGAGAGCTATATTTGGAAGTACAAAAATAGAATAAATTACTACATAAGTGTGCATCTCACAGCACCTTTGGTGATCTCTATTTTCTATATTTTCCATTAGAGCCTCCTTGCCATGTTTTCTTGTAGCTTGGTCCTTCTGCCAAGTGTGAAGTGTATGTATGTGTTTGTCTGATTTTAAGTGTGAGTGTGAGTGTGAGAAGGTCATTTTTATTTTGGTGCATCACCTCCTTAGAGTAGTTTGTTTTCCTGCAATCTTTCTCCCTTTTCATCCCCCCCATTATATATCTATGTGTGTGTGTGTGTGTGTGTGTCTGTGTGTGTGAGCACTTGCTGGAATGAATATGATGCATCAAAGGGAGCTAGCCCTTACCTAGAAACTCTCCCCTCTAGCTTTGCCAGTCCCATAGGCAAGAGGGGAGTTTCCATTGTTGCGTATGGAAGGTAGGAGGTCAGCCTCCTTGCCCTGGGTGCAATCCACTACATCAACAATACCAACTCTCAAATGAAATTATCCAAAAATGATACACATAAATTTAATTTACTGTAGATGTATAAAACATATTTATTGAGCCCTATGCTATAAAATTGGTACCCCTTCCCCCTTACCTTATGAGTTTAGCAATGAACTACTTGAGGTGGTCAATATTTTAGCCAGGAGTCTACCACCAAATCTTGGGGCATAACAATTTTTCAATGAACTAGGCATGGGCTCTTAAAAAGAGGAGGAAGAAGAGGAATCCTTGAAGATTACACACAAGGAGAGATAGAATCATTTCAACCTAAACTTAGTACCCACGCATATTTAAAAATATTAATACAAGTGATAATTATAAACACTCCATGAAGAAGTGGAAGAGGAGGAGGATAAGACTACATTCATAATTAAGGATTCTATCTCTAGGGAGGATTTAGGAGAATAAGAGATGGTATAAAAATTGACTCCCCCTAACTCCTTATGAAAATATCACTTGAAGAAGGGTTATCACCAAAAATCAAATAAAAATCAGACTACAGAGGAACAAGATGGTCACCTACAACATCTCTAATAGATAGCCAAACTTTGTTACAAATGAGTAGATGGAAAATAGGGCAAAGTTCATCTCTAAAGCTAAAGGTTAAGGGTAAGAAGAATTAGAAAGCAATCAAACCAAAGGCCTAAGGCGAAACCCTAGTGACATATTCAGAGATCAAGTCATCTGAAACAAGGGATGGAGAAGAGAAAAAGGTTGAGGAAGAAATAGAGGTGAGCATAGAGGTATATGATATAAACACTATATTAGGCATGTGCCATAGGAAGGGTGGGATACATAGGTGTGCAGCCTACATAAAAATGTAGATACCACAGGTAAGAATAGGGTGATTAGAGTAATCTTGGACTATGTTGAAATTAGTCCCTATGAGCTAATTGATGTTAGAGGAAGATTTTCAAAGTATCTACAAGATATCCTAATACATAAAAGGGAAAACAATAAAAATGGATAAGATTACTGTTGATAAATATAAGGAGAAGTCCCTAAGAAAAATAGTCATGAAATCATAAATGGCTCTTGCAAACTAGGGGATATTAAGACAATTACAATGGATGGAGTTAAGAACCAAGTAAAAGATAAATCTTGTTTTTGAAGCTTTAGAAAAGAAAAAACTGTTAGAAAAATCCAAATAACTAGAAGAAGAAATTATCAAACAATGCAAACAACTGAAACATGAATTGGAGGAAGAAACCAAGAAGATCCATGAAATTATGACGTCAACCACTAAATAGGCTAAACAATTGTAGGAAAAATAAAAAGAGGAGAAAGAAAATGTATAGAGGAAAATGATATAAAAATAATAAAAAAGAAAAAGAAAATTAGAAGAAGAAAACATTCAAAAAAATAAAATGAGTAAAAAAGAAGGAATTAATAAGAGAAGAGATCAGAAGAGGAAAGACAAAAAAACTTGTATTAGAAGAGGAAAATAAAAATAAAGAACAAAAGAAAAAATTAAAAGAAGAATAGAAAAATAAAAAGGGGAGAGAAAAATACAAGAAGAAAACAAAAGGAAATTGGAGGAGGAAAAAAATAAAAAATTGGTAGAGATAAAACATAAAGAGGAAGAGGATAAACAGAAACAATAACTAGAAAAGAAGAAGTAAACATAAGAGAAAGTGGTTCTGCAAGAGAAATGAAAATAAAAATAAGGTAGTTCAAGTGTTAAGGATACCACCCAGAGTTCTGCACCAAACACTCTAAATAAAATGGGGGTAGACCATAGCATCATAAAAACTCCTATGAGTCCATTGATAGAGATCAAGGTAGAACAGACCAAGCACAAACATCATACTTCCACCGTCCTGGTGCCATCAAGTTCTTGTAGACACGTCATTTTTATCACCTTCATGTTAAACTTTTAAAAGGGGAATGATTTTTTACAATTGCACAAAAACTGGTTCGATGTCATTTGTTCAGCCCAAAATCATATGTTCATCTAACAGATGAATTTGAATTCACCTTGGGACACTCCTAGGTGGGACAATTCATCATATTAAATCTATTAAATTATCAATTTGGTCAGGTTCTCTGGTCAATTCATCTTCTCTAGTCAATTCAATAAATATTCCTTTTCTCTAGTCAATTCACTAATTCCCCTTCTTTATTTAATCAATCTATTCCTCAAATCAATTCCTCGCATTATATTAATTGAATGGATATTTGATCAATTGAATTAATCACTCTTCTAATTATAATTCCATACAAATAGAATTATAATTTCCTTCTAATTAATAATTTTTCTCTTATCTCCCTCCAAAAAACATCCTCATGCAAAAAAGAATCTATAGATTCTAAGAATATACCCTTGTGAGCACACCAATTATTTAAGGAATTAATATAAAGTGATTACACCCTTCATCTTAGAAATAAGGTGAAGAGCCCACATTGATCACCATGTGTTTTGTTGGAGAGGATTCTCCACCCTTCATCTTATAAACAAGATAAAGGGCTCACATTCATCCTTCTTCATTATTTTTAATAGCCATCCTCCACCCTCCATCTTGAGAAATATGAGGGGCTCACATTAGTGATCCATGTGCATAATTAAGGACTCATTTGAAACCATTCATTTTGGAAACAAGATGAAGGGTCTTCATTGATCTTAAATTATTTAAATAGATCTCTTCATAATGCAATTTTACATGTTCAAGAGTTATATCAAAGCCCTGGCATTTTATGTTCATCGACATTTATATTTTTGATCGAATTCACTAGTCCATCACTTAAAATGAGATGTTTTAACATGAAATGGCATTGATAAAGACCTATTGATGCTACATCTGAGCTGCATCACAACAAATATGAGTTCTAATGAAGTTTTACATTGTGTTTGATTGAATCTTAGCATTTTTACCTTAATATTTGTTTGCTCAAGAGGTTTCAGGCTCGAGTATACTTCATTTACTTTATATTTGACTATCTTATCTTAAATTGAGAAAATATGCTTATGAAAATTCCTAATGACACATATGGCATGCCTGATGGGACTGTGCAACATACACTTTTAATTTGAGCCTATATAGCAATCTTATTTTTTAGAAAATAATGATATTTTGGCTCATTCATGTTCAAAATTTCCATCATATTATGTCTTTGTGTATCGGTGAATTCATTCATGAAAATAGTAAAAGCATCTTTGGCTTTTTCATATTGGCAAAAACATCTCTGGTTTTCTTCTAAATAATGAAAACATTTCTATTTTCTAATAAATAGTGAAATTGTTTTGTAATCAGCAAAATCATCTCTAAGCTTTTTATTCTGTTTTATGCATAGGTTTTATAATCAGTGAACTTCTAAGATAAAATGGTGAAATTGACTATTAATTCAATGAAATCATCACATTATCAATGAAATTATTCTTGAATTACACAGGCTATTTTTTCTTTTTGGTGAAAGTATCCTATATTTTGATGAAATCATCTTATATTTTAGTGAAATTGTTATATATTTCAGCAAAATCCTCTTGTTTATTAGTGAAAATGTCTCTATTCATTCTTATTGTTATCTAGTCTAACTATACAAATTTTATATTCAATGAAATCATATTGGATATTATCAAAATCATCTAAAAATTTGACAAAATTGTTTTATATTCGGTGAAATCATTTGTCAAGTATGATTTTACTACTAATTAGTGAATTTGTCATTTCAGTAAAATGGTTTTGTTATTAGTAAAAATATTTATGTAATCAGTAAAATTATTTAGTAATCATTGAAATTGACTTATTAATCAGCAAAATCATTTTTGTCTATATTTTTATAAGTTTTGTTCTCTATTATGTGTAGGTTCTTAAAAATAATGAATTGGTCCTAATAAATGGCAAAATCATTTGTGTGTGAAAAATTAAGAGTTTAAAAAATATACAAAATCAATTTCCTTCGCTTGTCAAAAACCCACCAATCAAAACTACTTACATTATTTACTTGCAGGTTCTAAAAAGGGTGTGGAGATTCATTTAAAATGCATTTTATCTTCTCACACTTCCTTTGGTATTTTAAAATTAATTTGCATTTCATTTGGGTTTTAATAAAATTTGCTTACTTTCCAAGATTTTTTATTTTATACAAGTTTTATTTTGCTTCTTCTTGTTTGATTGTCTTGTGAGGATCATTGGTGCATATGTTCTCCCCATTTGGGGACTCAAAAATTCAAGGTTTGTATTTGTTTTTATCCTAAAATTTGCCTATTGTGCTCTTTACTCACCCTTAGTAGGAATTTCATGAATCAGAATGACAATACCTTCCTTTTTCTTTTAGACTATGTGATTGGGTTGTCATTACCTTCTCATGGGTCTCTAGGGTGCAGTGAATGGGAGGTCATTACCCAACATACATACCAAACCCCATTTATTTGGTGGGGTATACAAATTTAGAAGCATTACCACTATGAAGCGCTGACTCTCTGCTTGCACATTGTCACGTGAGGATTGAATCCCAGAGAGTTCTTTCCAATACTTAAGGCCAAGGTGTGGTACCCTCTAAAGGAGCAAGCTTGGAAACAATATTAGATTTCTTTTTTGATGTACTTGTGCCCATGTACTACCTATTATGGGTTGTATATCAAGATTATTTAGAGAGATATTGTAAAATTATAAGTAATTTTGAAATCTGGTATCACTTTACTAAGACCCTTTATGGCTGAAGTGGTTGCGAAGGGAAAAGACCCTTTGGTGAATAGCCCAATATAGGATTGCTTCTTAAAAGCCTATTTTTCCATAAAATATTTATTGATGTATGGGTGCGAAGGTTAATATCCCTTGAAGATTGCCTTAATCATACAAACCATTTAAGAGAAGGATGGGATTAAAACACCACCAATAAATATAATAATTTATTTAATGAATCTTACATTTTTAATCCTCTCTCAAGGTGAGTATTTCAAAGGTTTAATGGATATGATATACACCTAAGTCCATTATTAAAATTGCCTTGTGATGCTTGTTTTTTTATGCTTGATTATCACATCAAAACCAATGTTGCATTCCAAAACAACCAAATCCTATAAAAATAAGTCAAGACCAAAGTCCATAACATTGTCATATTATACCTACACTCAGAGGCATTACTCTATTTGATATTTGGGTTTGAAATTTCACATCCCCCAAGAAGGTGTTATGCTTTCAAAATTGGTCCACATTACCTCTTTCTAGGAGTTACTCTATCTAAAATTCAAGTTAAGCATCATTACTTTCTTTCTGTCATGTCCAAATTGGTCTCTACACATACATTTCTTGAGTGAAATCGTATCATAATGTTTCCCATGTCAATTTTGACCCTTTTCTATTTCACAAAACCACTTCAAATTAAATATATTCAAGTGTGAAATTTTCTCTTTTCATTTCCAAAATGTCATACTTATCTAGGTTTATTCCTAGTTTAAGTCCAATATGCCTCATTACACCAAAAGTGGTATGGTTTATAATGCAGCTTATGATGATGATTGGAATTAAAATCTAACAAACCCATTTGCATATCAAACTAATTATCCTCATGATCAAGAAGATATGGAAGTTCACCAATTAGTGTACGAAGATGTGCCACCTACCTATGAAACATCTCAAACCCACTTAGAATAACACTTATTTTATAATAGAGAAGAAATTCTTGTGCATTTATTAGAAATGGAACCAAAGTCCCTCCTGATTTTCCTATAGAGGCCATACATAGGGTTGAAAAATCACAACCACCTAACACTATCATAATTACCAAGTAGACTTACGATATACCTTCTTTTATCCATGGTCCTACAGTTGAGTAAATGTTGACAAATCCAAAAATGTCTAGAAAAGGGAAGGATTTAATTGTAACCTCATCCCATGTGTCGCCATATATTTTAACCCAAATATAAAAATCTAGTAAAATACTTAGTGACATTAGTGATTTTTTAATTACTCCAATTTATAATATTCCACGTGAACATGAAGAAAAACATTTATTGGTTGCTCTTTTGCCTAATATTGAAATATTTATTTCTCATGAGCAACATACACTTGAAGATTCCTTACAAATAGTTGTACAGCATCTCCAATAAACATTCCCTAATCCTAATCAAGTTCTTAGTAATCCCACTTTTTCAAAGTCATCTGAGAAAATCCCTCCCCAAAAATTATAAAATTTAGGTCACTCCCAATAGGTTCCCATTAAACCACAAAACTCATCCAATTTGTGTGTTCCACAACGTAATTCATCGAAAGTTCCATCTAATGCTCTTCAAGTTTTATCTAATACACATCAATGTATTCCCATTAATTAACAATAATTCCTTAGAAAAAATCAAACAATTCCTCTTATGCAATAACATGTTTCCTTTCCATCTTCCAATCGTAATCAATACCAAATTCTTCCCACTCAATTCAATTCCAATACTAGGATTGATAATTGGCTTGGGAAAAAAGTTACGACAAATCCTACCAATACACAATACCACTCTCATTCATATAATCCCCCACCTACTCACAAAATACTTTCTTCTCTCAGGAATTATGGGTTATCAAGGATGCAATATCAGGTTTACAAGTTGGTAGTCAAAATAGAAAATACAATATGGATCACATATGTTCATATCCATTTGCTTCAATTATTTTCCATACACCTTTTCCATCTCATTCTGAGATTCCAAAATTCAACAAATATAAAGGAAAAGGTGATCCAAGAGAGCACCTAAACTTATTTTTGTTACTTGCAAGAGGTCAGCTATGATAGCAATTTCCTACTTTGCCTCTTCTCATGGACTTTGATTGGACCTACTTTAAAATGGGTTACATGCCTCCAAAATAATTTTGTTCTAAATTTTGATGTTTTATCAGAGAAATTTGTTAGACATTTTTCATATACCATTGAACATGAGTTAACTATGGTTGATTTGTGTTATCAAACCAAAATGAGGTGAAATTTTTACCACTTATCTTCAAACATGGCAAACATTAGCTATTAGATGTATGCATAGACTTCCTAATATTGAGTTAACAAACATAATCATGAAAATTTTGAATTCATGGCTCACTCTTAATCTCAAATTACAGTGTCAAGATAATTTTGATGATTTTATAACTAAAGGTGTTCAAATAGAGAAAACTCTAATTGATACATGATTGATTAAAATATATTCCTCAAATCAGCCTCAAAATTAGTCTTCGATATAAAATCAAAACCAGAACCAAACTCTAATGTCAACTACAACAATTTTACTTGAGAAGCCAAAACCCTTTAATTATAACAAAAACATGGTTGGTAATGGTGTTATAGAGGCAAGACATGATCAAACTATACAACCACCACCAACATAGAAGGCACCTTAGCCACAACTTCTTGCATTACAAAGGCAACCTCCTCTAAGGAACCAATTTAATCGATGATAATTTTCCAATTTGGGAGATCTTATTGAGAATGTGTTTCATAAACTTCTTGTTGTTAATATTATTGGGTGACTGAAAACTAAATCTTTTTATGAGAGTCAACCTAAACCATAGCGGTGTAGGTATAATGAATACTATGAATATCATTAGATCAAAGGGCATGAACTTCATAGATGTGTACAACTTTAGCATCTAATCCAAGATATACTAGAAAAAGGAGAAATTGAGTTAAACAATGCATCATATTTTAATTTTGGTTAGAACATTGGATATATAAAGACCCTTTTCCTCAACATAATACCAATCAAAATAAGTAGCAATAGAATATTAATCATAATAAAAATTAGGGATCCCAGACCAATAATGTTGATTATCATGCTATAGGTTTGAGCCTTGGGATTTGATGAAGCACTTGTAAAGCCACCTATATACACTTTATGCCCAATAATTTTGGATAACGCTTGCATCCTCTATTTTACCATGGTTTTTAGTATAGAGTTAGCCAATGCTTATTCCTTAGATACTATCATTCCTTCTTCTCTGATCAATATAATTACAACATAGTGGGACGTATTATGTAACATCATGTAGTCACAATCACCATAAATCCTCATTCCCATTCTAACAATTCCCAACAAGAAAATCCATCCATTCTAGGATTGGGTCCATCTATTATAGGAGATCATCCTTCCCATAATTCTCATCATCGAGTTCTCATTCCAAATGTAGACACCACAATAGTGTCAACCCCCCCTTGGTCCCTTTGTAATTTTAACATGCCTAACCAACACTTTATTAATTTAAAATACTTATTTTAAATTAATCATCCCCTTTTGACACCTCACCATGGACACCTCACCATGGACACCTCGCCCTTAGACTATTTCCTACCCTATGACTCACTCCCAAGACTAAGTCCTTCAAAACATAACTACCTAAGACCAATTCCAACCTTCTAACTAATTTCGTGACAAATAACCCCATCTTTTGACCATTCTCTAACGGCAAATGCACTTGGTAGAGGGAGAAACAGGCAAAAGGCTATTTTTAGCCCTTTTACCCATTCTTCAGCCACTGACATTGGTCAAGTGTCGACCGACGCCGGTGGAACCACCGACGTCGATTACTTAAACTGGGTTTCTAACCTTCAATTCCCCCCTGCCTCTTTGCATAACGATGTGCATGCTTTGAGACTGAACACCAAAATTCTATTATCACTCTCCTGGCTACAGAGACTCTACAGAAATCACTCCAGGCATCGAATTGGAAATATTGTACGAGATCTTTGACATCAGCCGCAATAGGAACAAGCATCCCAACACCACTGGTTCTCAATCAAGCAGAGCTAAGTATTCATTTGTTTCACTTCAGTATTTAGAATCTATTAGTAATTAGCTTTCTATTTACTATTTCTGAATACAATCAACCTGACCTGACTTTCTTCCTGGAAAGGCTGAAAAGCCTTCCTCCTATTCTTATCCATTTACATACCATCCCTTTGCCTTTGCCCCCTGTCAGACCCTATTTACTGTCTTGCAACCCTGCATAGACTCAGACTCCTTCCAGACCCCTCTGTCGACCACAAACCCATCCAAAACCCATCCAAGGCCATTGCCCTAACCGACATCAACCATTACTTCTACCGACATCGGTAACATAACCGATGTCAGCATATTGACAAACTGACGCCAGTAGGAATATCGACGTCGACGACTGTGACATATAGACTACAAAGAAACAGGTATGCATTATCTATTTTCCTCTTTGTCTGTCATTTCTCATTTCTTTATTTATGACACTTTTACTCATAAATAGTGGACTGTCATCCCTCACAGATCTTTACGCTTCCAAGACCGAGCGTTGCCTGGCAGTCCACTTTATCTTTATCTAACATTTTTCTATGTTTGATTCTCTTTCTTTCTACAAGTGTCTGCCCTCCACAGCCAAAGAGGATCTCCTTCAACGTCTGGATACGGTGCGCAGCTTCATCCGGGTACGTACAAACCCTTGACCATTATCTTAGTTTCTTATTTCTTCTAAATATTAAATATCAAAAAAAATGAATAGAAACATTCTGGCACGCCCGGTGGGACCCTGGAATTTTCCTTGGGTTCATTTCTTTTAAAAAGCAAACTTTTTCATATAGCTGCATTAGGGAAAAATTTCTCTTCTTGCTTCCTTTTCTTCTATCTTTTTATTTTGAAAAGAAATCATAAGTACAAGTTAAAAAGAACTTCTTTCTTTTTCTTCTTGTCACTCTATCCTTGCATTCTAGAGTAGTGAAATTCATACTCTCAACCTTTTCCTCACTTGTTTGCATCTGAAGAAAACATTTCTATTTGGGTTTAAAACAATATTGCATCTCATTTCTACTTGAATGCATATTTAGCCCTCTCACTTAGTAATTAAACACACATTATGAATAAAGCGTAGAACACATATGTTACACAACCAAATCACAAGCACATAAAATTAAAATTTTAACATACTTAAGACAAGGCCCGACTAGGATTTCATCACCTAGCGGATACCTTACCCTTCCTGGTAATCCTACTTGGACTTCACTACCAAGGGGAGAACCCACTCTATTCTCTGGTAGAGTATAAACTCTAGGGGAAGTATATACTAGCTAAGTGACCCAGCTTGGCTCTGGGATCGTGAAGTGAGGGGAGCAAGCTCTTAGCACCAGGCCACGTACGGAACCTAATACAGATTTTGAGCACCGAAACTTAACCCGAAACCAACCTTAGACTGCTTCTTTTAGGACCCGTTCTAAAAGCCAAATTCCCAAACATATTCTTCTAAGGCATAAGCCAACACGATTTTAAAACTTATTTTAGGAATTTAACGTTTAGTGGCTGCTTGTCTTCATCTACTTTTTTGTTTTTATCTAGTTTTTTAAGCTGGTAAGGACGCATTATTTTGAGCTCCAAAAACAACTCAGAAGTTTCTTCTTTCTTCCAAAAACTTTCAATTTTTTGAGTTTCTGGAAATACATAGTAACTGACATCAGTTTTTCCACCGACATCGACATCTTATCTTCACCAACATCGGTTATCTGACCGACATCAAAAAATTACTTCACTGACATTGTTTCTTCTACTGATGTCGGTCATTGTCAAAAATATTTATTTCAAAATAGCAAGTTAAAAACCTGACTTTTTTATTGTCAAAAACACATTCTGGGTTTTAGAGACTGAAATATACAATTTTTAGAACCTGAACAAACTTTGCCTTGAATGGTTTTGACACGTATTCAAGCTAAAGCTCTTGTTGATCACGCAAGGCAACAACCACTTCCACCTTCACCTTTCATAACAAGTCCTCTAATGGAGTATCCTTTAGATATTGAACGTACTCCTACCTCAAACTGACCACCTATTATTCCCGTAGGGGATTAAGACTTTGAGAGATTCCTTGACCTTAACATCAAGGCTCTTCAACACTATCTCGCGAGAAGCCAAATGCGAGATTCTTCAGGTAATCCTGTTCTTGGGATGCCAACTTCATTAGTTAAAACGGAAAATATATCAACAGCCTCTATCACTCAACCCATCGTCACTCAGGCCATTGTCTCAACTAATAACCAAACCATGGCCAATTCTCAAGGGTTGTCTTCTCCTTCTATTTTTGGACCTACATCCATCGGGGTTTCCATACCCCCATAACCACAAGTAATGCAAACAAGTTCAACACCATTTCAAAACTTGTTTGTTTCTATCCTGCCCACTCTTACACCCATAAATACAAGAGTGACTACCTATCCTATAACTAGTGTTTCCACCATCCAACCACCTTTGGCGGCACCAAGTCAAGTTGTGCCTTCCAGCTTCATGACACAACCTCTTTTGACCTCAACATCAATCCCCATGATGAATTATTCATATGTTGTGCCTATACAAACGCAACCTACTACATCATATGTCCCTCCCAATCTTTTTCAGGTACCTTAAAATCTAGGGGGTGCCCCACCTGCCAATCCATCAACCGATCTCATCAAGATGTTGATGGATAAGATGTCTAATCTTGAGACATCTGTTTCAGGTTTAAGAAATGTTCTCTTATATGAACAAATTTGTAATGAACCTATTCATCCTTTGGTCCCAATTTAACCATATCCAAGCCAATGGGAACTTCCCAAATTTACTCATTTTTAGAGTAAGGAAGACCCACAGCAACATTTACGAGCGTTTCGACACGCTTGTTACCTTATAGCACATGATGATGCGTTACTACTATGCACATTTCCCATGTCACTTTCTGGTGCTGCTCTTGATTGGTATAGTTCTATTACCAATCACTCTCTTTTTACCTTCACTCAATTAGCCCAACTATTTCTTAACCACTTTTCAATCAACATATCTAAAAAGGTCTCCATCACGGACCTATATTCTATTAGATAGTTTGATGATGAATCAATCGCTGATTTCATCGCTCGATGGAGAGGGTTAATCAACCAACTCTCCTTTTCTTTACCTCAACTTGAGCTTATTGAGCTCTTCTCACGAGCATGTGCTAAACACATCTCATCTACCTTGCGGGTCTAAACATTCCGCACGTTTGACGAAGCTTTCACCATGGCTAGGAAGCTTGAACTCTGAGCTGTAGAAGAAGATAAAGTCAAACTGCGTAGTAAAAACCCCAACTCAAAATCAAATGTCCCTTCATCCAAATTTTCTTCCTCCAATTCCAAATCTAAGGGATCAACAAATGTTGTGGTACTTAGATCATCATCATCAAACACAACTAACCAATCCGAACCTTCCACATCTCAAAGCATTACACGACAATTCCAACAACGATACATACAGCATCAATATACTCCAATAAGAGAATCATACACATTCGTGTTGGATAAACTAGTCAAACAGGGAGTCCTCAACCTCTCACAAATTCAACCACCACCTCAATCTGATCCCTCGCATGCTATCCCTACATGGTATAGGGAGAATGACTTCTGTAATTATCACCGTGTCAAAGGCCATGACACAGACAATTGTAAAACCCTCAAGAATGTCATTCAGGATATGTTAGATAAAGGTGATCTTGTCTTGGATAACCCAAATGCGTCACCTAACCAAAACATAGACATCTTTAGACAACCTTTCCCTAACCATCCTCCTAGTCAAAATAACGTCCAAACCACAGCTGAAGACCCCCAAGAGCGTAATATACACACGGTCGATATGGTTTCACCTTTCATCCCTAACCAACCTCTTCCACAAACTGAAGAGGTTAGTCAACCTATCCCTCCACCACAGAAAGAAGAGCCTTCTTCTCCTAATAGTCCTCCATCTACCCCTCTTATATTGGAGAATGCTTTAACCATACCAATGCCACTAGCCCCACCTTCATCCTTCCTACTACCAATGGAGGACCATACCTTTCCTGCTCTTTAACCACAATTAGAAGGCACGATCATCCCTATGCTCTTTCCTCTCGAATAACCCCATTCTCCAATTCCTTCTCCACCAAGAGAAGAACTGGTCTCTTCACCTACTTCGACCGAAGATGATCCAGTAATGGCTCTCTCTCGCCTTTGGCCTGAGATAGCTGCATCTAACACTTTTCTAGTCTCACAACCATACGCATCTTCTAAAAGACTAATCATAAAGCCTCGTGCCACATATTCCAAACCATTCTCTCGATTGGTTGAGAACTTAAAATTTCTCCATTTGAGGAACTTAGAGCATGAGGTATTTTGGGAGCATCTTAAAACTCCTTATCTTACACATCCCACATCATCTTGTCTTGTCAACCCTTTTGCGGCAAATCATCCCAAAGTCTCTAATGAAGATCAAGCTTCTACTTCTAAAACCTCAGAAGCTCAAACATTCACATCTAAACCTCAACCTTCACCAGTGATCATCACACTGAAGTAGGTTAAATCTCTTGGTGTTCGCCACGTACCTAACCTCACTCACCCACAGGTGAAAGTAGACTTGAACCTCGCCTCTCAAAATAGTAGTCCTCACACCATATCGAAGAAGGCTACTAAACCACATCGTAGAACTCCTCCTCCACCATCACCATTGCCCTCAATTTTGGGCCCACACCCTTCTACCTTAATAGGAGTTCTTCCTACCCCAACATCTAACAAAAACAAATTGCCTCCCCTACTACCTTTACCCATCAAAAATATACCTCCTCAAAAAAACCCAGCACCTCCCACCAAAAAAGTGCCATCTACACAAGTAACCACACCACCTATTAAAAAGGTGGTACAGAAAACTCCCTCAACCACTCCTACAAAACAAAAATTGACAACATCTACTAAAACGACAAGCATAGATCCATTGGCAGGTTCATATGCTTTGTTGCTACGTAGATTGTTATAATCTTCTAGCATAACTCTTCCACCTATTAAACCATTTCAACCTCTCGGACCAAAACCATTATGGTTCGATGACACCAAAATTTGCCTATATCATCGCACACCAGGACATGACACTGAAAATTGTTGTGCCCTCAAAGGTGTCATTTGCCAATACATGGAAAAAGACAACCTTCTTGTTGAGGATACTGTCAACAAATCTCCAACACCTTCCCATATATCTCAAACCGCCGCACCTTCATTGGGATCCCATCATCAGACTATGGTCCCTTTACCTCCTTCGTCTCCTCTATTCGAGATTAACACCATCAATGTGGCCACTAGGTCACAAACTTTGAAGGATAAAGCAAAAGAGAAGGTTTTTATTCCTTGGACCTACCCATTTGTCAAACCTGCTCAACCACCCAAACCCAAAATTTCTATCTTAGGTACATCCCAACCCACTTCTTCGGAGGTAATCCGTGATTCTATGGTGAAACAGCTTCACCAAACTCCCGTGAAGATGTCCTTATATGACCTCATTCAAAGCTCTCCAAACCATTGCCAAGCTTTAATTAAATCCCTACAAGTGGTAGAGGTTCAACCCGAAGATCCTCAACCATTGGCTGCCTTATCCCAATCATTACCCACTATCACTTCTATTACCTTTAGTGATTCTAAAATTTCTACCTCTAACTTGGAAGATCAGTATGCTGCCATTTTCATCACTGTTTACATTGATCTAACTTGCATTAAGCGAGTTATGATTGATGGGGGTGCCAGTATCAATATCATTTCCACCCATGCCTATGACCAATTAGCCCTCCCAAAGAATTGTATGCTAAAGACTAACGCAATTCTTTGATCTTTCAATGACTCCACCGCCACTACCGTTGGCACCGTCATCTTACATATTCGTGTTGGTCCACGAACAATCCCAGAGCTCTTCTACATCATCAAGGGAGATTTTCAATACAACATGTTATTAGGATGACCTTGGATCTGTACCATGGCCTGTGTCCCTTCTACATTACACCGTTGTGTCAAATTTCAACATGACGGTCAAGTCCATGTCATTCCTGCAGACCCTTCCCCTTTCAAGACATGCAACACAACTTATCGACCCAACAATGTTTTCATTCCTTTAAAAACATTGACCCAAACACCACCTCCACCCACAGAAGCTTCAACAAGTACGCAAATGGTGGTTACACCTACACCACCTCCTCATGTGACAACAAAAGACCCTATGGAAGATACCTTCCAATGTCTTTCACTTAGGGAGTATTGTTTACTCACTTTGGACATGTTCCAAACTCCTCAAGAGTATGAACAACTTCATCACAATCCTAGCTATGACCATCACATCGGAATGGTCGTCCCTTATGGTCCTCCCAATCTTCAAACAAATCTCATCTATGGAGGGCTAGATCGAGCTCCCACTGATGGGAATCCTCTTTCATCACCCCCAACTATTTACGTTTGACTTCTCTTTTCTTGGCAACCCAAAATTTGCTCATACCTATCTTTATAAGTGTGCATGGAAGGGCTTTGGCTTTGGGCGCTATGAACAAGGCTCCCACCAACCCGTCGAACCACCAAATCACGAGGCCATAAAGAATGCCAAGAAGCGACATGGCCTGGGTTTTGAAGAACCTACTGAAACTTTTAAAAACCCTCGCCCTGAACCTATCATAGAACAATCACCTCCAAACTCACCTATTCCCCCATCTTCACCTACGGAGCCAGTGGTTTCCATCCCTCCTAATTTTTTTATGCATAAATGCCATTTGCTTAGAACCCCTAACCTATCAACTAGATGGGGTATCCAGGTCTCTCCCTCTCATTTATCCAAACATGATAGACGATGAATCTTCTACCATCAACACTGTCTAATGCGTAGACGATGATGCCATTCTCACCTACATGGGTGCAGATGACTCTTTCATTAAACGATCTCTTCTTTTGGAAACACAAGTTATGTTAAATGAATCAACCATTGACATTAACCTTCCATCTTTCGATGTTCCTCACATATTAAAGATTGGTCAATCTTTGGATGCCCAAGAACAAATTGACTATACCAAATTTCTTTCAGACCATAGCAAAGCTTTTGCTTGGTCTTATAGCGATATGCCTGGTATCGACCCTAACATTGTCATCCATAACATCATCACAAACCCAGAGGCTAAGCCTGTCAGGCAAAAGCTTCACAAAATGCATCCTCATGTTGCACTCCTTCTCAAAGAAGAGCTTTAGCATCTTCTTTCTGTATCTTTCATCCAACCCATTGATTATCTGTAATGGGTCTCAAATATCATCCCTATCACAAAAATGACTGGGGGGATCCGAATCTGTATTGACTATCGTGACCTTAACTTGGCTTGCCCAAAGTATGACTTTCCTCTACCCAACATCGACCAACTTGTTGATCTTACGGCCGGTCATGAGATGCTATCACTCATGGACGGATATTTAGGATATGACCAAATCTTGATTACACCAGAAGATCAACACAAAACCACTTTCATCACCCCATGGGGGACTTTTTGTTATAGGGTCATGCCTTTTGGCCTAAAAAATGCAGGCGCCACATATCAATGCACCATGACTTACATCTTTCATGACCTCCACAAAATCATGGAGGACTATGTGGATGACCTACTAGGCAAATCTAAACTTCGTCGTGACCATTTAACCATCCTTAAAATAATCTTCACTCACCTTCTATAATACAATGTTCGACTCAACCCCAAGAAATGCATCTTAGGGGTTCTTTCAGGGAAGCTTATAGGTTTCATCATTTCTCTTCGTGGCATCAAAGTAGATCCCGCTAAAATTTGAGCTATACTCGAGATGCCACCACCTACCAATCTAAAGCAACTTCACAGCCTGCAAGGGAAGCTCTAATCTATTCATCACTTCATCTCACAGCTATCCAATCGATGTCAACCCTTTCATCACCTCCTTAAGAAGGACGTCTCCTTTACTTGGGATAAGGATTGCCAAGAGGCTTTTGAAGCCCTTAAATGCTATCTTGTCTCTCCACCAATCCTTATCCCACCAAAAGACGACCAACCCTTCTACCTTTACATCTTAGCAACAAATCATTCCCTAGGTGCCATGATTGTACATCGAGATGAACAACATCGTGAGCAAGCGGTTTATTATATAAGTCGAACGCTCATTGATTATGAAACTCGGTATTCTCATACCGAAAAACTTTGCTTGGCATTAGTCTTTACCGCTACCAAACTCTATCATTATCTCCTCAATCACAAAATTTATGTCATCACCCACACTAACGCTCTCAAGTACATGCATTCCAAGCCATACCAAAACCAATGTATGGCTCGTTGGCTCATGCTTCTTGTTGAGTTCGACTTGGAATTCATCCAACAAAAGTCTATAAAAGGGCAAACCATCGCTGACCAACTAGCAGATGCCCCTCTACCTGACAACCAACCTTCTCACTGCAAATTCCCTAACGAATCCATCGCCACGTTATCCACCGATGACATTTTCTATCAAATGTCAATGTTCTTTGACAGGTCTAAATGTCAACACAGTGGGGGTGCGGGGGTCATTCTCATCCCTCATGAGGGTGAGCCCATGCCCCTATCTTTCAAACTTGACTTTGAATGTACCAACAACATGGCTGAATATGAAGCCTTAATTCTGGGACTTCAAACCACCCTTTTCCTAGGCGTCAAGACCATCAACATCTTTGGTGACTCACAACTAGTCGTCAATTAAATCAACGGTTCATATCTTTTTAAAAATGAAGTTTTGCAAAGGTAAAACCACCGTGTTGACACCCTGCTAGAATCTTTCAACCATTATCTCATGCAAATTGTTCCTCATTTTACAAATAAGTTTGCTGACACTATGGCTTCTCTAGCCTCACATATTCCATCCTCATCTTCTTCTTTGAGAATTTACATTACGGTACACCATTTGGCGTTACCTTCATACATCTCCACTAACATCAATCTTGTCAGCACCATTAACTCTAGCCCACAGGATGTTTGGTATAAACAACTCGTGGACTACTTAACTTATTCTATTATTCCACTTGATCTCTCTAGCAATGCACGACGGGATTTTATCAAAAGCACGGCTCGATATACTATGATAGGGGTCTTCTCTATAAAAGAGGTTTTGATGGCCTCCTTCTTCGATGTCTAACTTCCACTGAAACATCTCATGCCATCAAACAAGTCCATGACGAGATTTGTGGTAGACATTTCAGTGGTAACTCGGTTGCCAAGCGCATCCTTCACCTGGGCTATTATTGGCCCACTCTTCACCAAAACTATAGCGATTATGTTCAGAGTTGCGTCAAATGCCAACAACATGCTAACTTACTTCACATCCCTAGCCACGCTTTACAATTTGCTAAGGATTTCTAACCCTTTTCACAATGGGGCTTAGATCTAATCGGTGAGATTAACCCTCATTCATCTCTCTGACATCAGTCCATTATCACCGCAACCGAATACTTCACTAAATGGGTGGAAGTTATTCCTCTCATCTGCACTAAAGCTGACAAAAACATTGACTTCATCAACACCCACATCATCTGTCGTTTTGGTGTACCCCACAAAATCATCACCAATAACGGTAAATCATTCAAAAACAAAATTGTCCAGAAACTTTGTGACTCATTTGGCATCAAGCTTAGCTTCTCCTCGCCTTACTACCCACAAGAAAATGGGCAGGCTGAGGCTTCCAACAAAATCTTGACCAAAATCCTAATGAAATTAGTCAATGACACTGGAAGGGACTGTCACATCCACATTCCCTTCGCTTTTTGGGCTTATCGCACTAGCATTCAAACCCCTACGGGTGCTACACCTTTCTCTTTAGTGTACGAAACTGAGGCATTCTTGCCTCTCAAAGTAAAAATACCCTCTTTACGCATCTCTCTGCACGACATACTTTCTAATGATGACTTTCATCAATATTGGTTAGCTCAACTTGAGTTACTCGACGAACGTCATCTTGCCGCCCTTAACCATCTCCATATCTATCAAAATCATATCAAACGTGCCTATAACAAAAATTTGAGAGAACGAGATTTCAAAATCAGAGATCTCATCCTTAAAGAAAACCAACACGTGACCAATATGGAAAGAAGCAAATGAGGTAAGTTTGCTCATAATTGGCTCGAACCTTATATCATAACGCACAAGTATGGATCAGGGACATATCGATTGTCTTCTCTTAAAGGATGACCGGAACCTGAGCCCCTTAATGCTTTACATTTACGACCATTCTACTATTTATCAAGTACTCATTCACTTGATATTTAACTTGAGCTCATCCCTTGAGCAATCCTTGTCATCCTCATTTTCATTCCTTTCAACCCTGTCTGCCTAACAAACACTATGTAACCCTTTTATAAAGTATGACTGCTTTGTCCTAATAAAAGGGAGACCCTTAAACCTCTATAGTCTTGTCCATGACTCAAAATTCCATCAAAAATAAATTGGGATGCCAAACAAAGATATCCAAAGGTCATAAACTCTAAATGTAGACTACTCCCTCGAAGGACAGCTGCATCATCATTGTTGTAATTAATAGACTGCTCCCTTAAAGGACAGCTATTCAAAGCCCTCAAAACATGTAAAATTAACTATAGACCATTCCCTCGAAGGATGGCTATGCCTAAATTTTGCTACAAACAGCACCCTTTCAGAATTTTCTTGCATAAATCAAGCTTTTACATGACCATAAAATAAAGCAACATCCCCAAATAGACTTTCTGCATTGATCAGTCTACAAGCTATTAAAGTCATGGACTTGACTATAATCATTCTCATGATCTCCTATAAAAAGGGGCAAAGTTTTCCCTCCTAACGAAAGGTTACCCTATCTTGACATATCGCCTAAACACACATATTACCCCAACATACTCAAGGGATTTCGAGCTCACTTAATGTCAAAGTGATTCGACTACTTCTCTAACACAACCAATGGTCAATGACGTAATGCATGAACGGGGCTTTTATTTCTGAAAACCCCCTACCTATGCAATCATTATGGTCCTTGTCAATGAAAGAGCAATGCGCCTTTCACTTCTTACTTCACTTCGTCACATGTCCATTCACATTAGTTTCTATGGAAAACAATACACATGGAAACTAACAACCAAAAACAATTTATGTTAAGCATATATCATCACAAATATGAAAAAGTGTTGAAGCATAAATAAACTCAATTCTTTTTTAACATACATCCATCACCAATATGGAAAATGATTAGGAATGAAAAACCACAAACCAATGTTACACCATACATCATCACACAATAATGGAAAAAGTTGTAACATCATCATAAACATCATCGCATTAAGCATATATCATTAAAACATATGAGAAATGCTAAAAGCACTAACATCCATAATATCCATACCATGACAATAAACCAAAATCTCATCATATATATATGTAAACATCCATGTTTATAATAGTATAATATATGTCCCTCTCTCTCAAAAAGTATATACATCTCACATCAATGGCTCGTAGGCTAGTATATACACAATCTTCAACTACAAAAAAAAGAAAAAAAGTCTCAAGGCTATGGCTATGGAGGTGGTGGTGGTGGCTGTGATGATGTTGTATCATCCC
The DNA here is from genome assembly GCA_037957365.1 of Torreya grandis. Classification (NCBI taxonomy): domain Eukaryota; kingdom Viridiplantae; phylum Streptophyta; class Pinopsida; order Cupressales; family Taxaceae; genus Torreya; species Torreya grandis. Next base: position 2,205,934 of record JARHVA010001029.1, on the reverse strand, counting down.
CACTCTCTGTCCGTCGCCATCTCCAAGAACCTGAGGTAGTAGCACGTGACATCGACCTCTGGTGACTCTGCTCAGCTCGCATATCTGAGTATCACTATATCTGAGGAAACCCCCTGATGGCCCCCTCATAATAATCAATCTCATCCAATGCATTATTGTACCTAGATATAGGTACAGTCTGCAGTGGACCCATCACTCCTAAATCCATGCCCTGTAATGAGCTCTGTGGCTGTGGCTGCACTGGTTGTTGTGATGCCAACTGAGCTGGCTCCTCTATTGGCTACTGTGGTGGACACTAAATAGGGCCCTACCCTCCAAAAACCTATCTTACCAAAACTTGTGCCTGGGCTGTGGCCAACTCCCCCTGCAACATGGTAATCTACCCTGTCAAGGCTGCCACCTATGCTGTCAAAACTGTGACCTGTCCCTGCAAAATGGTCACCTGTCCTTGTGCTACATCCCTCTCTTGAATGGCAGTACCTCTCTCCTGTCAGGCCACATCTCTATCTCTAATCACAGTCTATAGATCAGACTATGGTCCTCTCTGCACACCTATATACTGCCATGCCCACCATGTTGAATAGGCCTCTGTACACCCTAGATCAACTACACCAGAACCTGCAGGTAGCTCCTCACAATCTGGCTACTCTGTCTCCTCTGGTAATGGCAGCGATGCCTCAATATTGTCTCATTTGTACCAAGGGAAGGCGAGAGGCACATCCTGTAGCAGCCCATACTAGTGCCTCACTCTCTTTGTTAGTACCCTCTCGAGCTTGCTGGCTCGCCTGCCCCTAACCCATCTCAGACTCTGGACTCCCACCAGCTGCTCTGCCTGGTCTCTGAATACTAGATATATCAAGTAAGGCCTCCAGATGATATCTGTAGGAATCAGGGCCTCCAGTACCCCCCTGTAGTAGTCAATATCTCTAACTATGCCATCCACCCGAGTCTGTGCCATAACCTCCCTCCATCATCTGAATCCAACTCAGAACCTAGCCTGGATAATAACTGGAAGGCTGAGAGGTTGTGTCACCATAATGTGTTCATAAGCCCAATAATGTAGGAGGTGGCCCACACATAAACTATATCATCACTGCCGACTAATTCCCCATAGCTCTCTATATAGCTGAGCCAAAAGTACAAGTGCCCATGCGAACACTGTCTGCTGCTCCAGCATATCTACCAAAACATTGATCATGGCGATCAGGAACCTCCCTCCCTCTGCATCAAGAAGCACGTAGATGGTAATGCCGATCATCATTAAGATGGCTAAATGATGCACATCCTCATCAGTAGCATACAATAGCTCATACACAAAACTAGCTAAGTGGTAAGTCGCCTAAGCAGTGTGCTCACCAAACAGCATCACCATATGGATGTCATGTGCCTCTCTCGAGCACGCATATAGGTCTGCTTTGTGTATCGATAGCCATAAAATCTGATACACATCCTTGACCATCATAGTCAACTCTCCTATGGGCAAGTGAAAGGTGTTGGTGGTATGATCCCATCGCTCAATCAGTGCCACCATCAAGCTCACATCCCTCGCTACTCAACAATAGCGTCACAGCCTACCTAGTCCTATAGCAGTCATGTGTGTCCACTCCTCGCCGATAATGTCTCAATGCATCTACATCAACAATGTCGAGAGATGATCTCGTAGTATCAGTGTCTACCTCACCTGTAACCAACCAACAAAACTACAACCACATTAACCAATGAATAACCAACCTCTATGACCACTCTTCCCTTTTGGGAGAACTACATCGGCCTGAGGCCCTTAAAATTGGGGCTATGTAGGTAGCACTTAGTTGACATGGGGTCTTCTTAGGTTAGCTCATCCATTTGCCCTTTCATCTACCTAATGGACCACCTAACCAACCTTATACACCTCTTCCTACACCTGAGAAGGCCTTGACATGACTTAGGCCCTCTAAATTCTCATTTTCAACACTTTTTCTAAGCCTTAGACATATTTATAGCAACTGACATCAGTTACTATGCTGATGACGGCACTTAACTAACCAACATCGGCATTTACCTAACCAACATCCATAGCTAAGTGACTGACGTCAGTTTTTGGTTGGCTAACGATGGCAGACTCGTCGACATTGGTGACTAGTTCGGCTCTAGGGCCGAACGAGGCGCGCCCTAAAAATTAGGGCTTCCCCATTTTAACCCTAAATCACTCGCAAACCCTTCTAAAAACTTCCTAATCTACCCTAATTAGCCTAAAACACTAAAAAAATTCAAAAAATAAATCCAATTCAAAAGCAATCCAACAAACTCAAATTAAACCTCCTACCTCATCTCTTCGTCACCATCGTGGTGGTATGATTGGTGCCACTGGAGGTGGTCCTCTCGTGGGACCTCCTCCGCCCTCTACCATCTCCTCTATCTCATCTACTCAAAAAAATCCCTAGTGGCCCACAACCATCTCTTCAACCTCTAATAACACTCAAAATCACTCACCTTCATAACCAATAGCAATTTACCACCTCACACTGATGCACTGGTCAACTAGATGTCTCAATCACTAAAATATGCCAGAGCTCAATTTTTCAATTTGTCACAAATCACAAATGACTTTTGGTGGGCCACCAATATAGTTTTGTCGAGTTTGGCAGGCCGCTGATGTCGGCATAAACGTGCCCTAATCTGTTGACGTCGACCTATTACCACCACTGTCGACCTATTTTTTTAGACTGACATTAGTTTTTTCATCGACGTTGATACATTCCACATAGTATTTTCTTTACAAATGACCAAAATCATGCCCAAAACAACCAACCCTCACAGTAGCAGTCATCTTAGACTCCTCATGGGGCACATTTGAGATCACTTCTATCTCTGCCTGACTTGACACACGACTTTGGAGATTGTGATTACCTCCTCAGACCATGACCACTTTTGAGACAACTCTACCTTGGTTGTTTTGATTGCTTATGCTACCTCACGAATCAATAGAAAAATTGTCCATGACCCTCACACCTATTGACGGATCTCGCCCAAAGTTGATCCCCACTACTTGTGACATTTTTGTGTTTTCCAGGAGCACTTCCTAAGCCCAGGATACTTGGAACACGACGACCATTGGAGCTACAACTTTGATCATTTAACCCAATCAGCTACAACTAAAAGCTGGGGATCGGTTACTTCAATTTTAGCACTCCTTGACCTTGACCAGTGATAATTTTACCTACCTATCACGTGCAGTGGTATACGCATAATCTCAACCATTGTAGCATTCACACTCAAACTCACCTTATTCATCTACTTCCTATCAAATCGGCACTCGATCTCAGTTTACCTTCCCTCGACTCCCGCTTTGAGGGGGGAATACCTCATCCCATACCTGGGGCAACTAACTTCTATTTTTGTCTTGCAGTTCGTCAAGAACAACCAACAAGACAAAAAGGGGCAAATGTAGACACCAAAATAGTGTCAACCCCCCTTGGTCCCTTTCTAATTTTAACATGCCTAACCAACACTTTATTAATTTAAAATACTTATTTTAAATTAATCATCCCCTTTTGACACCTCACCATGGACACCTCGCCCTTAGACTATTTCCTACCCTATGACTCACCCCCAAGACTAAGTCCTTCAAAACATAACTACCTAAGACCAATTCCAACCTTCTAACTAATTTTCGTGACAAATAACCCCATCTTTTGACCATTCTCCAATGGCAAATGCACTTTGCAGAGGGAGAAATGGGCAAAAGGCTATTTTTGGCCCTTTTACCCATTCTTCAGCCACCGACGTCGGTCAAGTGTCGACCGACACCGGTGAAACTGCCGATGTCGGTTACTTAAATTGGGTTTCTAACCTTCAATTCCCCCTGCCTCTTTACATAATGATGCGCATGTTTTGAGACTAAACACCAAAATTCTATTAACACTCTCCCGGCTACAGAGACTCTACAGAAATCACTCTAGGCATCGAATTGGAAATATTGTACGAGATCTTTGACATCGGCCGCAACAGGAACAAGCGTCCCAACACCACTCTTTCTCAATCAAGCAGAGCTAAGTATTCGTTTGTTTCACTTCAGTAGTTATAATCTATTAGTAATTAGCTTTCTATTTACTATTTATGAATACAATCAACCCGACCCGACTTTCTTCCTGGAAAGGCTGAAAATCCTTCCTCTTATTCTTATCCATTTACATACCATCCCTTTGCCTTTGCCCCCTGTCAAACCCTATTTACTGTCTTGCAACCTTGCATAGACTCAGACTCCTTCTAGACCACTTTGTCGACCACAAACCTATCCAAAACCCATCCAAGGCCATTGCCCTGACTAACATCGACCACTGATTCTACCAACATCGGTAACATAACCGACATCGGCATATTGACAAACCGACGCCGGTAGGAATACCGACATCGGTGACTGTGACATACAGACTGCAAAGAAATAGGTACGCATTATCTATTTTCCTCTTTGTTAGTCATTTCTCATTTCTTTATTTATGACACCTTTACTCATAAACAGTGGACTGTCATCCCTCACAGAGCTTTACACTTCCGGGACCGAGTGTTGCCTGGCAGTCCACTTTATCTTTATCTAACATTTTTCTATGTTTGAGTCTCTTTCTTTCTACAGGTGTCTACCCTCCATAGCCAAGAGGAGCTCCTTCAACGTCTGGATACGGTGCACAGCTTCATCCGGGTACGTACAAACCCCTGACCATTATCTTAGTTTCTTATTTCTTTTAAATATTAAATAGCAAAAAAAATGAATAGAAACACCAAGACCTATTTATTCAGCTTAAAATTTTGGTATTTCTATCCCTATTTGATATTGTGTTGTTACAACTCAACACTCTAATATTATCCTTCAAGGGCCTAGTCCTAATCTACCTTCTAATTCTAATATTATTTGCGATCAATCTAAATCCAAGTATGCACCACCTATTAAAAATCAATATGATCTTGTAGATCAATTAAATAATATGCCAATGCAAATTTCCATTTTGGATCTATTGTGTACTTCTTAGCTTCACATAAATGTCTTGTATGAACTCTTGATCTAGTCTCAAGTTCCTAGCAATATTGAATTAGACACATTTCAAGCATTGGTAGGACACTTACCTCATGGTCCATTGTTGATATTTGATCAAAATGACATATCATCCCTTGGGTCATCCCACATAAATTATTTGTATATTCAAGTCATAATTACTCACAAAAGATCAAGTGGGTGCTTATTGATAATGGTTATGGCCTTAACATTATTCTATTGAAGCTAGTTTAACATTTGGGATACACTTCAACAGATCTAAAGAATGATACCATTACTATTAATTGGTATGACAATACTGAATGATAGTCAACGAGTACCATCTCCTTGCCTATCTAGGTTGGGCCTGACATCCATAGTACCTTATGTCATGTAATTCATTTAGACCTACCATATAATATATTTCTTGGTAATCCATGGATTCATGAAATGCGTGTAGTACCTTCCACACTTCATCAATGTATCAAGTTTCCTCATACTATAATTTATGGTAACTATTCTTGGAGATTTGCAACCATATCAATATTGTAAACATTTAGAATCAGAAGGTCACCAATATAATTATTATCCTATTGCATCTCATGTCATTAAAAAGGATAAAAAAGTAATGTTTGATCTACCACACTCTAATTATATAGATCCTGATACTTTTGTTTCTTCTTCTTCTAAATCACTTTTCCCCTCATTAGATTCCTCTCATTTTAATATCCATGAGAAAGGCCTTGGTACGTCTAAAATTAAACATGCTTTTCACAATGCTAAATTGCCTAAATCACCCAAATCCCATGGTAGACCCAAGATGAAATGGTACAAGAAGAAAGTAGAATCTTATCCCAACAAACATCTTTTTTTCATTCTAGACAAAGAATTCATTCAAAAAGATTTTAAACTAGACGATGAGTCATGGTTGTACAATGAGGATATAGATCCTTATTTTCAAAGTAAGAAATATCCCATTCCAAATAGGATTATGGCCCATCGTGCTTATAAAGGTGAAGTAATGGGGGTAAAATGGAAAGTTACATTAGATCTTTTTCTACCTACTAAACATTCAAATAAATAAGGTCTCATATATAAATTGCCTAGGAATATACCCATATATCATCAAAATGATCTAACCTCTATGTTAAAGGAAAAGGTTCCTAGCAATGACATAGAGTCCTATTATAACATTTATGATGAGCTTGCCAACTCAAACCTATTTGATTCTCATTATGTTCTCACTATTTTTATTGTTCCAACCATTCCCATCACTCTCCACTACCCCCACCTTATCGATTGGGACCAGAAAAACCATGATAATTTTCTTGATATGTTTGAAATTTCATGGTCTTAAGAGATGGTATCCATATAGGTGACCATAATAAATGATTTATATATACTTTGGATATTAAGGCCTACTTTGGGGAGTGAGTGACTCTACTTAGTCACAATGAAAATAAAAATGAAACATCGAGATATTTAAGTGAAAACCTTTCTAAGGCACTTTTAGATTAGGGAAAATGTAAAGAAAAAGATTAGTACTTTGGTGAAAACCTATTTCAAGTGCCATTGGATGGGGAAATTTGATTTCCTTCATATAAATCCCAGGCATCCATAAGTCCAAGGTCATGAAGAGTTTGAGCATATGGTTTTATAAAATCCACATTTAGTAGCTCATTTCCCATTACCTCATATGAATGATTCTGATGATTCTTCATGCATGGGTCCATCAGAGAGTTCCCGTTCAAAGTTAGATGATCCATTACCTTCTTTGCCAATGATCTTGGAGGATGGTTCCACTCTTCTTATGGAAGACACTACAGAGGTCAACATTGGCATGTATGATATTCCTAAAATGATCAAGCTTGGTACATCTCTCACTCCATAGGAATGTGAACAAATTATTGAGATTCTTAGAGAATTCATTGATATATTTGCTTGGGCCTTTTCTGATATGCTTGGTATAGATCCTTTAATGGTATTCCATCATTTGGTTATACATCAGATGCCAAGCCTATTAAGCATAAGCTAAGAAAGATGCATCCATAGATTTCTCTCCTTGGAAAATAAAACTAGAAAATTTGCTTGTAGCAAGTTTTATTAAACCCATTCCCTATCTAGATTAGATTTCCAACATTGTTAAGAAACTAGTCGGCATTTGAATCTACATAGATTTTAGAGATCTTTACAAATCTTGTCCTAAAGATGATTTTCCATTGCCTAATACAGATATGATTATGGATTTTACCATAGGTTACAAAATTCTCTCTCTTATGGATGGTTTTTCTCACGATAATCAAATCAAGATTGCTCCTGATGATCAACATAAAATAACTTTTAAAACTCTATGGGGTACATTTTATTATTAAATCATGTCATTTTTCTTGAAAAACATTGGAGTCACAATGTCATAAGTAATTAATATTAGCTTTCATGATATTATGCATGATATTGTTGAAGATTATGTAGATGATATTATAGACAAACTAAAAACTCATGTAACACATCCTATAGTATTATGAAAAAATATTTGAAAGGCTCCGTGAATACAACGTATGTTTGAATCCTAACAAGTGTCTTTGGGGTTACATTTAGAAAATTATTAGGATTAATTGCTTATCGTAGGGGCATTGAAGTTGATCCAGTTAAAGTTAAGGCTATTACTAAAATGTTGCCTCCTAATTTGAAATAACTTCATAGCTTATAGGGGAAGATCTAAGTGATTTGACATTTCATTTCCCAACTTGTTGATCATTGTCATCCCTTTACACATATTTTGAAAAAGGGCATTATATTTTAATGGAATGATAGATTCCAAGAATATTTTGAGCAACTTAAGCAATATTTAACATATCCTCCAGTACTTGTTCCACCAATGCCTAAAAAGCCTTTATTATTGTACATTTCTACAATTGTCAATGCCTTAGGGGCACTCCTTACTCAACATGATGATCAAGGCAAAGAATGGGTAGTTTATTATTTGAGTCATATGTTAGTCTCTTATGAGAAAAATTATACTTAGATTAAAAAAGCTTATCTTGCATTAGTGTTTGCTTCTTAGAATCTTAAACATTGTATGTTAAACAATAAGACTGTGTTGATTACTAAATTGTATCTTTTGAAATATCTCTTATAAAAAGTTGTTTTAACTAGTCACATGGATAAATGGGTAATGTTGATAAATGTGTTAGACATTGATTAAACACATCATAAGGCTATCAAATTTCAAGTATTAGTTGATCAATTAGTTGAAGCAACTCTTCAATATTTCATTCCTATGACAATGCACTTTGTTGATAAGTCTATTGTGACCCTAGTTGAAGCCAAAGAATGAAAGATCTATTTTGATGGATCTTTCACATCTCATGGCTTTAGAGTAGAAATACTCTTCATCATGCCACAAGGTAATCATATTTTTAAGGCTTTTCACATTAGATTTCCTTGCATGAATAACATATTTGAATATGAGGCTTTGTTTTTTAGACTTCATCTTGTAGTACAGTAGAATATTCAACATTTGCATGTATATGGTGATTACCAACTCATTATCAATCAAATCCCTAATAAATATCAAAATAAGGATGAAAAATTGATGTCTTATAAAGGTAGGATAGATGCTCTCGTACTCAAATTTGAAGACATCTAGTTTGGATAGGTTCTTAGAGCCAACAACAAGTCTATTGATGTTATGGCTACTATTGGTTCCATGATTGCAATTTATTCATTTGTCAAAAAATATTAGTTTATAATTTAAAACATTCTTGTTCTAGTGCACACTTATTCAGATTCTAACATGATATGTGTTATTGTTGGTCCCAATTCCACTTAGTACACTGACATCCATTCCTATCTCCATGATCAAATCATTCTCATTAATCTATCACATAACCAAACCAAATACTTTATCAAAAATACTTCTGATATACTATACTTGGAAACATGCTCTATCATAGAGGCTATGATAGAACTTTGATCCATTATTTAAATATGGGATAATCTCACTTAGCGCTTATGGAAGTTCACAAAGGGATTTGTGGCGCACACACTAGCAGTATGGTCCTAGCCAAAAAAAAATCATACTAGTTATTACTAGCCTACTATGGAAGCAGATGTACATGCATATGTTAAGAAATGTTTGGTATGTCAATAACATGGTGATCTTATTCATGCTTCAGTGCAAACACTAGAACTAGTTACAAATCCTTCGCCATTTTCTACATGGGGGATTGATCTCATAGGAAAGATTAACCCTACTTCTTTAGATGGTCATAATCATATCCTCATTATTACTAATTATTTCACTAAATGGGTAGATGCAATCCCTCTCAATTATATAAATGGTAATAAAAATTAAAAAATCATCATGAACCATATAATTTATCGTTATGGCATTCCCTCCACTATTATATTTGATAATGGTGGATCATTCAAAAGTAAACATTTACCACCCTCTATTCAAAGTTTCACGTCAAACACAAGTTTTCCACTCTGTATTACCCTCAACATAATGGCCAGGGTGAAGCATCCAATAAAACCCTCATAAAAGTCCTCAATAATATTGTCAATACCTATGGCTATGATTAGCATTTGAAAATATTCTGAAACTTGTGGGCATGTCATAATAATATCTGCACTCCCACTCTTGCAACACCTTATTCTATGGTCTATAGATTTGAATCCATTCTTCCTATTGAGATTTAACTACCTTTATTACACATTTCATTGTAAGATATTCTTGATGAAGAGGACTAATTGGTTTCTACATTAGCATAATTAGAGCTTCTAGATGAGAAATCACTAGCCACCCTTAATTACCTCAGTTCTTATCAATATTGGTTATGCTAGGGTTATAATAAGTGTGTTATCTCTCAAGACTTTAAGCTTGGTGATCTTTTACTCAAATAAAATCAAATAAATACTAATTCTAAATGGGAAAATAAATGTAATTTTGAACCAAATTAGTTGGGCCCCTTCATTATTACAGCTAAATATGGGTCTATTGGCTACTCTAGAACTTGATGAATTATATGATCCAATGAACATTATGCATCTTAAGTGTTTATATGCTTAATGTATTGTGCTCTTCTCCATACGTGTTCTTGCTTGGGGACATTTATGTTCTATTTTGTATTCCTTCTCCTATTCTCCCTTATTTGGGGCATTCTTCACTATTCATCACCTTCCTTTCCTATTACCACCCTAATTATATTATGATTATATAGGTACAACAAGTAAATCAGAGTAGTACTCAACACAAGTGTAGTTTAGAAGTGTAGCATGGTTTTGCATTAGAATATCTTTGCAAAACAATGTTACAATATGGAATGTAATGATTTTCTAGATTGTAAGACTTTTATTGTTCCCTTGAATTCCTAGTTATTCTTGTTCACATTCTTTTGATTCAACCCCCTTCACATTTTGATTCATTATTGCAAAGAAGAAGTTGTATCCTATTATCAATTATTGTTGAGTGGTATCTATTTGCCTAAATTTTAGATTTTTTTCTATTATACTACTTTAAGAAATAATAGTCCCAAAATCTAAATAAACATCAAATAGAGAGAAATGAAAGAGATAATCATCTAATTATTATATTTCTTACCATCGCATTACTCTTTTGTAGCTCCTCTCTAGGATTGCAAAAATGATTTTGAATGCAAAATAAATTGGATGTTGGATTGCTTATTTGATGTTGATATTGGATTCTAATGGATGATTCAGATTGATAGTGGCTATGGATGGATGCAAATAGGATGATAATGACAGCAAGATATCAAGTTGATAGCAATTTTGCAAATTAATTTCAAGTTAGTTTAAAGGAGGGGATGAGCTTAGTTATATAGGAGTGGAGGGAGAAATCAATGGCTCAAATTCAAATTTGAGCCATTGAGATCAATAGCTAGGGATTTTCCATGGAATTTTTAATTCCATGGATATCTCTAGAATAAAAAATTATAGAGAAAGGGGGCTAAAACAGAGGATATTCTAGAGTCCTCCAATTCTAAAAATCTCCTATTAGGGTTTAGGGGTTTAGGAAAGGCTAGAATAGGGTGATAGTTGGGTAGGTAGATTATTTTGTATTTTTAAATTGGCAAGTGGCTTAAGGAGTAGGTTAGTGGGTAAATAGGTCTTTTCAGGGGATTAATGAAGGGATTAATTATTTTTGGGACGGGACAAGGTTTGTGGGATATAGGAATGGGATGTGGGACAATGGGATATTAGTTAAATTAGCTAGAAAATGTAGTTATAGGCTAAATTAATAGAAATTAGTGTAATTAGTGGGGTGACTAGATTTTAATGCATACATTTTTCCCCTCTTTGAAAGGGCATTGTGCATAGAGTGAAGTGAAGGAGTAATGGTCTTTCAAAGAAAAGTTATAATGTTATATGGTGTTAGAAGTTAGTAGGATATGATGCCCCCTTTAGGGAGTATACAGGGAGAACCGACAAAGATGGTCACTCAAACATAAGACCTGGGGGTAGGATTAGACTAGGATGATAAAAATGGGGTTGGGATGCCCCAAGAGTGAAGGAAATAAAGTAGCTCAATTATGATGGGTTCTAGACAAATGACCAATGTCTTAAAGTGATTTGATTTATAAGATGAAATTGATTGAGATGATATGGTTCCAAGCCGGTGATAAGACTCATAGCAAGGACACATGATAGGGAGGGCTTGAAGATGGATAAAGGAGATAAAATTTGTTAATTGATGATAGGTAACTACTTTACGTAAGACTTATAGCTTTAAAATGATGTATTATTGTCAAGTGACTAGTTCGAAGATGGGATGGTGATGAGGGATGAATGGTGGTTGAGCTATCTATGGGCACAAAAGTGGGACTAGGTGCTACCCACATAGTCTAAAAAGACCTCAGGCTGATGTAGTTCTAAATGTGAATGATGTTGGATGATAGGTAAAGACTACGCCCCAGATGATTGAAGAAAGATAAGTTGATAAAATGAAGATGATTGAGTAGGTTGATGGGGGTTTAGATGTGATAAGGGGGTTTTAAAGGTAAAGGGATGATAGATTGGGGGGATAATTAGGTTTAACAGGATGGTGATATGTGAGATGAGACAACTAACAAGATTAGTGGGATTGGTGGCAATTTGGAATCCATTGATATTGTTTACAATCCTTTTTAATATTTCACTAGTTAGATGTTTGCCAGTGACATAAGAGAAGTTAGAGGTACATCAAAATAGGTGTGTGGGGGAAACTCTATTTTTAGTGACTATGCCCAAATAGGTTCGGGAGTCACCTAGACCATCCTTATTCCCATAAAAAATAAAGAGAAACATATAAAAGATGATAACAAATAAAATGAACAAGATTATGTAATTAATATCTACATAATTAACTAAACAACCACACACATTCAAAATATACACATATTCACACAAAATAATTATAAGATAACATAGACCAAAGATAGAGATAATGATAATGATATATGAATGGACAATGAGACAATGATAAAATGATTATAGACAATGGACCTAGTGATGATTAGGGTATATGTACATAGGGTATGTTTACACCCAAAAGTTTTTATATATCAAGATAAGATTCTAACCAAGTCCAAAAGTAATCAGAAATGGGGTCTAGAGCGACCTTTCAGAATTTGATGTCATAATGTAAGCTAAACCCTAGAAGTAGAAAATTTATGTTTGACCCTTCCATAATGACAACAGTAGTGGGAAGGTGTCTACCATGGTCTCAAAAATAGCAAGGGACAAGATGGGGATGGAATTTGTCTTGAGGCTAAAAGGAACATGTTTATTAGAGAGGATATGATAAGGTGATAGGATAAGGGATGGTGATAAGGATGTGATAGGACTTTGGGGATATATATAGGCCAGATATGGATACGTGACTCTAGAGGTCTTCCCCAACAAAAATCCTCATTACTCAACAAGTAATGCCATCTACCTTGTGCTAAAACATTTATCTCCTATTGCTTCATAAAAATCTATGATCAATGCCCACTGTTAAGACTAGGGTCAAGAAGGGATTATTTTACCATGACATTGAAAACCAATTTTCATCGTGGTACTTGCCCAAGGCACTAGAAAATTGGTTTTCACCATTGGACAATTTTTTATTTTTTATAATATTGGACTATTAGGGAGTTGTGATGGAGTGAAAAAGGGTATGCCCCCAAGAGTCAGTACTCAAAGTTGGAGAATGGTGGAGCCTATCAAGTGTAGAAGCATTTCAAATGCATTATATTTATGGGATCATCCAACTCTTCTACATCTAATGTGGCTAATTTATAGGCTCTATATCCAGACATGGCTACAATGATATACAGCCCTAGCTAGTTGGCCTCACATTTTCATTTCTTGTCCCTATCAGCATTAGTATTTTTCTGGTTTCCTTCAGGACTAGGTCACCAACCTCAAATTCTTTGGACTAGATTTTCTTATGATATTGGCCTTTTAATCTATTTTGATATGCTCATAAATCATCAAGGGCCTTTTGATGTTTCTCATCTAGGAGCTCCAACCCTTGTAGTTATTTTTGTCTACAATTATGATCAGTGATTATGGCCCTTAATGAGATTCGTAGGGAGGGGAGCTCTACTTCCATAGGTAAGATTCCCTATGTTCCATAGACAAAGGCATACATAGTGGCCCTAATAAGTGTGTGAATGCTTGTTTGATAAGACCAAAGTGCTAGATATAATTACAGGTGCCAATTCTTACCTGCCTAAATGATTATTTTCTTAAGGATATTGATGAGGGTCTTATTTATTGTTTCAGCTTGTTCGTTCCCTTAAGGGTATTAAGGAGAAGAGAAATTATGCTTAATATGATATTGCTGACATAAGGCCTTAACTTCTTAATTTTTAAATGACTTGTCATTATCAGAGATGATGTTAACAAGGATTCCAAAATGGCAAATGATCTACTTGAGAATAAATTTAGAGATTTGGAGGCTTGTAGTATAGTTAATCGGCATTAATTCTACTCATTCACTAAAATACTCTATTATTGTATTGATAAACTTTTGACCATCTAATGATGTGGGATTTATCTTGCTAATCAAATCAAGGCCCCATATGGAAAAAGACCATGGACTCATAATGGGTTGTGATTCCAATGTGGGTGCATAATAAGATTGCCATGATTTTTATAGGTGACACATTTTTGCATGTACTGACAAGAGTTTTGTTCCACAGTTGGCCAATAATATCTAGTCCAGAGTAGTTTCTTGGCCACGGCCATTCCACTAACGTGACCACCACAAACACCATCATAAACCTCCTTGATCGCATAAGAGGCCTCTTCTGAGGTTAGGAATCTTAACAAAGTCCCATCATAACCCCTAAAATAGAGTGTGCTACTGAGGATTATGTAATAAGAAGTGTGGTGGATGAAGCTTTTTCATTGGTGATGATTAAATTTAAGTGGTAGGATGTTATCATGGAGGTACATGTAGATGCCATGGTACTAAGGAAGATTGGGATCATTGATTGTGAAAATTTATAAAGGAGCCATGGATTGATATGCTAAAAGAAGCAGATGTTCTAATAAAAAGTTTCCTTATTAAACATCTTCAGGGAGATCAATAAGGGAGCCAATGGTGGCCATTGAATTAACTACTTTGTTACTCCCTCGTGGCACTTGTTCAAATGTGATGGATTGAAAATTCTACTTCACTTGATCAACCAATTATTTATATGGGAGTAATTTCTCATCCTTGGTCTATAACTCATCATTGACCTGCTTGATTATAAGTTGTGAGTCACTAAATAATTTCAAATGTTGGATATTCCACTAGATGGCTAGATGAAGGCCAGTAATAAAGGCCTCATATTTTGAGAAATTATTAGTACATGGGAAGGTAAGGTAAAAATATTTTGGGATAAGGTGACCTTGTGGGGTGACAAAGAGAATGTCTTCCCCCTACCCATGCATAGTAAATGAGCCATAAAAATATAATTTCCAACAACTAGATTTTAAAGTACTCATTATAGACTCATCCAAGAAGGTTGTTATAAGAGGCTCAATCATTTCAAGAGGTGTTTCAACTAGCTGATCTAATATGACTTATCCTTTAATGGCCTTTTGATTAATATATTCAATGTCAAACTTGTTGAGTAACATAATCCATTTATCCATTCTTCTTATAAGGTCTGATTTTAGAAGTAAATACTTAAGGCGATCAATCTTGGCAATGAGTTGGACTTAATTATTGAGCATGTAATGCCAGAGCTTTTGTGAGGCAAAGACCATAGCTAAACATGCCTTCTCAATTGGAGATAGTTGAGATCATAAGAAATTAGAGTGCGACTGTGGTAATAAATTGCTTGTTCCTCTTCCTGATCATTATGTTGTGCTAAGAGGGCTCCTATTGCACATGGAGTTATTGAAATATACAAGAACAAGGGCCTTCCCATGATAGGAGGTGACAACAAAGTCAAGTTGGCCAAATATTATTTTAGATTATTAAAATCATGTTAGAACTCAGAGTTTTAGTTAAAATTAGTCCCCTTTTTTAAGAGATGGGTGAAGGGGTGACATTTGTCTGCAATCTAAGATATAAATCAGCAAATGGCTTACAACTTTTCCTGAAGACTTTTGAACTGCTTTAGATATAAGTTGGAGGCATTTCCATAGTTGACTTTAATTTGGTGGGGTCTACTTCTATGCCTCTTCTGGAAAACATCAATCCTAATAATTTTCCTAAAGTAACATTGAATACACACTTTTTAGGATTTAACCTAACTTTGTATTCTCGTAATTATTCAAAGATTCATCTTAAGATAATATGGTGTTCTAACCTAAGTTAGGACTTCCCCAGAATATCATCCACATAATATTCAAATATATCATGCATCATGTCATGGAAGATAACTGTCATGGGCCATTGATAAGTTGCACTAGTATTTTTAAGGCTGAAGGGCATGACCTAATAGCAAAAGGTCCCCCATGGAGTGATGAAAGTTGTTTTGTGTTGGTCCTCAAGCACAAATTTAATTTGATTGTAGCCTAAAAAACCATCCATAAGAGACAATATTTTATAGCCCATTATTGAGTCCATGATCATGTCAATATTTAGAAGAGGGAAGTCATCTTAGGGACATGCTTTATTAATATCTCGTAAGTCTATGCAAATTTGAATTCCTCCTTGTGGCTTAGCCACAGGAACAATATTAGATATATAATCAGAATAATCAATAGGTCAGATAAAGTTGGATTCCAATAACTTTTACAACTCCTCCTTGACTAACAAGACTACTTTAGGGTGCATCTTTCATAATTTATATTTGATCAGTTTAGCATTAGGATGCATGACCAAATGATGTACTACTAAGGAAGGGTCTAGTCTGGGCATGTATGCATAACTTCATGCAAATATGTCTATGAATTCTTTAAGTAGCTCAATTATTACTTCACATTCCTTAGATGTTAGGGATGCCCCCAATTTTACTATTATAAGATGTTGTTCAGTCCCAATATTGACTTCAATCACTTCCTCAATAAGAAAAGATGACTGATCTTATAGGTAGGGAGGTAATGATATTTTTGGAACTTCTGAAGTAAAACAATTTGGGAGTTTTTTATCAATGTCAAAGTACTCTTATGATTTGAAAGAGATGTGTGGAAGTTCATCCAAATTTTTAGGAGGCTTTTCCTCTTCAAATTACTCTTCATCACTTTGATTATGGGGTTCTTATTATTGACAAAAGTATGCAGACTGACAAATATTTATGGAAAAGCCTTTTTGTAAACAACAGATGGCATAAAATATTTAGCTCCCATAAATTCCAATATTAATTCATCATTTTGAAATGTATCAAATGATGGTTCCTTTTTTGATCCCAATCAATGAGTTATAAATAGTGGAGGGAGATGTTGATGGTGGAAATGGTAGTGTCAGAGAAGAGGTTGGTTGCAGTAAGCTCCTTGAAGCAACTATAAACCAAACCCATCAAAACTTCTTCATCAGAGAGACACTACTTAAGGATTAGAGGGGTGTCCACAATAATATTGTATAGGTCATAATCAAAAAGTTTGTACATTAAACCAAGATACTATGGATATTATTTAACTATGAGGGGTTTATCCTTCCTTTCTCTTGTTTCCTTAGTCCTTTCCCTTGATAATTCATGTTCTCCATAATCTTCTAGACACGAGGGTATCATTTTTTTGGAGATATAAGGGCCTCATCATCTAGAGTAAGCCATAAGTCATTTGATTCTTAAATGAATTCCTTTGACAATAGACCTATGCTAGAAAAGGTTGTTGGTCCAAATTGATACTTGATAGGATTGGCCTTTTGCATGGTTGGGGACCCATTACTGTACACGGAGAGTGGTAGATTGCCTACACAAAAGTTTCTATATTCATACCTTCCATAACCTATGGATGTGATTTTCAAGTGGGTAACTTCAAGTAGTGTATATCTTGCCAGTATAAGTTATTTAGGGTGTTGGGTGAATATTTTGTCGACCAGCTAATTGGTGAGCAAAATAGTTCCTATCACCACAGCATAGGGAGATTGGTCATCCTGGTGTGCAATTTTAATACATCAATAGGGGACAAATCTCTCCTCTCATCAAGGGGAGGTTCCCTATTAAATATATGAAGGCTATATACTATATATATAAGCATAAAGTAAGACACAGGGGTGGGATAAGCCATCCATCTCTCTTTTTTCAGCGATGATGTTCACAGATCAAAGGAGAAATCATAGGTGATTGGTGAAGGTGCTTCTCTTCTTTCAGAAGTAACATTCAACCAAGAGCCAGATCCCTTCCTAGATAGTAGAAATCCTGGTGAAGCAATAGAAGGCACTTCTCTTCTTTCAAAAGTGCTCATTCTTGCAAACAATAATGGGGGCACAAAGTCATCCCAAGGTCCTTTACACAGAAATAAAAAATAAACACACACTAAAAATAATTATGTTAGCACAAAGTCTGAAAGTAACTGGTTTCAGGACACCTTCCTTATCACTTCCACTAGCTCTACTTGTTAAATTAAATAAACAAGAACACATTCAGAAGATAGACATAAGAACAATCTCCTAAAATGATACAATCTATATAGCATAAAGTCTGTGAATCACTTGCTTTCTCATTCAGATAAGATAATATGAAATATAATTTGAGCTCAAAGTCTCAGTATTCACCTTTCAATATGGGTAGATTTTTGCTTCTGTGGTCAAAAAAGATCTCTCCAATGATATAAAAGATTACATTATATATAGGCAAAGAGAGGCTTGGCACTTTTTTCCATGGGGTGACCCATTCAGTGCATTAATGCCTTGGATGCATTCTTGGTTCTGTCAAAAAGATCCCTACTAAATTAGGGTGGCTACCTTAAATGTGGCATGTCGGTTCATCTCCTTTGTCTACTCCTTAGCCTAAATCACTCATTCCATCACCTGTTAGCCGTGCAATTGTCTATTCTGCCTTTATCTCAAAGGGGACAAATAGATGGTGCTTTCAATGTTTGTAGGCCCCAAATATCTACTCGATGAACTACTTCACCTATTGGAAATAACTCCTACTGAGTTTCCCTCTTTGTCTCTTCCTTCTCTTAGCCCCAACCTTAGGCTCTTTGAATGCATTCGGGTTCACATTTTAATTCTGCAAAAATCAAAAGACACTTTATTGCAGTCAATTTGGCGTTCATGGGTCTTTCCTCTATTGAAGGTTAATGGCTAGCTAGTCATCCTAAATTTGACGTTCACAGGCCCATCATTCTACTGCAACACAGGTGAGGACATGTGGTGGCATCTGTGGCTTTGAAACTTGTTAGAGATTGTCTCGGCTCGTGACACTTGGCAGCTTCTACTGCGCTTTGAGGCTTAACCCTTCTCGAAGGTAAATTACCCTTTGGGGTCTTGAATAGGGTCTATTTTAGAGTGTTGAGTGTCCCCCTGTAAGGGTATCTCCCCTTTGGGAGCCTCCAAGTGGCCTTCAGGCTTTGATCCTTTCAAAAGGTTGTTGTCTCTTTTATTTCTTTCGAATATAATGTCTGAAAAAAAATTCAGACAATTTGTCCAAAGGAAACCTTTCCTTGGCTCTATGCCTCTGCACTTGAGGGCGCTCCTTCTTTGACACTTGTCATCTTCCACTAATTTTCACCAAGGATGCGTAGCGTCTTCTGTTACATCATATTGAAACCCTTTGCCATTGACACATGGCACTTTCTGCTCTTGGGTTCTTGTAACATCAGAGAAATGCTTGGGGTTCCTTTGGGTTCTCTTAGATGATGACACTTGTCACATCCCATTTGCTTTAGTCACTCACCTGGGACCCACCACGGTCCTTGCTCAAAACAGTGTAAGAAAGGAAGGGGCTACAAATTTTGACACTTGGAGGCTTCTGACAAGCTTTAAAAGGGACACATGTCAATACCTGCCACTTTTTAGAAATAAAGCTTTTGTTCATCCTTTTCCTTTTGCATGCACTTTGGTTGAACCATCTGGTTCACTGCTTCTTTCCTTGGCTGAGGCCACCTTTAAACCTTTGAACCCGTGAACCATTGAACTTTGAAGCGGTTCAAGATTCAACGGTTCAATCGGTTCATTCCTTTTATTTGGATAAGTCCCTTTGATATCTTTTTAAACCAAATGCGTTAAACCTTTTGAACATTGAACTGATGAACCAAAATGGTTCAAGGTTCAACGGTTCAAGCCTTTGAAACTTGTTAAGTTCTCAGAGCCACGGAACCTTTGAAATGGTTGAACTTTAAACCTATGACAAATGTGCCTAGCTCTTGTTGATGACGTTGAACCTTCGAACCCGCTGAACCCATTGAACCAAAATGATTCAAGGTTCAATGGTTTAATGGTTCAATCCTTGCTTAGATGCTTGCCAGGAGACACTTTTGATCGAACTAAGGCGCTGAACCAATCATAAAAATGACTAAGTGTTGGAAACTAGTTTTTTTTATTAGACTCACCTATAGAAGCCTTTAAACCTTTGAACCTGCTAATCCCTTTACTAAAAAATCTTGAAAAATGAAGAATTTGAAAGCTTAGAAAAAAAAATTGTAAAGGGAAGGGACAATTTTGGTCTTGCAGGGCCAAAATAGTTCATATGTTGTCCCAAAAATGAGAGGTCATTTTTTGGGGACAACAGCTGGCTCCTGTTGGGGAACTACCTTCAGTTAGAAACTCGAAACATAGCTGAGGGGAGTAGAAACTAGAATCTCCAGTGCCTTGAAGTGTGCCATTGGACTACAGAGTCATGCTACCCAAAAGAAAGGCCCAAAAAAAATGAAAATGAAAATAATGAAACAGAAACAAAAGACTATACAAATATACATATGTACAGGGGAAGCCATCCGATACTTCAAGAGTTAAAGTGCTTCAAATTTTGCCCATTATGAGGTAGAGAAAAGAGAGTGCCATCTTGATACTTCAATAGGAAACAATTTTCACTATTGAACTGATGAATAGTAAAAGGGCCCCTCCACAAGGAATCAAACTTTTTGTGCATTTCCTTTGGTTCTCTTCTCTTATCCCATAGTAAGACTTGGTCTCCAATCTGGAAATCATGATTCTTTGCTTTCTAGTCGAAGAACTTCTTCACCAGACCTTGATGGGTGGCAATTTGATCCACCATAGTAGTTCTCTGCTCTTCCAACTCAGTCAAGCACATGATCCTCTTATCAAGGGTGCTTTCATACGTTTGATCTTCAATTGCCTTAGCCAATTTCAGTGCTGGCAATTCTAGGGTGATTGGTATTTCAGCATTGAATCCATAAAGAAGTTATAAAGGAGACATATCAATCACTCTCTTTGGTGTAATTATGTCTACCCATTGAGCATCAACCAATGCTTTATGCCATGTCCTTTGGTTGTCATCCACCAGCTTCTTGATTATAGTCACTAGGTTCTTATTACTTGATTCAGCCTATCCATTCCCTTTTGGAAAGTAATAAGAAGAGTGGGAGAGTGTAATTCCATAGTAGAAATAGAATTGAGTAATCTCTTGGGAAGTGAAACAAGTTCCATTATCAGTAACAATCTTGGTCGGGACCTCAAACCTGGAGATGATGTTCTCCTTGAGGAAATTGCATACTACTTCTGAAGTAGCATGTTTGGTTGGAACAGCTTCCACCCATTTGGTGAAGTAGTCTATTGCTGTAAGGACATAATCATGTCTAGCACTTGAAGATGGGTTTACAGCTCCAATAAAGTCAATTCCCCATTGCTATAATGGCTCCTTTATGACCACTAGCTTGAGAGGCAAGGCAGTTAACTTGGGTCTTTCGATGAACTGTTGGCATAGTTCACACTCCATAACCCACTTGTATGCATCTTGAAAGAGAGTTGGCCAATAATACCTGGCCTGCAGGATCTTATGGGCAGTCACAGGAGCAAAAAATTGTCCTCTATAGGCCAAATTATGTGTTGGATGAATATTTTGTCAATCAGCGTACTGATCAACAAAATAGGTATGATCAACCATAAGAGGAAGATTGGTCGGCCAGGTGTGTAGCTTTACTACATCAACCGGAGACAAATCTCTCCTCTCATCAAGGGGAGGCTCCTTATAGATACGTAGGAGCTATATATAATATAAATAAGAAGAAAATAACACATGGGGGCAGAACAAACCATCCATCTCTCTTCTTTCAGAGATGATGCACATAGACAAAGGAGAGAATCCTAGCTATAAACACTGAAGGCACTTCTCTTCTTTCAAAAGTGTTCTTACAGGAAATAGCAGAAGTTTCTTTCATATAGTAAAGTAACCAGTAATCAAAAGGGTGTAGTAATAGCAAGATGAAGCAGAATGCAAAGTTTCCACCTCAACTTCCTAAAGAGTATATCACAAAGGATAATGGGGGCACAAAGTCACCCCAAAATCCTCAACACAAAAAAGAAAAGAAAAAAAACATAGACTAAAAACAATTGTGAAAGCACAAAGTCTTCCCACAGTTGGTTTTAAGACACTTCCCTATTACTTTCACTAATTCTGCTTACCAATTTAAATGAATAAGAATACCTTTAGAAGATAGACGTAAGAATGATCTTTTAAAATGACACAAGCCAAAATAGCACAAAGTTTATAAGCAACCTGCTTTCTCATTTAGATAAAAATGAAATTACAATCTGAGCTCAAAGTCTCAGTCTTCTTTCAAAATGGGTAGAGTTTCACTTCTATAAAAAATGAAAAGTCTCTTTTACAAATGAGAGAATTAACAAACATAAAGCCACTACACAAGGATTGGTGCCTTTTTCCATGGGACGGTCCATGCTGTAATCAATGTCTTCAATGTGTCTCTAGTTTTATCTGGAGAGACCATGTTGAGAATAGTGCGCTACCATAACTATGGCATGTCCCTTCATCTGATATGTCTCCTCCTTATTATGGACCATCTAGTCCTTTGCATATTTGTCTTTACTTCATGGAATAAAATAGGCCACATCCTTGGTTTGGTGCACTCAGAAGTCTACTCGATCCACTATTTCACCTACTGGAAATAACTCTTTCGAAGACATTTCTGGTCCTTTGCATCGGTCTTCTCTCTTTGAGTCTTTGGGCTCTCTTTTCAGTCAATCACTTGATTCAAGTTGAACCTTGAACTCGTTGAACCACTAAAAATTCATCGGTTCATTGGTTCATTCTATCTCTTTTATTCTATTACTTCTTGGTTCAATCACTTCTTTGCCCCTTGGTTGAACCATCCGTTGAACCACTTGTGTGCCACTTTTTCTTTGACTAAGGCCCCTTTGAACTTTTGAACCATTGAACTTTGAACTCTTTTGGTTCAAAGTTCAATTAGTTCATTGGTTTATTCTGTGTTTCACTCAAACATTGATTCCTTTATCTTTCTAAGCTCTGGTTGAACCTTTGAACCTTGAACCCATTGAACCTTTTGGTTTAATGGCTCAATGGTTCATTCGGTTCATTCAGTTCATCCATCGAAGCCCCTTTTTGTCTAAGTATGTGAAAGTTCCTTTCTGCATCTTTGTTCAGGCTTTTAAAATGGTCCTTTCTCTGTTGCCAAGTGCCCCTCGCAAGGGTACTTGTCCTTTGGGCTTCAACTTCCCCGATGGGTTCTTACTTCTTCGATGGGTTTTTTTTTGTTAGGCAAAAAGCCTGAAAGAATTCCTTCAAACAAAATGTTCGAAGGAAAGTTTCTTATTACTTGGCCATTCATTCTTTCCTATTTCTTCAAACTTTTTCTCTAGGTGAGAATTCCTTCAGACAAAAAGTCTGAAGGAATTTTGCCTTAACATTTTTTCGAGAAAATCTTCTCGAAAGTATTCTTTTGGCCTTTTGGACTTAGCCATTTCCATCGAACAAAAAGTCAAAGAATTGTTCCTTTTGGGCCTTTGAACAAATTCGAAGGAATTATATCTTTTCTTTGACCTTTGAACCAATGTTGTCTGCCTTCCGCAAGGGCACTTGCCTTTTTGGCTTTGGGGCAGCCCCTTGAACCAATCGATTGAACCAACTTTGGTTCAACAGTTCAATGGTTCAATAGGCTCATCCTTCGTTATTTGGCTAAGTCCTTTTGATCTTTTGCACCAAGCACGTTAAACCAACTTGGTCGTTGAACCCATTGAACCTTTGAACCAAAGTGGTTCAAAGTTCAATGGTCCAAGCCTTTGTCCTTTATCATGTGCTGATTGAACTCTTTTGATTGAATCGAGGCACTAAACCAATCCTAGAAATGACTAAGTGTTGAAACTTTTTTTTTTGACTGAACTCGCTTGCAAAAGCTTTTAAACCTGTGAATCCTTTTACGCAAAAAGCTTAAAAATGAGGAATTTGAAAGCTCAGAACAAATTTTGAGAAGGGAAGAGAGAAATTTTGGTCTATGCAAGGCCAAAATAGTCCATAGGTTGTCCCAAAAATGAGTGGCATTTTTTGGGGACAACATTGTGGAAGGATTCAGAAGTTGGCTTTGTTATTCCTTGTCCACATAACGAAGGAACACTCCATCAAGGCTCCTCTTATATAGTTCGTTGTCCCAAAAGACAAAATTTGTAGCTTTCAGCTTAATGGTTCTCCTTTCTTTATAAGATAGGTGAGCAGGACACTCACCATAAGTAAGGTAATGAGCAATACTTGAATACCACTTATTCATGGTGGAGATAAAGAGGACTATTGGTGTGTCATCCACCTCTGATTCTTTGTGCTCTGTTCTTCCTGGCTTGTTATCAGTAATTAGTTGGCATAGCCCCTTCCCATGCACCAACTTTGTTGGTTTGATGACTAGATCAAACTCCTAGATCTTTACAACCCAATTGCCTCTTTTCATCCCAAACTCCTACTGAGTTAGTATGGATTTAACTGTGGTGTCAGGAACCAAGGCAGTAGTGTGTGAATTGAAGATGTAGAAGTGGAAGTGCTTCACTGCCTTCACCAATGCATCAGCATGTTTCTCCATGTTCAAGTACATCAACTCATGAGCTTTGAGAGTATAGCTCATGAAAGAAATGGGGGATTCCATACCTTCTTTATTCTGTTGAATTAGAATTGCTGAAAGCGTATGTTCTGAAGCATAGTTGTTAAGCGTGAACTCTTTGTTATAGTCTAGATAAGCCAGAATTGGAGCATGGACAATGGCAGTCTTGATATCCTCAAATGCTGACCTACCTTCTTCAATCTAGCTGAAGGTGGCCTTTCCCTTCATCATGTTTACAATGTGCCTAGTCTTCTCAGCAAACTTAGGCTCACATGATCTGGGTGATGTTTAGAGAAGATAGTCAAGTCATCAAGATAAACTACAATGAACTTACCCATCTCATCCTTGAAGGCAAGGTCCATTGCTTATTAGAAGGTGGTGCCAGCATTTATCAAGCCAAAAGGCATTCTTCTATATGCAAACGTGCCCCAGGGTGTGGTGAAAGCAGTCTTATGCTAGTCTACTTCACCAACCTCAACCTGATTATATCTTGAGAAGCCATCTAGCATTGATAACATTTTTGAGCCTATTACTATCTACAGCACTTGATCCATGATTGGCAAAGGATAATTATCCTTCGAGGATGCCTGATTCAAATTTTTAAAATCCACACAAAGGCAAATTTCACCATTCTTCTTCCTCACAAGCACTATATTGGCAATCCATGTGGAATGATGGATTGGGAAGATTATCCTAGCATTTAGCATCTTTTGTATCTCAGATAAAATAGTACCTGATATTTTTAGATTATAATGCCTGGACTTTTGCTTGTAAGGCATTGAATCAGCCTTGAGAGGAATGTTGTGTCAAATTTCATCAGGCTGGAGTGATTTTAGGTCATCATAGGAGTACGCTAGGATGTTCATGTATTTGTTGAGCAAAGTGGTGAACTTGAAATTCTCTTTAGGAGTACAGCATTTCCGAATGTTCACCATCTTGGGGTCTTCCTTGGTTCCTAAATTTACTTGATCAAACTCCTTAGAGGAGCTTGAATTCATTTATTGTTGTTTGATGAATATATCATACTTATCAAACAGCTTCTCAAGGGAAACCAGGCCTTTGGGAATCTTATTCCCTTTTAGCTGCAAGAAATCCTCACCTGTGTTTGAACTTGATTCAGGGGTCAGTTTAGGTTTTTGAGGTTCACTGCCTTCAAAATGTAGCCATTAGAAGCTATCCTTTTGCTCCAAGAAGGCAATGATTTGATCATAATTACTGAATTCCTACCAATGACTGGCATTATCAGGTACACTTTGCCGAAAGACCATCTCAATGGTGTACCTATCTCCTTTGAATTCTAGGTGGGGGATCAAGAGAGTAGCTAAAATAGCTAGTGCATCAGCCCGATCATTGAATTCTCTGGGAGATGCAGAGATGTTGAAAGCATCAAAGTCTTCAAGCTGGTCCTAGACTAGATTACGGTAATGGTGTAATCTTTCATTCTTGGTTTGATATAGATTTCTCACTTGACAAACCACTAATTCAACATCTCCTTTAGCATGAAAGAGTTTGATGTGCTTGTCCCTAGCATCTTTAAATCCAAGCAATAGAGATTCATACTCAGCTGTGTTATTAGTGTTGCTAAACTGTAACTTATAGGATGAAGGAAAAATATCTCCTTGAGGGGATATCAGCACAACTCTGGCTCTTGAACTAGTGGAGGAGCAGCTACCATCAAATTCAAGAATCCATACCTCATTTGATATTGATTTCCCCTTGGATTCTTCTTCTTTCAGAGGTGGAGATACTTCCACACTTACCTCATGCTCAGCCATTTCCTCTATTGTTCCACCTGAATGCATCTCCAAGTTGTCACTTGTAGGAGCTTCATCAGCTGCCTCATGTACTTCATATGTGGATAGAAAGTAGTTGCCCATGCCTGAAGACTCAAATAGAATTTGAGCTTCAGGTGCTG
Organism: Torreya grandis; assembly: GCA_037957365.1. NCBI lineage: Eukaryota > Viridiplantae > Streptophyta > Pinopsida > Cupressales > Taxaceae > Torreya > Torreya grandis. Next base: position 2,179,616 of record JARHVA010001029.1, on the reverse strand, counting down.
AGGTCTGGGTAACTACGTATTTCACTTCCTTTTCAGAGAGCAGCCTCTTCATAACACCTTTGACTGGAATCCTCACCTCTAATAAATCCATGCTCAATTCACCACCAACATCTCTGTAAAAATTCTTCTCAAGAAGGATACCATATGATGATGGGACGTCTGCTACCAAGACAGTCATCTTGATTCTTTTTTTTGGAAAGGCAACAAATGCAAATTGGGCATCTTTGATTTTTTCCAGTAGTGGCACTTATTTGTTCTCCATGGAGAAGCATCTACCAAACATCTTGGTTAGTGTGAGGTTAAGGGATTCGGCTACCTTAGTAGGCTTGACATTGTCTGAAGCTCTAGAGTCAATGATGCAATTGTTCAGTTTCCATCCATTTATTAGCAATGAGACATAGAAAGGTTCAATATTACTAGGAGCAGCAGGACGGGTAATGACAAGATTGTTCTTGGTGGGTGCATCCTTGGGGGGATCATGTGTCACTTTGGGAACTACCTGTTTAATAAGGACATTTTGGTTTTTAACACACTGAACTAATTTATCTAATTGCTAAGGATGGGACTGCAAAAATTCAAATTCAGACATTTAAATTTTGGTTTTTTTTATGTGGTCAATGATAGCAAATGTTGGAAATGAACTAGGTACAGAGGATGAGAGTTAATCCTTTTGATTTTTGGAAGGGGGAGGACTAGACTGCGAATTTGAAGTAGAAGGCATAGGGGCATTTGGGGTACTTACCTTTCTCACAATCACCAGGTCCTTTGGCTGGAAAGGAAGAGTGGATCCTCTCTTAGCAATTGAAACTATTGGTTGAGGTCGCTCCTCTACTTTCTCTTTATCAGCTTGTTGAGTTGATTGATTCTTGAATCGAGTGAATACAACATATGACCCCTCAGCTACATTGCCTTCACTTCTGAGTTCAACCTGATAGTTCAAGAAACCAATATGGTAGTCGCCAGCTAATTTTTCTTCTTTATCAATGAAGAGATTAACATCATCTTTAGGATTCAACTCAGGCTAGAATGAGAAGTCTGATTCAGCTTCAAGATATCCAACTACTGAGTTAGTTAGAGGTGCTTCAAGGGGAAGGTTCCTCTATGGAGGAGGAAGGTGATTTTGCCATCCTTGATTCCTGGCAACATTGCCTTGGTACCCCTGATTCTAAAATGTCCTCCTGGGCATATCTCTATATGCAGGAGTAGATGACATCCCTTGCACCATTTACTTTTTGAGAGCTAGCACTTCATTTGCTAGCTTTTGTACCATTGGGTCAGTGGTGGATGTAGGTGAGTATTCAAAAGATAAAGAGGATTTACCTTTATTAGGGTCCCTCCTTATCTTTTCAGCCAAGATAAGGTCATCTTCTACCTCAGTAGCCAAGTCCTGAGCAATAGCAAGGTCTATGTGTCTAACTTGTCTCAGTAAGAAACTCACTTCAAGCAGCTATGAGTTGATGAAAAACACTTGAGATTCTAAGGTGTAGACTGGGTGACCATGGGAATCCTGTGCCTCAGCTTGTCAAACTTGGCAATGAAGTCCCTCATAGGTTCATGGGGCTCTTTCTTCAAATGTGTGAGTTGGGCTAGTAAGGCTTGTGCATCTTCTACAAGCTTGAACCTGGCTTCAAATTTGTCTTTCAGAGTGTCCCAATCAGTCACTGATCGAGCTTGCAGATGGTAGAACCAGTCTGCAGCAGTGCCTTATAGTGTCTCCATGAATAGCCTGACTGTTATGTCTTCAAATTCCACTCTTATTATGCCACAAGCTATGTTGAAGACCACAATATGTTCATCAAGATAAACTATCCCATCCCCGAAGAATTTGGAGAAGTTCTTTCTTGAGCTACATGGAAGTTCATGTAGAGGTGGAGTCAAATTAAGTGGGCCAAATGAGTTACCCTAGGGGCCTTGATCCATGGTTTGATTATATAAAAGTGGGATAACAAATCTAAGTGGAATTTGGATAGGCAAGGCTCTGCTAGCAGTAGAAAAAGAAGCTCTACCTTGTGTTGGTGACTTGGTTGGGCTAGGAGGAAGACTCCTAGTTCGTTGAAGGTGAGCTTGTGGAGGAAACAATTTGAAATTGCTCTGTTGCACCAAATCAAAAGTGGGGTCAACAACACTTTGAGATTTTTGGCTTCTAGTATAGCATGGAGTTGTTAGATTGTGAATCAAAAATGGAAAAGGACTGGTCTCAATTCAATTTGAAGCTTGAGGCTTCAAACTGCTTGTCCTTGCCCAATAGAGTCACCAAAAATTATTGGGTGAATATTTTGTCGACCAGCTAACTGGTGAGAAAAATAGTTCCTATCACCATAGCATAGGGAGATTGGTCATCCTGGTGTGTAGTTTAACTACATTAATAGGGGACAAATCTCTCCTCTCATCAAGGGGAGGTTCCCTATTGAATATACAGAGGCTATATACTATATATATATATATATAAGCAGAAAGTAAGACACAGGGGTGGGATAAGCCATCCATCTCTCTTTTTTCAGAGATGATGTTCACAGATCAAAGGAGAAATCTTGGGTGATTGGTGAAGGTGCTACTCTTCTTTCAGAAGTAACATTCAACCAAGAAACAGATCCCTTTTTGGATAGTAGAAATCCTATTGAATCAATAGAAGGCACTTATCTTCTTTTAGAAGTGCTCGTTCTTGCAAACAATAAGAATCTTTCTCGTAGTGACAAGTAACTGGTACCTGAGTACAGAGTAACTAGTAGCCTGAAATGTATCGCAAAGTCTCCACCTTGACTACCCAAGAGTGAAATATGAAGAACAATGGGGGCACAAAGTCGTCTCAAGGTCCTTTACACATAAATAGAAACTAAACAGACACTAAAAACAATTATGCCAGCACAAAGTCTAAAAGTAACTGGTTTCAGGACACCTTCCTTATCACTTCCACTAGCTCTGCTTGTTAAATCAAATAAATAAGAACACATTCAGAAGACAGACATAAGTACAATCTCCTAAAATGATATAAGCTATACAGCATAAAGTCTACAAATCACTTGCTTTCTCATTCAAATAAAATAATATGAAATATAATCTAAGCTCAAAATCTCAATATTTGCCTTTCAATTTGGGTAGAGTTTTGTTTTTGTGGTCAAAAAATATCTCTCCAATGATACAAAATATTACATTATATAGAGGCAAAGAGAGGCTTGGCACTTTTTCCCATGGGGTAACCCATTCAGTGCATTAATGCCTTGGATGCATTCTTGGTTCTGTCAAGAAGAGCCCTGCTAGAGCAGGGCGGCTGCCTTAGCTATGGCATGCTGGGTCATCTCCTTTGTCTACTCCTTAGCCTGAATCACTCATTCCATCACCTTCTAGCCGCATAATTGTCTATTCTACCTTTATCTCAAAGGGGACAAATAGATGGTGCTTTCAATATTTGTAGGCCCTAAATATCTACCCAGCAAACTGCTTCACCTACTGGAAATAACTCCTACTGAGTTTCCCTCTTTATCTCTTAATTCTCTTGGCCCTAGCCTTAGGCTCTTTGAATGCATTTGGGTTTGCGTTTTAATTTCACAACAATCAAAAGACAATTTATTACAGTCAATTTGGCATTCACAGGTCTTTCCTCTATTGAAGGTTAACGACTAGCTAGTCATCCTAAATTTGACGTTCATGGGCCCATTATTCTACTCCGACACAGGTGAGGACATGTGGCAGCATCCAAAGCTTTAAAACTCCTTAGAGACTGTCTCAGCTCGTGACACTTGGTAGCTTCCACTGCGCTTTGAGGCTTGACCCTTCTTAAAGGGAACTTGCCCTTTGGGGTCTTGAACAGGGTCCATTTCAGAGTGTCGAGTGTCCCCCCATAAGGGTATCTGCCCTTCAGGTGCCTCCAGGTGGCCTTCAAACTTTGATCCTTTTGAAAGGCTATTGTCTCTTTTATTTCTTTCAAACAAAATGTCTGAATAAATTCCTTCAGACAATTTGTCTGAAGGAAACCTTTCCTTGGCTCTGCACCTCTGCACTTGAGGGTGCTCCTTCTTTGACACTTGTCAGCTTCTACCAATTTTCACTAGGGACACGTGGCATCTTCCACTGCATTGTATTGAAACCCTCTACTATTGACACATGGCACTTTCCACTCTCAGGTTTTTGTAACATCAGAGAAATGCTTGGGGATCCTTTGGGTTCTCTCAGACGATGACACTTGTCACGTCCCATTTGTTTTAGTCACTCGCCTGGGACCCACCACAGTCCTTGCTCAAAATAGTGTAAGAAAGGAAGGGGCTATAGATTTTGACACTTGGAGGCTTCTGACAAGCTTTACAAGGGACACGTGTCAGTACCCACCACGTTTTAGAAACAAAGTGTAATGTCTCTTGGTAGGCGACACTTGGCAGCTTCCGCTCTGTTAGGTAAATATTTTGTCGACTAACTAACTGGCATTCAAAATAGTTCCTATCACCATAGAATAAGGAGATTGGTCATCCAAATGTGTAGGTTTACTGCATCATAAGGGGACAAATCTCTCCTCTCATCAAGGTGAGGTTCCCTATTAAATATGTGGAGGCTATATACTATATAAATAAGCTGAAAGTAAGACACAGGGGTGGGATAAACCATCCATCTCTCTTTTTTCAGAGATGAAGCTAACAAAAAAAGGAGAAATACTAGGTTATTGGTGAAGATACTTATCTTATTTCAAAAGTAACATTCAGCCAAGAGCCAGATCCCTTCCTGGATAGTATAAATCCTAATGAAAAGATAGAAGGCACTTCTCTTCTTTTAAAAGTGCTTATTCTTGCAAACAACAGGAATCTGTCTAGTAAGTAATTGGTAACCAAAGGTGTGAAATAACCAAAAGCCTAAAATGTAGCGCAAAGTCTCCACCTTGACAGGCCAAGAGTGAAATATGAAGAATAATGGGGGCGTAAGGTCGTCCCAAGGTCCTTTACATAGAAACAAAAAATAAACACACACTAAAGACAACTATGACAGCACAAAGACTAAAAGTAGTTGGCTTTAGGACACCTTCCTTATCACCTCCACTAGTCCTGCTTGTTAAATCAAATAAATAAGAATGATTTTAGAAGATAGACATAAGAACAATCTCCTAAAGTAGCACAAGCTATAATAGCACAAAGTCTACAAGTAACTTGCTTTCTCATTCAATCAAAGAAATATGAATTACAATCTTAGCTCAAAGTCTCAGTAATGCCTTTCAATTTGGGCAGAGTTTCACTTCTGGTAAGGGGAAGATCTCTTTTGAAATGATACAAGAGATTACATTATGTAGAGGCCTAAGGGAGGCTTGGCACTTTGTCGCATGGAGTGACCCATTCAGCGCATTCAATGCCTTGGATGCATTATGGTCTTGTCAGGAAGGGCCATGCTAGAGCAGGGTGGCTGCCTTGACTGTGGCATGTTGATTCATCTCTAGTGCCTCCTCCCAAGCCTAAATCTCTAATTCCATCACCTGCTTAGCCGTGCAACTGTCTATTCTACCTTTATCTCATAGGGGACAAATAGATGATGCTTTTAATGTTTACAAGCCCCAAATATCTACTTGATGAACTGCTCCACCTACTAGAAATAACTCCCACTAAGTTTCTCTCTTTGTCTCTTCCTTATCTTGGTCTAGCCTTAGGCTTTTCAAATGCATTTGAGTCTACGCCTTGAGTCTATTGGAATCAACAGACACTTCATTGTGACAAATTTGACGTTTACGGGCCCGTCATGCTTCTTAGCAACTCCTTTTTGTCTTTCTCACTTGCCATGGTCACTTTTTGCTATGACATAGGTGAGGACACATGGTAGCATCTACAGCTTTGAAATAAGCTTATCAAAATAAGTTTTCAAACTGGTTAGCGGGCTTGGGGAGGCACGGATGCAGACACATGGCAGCTTCCACTGCATTGGGTCGAGATACGTGGTGGGTTCCGCTCTATGAAGTTTCATTCGAAATTGTGTCTCAACTTGTGACACTTGGCAGCTTCCACAACCCTCTAAGGATCAAACCCTTTTCCAAAGGGAACATGCCCTTCGGTGTCTTCTAAGTGGCCTTCAAGCTTTGATTCTTAGGTGGACTGTCGTCCCTTTTATTTCCTTCAGGCAAAATGTCTGAAGGAATTCCTTTAGACAATTTGCCTGAAGGAAACCTTTCCTTGGCTCCATATGTGCCTTGTATTGTGAGTGCCCCTTTCCTTTGACATGTGGCACCTTCTACTCTTTGAATAAGTGCCACATGGCATATTCTACAGGAACAAGTGAGGACACATGGCATCTTCCACTATTGACACTTGGCAGCATCTGCCTTCTTGGGCCTTTGCGACATTGTAAAAACATTTGGGGCTTAGTCAGGCTCTCACAGATGATGACACTTGTCAACCTCCATCGATCTCTACAAGGGACATGTGGCACAGTCTGAATACATTTGTTAGTCACACAAATGCAGACACTTGGCGCATTCTGCTTCATTTAGTCACTCATCCCCGGGCCCACCATGGTCTTTACTCAAAATAGTGAAGCTAAGGGAAGAGACTACAGATATTGACACTTGGAGGCTCCCAACAAGCTTCAAGAGGGACACATGGCAATATCTGCCAATTCATACAAATAAAGTTTAGTGGGGCTCAGCCATCGACACTTGGCAAAATCTGCCTGACTCTTTCTTTTGCACGTGCTTCTTTTCTTAACTAAGGTGGCCTTTGAAAATTTGAACCCAACGTGTTGAACCAATTAAACATTGAACCCATTAAACCATGAACCAAAATGGTTCAAGGTTCAACGGTTCAATGGTTCAAGCTTTTGTTTTGATGCTTGCCGACAGACCCTTTAATGAACCAGTTGAACCTGCTAATCCCTTTACCAAAAAGTTGAGAAAATGACAAAATTGAATATTTAGAACAAATTTTTGGAAAAGGGAGGAACGATTTTGGCCATGCAGGACCAAAATATTCATATGTTGTCTAAAAAAATGAGGAGTCATTTTTCAGGGACAACAACTGGCTCCTGTTGGGGAACTTCCTTTAGATAACAACTCGAACTAGCTGAGGGGAGTAAAAACTAGAATCTCCAATGCCTTGAAGTGTGCCATTGGGCTACAGAGTCATGCTACCTAAAAATAAAGGCGACAAAAATGAAGAAGAAAGGCACAAAATAGAACTAAAGACTATACAAATATACATATGTACAAATGAACTTATATGATGCCTCAAGATTTGAAGCGCTTCAGATGCCGCCCATTGTGAGACAATGATAATGGCATCCCATCCTGATAAACCAATAGGAAACCATTTTGTCCTCAGAATTAGTGACAAGGGAGGGGAATTCTCCACCAAGAAACCACTTTTTTGTGTCTTCCCCTTGGTTTTCTTCTCTTCTTGCCCCAAAGCAAGACTTGACTTTTGGTCCAAAAATCATGAATATTTGCTCTCCTGGCAAAGAGTTCATTTTCCTCATTTTGATGGGTAGCAGCACGGCCTAGTACCATAATTTGCTATTCTGATAGCTCAACCCAGCACATGTCTTGATTGTCCCCCTCAGATATCTCAAATTCTTCTTCATTTGGAGGGGAGGGTTCTTCTACACTTATGTCGCACTCCACTAATTATTCTGCTATTTCATCCCTGCTTAAAGACTCAAACAAAATTTGGGCTGCAGGGCCCACCATTTAGGTCTTGACACATTTGACATGATCAATTATGTTAAATGGCTGGGTTGGACTAGGCACAGGGGATGGGAGTTCTTCCTTTTGGTTTATAGGAGGGGTGGGAGGACTAGCCTGCAAATTTGAAGTAGAAGGTGCAGAGATGTTCGATGTACTTACTTCTTTGGCAATCACCAGGTCCTTTGACTAGAAAGGAAGAGGGGTTCTCTGCTTAATAATTGAAATTGTTGGTTGGGGTCGCTCTGTCTTCTCTTTATCGGCCTCCTGGGCTGACTGATTCTCGGACCTGGTGAATACTGCATATGATCCTTCGATTGCTTCACAATCACTTCTGGGTTCATTCTAGAAATTTAGAAAACCAATGTGGGAGTCACCAGTTGATTCTTCTAGATCCTCCTTGAAGAGATCAATGTCATTTTCTTGCTTGAATTCAGGTTAGAAATAGGAAACATGTTTTATTTCTAGATATCCAACTATTGAGTTGGTTGGAGGTCTTTCAAGGGCAAGGTTCCTCTGTGGGAGAGGAAGATGATTTGGTTGCCCTTGACTTCTAGTAGCATTGCCTTGATATGGTTGATTAGGTAATGTCCTTGGCATATACTGATTAGGAAGAGTAGACATACTTTGGGCCATTTGCCTTTTCAAGGCTAGCAGTTTATTTGTCAGTGTTTGCACCATTTGATCAGTGGTGGCTGAAGGTGGATACTCAAAAAATGAAGAGGATATACCTCTATTAGGATCTCTCCTTATCTTTCCTACCAAGATAAGGTCATCTTCTAGCTCGGTAGCCAAGTCTTGAGCAGCCTCAAGGTCTATGTGTCTAGCCCATCTCAACAGAAAACTCACTTCAGGCAGCTGTGAGTTGATGAAGAAGCACATGAGATTCTGAGGTGTTGGCTAGGTGACCATGGGAATCCTATGCCTCGACTTATCGAACCTAGAAATAAAATCCCTCATAGGCTCATGAGGTTCCTTCTTCATCTAAGTGAGCTAGGCCAAGAAAGCATGTGCATTCTCTGCAGACTTGAACTTGGCTTCAAATTTGTCTTTGAGTGTATCCCAGTCAGCCACTGACCTAGCTTGTAGATGGTAGAACCAGTCTGCAGTAGCACCTTGTAGTGTCTCCACAAATAGCCTGACTACCACATCTTCAAATTCCACCCTTATAACACCACAGGCTATGCTGAAGGCTATAATGTGTTCATTGGGGTGAACTATCCCATCACCAAAGAATTTGGGGAAATTTTTCTTTGAACTACATGGAAGCTCATGCAGGGGTGGAGTCAAATTAAGTGGACCAAAAGAATTACCCTAGGGGCCTCAAACTACCATGATTTAATTATGTAAAATAGGGATAATAAATCTGGGTGGAGTGGCCAGATTATAGAACAAAAATGGAAAAGAATTGGTCGTGCTTCAGCTTGAGGCATGAGGCTTCAAATTGCACACTCTTTCCCAGCAAATCTAGTTTTGTAGACCAAATAAAATAATGAAAGTGGAGGAAGATGGTAAGGCTATAATGATAATGGGTAAGACATGGAATGGAGTCGCCAGAGTCTATAATGGAAAAGGGTTATAATGATTATGGGTAAGACATAGGTGATGTTTCAATCTAAAACTTGAGGTTCTAAATTGCACAAAATTATTGTGTCCCTAGCGGAGTCGCCAAAAACTGTTGGGTGAATATTTTGTCAACCAGCTAAATGGCATTCAAAATAGTTCCTATCACCACAGCATAGGGAGATTGGTCATCTAGATGTGTAGGTTTACTACATCACAAGGGACAAATCTCTCCTCTCATCAAGGTGAGGTTCTCTATTAAATATGTGAAGGCTATATACTATATAAATAATCTGAAATAAGACACAGGGGTGGGATAAACCATCCATCTCTCTTTTTCAGAGATGATGCTAACAAACAAAGGAGAAATCTTGGGTTATTGGTGAAGATACTTCTCTTCTTTCAAAAGTAACATTCAGCCAAGAGCCAGATCCCTTCCTAGATAGTAGAAATCTTGATGAAATGATAGAAGGCACTTCTCTCCTTTAAGAAGTGCTTATTCTTGCAAACAAAAAGAATCTTTTTGGTAAGTAACTGGTAACCAAAGGTGCAGAGTAACTATCAACCTGAAATGTAGTGCAAAGTCTCCACCTCGACTGCCCAAGAGTGAAATATGAAGAATAATGGTGGCACAAAGTTGTCCCAAGGTCCTTTACATAGAAATAGAAAATAAACACACACTAAAGACAACTATGATAGCACAAAGTCTGAAAGTAGTTGGCTTCAGGACACCTTCCTTATCACCTCCACTAGTCTTGCTTATTAAATCAAATAAATAAGAATGATTTCAAAAGACAGACATAAAAACAATCTCCTAAAGTAGCACAAGCTATAACAGTACAAAGTTTACAAGTAACTTGCTTTCTCATTCAATCAAAAAAATATGAATTTTAATCTGAGCTCAAAGTCTCAGTAATGCCTTTCAATTCAGGTAGAGTTTCACTTCTGGTAAGGGGAAGATCTCCTTTGAAATGATACAAGAGATTACATTATATAGAGGCCTGAGGGAGGCTTGTCACTTTGTCCCATAGAGTGACCCATTTGGTGCATTCAATGCCTTGGATGCATTCTAGTCTTGTCAGGAAGGGCCATGCTGGAGCAGGGCAGCTGCCTTGACTGTGGCATGTCGCTTCATCTCTAGTGCCTCCTTCTGAGCCTAAATCTCTAATTCCATCACCTACTTAGCCATGCAACTATCTATTCTACCTTTATCTCACAAGGGACAAATATACAGTGCTTTAAATGTTTGCAGGCCCCAAATATCTACCCAGTGAACTACTCCACCTACTAGAATAACTCCCACTAAGTTTCCTTCTTTGTCTCTTCCTTCTCTTGGTCTATCCTTAGGCTTTTCAAATGCATTCAGGTATGTGCCTTGAGTCTACTGAAATCAACAGACACTTCATTGCAACAAATTTGACGTTTGAAGGTCTGTCATGCTTCCTAGCAACTCCTTTGTGTCTTTCTCACTTGCCATGGTCACTTTCTGCTGTGACGTGGGTGAGGACATGTGGCGGCATCTGCAACTTTGAAATAGGCTTATCAAAATAAGCTTTGAAACTGGTTAGCAGCTGGGGGGGCACAGATGCAAACACATGGCAGCTTCCGCTGCATTAGGTCAGGACACGCGGCGGGTTCCACTCTATGAAGCTTCTTTCAAAACTATGTCTTGGTTTGTGATACTTGGTAGCTTCTGTAGCCCTCTGAGGCTCAAACCCTTTTCTAAAGGGAACATGCCCTTCGGTATCTTCTAAGTGGCCTTCGAGCTTTGATTCTTAGGTGGGTTGTCGTCCCTTTTATTTACTTCAAGCAAAATGTTTGAAGGAATTCCTTCAGACAATTCATCTAAAGGAAACCTTTCCTTAGCTCCATATGTGCCTTTGTATTGTGAGTGCCTCTTTCCTTTAACACGTGGCACCTTTCACTCTTTGAACAAGTGCCACGTGGCATCTTCCATAGAAAAAGGTGAGGACACGTGGCATCTTTCATTATTGACACTTGGCAGCATCCACCTTCTCAGGCCTTTGAGACATTATAGAAACATTTGGGGCTTAGTCAAGCTCTCACAGATGATGACACTTATCAACCTCCACCAATCTCTATAAGGGACACATGGCACAATCTAAATATATTTATTAGTCACACAGATGCAAACACTTGGCATGTTTCACTTCATTTAGTCACTCGTCCCCAGGCCCACCATGTTCTTTGTTCAAAACAATGAAGCTAAGGGAAGAGACTGTGGATATTGACACTTGGAGGCTCCCAACAAGCTTCAAGAGGGACACATGGCAATATTCACCAATTCACAAAAATAAAGTTTAGTGGGGCTCAGTCGTTGACACTTGGCAGCATCTGCCTGACTTTTTCTTTTGCACGTGCTTCTTTTCTTAACTAAGGCAGCCTTTGAACCTTTGAACCCAGCGTGTTAAACCAATTAAACATTGAACCCATTGAACCGATGAACCAAAATGGTTCAAGGTTCAATGGTTTAAGCTTTTGTTTTGATGCTTGTCGATAAACCCTTTGATGAACCAGTTGAACCTGCCAATCCTTTTACCAAAAAGTTGAGAAAATGACAAAATTGAATGTTCAGAATAAATTTTTGGAAAGGGGAGGGATAATTTTGGCCATGCAGGACCAAAATAGTCATATGTTGTCTAAAAAAACGAGGAGTCATTTTTCAGGGACAACACGCTCATCCTTTTCCTTTTGCGTGCACTTCGGTTGAACCATCTGTTTCGCTGCTTCTTTCCTTGGCTGAGGCCGCCTTTGAACCTATGAACCATTGAACTTTGAAGCGGTTCAAGGTTCAATAGTTCAATCATTTCATTCTTTTTTATTTGGCTAAGTCCCTTTGATATCTTTTTGAACCAAACGTGTTGAACCTTTTGAACATTAAACCCGTTGAACCGATGAACCAAAATGGTTCAAGGTTCAATGGTTCAAGCCTTTGAAACTCGTTAAGTGCTCAAAGCTGTGAAACCTTTGAAATGGTTGAACTTTGAACCTCTGACAAATGCACCTAGCTCTTGTTGATGACGTTGAACCTTCAAACCCGCTGAACCCGTTAAACCAAAATGGTTCAAGGTTCAATGGTTCAAGCCTTTGAAACTCGTTAAGTGCTCAAAGCTGTGAAACCTTTGAAATGGTTGAACTTTGAACCTCTAACAAATGCACCTAGCTCTTGTTGATGGCGTTGAACCTTCAAACCCGCTGAACCCGTTAAACCAAAATGGTTCAAGGTTCAATGGTTCAATCCTTGCTTAGATGCTTGCCGAGAGACACTTTTGATCGAACCAAGGCGTTGAACCAATCTTGAAAATGACTAAGTGTTGGAAATTAGTTCTTTTGATTGGACTCACTTGTAGAAGCCTTTAAACCTTTGAACCTGTTAATCCCTTTACTAAAAAAGCTTGAAAAATGAGGAATTTGAAAGCTTAGAACAAATTTTTGTAAAGAGAAGGGAAAATTTTGGTCTTGCAAGGCCAAAATAGTTCATATGTTGTCCCAAAAATGAGAGGTCATTTTTCGGGGAAAACATAGGGGATATATACTTGGTAGTTATGGGACTTAGGATGGAATTATATGTGTTAGGGTAATGATAGGATGATGAGGATTGCTACATTTGACAATTGCAAACATGATCAATTTCTTTGGGGATGGTGACTTCCATACTAGAGTGGGGGAATTTCAAATATTAATGTAAATTAGATGGAATAACTTGCATTTAATGGATCCACAGACATCCTAGTAGGATATTATAAGGTAGATCAACATCCACAATGTGAAGTAGTGTTTGGTGAATTATGGGTCTCACAATGATGGGAAGGTAAATAGTTCTTGTAGATGGCCTTTCATTATCATCATAAGCTTTGATCATAATTAGGTTATTCCCCAAATATTCTTTTGAATACCCTAATTTCTGTAAGAAGTCCAGATTACATAAATTTAACATCGATCCTCCATCTATGAGAACTAAGGAGATGTGGTGGTGTGATATAGAGACTTTAATGAATAATGGATTACTATGGTGGGGGCCAATTGGAGGCATGTCCTAGGTACCCAAATTAATCTATTGTAAAGAGGATAAATGTCCTACTAATGCTTGGAATTGATTAGTATCCAAATCACTAGGGACTTTGAGGTCATTCAAAACTTGATTAAGTATCTCCCGATGTAAAGGGGATGTTTTAAGAAACTCCATTAATGAAATTTGAGCTGGCATTTTCTAAATATGTTAAATAATATCATAAGAATTATCAAAAGAAATTGAGACTTTATTAGAAATATTTCCCTTTTGATTAGCAGATGGAGTAGATGGGTCCTTGGGTGGTGCTATCAGAACTACAATTTTACTGCATCTAGTGGTGACTACACAATCGATAGTGGCCTAATTGATTTTTAAAATGGTGGGGAGTGAACTCTTGGAGATTGAAAATTTTAATGGTGTTGATATAGTGGTATGGCATGGCATGGTAGTTGGTGTGGTTAGAGGAAGAGGTCTGACCTTGGTCTCTTGATGGTTTCATGTTTCTTTGATGATGTTTGGGAAGTAGTTCCTCATAGATGCTTAGTTGCCCATTTGTCAATTGATTTAAAGGATGATCTCTTTCTATTTTAATGTCACCTCTTTCAATTAAATCCTGAATGTAGTGCTTAAGTTGCATACATCTTTCTGTATCATGGCCTTTGACCCTGTGGTATTTTCAAAATTCATCTTCATGGTACCAATTTGGCTTTGGTTGACGATCATCCACGGGTCTAATTTCATGAAGTTTGATCATATTAGTAGTAATTAATTGATCAAGGACTATTTCAATAGGTACTCCCAAGCTAGTGAGAGGTCTTTTACCAATTTGAGGCTTTGGCTTGCCTCATGCAACTTGGATGGAGGAAACATTCTATTGTTCTATGGGGTTCTTCTTTTGTTCTATTTGAACATGCTGCTACTTAGAATCAATAACCCCATCTCTCACAACATTCTTATTTTTGTTGAAGACTTTTGACTTTACTAAAAAGAAATTATATTGATTTTGATTGTGCTCATTATGGGAGTATAGTGTAATTATCCCTTTTCCAATAAGGTCCTTTTCAATTTGCATTCATTTCTCAATTATTTCATCGAAGGTCTTATAATATTGGATTTTTAGTTGATACTTGAGCTCAGTGTTAAGGTTATCCACAAATATCTTGGCTAATTCTTTTTAGGTACTGTACATCTTAGGTAGCTTGCTAAGCTTCTCCATCTTTGAAAGAAGTATGCCAAGCTTTCCCCACTTCTTTACTTGGTGTTATAGAGGTATATTATAGAGATGACATGTTCAATATTGAATGAAAAGTGACTAATAAATTGTTTAGTCAATTACTCGAGGCTAGATATAGACCCCTTGGGTAGGTGTATTAACCATTCTAAAGCAAGTCCACTAAGTCTTTTTGGGAAAAGTCTCTAATAGGCATATTCATATGCTACTTCATGGCAAGCCACATAAAACTCTTATATATGATTTCAAGGATATCTTTTCCCTTTATATTTTTCGAATTTAGGTACTTCAAAGTCTGGAGGGAAAGGTATTTGTAAGATACTCATGTCCAAGGGTGAAGAGCAAAAATCTTCATATTTATATTTGAGAACTTGTGAGCATGGGTCTATTTTATTAGAGGGTCTCAAATCATCATTTTCCAATCTTGTGCAAATGTGGGGTCCCAAGAGGATTAGTGGTTTGATTTTGATTATTTTGGGGGATATGGGTGTTTTGATTGTTGTGAGTGTTCTGAGTATTATGGACATTTTTGGGTGTTTTGGATGTTATTTTGATGGGGGGATGATGGATGTTGATTTTGAGCATGTAAGAGGTTAATTTGTTGGGTAAGTTGGTATAAGAGGTTAATTTGTTGGGTAAGTTGGTCTAAGAGATCCTCTAAGAGAGTTTGCCTCCTATTAGCCATAATATGATTATTATAGAGGGGTGTTGGGCATTCTTATTCTATAAATACATGGTCCATACCTCCCTCTTCATCATGTATTTGATTGGTATGTACATTTTGATGTGATGTATTAGGATGGGTGGGAGGATAGACTACATTTTATAGGATGCTTCAATCAAAACTTGAGGGTAATGTGCCCCGTATTTTAATGGCATGGGCTAAACCATGATCATGGTTTTCATAGAGATATCAGTCAATTAAGTTCCTAACCTCATCATTATGGAGGGGATTGAATAATTCATCTTCTCATCTGAGGGTATGCATATCACTATGGGTATCATCATGATCTTGAGTTGGATCAACTAGATTCCCCAATGGGTCAATGTCTTGGTTGGAAGCTTTTCCAATCCTAAGTTGGGCATGGGTGTGAGTCACCATTTTGGATGAGAGAAAAAGAGATGTGATGAAGTGTGATAGTTGATGTGAAGGTTTTGAATACTAACTTAGTCTAGAAACCAAATTTACTAGTTGTTAAAGAGAATGATGTGATGATTATTTTAGAAAAGGATGAGATGACTAAGAATTACCAAGAGATAAAGCCTTGTAACAGACCAGTCTAGCAATAATTAAAGATATTGATGGGATCAAATACATTATCCACTAACAAAAGGGATGATTGGATGTGTGCTAAGTTAACAAGGCACTTGATAGGGATGAGTGATGGGTGCTAGATTAGAATCTTGATAACACTCTGTATATTGATAATACCTAGTCAAAAGATGTAGGATGTGACAATGAGGACTTAAGAGGATGGGTGAAAACTAGAAGAACTTGATTCCAAGACTAAATTTAGTATTCAAGAGTGATGAGAGGATAACATATGGATGGGGTATGGGAAATAAAATATATAGGATGAGATGAATAGAAGTTCTAGGATGGGTGTTAGTTGGATGGAGAATACGTGGTAAATATGGAAGATATAGGATGGAAAAGATGGGTTATAGAAATCACTTTAGGATATTGATGGATGGGGAGGTATGAGGTGAATAGAGGCTATAGGATGGATATTAGGTGGATGGATAATATAGGGTAGATATGAAATGATGTTTGGGAGATATAGGATGGACAAGATGAAATATAGGAATTACTTAGGACAAGGATGTATAATGGGTATTATTAGATATGGAGGGTGTAGAAGATGTAAGATGGGTACTATATGGGAGAATATATAAGCTAGATGTTAG
The DNA here is from genome assembly GCA_037957365.1 of Torreya grandis. NCBI lineage: Eukaryota > Viridiplantae > Streptophyta > Pinopsida > Cupressales > Taxaceae > Torreya > Torreya grandis. The sequence goes on along the minus strand of JARHVA010001029.1, from coordinate 2,163,242 downwards.
ATGATGTCTGGGATAGAAAGTACAAAATGTCAGATGGGTGGTCAACATAATATGGGGAGATGATATAGAATGAATTTAGCTTAAGATATAGTGGGGTGGATAGGGATTATAAGATGGATAGTAAATTAGATGGGAGATGAAATATTAGAGTATGGAGGATATGAGTTGAGTATGACATGTAGGATGGGTGTGGTTTAGAATGATGAGATGAGAATGTATGTTTTCCTATTGGTACCTAAGGTGTCACACACAAAAATGGGGTATGGCCAACTTGACTTACAAATAATACGGGTCTAACACAACACTAAAACAACACTCATAGTCATGAATCCTAAATTATTAAACTACACAAGGGTGTGTAACCCCATGCTCACACCATATAATGGCTTCCTAGGCGAGGCTATAAGTTAGTAACCCATTATGGAATCAATTGAACCCTCTCGACCCCATTTGCACTTAACGACTACTTAGGATTTGATCCTGCCTCCTATAGCGAGATGTTTGTTATGACTGAAGGTCTTAATCTAGGTTTAAAAAAAGGTTTATAGATGCATACCCTATATACGTGAAGTTCCATTGGGCCCTAAGTCTATGTCGGATGTTATCTAACCACCCTATGTATTGGATCTTATCCACCCCTCACTTCATGGAACCCTTTATGGGCAATTTTGCTTAGGCACTATAGCTCTCCTGATTTTTATACTCCATCAAAACATAGAGTTTGGTGTAGTGTGCAGTGATGAAATACATGTCACTGAATGCTAGTGATTAAGCCCATGTGTGGGGATGATTTCCACATCACATGTTATCGTATAATCAGATGGAGATAACACACAGGTAAACACATGATTAATTTACTAATTAATTATTATATGTAAGGAAACACAAGTATATACAATCACATGCATCAATAAAAATCAACCACACAATAAGTAAATATATATTATAAAATTGAAATAATATACTATTGGCACCCCTTCTTCTAAGCACAAAAGGTTAGACAACAAAATGGGGTGCCTTGATCTTGAGGGAGTCCTACACAAGAGGGTTAGTAGTTTCAAGAGGTGCTCATAAAAAGATAACTTACAAAATAAGAGATCATTAGTTGGATGATATGTGGCCTTCGATCATTTGTCTTATAGATATATCGATGGTTTTGACAATCAATCTTGCACAAATGATGTTAGTAGTTTTTAAATAGTTTTCCTAGGACTGAGTGAACCTATGAGCACAAGGTGATTGAATGTACACCATTAGATTAAAACATAAATTGGCCCTACTTATTAATGTACAAAATATTATGACCAATGATGGTTACTTATAATTATAAAATTACAAAACTAAGCTTTTTGAATAAAGACTCATTATCATATCAAACAAGACTTATAAAAATCAATAGTATACTAATTAACAATTGATCATATATTATTGTTATTTAGAGTTTACTTTAACACCTATGATGATATAGAAAGATAAATGGACAATGTGATAAAAGTGATATTTAGTTAACTATTAAATGATAATTGATTCAAAACCAATGATCATAGAAGACCACATGGGGCTTGATATTAGTACCAATGGCCACGTGTTAGTTTACTGATGTTTTTATTATTACTATCAACAGTTGGTAGCTATAAAGTGTGTTGAACCTTGATGCCAACTACTTCACCTTCCAGAAGTAATTTTGTGAACCTCGATGCTAGCTACCAAAAGTAATTTCATCCAGATATTAAATGTGTTAATAAGTATACACACCAAGTGTGAAAGTAGACTAAAACCTACAAACATTGCCTCAAATTAAAGGATTATAGGTTATTAATGATGTTTGATCCAAATGCAATCAAAGAATTAAATTTGATCAGTTTGATCAAGTAGCATTTTCTATAACAGGATATAGACATTTATCAAAACATAATTACAAGTGGACTTTTTGTCAAACATAACAGCTCATAAAATTATGGCTACAACATATATGCAACATGGGTTTTTGTTGGGAAGGTCATGGAGACAGGTGTAATGCATAATAAAAAAAGGGCATGGTATATATGGTTGCTAAATTAATGTTATGTCAAATTGCCTTTTCAAAGAAAGTGGGCAGTAGTCTCCTTCATGAAAATTGTCCATATTGTATTGTGATAGAAATCATTCAAGTAGGAGGCCAATGTATGATATTACTTAGAAAAATTCAATGCCAAACATTTTGAGATTACTTTTGGCTACTTTATTTCCACACTATTCTCTTTCTAGGATATAATAGAAGTTGTTATAGTATCTCCATGTGAAACCTATACTGGTGGAAATGACTCTCAGGAAAACTTGAGTTAAAAGCACCTAGAATAATCACAATAAAATTTTGAAATTTTAAGAGTGTGCACCACAACCTAGTAATGGGGCATCTTTGTCAGAGGTGTTATAAATGTGGCAATTATTTCATGGGTTAAACAATAGTTGTGATTATATAAGCAATATAGTGATTCATAATAGGCATTTTTGGGGGTGAAGGGGGATTGTTTAAATTATTGTCTTTAGATGACTCATATATTTAATTAATAATAGAGAACATTGACAATGACATTTAAAATTGATGTGTAAGTTTTACAAAATTCTGACCTTGCTATTAATATTTTTATGATGGTTTTGTAAAACATTTTTTATATTTTTAAACAAACTAGATCAAAAATCTTTTAGACAAACCACAGTGTTAAATTTAAAAAAAATTAACTTACAAATGCCCAATTGAGGATTGTAGGATGAAACTACTAGAGTGTTCACCTAGTAATGGAATTCCATCTCTTGTAAACAAGATAACAGATAATTAAAAACTATCAAATACCTTTGTTATACAATAATTTTCAATGGCCTGATTAAAAATTGATTTCAAACTGCAACATGGTGACTTATGGATAATGAAAAGGGAGTTTGGGTGTGTTTTAAGTGATCTAGATTATATCAATCTCTACCTCTAAGCACAAAAACATTAGCAAGAACTTACAAAAATAAGATCACTAATTTATGGTAAAATCACAATTTATGGCTTTGTAAAATGTCTGGAACTGGGCGTGCTAATGTTATGTCTTATCCACTTATCCCTATAAGTTGTCAGGTTATATCTAGGATTAAAAAAATTAAATAAAAGGATCCCCTCCCATTATGCTAATTTTCTATATGAAACATGTTTTAACAAATTTCTAAACTGATCAATTCATTTAAACGATTCAGAACTTTATTAGAATAATAACATCTAATTAAAATAATGATGCAAATGATAGAAGTTTCCACTAAAATTTTAACAAGCTAAGAGAATTTTTCTACCATTGCTAACAAATTAATCAAATTATAAATTATAGAATTCTAAGGACAAGGATATTGGTCCCTAGCAGAGTCGCCAATATGTTTGCCTAAATTTTAGATTTTTTTCTATTTTACTACTTTAAGCAATAATAATCCCAAAAACTAAACAAACATCAAATAGAGAGGAATGAAAGAGATAATCAGTTTATTATTAGATTTCTTACCATCACATTACCTCTTTTGTAGCTCCTCTCTAGGATTGCAAAACTAATTTTGAATGCACAATAACTTGGATGTTAGATTGCTTGTTGATGTTGATAATGGCTTCCAATGAATGATTTGGCTTGATAGTGTCTATGGATGGATGCAAAGAGGATGATAATGGTAGCAAGATAGCAAGTTGATAGCAAGTTTGCAAATTACTTTCAAGTTAGTTTGAAGGAGGGGGTGAGCTTAGTTATATATGAGTGAAGCAGGGAATCAATGGCTCAAATTCAAATTTGAGCCATTGAAATCAATGGCTAGGGATTTTATATGGAATTTTTAATTCTATAGAGATCTCTAGAATAGAAAATTCTATAGAAAGGGGGTTAAAATAGAGGATATTTCTAGAATCTTCAAATTCTAGAAATCTCTTATTAGGATTTACAGGTTTAGGAGAGGATAGAATAGGGTGGTAGTTGGGTAGGTAAATTATTTTGTATTTTTAAACTAGCAAGTGGCTTAGGGAGTAAGTTAGTGGGTAAATAGGTCTTGTTAGGGGATTAATGAAGGGATTAATTATTTTTGGGATGGGATAACGTTTATAGGATGTAGGAATGGGATGTGGGACAATGGGATATTAATTAAATTAGCTGGGAAATATAGTTATAGGCTAAATTAGTGGAAATTAAGAAATTAGAGAGCTAAGTGGATTTTAGTGCATACAGTATCCACTGCATTATTCATGTATGAATTGTTGTCCTCCAAAAATATCACTCATTTTTGGGACAACATTTGAACTATTTTGGTCCTACAAATCAAAATCCTCTCTTCCCCTTTCAAAAATTGTTTTCAGCATTTAGGTTCTTCATTTTTCAAAGCTTTCTCAAAAATCTATGGACTCTGTAGGCTTGAATCTATGGACTCTACAGGCTTGAATCTACAGACTCCACAAGTGCATTTCTACGGACTCCTTCAAGGGACTCAAATCTACAGACTCTGTAGATATGTTTCTACGAACTCAACATGCTTGAAGTTAGCAGGTTCAAAAGGTTCAAAGGCTTCTACAGAGGAGTTCAATCAAAAGAACAAGTTTCCAATGCTTAGTCATTTTCAGGATTGGTTCAACGCCTTGGTTCAACTAAAAATGTTCATCAACAAGCTTCTAAGCAAGGAATGAACCGTTGAACCTTGAACTGTTTTGGTCCAACGGGTTGAATGGGTTCAATGGTTCAACAGGTTCAATGAGTGGTTGGTTCAACGCATTATGTTCGAGCGATCAAAGGACTTGGCAAAAAATAAAGGAATGAACCATTGAATCGTTGGACCTTGAACCAAATTGGTTCAACGTGTTGGGTGAATATTTTGTCGGCTAGCTAACTGGTGACCAAAATAGTTCCTATCACCATAGCATAGGGAGATCGGTCGGTCAGTTGTGCAAGTTTACTACATCAATAAGGGACAAATCTCTCCTCTCATCAAGGGGAGGTTCCCTATAGATACGTAGGAGCTATATAAAATATAAATAAGCAAAAATTAAGACACAAGGGTGGGATAAACCATCCATCTCTCTTCTTTCAGAGATGATGCTCACAGATAAAGGAGAAATCTTGGTGTAAACACTGAAGGCACTTCTCTTCTTTCAGAAGTGTTCTTGCAAGAAACAATAGGAGTTTCTCTCAAGTAGTAAGATAAGAAACCAGTGACCAAAGGGCATAGTAACAGTAAGATGAAATAAAGCACAAAGTCTCCACCTGAACTGCCCAAAGAGTATATCACAAAGGATAATGGGGGCACAAAGTCACCCCAGAATCCTCAACACAAAAAAAAGGAAAACACAGACTGAAATCAATTGTGAAAGCACAAAGTCCTCTCACAGTTGGTTTCAGGACACTTCCCTATTACCTTCACTAATTCTATGTACCAAATTAAATGAATAAGGACACCTTCAGAAGACAGATGTAAGAATGATCTTCTAAAATGACACAAGTCAGAATAGCATAAAGTCTGTGAAAAACTTGCTTTTTCATTCAGATAAAAATGAAAATTAAATTACAACCTGAGCTCAAAGTCTCAGTCTTTCTCTTTCAAAATGGGTAGAGTTTCACTCTTGTAAAATGAAAAGTCTCCCCTATAACAAATGAGAGATTACAATATATTATAGCGCTCCAAGAAAGACTTGGGCGCTTGTTTTCCATAGAACAGCCCATGCTGTGCATTCAATGCCTTGAATGCATTTCCAAGTTTGTCAAAGGACTGCATTGAAAATAGGGTAGCTGTCTTAACTATGGCATGTCATTTCATCCCATATGTCTTCTCTCGAGTTTGGATCATCTGGTCTATCACCTTTGATGTCTACACAGTTGTCCATTTGTCTTTACTTCATGGAAGGAAAAAATAGGCCGCATCTTTAAATTGCAAGCCAAAATACCTGCTTAGTGGACTATTCCACCTACTGAAATTACTTCTACGCAGACATTTCGAGCTTTTCCCTCTTTTTGCTTTTGTCTTTTCCAACTTTGTCTCTTCCTGCTACGATTTGAGCTATCGGGCTATCTTTTCAACCAGTCACTTGGTTCTTCCTTCAAGCTTCATGCTTTATTTGAATTTCAACAAATATTCCCTTACCTTAAATTTGACATTTGTGAGGACGTCATTGGTCGACTGTTTCAATGGTTTGGGTGGCCTTTTTGGCTCCTTGGTTTAATCTCTTTCTTGCTTCAATCACTTTATTGGTTCAATTGCTTTCTTGCTCCTTGGTTGAACCATCGCTTTCATTTGAACTTGCCTTTAGAATCATCCATGTTGCTTCTCTATTTGCTTGAGGCCGCCTTTGAAATTTTGATCCATGTTGAACCATTGAACTTTGATCTCTTTTAGTTCAAAGTTGAATCAGTTCATTGGTTTATTCTGTGTCTCGCTCAAACACTGCTTCCTTTATCTTTCTAAGCTTTGGTTGAACCTTTGAACCTATCGATTGAACCAACTTTGGTTCAATGGTCCAATCGATTCATTTTTTGTTATTTGGATAAGTGTTGAACCCATTTCTTTCCTACAGAGTCCATAGAAACCAACCTTGAGAGTCCATAGATTTGAGCCTGCCTACAGAGTTTATAGATTCAAGTCTGTAGAGTTCGTAGATTCCAGCCTGAAGAGTCTGTAGATTTGAGCCTGTAGAGTTCGTAAATTCGAGCCTGCAGAGTTCGTAGATTCAAGCCTGTAGAGTCCATAGATTTTTGGAAAGCTTTAAAAATGAAGAACATGAATGCTCAGAACAATTTGTGAAAGGGGAAGAGAGGATTTTGGTCTATAGGACCAAAATAGTTCAAATGTTGTCCCAAAAATGAGTGATATTTTTGGGGAACAATAGCTGGCTCTAGTTGGGGAACTTCCTTCAAATGAGAACTTGGAACAACTGAGGGGAGTAGAAACCAAAATCTCCAGTGCCTTGAAGTGTACCATTGGGCTACGGAGTCAAGCTACCCAAAAAGAAAGGTTCCAAAACTGAAAATGAAATGAACAAAACAAAGCAAAAGACTATACAAATATACATATGTACAAGGGAACTCATCTAATACTTCAAGAGTTGAAGTGCTTCAGATGTTGCCCATTTTGAGCCAGAGAGAAGACAGTGCCATCTTGATACTTCAATGGGAAACTATTTTTACTGTTGAGTTGATGAATAGTAAAAGGGCCCCTCCATAGGAAATCAAACTTTCTGTACATCCCCTTTGGTTCTCTTCTCTTGTCCCACAGCAGGACTTGATCTCTAATCTGGAAATCATGATTCTTTGCTTTTTGGTCGAAGAGCTTCTTCACCAAACTTTGATGGGTGGTGATTCTGTTCACCACTACAGTTCTCTACTCATTCAGCTCAGTAAGGCACATGATCCTCTTCTCAATTGAGCTCTCATATGTTTGATCTTCAATCGCCTTAGCCAATTTCAATGCTGGCAATTCCAAGGTAATTGGTATCTCAGCATTGACACCATACAGAAGTTGGAAGGAAGACATACCAATTGCTCTCTTTGGTGTAATTTTGTCTGCCCATAGAGCATCAACCAATGTCTTATGCCAAGTCCTTTGGTTGTAATCCACCAGCTTCTTGATGATAGTCACCAAATTTTTATTGCTTGACTCAGCCTGTCCATTCCCTTATGGAAAGTAATCAGAGGAGTGGGAGAGTGTAATTCCATAGTAAAAGCATAATTGAGTAATCTCTTAAGAAGTTAAACAGGCTGCATTGTCAGTGATAATTTTGACTGGGACCACAAACCTAGACATGATGTTCTCTTTAAGGAAATTGCATACTACTTCTGAAGTAGCATGTTTAGTTGGAATTGCTTCCACCCATTTAGTGAAATAGTCTGTTGTTGTAAGGACATAATCATGTCCAACACTTGACGATGGGTTTACAGCACCAATAAAGCCAATTCCCCATTGCTGGAAAGGCTCCTCAATGACCACTGGTTCAAGAGGTAGAGCAGCTAGCTTAGGCCTTCCAACAAACTGTTGGCACAGTTCACATCTCCTGACCCACTTGTATGCATCTTGAAAGAGAGTCGGCCAATAATACATGGCTCATAAGATCTTATGGGTAGTCATAGGGCAGAAAAATGTCCTCCACATGCCAAATTATGGAAGGACTTCAGAAGTCGGCTCTGCTGCTCCTTGTTCACACAGTGAAGGAATGTTCCATCAATGCTCCTCTTATGCAGGCCATTGTCCCAGAGGACAAATTAGCAGCTTTTAGCTTGATGGTTCTCCTTTTTTTATAAGATAGGTTTGCAAGACATTCACCATAAGTCAAGAAATGAGCAATACTTGAGTACCACTCATTCATGGTGGAGACAAAGAGGATTATTGGTGTGTCATCCTCATCCACTTCTGGTTCTTCTGCTTTGTTCTTATTAGTTTGTTATCAGCAATTAGTTGGCATAGCCCCTTTCAATGTACCAACTTTGTTGGCTTGATGATCAGATCAAACTCTTAGATTTTTGCAACCCAATCGCCTCTTTTCATCCCAAACTCCTGTTGGGTCAGTATAGATTTCACTGTGGTGTCAGGGACCAAGGTAGTAACTCGAGAATTGAAGATGTAAAAACAAAAATGTTTCATGGCCTTCACCACTGCGTAAGCATGCTTCTTCATATTTGAGTACTTTAGCTCATGAGCTTTGAGAAGATAGCTAATGAAAGAAATGGGAGATTCCATACCTTTATTCTGTTGAACCAGAATTATTGAAAGTGTATGTTCTGAAGCATAGTTATAAATAAACTCTTTGCTATAGTCTGGACAAGCCAAAATTAGAGCATGGGCAATGACAGTCTTGATATCCTCAAAAGCTGACTTGCCTTCTTCAATCTAGCTAAAGGTGGCCTTTCCCTTCATCATGTTTACAATGTGCCTGGTCTTCTTGGCAAATTTGAGGATGAATCTCTGTAAGAAATTTACCTTTCCAAAGAAAGAGTGAACAGCAATCTTGCTTGTGGGCAAGGAAAGTTCTTGGATAGACTTGACTCTATCTAAGTCAATCTTTATGCCTCTTTCAGACACAACGTGTTCGAGAAATTTCCCCTCTGTTACTCTAAAAACTGACTTCTTGGGATTTAAGAAAATGTCATTCTGGTGGTAGCATTCCAACACTTGCTACAAATGGCTCACATGATCTAGGCGATGGTTAGAGAAAATAGTCAAGTCATCAATATAAACTATGATGAACTTACGAATCTCATCCTTGAAGGCAAGGTCCATTGCTCTTTGGAAGGTGGTGCTAGCATTCATCAAGCCAAAAGGCATTCTTCTATATGCAAACGTGCCCTAGGGCGTGGTGAAAGCAGTCTTATGCCAGTCTACTTCACCAACTTCGATCTGATATTATCCTGAGAAGCATCTAGCTTTGATAACATCTTTAAGCCTGTCACTGTCTGCAGCACTTGATCCATGATTGGCAAAGGATAATTATCCTTCAAGGATGCCTAATTCAAATTCCTAAAATCCACACAAAGGCGAATTTCACCATTCTTCTTTCTTACAGGCACTATATTGGCAATCCATGTGGAATGATGGATTGGGAAGATTATCCTAGCATTTAGCATTTTTTGTATCTCAGATAAAATAGTACCTGCTATTTTTGGATTATAATGCCTATTCTTTTGCCTTTAAGGTGTTGAATCAGCCTTGAGAGGGATGTTATGTCAAATTTCGTTAGGCCAGAGTGATTTCAGGTCAGCATAAGAGTATGTTAGGACATCCATGTATTCATTGAGCAAAGAGGTGAACTTGAAATTCTCTGCAAGAGTACAACATTTCCCAATGTTCACCATCTTGGAGTCTTCCTTGGTTCCCAGATTTACTTGATCAAACTCCTGAGATGAGCTTGAATCCATTGGCTATTGTCTGATGAATCTATCATGCTTATCAAATAGCTTCTCAAGGGAAACTAGGCCTTTGGGAATCTTATTCCCTTTTAGTTGCAAAACTCTTCACCTATGTCTGCATTTGACTTAGGAGTTGTTTCACATTTTTGAAGTTCACTGCCTTCAAAATGCAGCCGCTCAAAGTTATCTTTTTGCTCCAAGAAGGCAATGAATTGATCATCATTATTAAATACCTACCAATGACTAGCATTATCAGGTACACTTGGTTGAAAGACCAACTCAATCATGTACTTGTCTCCTTTGAAATCTGGGTGGGGGACTAAGAGAGTAGCTGAAATAGCCAATGCATCCAACTGGTCATTAAATTCTCTAGGAACTATAGAGATGATGAAAGCATCAAAGTCTTCAAGCTGGTCTCAGACTAGATTGCGGTAATGATGCAATCTTTCATTCTTGGTTTGGTACAAGTTCCTCACCTGACAAACCACTAGTTCGGCATCTCCTTTAGCATGAAGGAGCTTGATGCCTTTGTCTCAAGCGGCTCTTAATCTAAGCAGTAGAGACTCATATTCAACTGTGTTATTCATGTTGTTGAATTGCAATTTATAAGATGAGGGAAAAATATCTCTTTGAGGAGATATTAACACAACCCCAGCTCCTGAACCAGTGGAAGAGCAGCTGCCATCAAATTCAAGAATCCATACCTCATTTGATACTGATTTCCTTTCAGATTCTTCTTCATCCAAGGGTGGAGATACTTCCACACTTGCCTTGTGCTCAGCCAATTTCTCTGTTGTTCCAGCTGACTGCATTTCCAAGCTATCATCTGCAAGAGCTTCATTTGTGTCTCATGAACTCCATCCATTTACAAAAAGTAGTTACCCATGCCTGAAGACTCAAACAGAATTTGAGCTTTAGGTGCTGAGGTATGGGTAACCACATATTTCACTTCCTTCTCAGGGAGCAGCCTCTTCATAACACCCTTAACTGGAATCCTCGCCTCTGATAAATCCATGCTCAATTCACCACCAACATCCCTACAGAAATTTTGCCTGAGAAGGATGCCATATGATGTTGGGACGTCTGCTACCAAGATAATCATCTTGATTCTTTTGTCTAAGAAGGCAGCAAATGCAAATTGGGCATCTTTAATTTGTCCCAGCAAAGGCACTTGTTTTTTCTCCATAGAGAAGCATCTACCAAAAGTTTTGGTCAATGTGAGATCAAGGGATTCAGCCACTTTAGCAGGCATGACATTGTTTGAAGCTCCAGAATCAATGATGCAATTATTCAACTGATGTCCATTTATCAGCAATGAGACATAAAAAGGTTCAGTTCTACCAAGAGTAGCAGGGGGAGCGGTGACAAGGTTGTTCTTGATGGGTGCATTCCTGGCAGCATTATGTGTCACTTTGGGAATTGCTCGCTCAATAAGGATGTTCTATTTTTTAACACATTAAACCAGTCTATCTAATTGCTCAAGATAGGACTACAAAAATTCAAATTCAGACATTTGAATTTTGGTTCTCTTAATATGGTCAATGATATCAAATGTCTGGAATGAGCTAGGAGCATAGGATGGGAGTTCATCCTTCTGATTTTTGAAAGGCGGAGGACTAGACTACAAAATTGAAGTAGAAGGCGTAGGAGCATTTGTGGTATTTACCTTTTTTGAAATCATCGGGTCCTTTAGCTAGAAAGGAAGAGTGGATCCCCGCTTAGTAATTGAAACTGATGGTTGAGGTTGCTCCTCTACATTTTCTTTATCAGCTTGTTGAGCTGATTGATTCTTAGACTGGGTGAATACATCATATGACCCCTTAGCTGCATTGCCTTCACTTTTGGGTTCATCTTGATAGTTTAGGAAACTAATATGGGAGTCGTCAGCTAATTCTTCTTATTTCTCAGTAAAGAGATTAGCATCATCTTCAGCATTCAATTTAGGCTGGAGTGAGAAATCTGCTTCAGCTTCAAGATATCCAACTGTCGAGTTGTTTGGAGGTGCTTCAAGGGCAAGGTTCCTCTGTGGAGGAGGAAGGTGATTTTGATGTCCCTAATTCCTGGCACCATTTCCTTGGTACGCTTGATTCTAAAATGTCCTCCTGGGCATATCTTTGCATGCAGGAGTAGATGACATCCCTTACGCCATTTGCTTTTTGAGAGCTAGCATTTCATTTGCTAACTTTTGTACCATTGGGTCAGTGGTGACTGCAGGTGAATACTTAGAAGATGAAGAGGATTTACCTTTATTAGGGTCTCTCCTTATCTTTTCTGCCAAGATAAGGTCATCTTCTACCTCAGTAGCCAAGTCTTGAGTAGCAATAAGGTCTATGTGTCTGGCCCGTCTCAGCAAGAAACCCACTTTAGGCAATTGTGAATTGATGAAGAAGCATTTGAGGTTTTGAAGCGTCAACTAGGTGACCATGGAAATTTTATGCCTCAACTTGTCAAACCTAGCAATAAAATCTCTCATAGGCTCATGAGGCTCCTTCTTCATCTATATGAGTTGGGCTAGCAAGGCATGTGCATCTTCTGTAGGCTTGAACTTGGCTTCAAAATTGTCTTTCAGAGTGTCTCAGTCAGTCACTGATCTAGCTTGCAGGTGGTAGAACCAGTCTTCAGCAGCACCTTGTAGTGTCTCCATGAATAGCCTGACAGCTATGTCTTCGAATTCCACCCCTATTACACTATAGGCTATGTTGAAAGCTACAATGTGTTCATCAGGATGAACCTTCACATCATCAAAGAATTTGAGGAAATTCTTTCTTGAACTGCATGGAAGCTCATGCAGAGGTGGAATCAAATTCAAGGGACCAAAAGAAATACCCCAAGAGCCTTGAGCCATGATTTGATTATGCAAACATGGGATCACTAATCCAAGTGGAGCGTGGATAGGTAAAGCTTGACCAGCAGCAGAAAAAGAAGTTTTGCCTTGTGTTGGTGGCCTGGTAGGGCTAGGAGGAAGACTCCTAGTTCATCTAAGGTGAGGTTGTGGAGGAAATAACTCAAAATTACTCTGCTACACCAACTCAAAAGTAAGTTCAACAACACCTTGGGATTTCTAGCCTCTGGTATAATGTGGAGTTGCCAGATTGCAAAACAAAAAATAGAAAAGAGTAAGATCTGCTTCAGCTTGAAGTTTGAGACTTCAAATTGCACGCTCTTCTCTAGCGGAATCACCAAAAACTGTTGGGTGAATATTTTGTCAGCCACCTAACTGGTGACCAAAATAGTTCCTATCACCACAACATAGGGAGATTGGTCAGCTAGTTGTGTAGGTTTACTACATCAATAGGGGACAAATATCTCCTCTCATCAAGGGGAGGTTCCCTATAGATACGTAGGAGTTATATAAAATATAAATAAGCAAAAAATAAGACACAGGGGTGGGATAAACCATCCATCTCTCTTCTTTCAGAGATGATGCTCACAAACAAAGGAGAAATCCTGGTGTAAACACTGAAGGCACTTCTCTTCTTTCAGAAGTGTTTTTGAAAGAAATAGCAAGAGTTTCTTTAAAGTAGTAAGATAAGAAACCAGTGACTAAAGTGCGTAGTAACAGTAGGATGAAATAGAGCACAAAGTCTCCACCTCAACTACCCAAAGAGTATATCATAAAAGATAATGGGGGCACAAAGTCACCCTAGAATCCTCAACACAAAAAGAAAATGAAAACACAGACTGAAATCAATTGTGAAAGCACAAAGTCTTCCCACAGTTGGTTTCAGGACACTTCCCTATTACCTTCACTAATTTTGTGTACCAAATTAAATGAATAAGGACACCTTCAGAAGACAGACGTAAGAATGATCTTCTAAAATGACACAAGTCAAAATAGCACAAAGTTTGTGAAAAACTTACTCTTTCATTCAGATAAAAATGAAAATGAAATTATAACCTGAGCTCAAAGTCTCAGTCTTTCTCTTTCAAAATGGGTAGAGTTTCGCTCTTGTAAAATGAAACGTCTCCCCTGTAACAAATGAGAGATTACAATATATAGCGCTCCAAGAAAGACTTGGGTGCTTGTTTTCCATAGAACGGCCCATGATGTGCATTCAATGCCTTGAATGCATTTCCAATTTTGTCAAAGGACTACGTTGAAAATAGGGCAGATGTCTTAACTATGGCATGTCATTTCATCCCATATGTCTTCTCCTGAGTCTGGATCATCTGGTCTGTCCCCTCTAACGTCTGTGCAGCTGTCCATTTCTCTTTACTTCATGGAAGGAAAAAATAGGCCGCATCCTTAAATTGCAAGCCAAAATACCAACTTAGTGGACTATTCCACCTACTAAAATTACTTTTGCGCAGACATTTTAGGATTCTCCCTCTTTCTGCTTTTGTCTTTTCCAGCTTTGTCTCTTCCTACTATGATTTGAGCTATTGGGCTATCTTTTCAGCCAGTCACTTGCTTCTTCCTTCAAGTTATGTGCTTTATTTGATTTTCAACAAAAATTCCCTTACCTTAAATTTGACATCTACGGGGACATCATTGGTTGACTGTTTCAACGGTTCACGCGGCCTTCTCGGCTTCTTGGTTCAATCGCTTTCTTGCTTAAATCGCTTTATTGGTTCAATCGCTTTCTTGATCCTTGCTTGAACCATCGCTTTCATTTGAACTTGCTTTTGGAATCATCCATATTTCTTCTCTCTTTGCTTGAGGCCGCATTTGAACTTTTGAACCATATTGAACCATTGAACTTTGAACTCTTTCAGTTCAAAGTTCAATCGGTTCATTAGTTTATTCTGTGTCTCCCTCAAACACTGCTTCCTTTATCTTTCTAAGATTTAGTTGAACCTTTGAACCTACCGATTGAACCAACCGATTAAACCAACTTTGGTTTAATGGTTCAATGGTCTAATCGATTCATTCTTCATTATTTGTCTAAGTGTTGAACCTGTATCTTTCCTACAGAATCCATAGAAACGAACCTTGAGAGTCCATAGATTTGAGCCTGCTTGCAGAGTTCATAGATTCAAGTCTATAGAGTTCATAGATTCAAGCCTATAGAGTCTGTATATTTGAGCCTGTAGAGTTTGTAGATTTGATCCTGTAGAGTTCGTAGATTCAAGCCTATAGAGTCCGTAGATTTTTGGAAAGCCTAAAAAATGAATAACATGAATGCTCAGAACAATTTTTGAAAGGGGAAGAGAGGATTTTGGTCTTTAGGACCAAAATAATTCAAATGTTGTCCCAAAAATGAGTGATATTTTTGGGGAACAACACAACAGGTTCAATCAGTTTAAAGAGATCAAAAAAATTAGACAAAAAGATGGCTTTAAATGCAAGATTGAACCATTGAACTGTTGAACCAAAGTTGGTTCAATTGGTCGGTTCAATCGGCAAGTTCAAGGGGTTGCCCCAAAGCCAAAGGAACAAGTGCCCTTATGGAGGGTTGTGAACCAAGCCAAGTGTCATTGCAGAGGGTAGTGAGCAAAAGCAGACAAAGTGAACTCCTTCAAAAAAGTGAACAAGGCAAAAGACAAAGCGAAATCCTTTGGACAAATTGTCTGAAGGAATTCGCCCGAAAGACAAAGCAAAAGCCCGGCGAGAAAGATGCAAAGGCAAGGAAGATTTCCTTCGAACAAATTCTCTGAAGGAATTCTTTAGGATATTCTATCTGAAGGACATAAAGGATAAAGCCCACCGAGAGAAAGAAGCCCGAAAGCCACCACGTGTCCATTATAAAGCAGAGTGGAATACATCACGTGTCCTGTTATGACTCAGCGGAGCATGACAAATGTTTGCATCTGTGTTCCCCTTTTGAAGTTGCTCGGGCAAGACGTGTTGTGGATCCCATTTTCCATGAGTTTCTAATGAGTTTAATAACAATGGAACTTGCCACTCATCAAAGACGTAGAAAGGACCCCCCAAAGACTTAGACAAGAAGGGCTATAAAGGACAAAGCAGCAACATAGACGATTCCAAAGGCAAGTTCAATTGAAGTGAGCATTCAACCAAAGAGCAAAGAAGCACTTAAGCAGTGAAGAGAGGAGCGAAACCAAAGGACTAGAAATATCTTCAAAAGAGTTATTCCTAGTAGGTGAAACAATGGATCAAGTAGACTTCTGAGCACACCAAATCAAGGATGCAAGCCTGTTTTTGTTCCATGAAGTAATGGCGAATTAGATAGCTACGCATACATCAGAGAAAGGACCAGACAGTCCATACCAAGGAAGAGACATTAGATGAATGGACACACCATAGTTGAGGCAATGCATTGTTCTCAGCATGGTCCCTCCAAACAGAACTAAAGGCGCATTGAAGATGATGACTGCAGCATGGGCCTTTTTCATGAAAACAAGTGCCCAAGTCTTTCTTAGAGAGCTATATATTGTAATCTCTTATTTGTTACAAGGGAGATATTCCCCTTACCAGAAGTGAAACTCTGCCCAAATTGAAAGGCATTACTGAGACTTTGAGCTCAGATTGTAATTCATATTTCTTTGATTGAATGAGAAAGCAAGTTACTTACAGACTTTGTGTTGTTATAGCTTGTGATACTTTAGGAGATTGTTCTTATGTCTGTCTTATAAAAGCATTCTTATTTATTTGATTTAACAAGTAGGACTAGTGGAGGTGATAAGGAAGGTGTCATGAAGCCAACTACTTTCAGACTTTGTGATGTTATAGTTGTCTTTAGTGTGTGTTTATATTTTGTTTCTGTGTAAAGGACCTTGGGACAACTTTGTGCCCCCATTATTCTTCGTATTTCACTCTTGGGCAGTCAAGGTGGAGACTTTGTGCTACATTTCAAGCTGCTAGTTACTTTGCACCTTTGGTTACCAGTTACTTACTAGAAAGATTCATGTTATTTGCAAGAACAAGCACTTATGAAAGAAGAGAAGTGCCTTCTATCATTTCATCAGGATTTCTACTATATAGGAAGGGATCTGGCTCTTGGCTGAATGTTACTTCTAAAAGAAGAGAAGTATCTTCACCAATCACCCAGGATTTCTCCTCTGTTTGTTAGCATCATCTCTGAAAAAAGAGAGATGGATGGTTTATCCCACCCCTGTGTATTTCTATTTATATATATAATATATAGCCTCCATATATTTAATAGGGAACCTCCCCTTAATGAGAGGAGAGATTTGTCCCCTTTGGATGCGGTAAACCTACAACATTGGATGACCAATCTCCCTATGCTATGGTGATAGAAACTATTTTGGTCACCAGTTAGCTGGCTGACAAAATATTTACCCAATAGTTTTTGGCAACTCCACTGGGGACACAGTAATTTTGTGTAATTTAGAACCTCAAGTTTCAGATTGAAACATCACCTGTGTCTTCCCCATTATCATTATAACCCTTATCCATTATAGACTCTGGCGACTCTGTTCTGTGTCTTACCCATTATCATTATAGCCTTACCATCTTCCTCCGCTTCCGTTATTTTATCTAGTATACAAAACCAGAGCTGCTAGAAAAGAGTGCACAGTTTGAAGCCTCAAGCTAAAGTAGGGCCAGTTCTTTTCCATTTTTTGTTCTGCAATCTGGCCACTCCACCCAGATTTGTTATCCTTGTTTGTCATAATTAAATCATGGCAGTTTAAGGCCTCTGAGGTAACTCTTTTGGCCCACTCAACTTGACTCCACCTCTACATGAAATTCCACGTAGTTTAACAAAGAATTTCCCTAAATTTTTTGGTGATGGGAAGGTTCATCCTGATGAACACATTGTAGCTTTTAGCATAGCCTGTGGTGTAATAGGGATGGAATTTGAAGAAATAACGATCAGGCTATTTGTGGAGACACTACAAGGCACTGCTACAGACTGGTTCTACCATCTACAAGCTAGATTGGTGATTGACTGGGATACACTCAAAGCCAAGTTTGAAGCTAGGTTCAAGCCTGTAGAAGATGTGCATGCCTTGATGGCCCAGCTCACTCAGATGAAAAAGGAACCTCATGAGCCTATGAGGGATTTTATTGCCAATTTCAAAAAGTTGAGGCACAGGATTCCCATGGTCACCCAATCGACACCTCAGAATCTCATATGCTTTTTCATCAACTCACAGCTGCCTGAAGTGAGTTTTCTGTTGAGACGGGCTAGACACATAGATATTGAGGCTGCTCAAGACTTGGCTACTGAGCTAGAAGATGACCTTATCTTGGCAGGAAAGATAAAGAGAGATCCTAACAGAGGTAAACCCTCTTTATTTTCTTAATACTCACCCATAGCCACCATTGACCCAATGGTACAAAAGCTGGCAAATGAATTGCTAGCCTTGAAAAGGCAAATGGCACAAGGTATGTCTTCTACTCCTCTATATAAAGATATACCAAGGAGGACATTCTCTAATTAGCCATATCAAGGCAACACTACCAGAAGTCAAGGTCAATTAAATCATCTTCATCTCCCATAGAGGAACCTTGCCCTTGAAGCACCTCCAACCAACTCAACAGTGGGATATCTGGAAATAGAACATGTTTCCTATTTCCAACCTGAGTTCAAGCAAGAAAATGATGATGGTCTCTTCATGGAGGATCAAGAAGAATTAGCTGGTGACTCTCACATTGGTTTTCTGAATTACCAAGATGAACTCAGAAGTGAAGGTGAAGTAGTCAAAGAATCATACACAGTATTCACCTGGTCTGAGAATCAGTCAGCCCAGCAAGTTGATAAAGAAATAATAGAGAAATGAACTCAGCCTGCAATTCTAACTGCTAAGCGGGGAACCACTCTGCCTTTCCAACCAAAAGACCCAGTGATTGCTAAGAAGGTTAGTACATCAAACATCTTTGCACCTTCTACTTCAACTTCACAGATCCATCCTCCCCCTCCCAAAAACCAAAAGGATGAACTCCCATCCTCTCTTCCAAGTATATCTCAGTCATTTGACATGATTGATCATGTCAAGAAATTTAAAATTCAAAAGACTGACTTTGAATCCCTGTAAGCCAATCCTGAGCAATTAAACATTGGTGGAGAACCAGGTGCAGACCTATCTGAGGCAAAGATTGTGGTTACCCAAACATCATCCCCTACTGCTCAAATTCTATTTCAGCCTTCAGGCAGGGGTAATTACTTCTTGACCACAGAGGATGCTCATGTCCCAGCTGATGAAAGTCCTGTAGCTGAGAATCTAGGATTTCATCCAAACAAGGCATCAAAAAAATTGGTAGGGTGCAGTACAAATCAAGAAGGATCTTCCATCTCCCACAAAGAGAAATCTGATAGAAGATCAGCTTTTGATGATGCTTGAATCCTGGAATCCAATGGCAGTAATTCTTCCACTAATGCTAGAGCTAGGATTATGTTGATATCTCTTCAAGGACATATTTTTCCTTCATGCAAGTTGCAGTTCAGTAACACCAACAACACAGTTGGATGCAAATCTTTCTTGCTCAGATTGAAGACTACTCAGGATGAAGATATCAAACTCCTTCACACCAAAGGAGATGTTGAGCTGATGTTTTGTCAGGAGTTTGATGCTAACAATCAAAGCATGTGCTGGACTAGACCAACAAAATAGCAAGCTATGGTGGTGGACCATACTACTTTACTCCAAAGTTAGCAAAAGGAACTCTTCACCAAGAGAGCAAGGAGTTATGGTTTTTAGTTTGAAGACCACGTCCTGCCATGGGGAAAGAAGAAGAAAGAGCCAAGAGGAAGACACAAAAAATTGGTTTCCTGGTGGAGAGTTCCATTCACCCATCACCTTTTCTGGGGACAAAATGGTTTTTTGCTGGTTTATCAGGATGGCACACCATTTTCACTGTCTCACAGTGGGCAGCATCTAAAGCGCTTCAAATTTTGAGCCATCAAATAAGATCATCTATACATATGTATATTTGTATAGTCTTTAGTTCTATTTTATGCTTTTCCTTTTCCTTTTTGGAGCCTTTCTTTTTGGGTAGCATGACTTTGTAGCCTAATGGCACACTTCAAGGCACTGGAGATTCTGGTTTCTACTCCCCTCAGCTATTCCAATTTTTTAACTAAAGGAAGTTCCCCAACTGGAGCCAGCTGTTGTCCCCTAAAAATATCACTCATTTTCGAGACAACATTTGAACTATTTTGGTCCTACAGCATAAAATCCTCTATTCCCCTTTCAAAAATTGTTTTGAGCATTCAGGTTCTTTATTTTTCAAAGCTTTCTCAAAAAACTATGGACTCTACAGGCTTGAATCTATGAACTCTGTAGGCTTGAATCTACGAACTTCCCAGGCGCATTTCTACAGACTATTTCAAAGGACTCAAACCTACAAACTCTGCAGATATGTTTCTATGGACTCAACATGCTTGAAGTTAGTAGGTTTAATAGGTTAAAATGCTTATACAGGTGAGTTCAATCAAAAGAATAAGTTTCCAACGCTTAGTCATTTTTAGGATTGGTTCAATGCCTTGGTTCAACTAAAAATGTTCATCGACAAGCTTCTAAGCAAGGAATGAACCGTTGAACCTTGAACCGTTTTGGTCCAACGAGTTCAATGGGTTCAATGGTTCAACAAGTTCAATGAGTGGTTGGCTCAATGCATTTTGTTCGAGTGATCAAAGGACTTGGTGAAAAAACAAAGGAATGAACCATTGAACTTTGAACCAAATTAGTTCAACGGGTTCAACGAGTTCAATCAGTTCAAAGAGATCAAAAGACTTAGACAAAAATATGGCTTCAAACGCAATATTAAACCATTAAACCATTGAACCAAAGTCGGTTCAATCGATTAGTTCAATCGACAGGTTCAAGGGGCTGCCCCAAAGCCAAAGGAACAAGTGCCCTTATGGAGGGTTGTGAACCAAGCCAAGTGCCTTTACGGAGGGCAACGAGCAAAAGTAGACAAAGTGAACTCCTTCAAAAAAGTGAACAAGGCAAAAGACAGCGAAATTCTTCGGATAAATTATCTGAAGGAATTCACCTGAAAGACAAAGCAAAAGCCCGATAGGAAAGATACAAAGGCAAGGAAGATTTCCTTCAAACAAATTGTCTGAAGGACATAAAGGATAAATCATGCTGAGAGAAAGAAGCCCGAAAGCCACCATGTGTCCATTATAAAGTAGAGCGGAATACATCATGTGTCCTATTATGACTCAGCGGAGTGTGATAAGTGTTTGCATCCGTGTTTCCCTTTTGAAGTTACTTCAGCAAGACATGTCGTAGATCCCATTTTCTATGAGTTTTTAATGAGTTTCATAACAGCAGAACTTGCCACTCGTCAAAGACGCAGAAAGGACCCCCCCAAGGACTTAGACAAGAAGGGTTATAAAGGACAAAGAAGCAACATGGATGATTCAAAAGGCAAGTTCAATTAAAGCGATGGTTCAACCAGAGAGCAAAGAAACACTTAAGTAGTGAAGAGAGGAGCGAAACCAAAGGACCAAAAATATCTTCAAAAGAGTTATTCCTAGTAGGTGAAATAGTGGATCAAGTAGACTTTTGAGCGCACCAAATCAAGGATGCAAGCCTATTTTTCTTCCATGAAGTAATGGCAAATTAGACAGGGACCAGATAGTCTATACCAAGGAAGAGACATTAGATGAATGGACATGCCATAATTGAGGCAATGTGTTGTTCCCAACATGGTCCCTCCAGACAAAACTGAAGGTACATTGAAGATGTTGACTGTAGCATGGGCCTTTTTCATGAAAACAAGTGCCCAAGTCTTTCCTGGAGTGTTATATATTGTAATCTCTCATTTGTTACAAGGGAGATCTTCCCCTTACCAGAAGCAAAACTCTACCTGAATTGAAAGGCATTACTGAGACTTTGAGCTCAGATTGTAATTCATATTTCTTTGATTGAATGAGAAAGCAAGTTACTTGCAGACTTTGTGTTGTTATAGCTTGTGCTACTTTAGGAGATTGTTCTTATGTCTGTCTTCTGAAAGCATTCTTATTTACTTGATTTAACAAGCAGGACTAGTGGAGGTGATAAGGAACGTGTCATGAAGCCAACTACTTTCAGACTTTGTGATGTCATAGTTGTCTTCAGTGTGTGTTTATTTTCTATTTCTGTGTAAAGGACCCTGGGATGACTTTGTGCCCCCATTTTTCTTCGTATTTCACTCTTGGGCAGTTGAGGTGGAGACTTTGCGCTACATTTCAGGCTACTGGTTACTCTGCACCTTTGGTTACCAGTTACTTACCAGAAAGATTCATGTTGTTTGCAAGAACAAGCACTTCTAAAAGAAGAGAAGTGTCTTCTATCATTTCATCAGGATTTCTACTATACAGGAAGGGATCTGGCTCTTGGCTGAATGTTACTTCTGAAAGAAGAGAAGTATCTTCACCAATCACCTAAGATTTATCCTCTGTTTGTTAGCATCATCTCTAAAAAAAGAGAGATGGATGGTTTATCCCACCCCTGTGTCTTACTTTCTACTTATATATATAGTATATAGCCTCCGTATATTTAATAGGGAACCTCCCCTTGATGAGAGGAGAGATTTGTCCCCTTTGGATGTGGTAAACCTGCAACATTGGATGACCAATCTCCCTATGCTATGGTGATAGGAACTATTTTGGTCACCAGTTAGCTGGCCGACAAAATATTCACCCAACATGAATAACCCTTTCATGTGTCATGTTCACTATTGAGGTCTCGTACCCATGATCACTTTTTCCTTTTATAGGAGTTTTTGTATATGTGGTTTCCCATATCATATATATTTGTTGGTTACAATACTCTTGTTCATATCCTATTCCAAAAACCCCTAAATAATTCAAATATTCCCTTATGTATCAAACTCTAAAAAAGATGTATGACTCAATATCCCACAAAGTTCCCCATACTAAACCCATATCTAATATGATATCATTAACTATTTATCATCCTATTATTCAATTTGGATTTCTAATCATTCGTAGTAAGGTGACACATACTAAAGTACCTCATGGGTGATTTTCATCTCCTCATGAGCTCAACATCTCAAAAATGGGCCTATATTGCCACACTCTCACCATTTTACAAGTTATTTTACATGCTCTCATTGTTTTGTGAGTTTAACCATTCTATCTCAAAACATTCATTTCTTGTCCTATTTATACCTATCATTTTGTATGCCCAATGTTTTTTTAACTACAATGGCTTGAGGTCTCAACTAGACTATGTAGGCAGTACTCCATTTTTTGAGGTCATCATGGCCATACCTTATCCCATGTTCTTGAAAAAAATTAGCATATCACTTATCATTTTGGTAAGCATGTTTCTTATACACTCTCATTGTTTTGCGAGTCCTTTTCCTATTTTCCACTCTATAATCAATCTTATTACCTTGTCATCAATTTTCTTCAATCCTAAATCCTTAGGGAAACTACATTTATCCTAAAGTCCATTGGACTATGTAGGCATCGTTCGCTTGCATAGAGCATTTAAAGTCAACTTGGCCACCCCTTCTTTATTCTTCCACTCCCCCTTCCTTTGGATCACAATTGTTTTTACATACCCTTGGTCTCAAAGAATAATACCTCATTGCTATACACAATCATTGTACTCACATAATGTTTACTCACTTTCACTTGTGTGTTTGTGTGTTGATTGTTTATTTGCTTATTGGTGTATTATTTTCTTACTTGGTTGCCTAAATTTAGTACATTTTATTTTTCACTTGAGTCTTGATTATTCATATCATGATTTTAAGTTTCAAACATTTGTGTTTGAATTACATTTGATTGAAGTGCATTATGTTTTACATTTTAAAGCTTGATTTTCCACATCATGTTTTAATTTGTATACATTTGCATTTCGAATTCAACATTTTACATAGTTTGACAAATGAATGTTCTCATGATTCTTTTTAGATTATGATGTATATTGTTATGTGCAATATAAAAATTTAAGCTTCAAAAGGTATAGTCACATGTCAATGTTCTCAAACATCTTTGTTTATCTGTTCTAATCATAATACTAAGAAACATCATAATAGCATGGAGTATAATGTATATCTCAACAATTAGGAGCATTTCTCTATAAATCAATGACATCACAATCATATCTACTCTAAATACAAGAGACATATAGACATGAAATACACATCACATGAGATAAATAAAATATACATCATGAATCTCATATATCATATATCAAATGTCAATGTGTACATCAAAAATGCATCATTATTCATAAAAAATGGATCATAATACATCAAATGAGAAAACATATAAAGCCCAGAACAATCAAGTACATCATAGACATCTAAGTATCTCCTAAAATCAAAAATTATCCAAAATCATGATACATGGTCTACCCTATATATCATCATGAGGGGATTTCTCTCATGTCTTATCATGTGGTGGAGCCAACTATACTGGATAACCCATGATTGTTTTTCTTTAAGGTGTCTATGCTATAGACCTAATTGATGTGGAAGTCCTGTGAGATTGCCCTAATCTAGAAGATTAGCATCATGTAGTATACTTTGAATAAGTCAGTCTCCTAACTAATGTTGGTATCGTAGCCTCATATAAACACATGTAGTAGGCAGCCTCATTCTTGGCCCAGAGTCTCTTCTCTAAAGTCTATAACATATTGTTCTCCATAAAAATCTATCTATCCTCAGCTAGCTATGTTTATGTATATATAAGATCATCCCATGCTCTATCTCTTTATTGGAAACTATCTCACTCTATCTATGTTGCATCCTGCTCTGATTGAGTTGTCACTCGGCATGTGTAGAGACTCTCTCTAAAATATTCTAATCCTAGACCTAATACATAGCATCTCACTCCACATGAGTGGTATCTCTCTCACCATCCAAATGTATCTGTGTTTGTAGTATCCTGGCCACCTCTTCTCTAAGTCTAGAAATCCCACCATGATAAATATTGATCCAACCATTGACTAAAGATAAGTGATGTCCCTAATTATCTAATCATCCATGTAAACCTATTATCATAGTCTCTTCGGTGATGATCTCCCAACTCAACCTATCAATCGTAGCCAAAGAATTAGAAGATATATCTAGTCTAGAGGGGCCTACCTATCCTATGTCTATTATCATTTATATCATATCATCTAAACCCCCCATATCTAGCTCTACCATCTTCTCATCTCCCTCCTCTACCTCCACCTCCTTTACTACATACTCCACCTCAATATCCTCATCTCCCTCCTCCTTCAAGCTAGACTCTACCACTATCCCTATAGGGATCACTCACCAAACCTATAGTGGTATATATGCATAAACTACCTAAGTTCCATATCCCTAATCTCCACCTAGTGGAGTATTCAATCTCATTGGTCAATGTTCTGCCCACCATGATGCATATGCCTTAATAACACCTAAATCTAATGGCCCTCCCATATAAACCTAGACTACATGTTGCATCTACCCAATTCTCATACCCACCTCAATCATGTCAAGGGCAAGTCCCCATTATCCTCTCTCTAACTTTGTGTACAAATCAATAAGGTCCTACTAGAACATCCTATTGTATCATATCAAGCATGTAGTGCTCTATGGAATAATCCTACTGAGAAATGATGTATCACACAGTGGTCATGTATAACATGTACTCTATGTCCTCTGATCACTAAGCTTACATCTCTAAGTATGGCCTCTATGTCAAGTTTGGAGTTATCATCTTGTCTATCACATGTCTATAGTATATGATCTCCCTTTTATGGCTCCTGTATCTGTGACCCACCTAGTACCATCCATATGTTATAGGATCCTCAGGTCCTATCTACTAACATCACCCATAGGTTACTCAATCAAGATATAACCCATGCCTAAATCTAGAGCAATGTAGAGGGACCAATACTCCATCTTCCCCAGTATACCACACAATTTAAATCATGATATAACTATGTTATAATCATTGGGCCCCATATAAATATCATTGTATCTACTAGCATATATCTCACAATAACTCCTAAGCCAATGTGGAGAAATTGACTGCTCTTATCATGCAACATAATGCCCCTAAAAACAACCATGAGCACTACCATATATCTATCCAAAATATGTATTACTAGAACATCTACATCCATGACTCCTCGTGTTATGTCCATCACAAGCTCAATCTCATGAATGTCAATATATCCATTCCAAACCATCTCAATAGTAGTGGGGTTTATCAAGTCCTCCAATGTCATTTGTCTATGAGCTATAGTAAGCCAATATAAAGGATGTCCTCTGATGGGTACACATAAAATCTTATAGACATCCTTTAAAGTAATAGTCACCTCACCTATCATCAACTAAAATGTATAAATGTTAGATCTCCATCTTTCCACTAGGGCACTAAGTAGTTCATGATTCACATGAATAGTAAGCATCTTTACTACATGTAAGAGGCCAATTGTATCAAAGTAGCCAGCATATCATTTATCCACATAGTTGTCTAGTAAAGGATATGTGATCACCTCTCACATTTTATTAACATGTCCACTCAAACTTGCAAATCCAATCAAAAGTCATCCACATCAATTCTTTGGCATTAATTCAATCAAATTTATAATTACTAATCACATCTATTTTTAAAATGCAATCATTTCATTTTATCGTATCATTCCTTGACACTCATCTTCTCTTTCTATCTCTTTTCATCTGTGCAATTAGAATTATCTCACCTTTTTTAGGTGAATTAACCATTTAGTAGGCCTATTTCACTATGTTAATGATGAATTCATTGTTAAACATGATTTTTGACCATTTCACCATTTACATTATGATTTACACATTTTTTTTACTAGTTCATTATTTACTAGACCATTTCATTGTTCTAGAAGTCCATTTCATCAATTAATGAATTTGACTTTATATTGTTCAATTTCACCATTTTTCTTGGCCATTTCACATTTTCCAAATTCAATTTCGTCATTTAGGGTGGTAAAGACCACTTAATGGTTTCATCATTTAGGCAAACCAATTCATTTTTTGAATGGACCAAATCATCATTTTTATAAAATCATTCTATGCCATTTCATATTTTTACAAATTTGCCATTTATGAGAGTCAATTTGTCATTATTTTTTATGAATTTGCATTTATTCTGACCAATTCATTATTTTTTATGATGAATTTGCTAATTGTGTGGTCAACTTTGCCATTTTGAAAATGGTGAATTCATAATTTTTCATACTTCAACATGTAATAAATAAACTTAAATGCTAAATTCAAAATAAAAAATGTATGTACCAATTGTCTTGTACCTCATGGTCATCTGTACTCTCTAACATGGTTTGGAAGTGCCCTTGGTCATGGTTTACAATCCATTTTCTCCAGGTCACTCTTGCACAAATTTTCCAAGATAAATTTTTAAATGATAGGCTGAAAATGAACCAATTCCCCCCTAGGTAGAATCTATAACCTTTTATTTCAAAAATAATTCCCCCATGCACTATTTTCCTTCCCTAAGAGGCTCATTTTTAGCCCTGATGTCCATTTTTCTTCCTGTTTTCACCAACATTTCATGTTTTTATCCTCTTCCATCATTTTTACATTATTATTTCATATTTTCATAGGTTCACTCATCCAAAAAAAATTATGACTCTCCCCTCAAGGGGGCATTAAGGTTTATCAAGCATTATTTTGGGACTTATTTTGAACCCATTTGCTAGTACATTTAGCAAGGTTGTTAGATTTAACATCCGTTAAATTTTTTCTATGATCATTTTAATCTTTTTTGTTAGTATTCGATAAAATATTATTTCATCTACATATTGCAAAGCCTTATCAAATATGGCTAAATGTAGACACTTCATTATTACCACCTCTGTGTCAAAATTGTAAAAGGGGAATGATTTCTCACAATTGCACATGAACTAGTCTAATGTCATATGTTTAGCCTAAAATCATTTGTTTATCTAAAAAATGAATTTGAATTCACCTCGATGCATTCCTAGGCGGGATAATTCATCACGTTACATCTGTTTAATTATAAAACTGGTCATATTCTTTGGGCAATTCATCTTCTCGAGTCAATTCAATAAATCCACCTTTTCTTTGATCAATTCACTAATCCCCCTTCTCTGTTCAATTAATCTATTCCTCAAATCAATCTCTTAATAAATTACACACATTGTATTAATTGAATGGATCTTTGATCAATTTAATTAATCACTCTTCTAATTATAATCCATACAAATATAATTATAATTTCCTTCCAATTATTAATTCTTATTTTATCTCCCTCCAAAAAACATCTTCATGTAAAAAGGAATCTTGAGATCTTAAGAATTTACCCATGCAATCACCCCAATTATTCAAAGAATCAGTAAAATGGGATTTTTCTTCACCCTTCATCTTGGAAACAAGATGAAGGACTCACATTGATCATCCATGTGCTTTGTTGGAGAGGATTCTCAACCCTTCATCTTGGAAACAAGATAAAGGGCTCACATTCATCCTTTTTTGTTATCTTCAAGAGCCATTATTCACACTTCATCTTGAGCAACATGAAGGGTTCACATTAGTGATCCTTGTGCATAATTGAGGAATCATTTACAACCATTCATATTGGAAACAAGATGAAGGGTCCTTATTGATCCTAAATTATTTAAATAGACCTCTTCACAATGCCATTTTACATGTTCAAGAGTTATAGCAAAGCCCTAGCATTTTATCACACTAATGTATTTATCAACATTTCTATTCTTGATCAAATTCACTAGTCCATAGCTTCAAAGGAGATGTTTAAACATGAAATGGCATTGATAAAGACCTCTTGATGCTACATCCAAGAAATGGCATTGATAAAGACCTATTGACGCTACATCCAATCCACATCACAATAAAGATGAGTTCCAATGAAGGTTTGTATTGTGTTTGATTGAATATTATTATTGTTATTTTAATATTCATTTGTTAAAGAGGTCTTAAGCTCAAGTATACTTCATTTGCTTTGTCTTTGACTAACTTAGCTTAGTTTGTGAAAATATGCTTGTGAATAATCTTAATGACATTATTTCCTTCAACCTACTGATGGAGGACAAATTATGGTAGCTTTATAGAAGCTAACCCTTATAGATAAAGAGATGGTGAGAGAGACTCTTAGCCAAAGTGCCAGAGCAGATTGGATGCCAAGGTGTGTCAATTCAGAGGAGGGAATTAAGAAAAGTCTATCTACCCTGACCACCACATGACCACAATTTGATCCAGACACATAACTTTGCCAATAGAACAATAATTGGTGGAAACAGTGGAGAATTTCATTATCCATGCAAGATCCATAGTGGATAAAAGCCTCATAAAATTGGGGGCTAGAGAAAAGTATAAGGAGGACTTGGTAGGGACACTTTTAGGATAAAATCAATCCAATAGAACATAGTATAAAGAACAAGTAAGGAAGATGAAGGAAAAACTAGAAGATGCATCCACCTATTTTTCTTTCTCACTCAGTTGGAATTTATGGACAAATGATAAAAAAAACTAAGTTGGAGGAAATGGAAAAATATTTGAGTGCAACCTATACTAGCTTTGGGCCTCAATGCATACCTTATACAACAAAATAGGTGAAGATGATATCCTTTCATGAGTGGTATAAGGATAAACAAAGAGAGTGGATATCCATATATGAGGAAATGGAGAACTATGGCGATTAATTGAGCAACCAAATGGAGAAAATAGAGGTTCAAATAAAGACACATGCATATTATCTAGACTTACTAGAAAAAGCTCCAGTCCAGAATGACATAGTCATGACAACAAAAGAGAACATGGCCATAGAGAGCATGATTATGGAGGCAAAGAAAATTATTTTGGATTGTGAGAATTTTTATAAGACTATGGTGAACAAGTATGAGCAACATATTCCCAAAGAAATGGCATCAACTCCATAATATCAAGTAGTTTACTTTAGCAATCCTAAAATTTTTGTTACACTTAGGTGAGTTGAGGAATTATTGGTACCTATTAAAAAATTGGATTTGTCTTGAGGATGAGACAAAGATATAAAAGTCAAGCAAATGTTATCAATATTTTATATTAGCTAAGGACCAAACCACATGTACTGCAAAGTTGATTCCCTTACCACAATAGCATAACACTTCTCCAGGTTGACATAATAAAGGATTCTATTGACTGGATGTTGCAATAAGAAAGAAGGCTTTACAGAGATAAAAGATCACTTAATTAGAAAAATTTCATGTATCACATATTCATGACCATTGAGTTTTGTTGTATTGGCTAGGTATTTATATTGTAACATTATAACAATTGATGGGAGATAAAATGTAGTTGAGAAAAGCATAAGGTGAATAGAGTAAAGAGTATATGAACAATTGTATTTGATGGTTATGATAAATATACATAAAATAGAAAAGGAGGAGTAAGAAATATTATGTTTTGTGTAATGTGAATGAGTTACAATGAATATAGGCACTACTTTTTGAAGTGAATGTTAAGGATTCTAATCAATACTAACCTTTATGGTACATTAGTCTAACTAAAGTTATCCACTTTCAACATAAAACTATTTGTAGCCATCCACTTCACATTTTATGTCAATAGCCTTCTATCTGAGACTGATTAACTTATACAACTAAAATCCTGGGATCATTTTTGGTGACTAATTGAGTGATGCCTTACCCTCATACCATTTTAGTAGGATTTATTTCCAAATCAAATTATTGCAACTTGGCCATCTATTTGCCTCTATGTACTCCAAGTTTATTATATCCAAATATAAGCTTGATCACTAGTTCTGATATAATGGCATGCACTTTGTTGCACAATATATAATGTTTGAATTATTTATTGCTTTAATAAAGGTGTATTATGAGGAATAATTATTGACCATCAAATCAAGAAGAAGATTTGAATTATTTTTTGGAGGCATATATGTGGTGAAGGGATATTTTTTTAATTCTTAATTCTCAGGTTATAATTATTCCTTTGAAACTATTATAAATCATGGATCTCATTTATTTTTAGGTTCATTCTCATTCTCACCTAGAAATCATAAGTCTCAAACAACATTGCAGTACTAGAAGAAGTGGGTGCACTAGATGTATTGGATGAACTAGGTTAATTTGGAATGATTTTATACCCTTACATCTCCATCTATAAGATTTCAAAGGCACTAAAAAATCCAAAGTAGTATAACTCGCCATGTTGTGCAATATTGTGTACCCTACACCAATTGGTCAAAGCTACCTCACATATGTTCATCTTAGGAAACTTATTGGGTGATGGATCAGGATTATTGTTTGCTCTATTGAATTCCCCATTATACCTTTATAAGACAAAATTATGATTAGATGTCTCACCTACCATGTTTATCATGCATTTTTATAGGCTAAAAAACTCATTTCTAAGCTTATGAAACATGTGTTCAATTACATCTAATGTTTGTGTGGCTATGGTGTTTACTAATACTAAGGCTTGATTTTGACCATGTTTATTAGGCATAAAGGTGAAATTGTTGAGAAATCCTACACAAGCCAAAGACAATGGGTCAAAGACCTGGTTAGGATTAGTGTCCATATTATTTTGATTAGCATTTAGAATGGTCTTTAAAGCTAAGAAATCCATATTGACATTGGGTATGGATATGGATTGAAGCCCTTGAGGATTCAATTGATGATCTATGTTAATGACTTCAATATATGCATTTGAAAGAGTGTTGATATTCTAGGCTCTATGCAAAAACATAACAATCATTGAATTTATGGCATTCTTATACATTTCTAAATCTAATCGATCATTAAGCCTATACAAGGTGTCAATTTGACTATACATATTTTGGAATCTTGCATTAAAGGCTTTAATAGGTTCATTTAGCTCCTTTATCATAATAGTAAAATATAGATGCACCATGCTTGGGCCATGACTTGCCTAAAGTGTGCAACAACTATGTCACTACATTGGTCCCATGTAGTTATCAAATTTTCTAGAATATTTAGGAACCAATTGTATGTAACATCTTGTAAGGTGAAAGGGAAAAGTATGCATGTTACATCCTCATGAACTACATATAACAATCTCAAATAAGCTTTGAAAACTTTTATATGTTCCTTTATTGTCCGTATTCCAAAGGGTGTGAACAAAGGTAAGAATTTCTTAGAATTCCTAGCTAAGTCATGGGTTGCACTTGAGACATTATGGCAGAACTAACTAGGTAATTCATGGTGAAAAATGAAGATAAATTTATTTGGACTGGGGAGCTTGGTTGAGTTCATGATACCCTAGATACTCCTCTATTTGACCTTGATCTTTAATGAACCTATAAAGGTAATAATATTAATATACTAGAATCTGAGGTTGACCATGTTAACCTTTGATGGTGTATCCAATGTATGAAGACTCAATTGAAATCAATAATCGAATGTTATGGCCCTCCTTCTAGTGTTAATTAATAACATGTTGATGTGGGTTTTACACACATCCTCGGATCCTTAGGGGTAAATATCTTCTCATTTTAAGACTTGTGACTAATCACTCCAAGGCACAAGTTGCAAGTATTCACTTTTGTAAATAACCACGTAGTTGAATAGTAGTGGAGCACAATGGTTATGTTACCTAGGATGGTTCAAATATGAATAAACTTCCAACCTACTAGCTATAAGATAAAATTAGTTAGCCTACAATGGATTATACACATATGATCTAGGTTAAGGTGGATTATATCAAAATAAATAAAAAGGGAAAGTAGGGTAGGGTAAAAAATAAGTTGTTCTATGGCGAGTTTGAAGAACAGTCCCTCTCAAGTTTACTAGCTATATGAAATTGAGCACCTGTAATTTACCAATGTTAATTATATCCTAACTAGAGACACAAAGCATAACAAACACAATATTGAGTCCGAGGAGAAAAACAATTACATAGTAACTCTATGACAACAATCCAAAAGATTTTGTTAACAAAGAATTGCTAAACCATAATCAAATTATAAGATAAGATGAAGAAATATGGACAATAATCATAAAGCTAGTTAGAATAATATACACTCCAAATCTAACCTCTATAGTAACATATGTATCAATCCACATGACATCATCAACTTAGTATAAATTCTTTAAAGAAACCATGAATTAGAAGAAAACAAAACAATACAAACTTACAAAAAATATTGAAACTTTATTGCTTGCATTAACTTACTGAAATTCTCCTCCTTTACAATGAACAATGACATGCATATATAGGCTTTGGATGGGCATTGCCTGATCTTCAAAGCTCATTGCATGTACAAAGGCTAAATAAAATAGTCTATTCTAAAACAAAATATTTTACGTAAAATCTAAATAAAGTTAGGCTATGCTAATCTAAGCAAAAATTGAAGCTACCTATAAATTTGGAGGAAAGTTAAGATATTATTTTCACTATCTGAGACCATTAAAGCCCATCCTTTGTCTATATTTAGATCAATTTTGGTTATGATCGACCATTAAAGGTGTTAGCATGTTTTATCCATGTAACTACAACTTTGAATTTTTGAAATTCATCATGCTACACATTTTGTATGTCCTTCTGCATGGAATTTCGATGTTGGAAAAATTATAAATTCAATAAATTGTCACAACTTGTGATAGTTTGATAGATGCAGACAACTGTCAATTTTAATATTACATTTATGGATTAACATGGCCTATTTGGTCATGTATGATTGATAATTGGACATTATTGTGCCTTCGTTTTGCATATGGATGGAGGTCATAAAGATGCCTAGTCAACCTTTTGTGACCAATGTGGCCCTTTATAATTATTGGTGTTGTGTAGAGTCATATCTTGCAAATGCTTGTGAGCTTTCCACATGATTTATGTTATGTCATTCATAGTTTTACTTATGATAAGTGGTATTATTTCACATCGTCATGAATTTTTGTTGAGTGTTTGAATGTGAACCCCCTACCTTGGGAAAATGCAAGATGATGAAAAGTGCCATAATTTGATTTAGTCTCATTCTTTTTTACTGGAACTCCATGTCACATGGCACCATTTCACATAGTCGATAAATTATTTCAAATATTTAAAATTTCAACCTTCTTGTCCATGTGAGAATGTAGAATTATGATAAGTGGCATCTTCAGAATGTTGCATGTTTGACACTCATGTCACTTTTTCTATTATCTATGTTATGTGGTGTTATATTACATAGTTACAACTTATTTATGTGATATTTGAACACCATGTCTCTTACTATTTTAGGAATGCAAAAATGTGACAAGTAGTTGGATCGGATTTAATCGCATATCAATTTGGTTATGCTATTTCTTTTTAATGATCAAATCTTTGTGACTTTGTAAAAATATGACATGTGGCATAGTGTGAAGGGGTCAAAAGGATTTGTTAGAGGCTATGCATTGTGAATCTTTGTGATTAAAACATGTCACATGTTATGATTGGGCCACAGACCTACAACCTAAAATATTCCACTTAAATTATTGTGCTCAATACATCATGAGGATGAGAATGAATATGATGATGCCACATGGAGCGATCAGAGTGACTCATATACCCCCAGACTAGAATACTTTATTAAAAATGTTGTGAAGATACAAGGATGCATAATGTTGACAAGTGGCACATTTGAATAAATTATAGACCTAAAAATAATCAAACTCCACTGGTCTTGCGAGGCTATGAATAATATACACTTGGCATGCCTCAGATGACTTGGGATTGCTAAGATGAATAACTTTAGCTATGAAGGAAAAAACACATGAGTAAATATAACATGACCAAATGAAAACTTGATGCATAGATCTAGTTGTCCTTAGACATAGTACATATATTATAAAATTGTGATGGGATCGGAGTGGTTGTGAAGCTATGAAGCTGTCAAACATTGATGTGTGGATCCTTATAGGCCAAAAATTATGAATAGTGAAACTTGGTTGCGAATGTATGTGATGGATTGTGACTGACATGCTTGCAATCGACACATGGCATGGATCAAACATTACAAGTTTGAAATAACCTTATGTGGGTAGGATTATATAAAATTAGGCCAAGTGGAATGTTTTTTCAGCCCAAAAAACCCAATGGGTAGAGTCAATTGCGATAGAATGCAATTGGGTATAAATACAAGTGAATAAGTGTGAATACAATGCTAATAAGCTTTGGAACCTCCATGTTGAACAAACAAACTAATATCAACTATTTTAAATAATATTTTAATAAATATAAGATGTGCTAAAAAGTCACCAATGAGGCATTCTTTGCTTTTGATCTGAGTATAAAATGACTTGATATCTACAAATGAAATCTTTCAATCGACGCATATGAGTCCTACATCTAAAGCACATAAAACATTATATTCAAAGTCAATGGAGGAAATAAAAATCATGATTTAATATATTAACTTCAAATTAAATGTGAAATATCAAAAAAATTCATGAATCCAATCCCCATAAACATGCTCTTGCTAAGAGAAATGCATACATATCAAGGGAGTCTCCATTTCAAATTAAATGGGGGTGTGTTGGTCATAACATATATCATTATCCAAAACTAGGAATGATTATGCGTTGCAAGATATATAACATCATCATCATAGTTAACATGACCATGCAAGTGTCACATAATTTAGTAGACATAGTAACTTTTGGACTTTGTTGTATGTCCAAAGAATGCATTTGTGTTCATTGTTCAACATGCACTTAAGCTTTCTATAGAACCATCTTAGGATGTTATGGAGTAGGTAACATCTACGAGACTTGAATAAATTATTAATGTAACATGCCTTGAAAAAATTATCTTTGAGGAAGATCAATTACCTTTCTCTAATTATCCTTTGTAGGATGAACCTTTACAGGTTGTATTATAGGTTATTGTAGAAAAGCAGAGCAATTGTCTTCGGTTGAATGAGTTACTCATACGAAATACTTGGAACTATAACCAATTGATAGATATAGAAATACTTCAAGCATATATGTACTAAAGATGGGGTTTCACATATTTTATGTATCCATGGACATCCCAATAACATGTTGAATGCACCAATATTAGGTAAAACTAAGAACCAAGTAGCAATAACTACATGACCTACCATAAGTGGTAACACAAATCCTCAAGAGGGTATTTTCATTTCCTAAAGGAACATTTTATCATAGTAGTCATGCTAATAAATTCTCTATATGTGTACCCAAGGATAATAAGTAATGTCATAGTGCATATATTTTTAGTTGACCCATTATTGGCCATAACATTATGTATAGGACATGAGTGAATAAAAATGTGTATGAATAAAGGTGCATTGGTAGAATCATCCTCAATAATTTCATGGTCATCAAATTTGATTTTAGGTTATTGAACTTGTGTATCTTTAAATGTACCAATAAGACCATCTATAGGATGAGCCTTATCATTTCTAGAAGCATAAGAAGTCAAAGGAAGATGCACATAAAAATTCACACATACCTTAGGATTAGTCTTTGTTTCTTGTGCCTCATATTTTAGAAATGGATGTAAAAATATCTGAAACTTTGCATCATCTTGGGAAATTGAATCTTCCTCAAGTATATTAACATCATTTATCTTGATAGAGTTATTTTTACTTGATTTTTTTATTTCTAAGTCTCAAACCATAGCATTTATTAGTATAATGTCTTGCGCATCTATGGAAATGACAATATACATTGATATCAAACCCATTAGGTTATGTCATTATCATTTCAACCTCCATTGGTGGAGGGAGAGATATGATATTACATTTGAGTAGTTTTTGTAACATCTTATGAGGAGGTTTTGATAATCATGTAAATTTCCTTCTCTAAGGAATGGAAATGACAAACCTATTAGTAGGTTATGAAACCAAATTAATTGTTGTTTTAGCCTTATTACTACTATTATTAGCCTTTGGATTTTAAAGTTGGTTTATTTTTAAACTTGACACTAGAATATGTACGAGGGTTAGTCCCCTTCTTCAGCTTATTTATGGCAATTAGCTTAACCTAATGATTTTTAATCATGTGACACATGTCATCAAAATATTGAAAGCATTTGAACAATATAGACTTATGGATAGGCACAAGAGCATTACTTGAATATGTATTGTAAATTTTTATTATACATAGGATTGTACATTTTTGAGAACATAGTCTTATAATGAAGAACAATATCAATAACGGGCTCATTAGCTCCTTACTTGAGTTTTGCAATTAGAACATAGGAGACCTTCTCACCAATATTTATAAAAAGGTGAGTTAGGAATTGGCTAGCTAAAGGATTGAAAACGTTTATCAATTGGAGAAGAATGTCATAAAACCATGGCAAGATGTAGTCCTTAAGGTTATTAGGAAAAAACTTGGTTAATAACTCATCGTTAGATGCATAATTAAAAAATATTGTGTGGAAGGCTCTCAAATGTCATTTTAGATTACCTTTACTAGCAAATGGTGTAGGTTTAGGTACAAAAAATAATATAGGTAAAGGATAATTATAAATATCTAGGGCCAAATTATTATGTAATAATGCTTAAGAGTTTGTCAAATGACCTACTCCATGAGATCCTTGTTCCATTTGGAAAATCATGGCTTAAAGATCAAGAAGAGTTTGTATAAGCTCATGAGTAGTAGGCATAGGAGATTGATTAGCAATGGGTAGTATCACGTGAGTAGAAATCCCAAAAGGCATACAAGTATGTTACATATCATTAATTGTATAAATATGAGGATTACCTTGTGTTCCTCCCACACCAAGTGTAGGCATCACTTTTGAATCCAAAGGTGTAAACACATGAATTGTAGTAATATGAATTAAATTTTGAAAACCTATTATAGAATACATGCCCTTAAAAGATGGATAGGTATCAATCTAAATTTTAGCATTTTGTTCCTAAAATGGGGGTTCATTAGCAAGTTTTTTCTTTTCGTCTCTAACTACATGTAACACTACATCAACCATATATGGATTCATTTTAAGATATTGTATAAGTTCATGTTGATCTATATCATCAAATTGATCATGAAAGTCAGTTTAATCACTTATTTTATGAGCATACACATTAATTGTATCTTCAATTGTTATTATGTGTGAATAAAAGGAAATAAAAAATTAGATCTAAAATTTGAACCCTAATAGAGGATAAATATGAAACCCTAACCGAATATGAAACCCTAAGGTAGAATAGACATAGGATTTTTTTCTCATTTCAATAATCGAGTTCACCAAATTATTTTACTTATTTTGTGATTAATGTGATTTAAATAGAGTGAACATGGAAATTTTTAGATTATGTAAAACATGGTAATAATAATACAAATATGAATGTAAAAGGGTAGATTAATATTGTACTTAGATTATTTGTAATTGACAAAATAAGATGGAATAAAGTTACTTAGCTTATTATGATATTCATTTTCTCATTTTTTTTGTTATTGATTCTGATTTTTTATGTGTCTACCTTGTAATTGATTAGATTAGGGAACAAGAGCTAAAACCCTGCTCAAACACTATTGGTAAAACCCTTTTACATTCATATTTATGATTTAAATAGAGTGAACATGGAAATTTTTAGATTATGCAAAACATGGTAATAATAATACAAATATGAATGTAAAAGGGTAGATTAATAGTGTACTTAGATTATTTGTAATTGACAAAATAAGATGGAATAAAGGTACTTAGCTTATTATGATATTCATTTCATCACTTTTTTATCATTGATTCTGATTTTTTATGTGTCTACCTTGTAGTTGATTAGATTAGGGAATAAGAGCTAAAACCCTATTCAGAAACTATTGGTGAAACTAATATCCTGGCAATGATTGGTATTGTCTAGGCTCTACTAATATTATCCTTGTTGACTATGTAAGTTTATTTTACCTCAAACTCTTATGCATGTGCCTGTAGATGTTTATTTTGTGTGTGTTTGCCTTTAGTCTTGTGTTATGATCCATGTTTTATTTCTCTCTACTTTGAAACCCTAATCACACTTTCAACCACAAGTTTACCATGAAAAAAGGATTAATATATTGGCCTAGACAACACCAACCACTCATCGTGGGTGATTGGGTGTTTCCTACAATTCAATACTCTGAAGAGAGATCAAACCTCATGTAATATCCCATTTAGGTATGTGCATGTGCAACATTGTGATTAATCTATAATGCAATATAATTTTTGGTTTTCAACATTTGGAACCATGCAACTTTGACTTGCTTGTGTATTCAAACTTGACTTTATGGATACTTTTCTTAAAGATATTTAGATATGTATTCCCTATATGATAATGTTTCAATAGAGTGATATTTTATTTATCAAGTATGTTAAGACTTGCCAAGATGGGTATAACATTAGGATTGATTTGTATTTATAGATGACTTTTTGATATTTATTGTTATGACTGACCCATGAAACCTACTTGGGTTGACATAATGGAGATTTCAAAATTTGAAAAATAGTTGTTGAGTGTTCTTGGACCTATAGAAAGAGGTAGTTGTTGTAAACTCCAATTGTATGACTATTACTTGTACTATCCTAGGAGTGAAAACTAGTGATCTGAGATATGACAACAATCTGCTCAAGATTTTGGAAGGTTCTTACACATACTAGGATGATCATGAATATA
This sequence comes from Torreya grandis, assembly GCA_037957365.1. NCBI lineage: Eukaryota > Viridiplantae > Streptophyta > Pinopsida > Cupressales > Taxaceae > Torreya > Torreya grandis. Next base: position 2,123,971 of record JARHVA010001029.1, on the reverse strand, counting down.
TGTATCTAGTAAATTGGGTTGGCCAAGACAATAATGGGGTAAATAGATAGAGAAAACAAGATTTAGATGTCTACACAATGGCCAAGTATGTCAAAACATGTCAAAGTTGATGTTTTCAAGTGTTTAATACCAAATTTAGTTGTTTATAATAGTCATATACCTATATTAGGAGTTGTGATCCTTTGTAGATGATATATTATTTTATGTAGCACCATAGTCTTGTACACTTGGAAAACTCAAACCTTGGTTGTTCCTCTTAGTTATACACATGCCTTGCTTCCGCAAGCCTTGCATCTAATCTATCTTATGCCCCTTGGCCTATATCTTCATTTGACCAACCTTATATTGATGACACAAACATCCCATATTACCCAAAATGCTTAGAATATACATATTTTATTCCTTTGTAAGCTCTAAGCATGTGCTTATTCTCCTTCTCCCTGAACACTAACATCTAAGATAGACATTAGTGTCGATGTTATTGTCTTGCCCTGATGCAAGTGTTCCCACAAGTCATCCAATTTTCAAATGAAACATATTACAATGATCAACCTAAGTGATTTAATGGAAATCATCTCTTGATAAGATTGGTATAAATACAATATCAACCCCCATTCATTCACCACCTACCAATCAGACCAAAGGATCACTCAATAAATACTCAAGAAGCACTCGAGTCACCAAAAACATTCCTATTCTACCCTATTATGTTATTAGTCAAAGGAACAACCCAATTATAGGTCTAAAGTACTAAAAGATCAATCATAAGGTCATATTTGCCAAGTTATAATTTAGGTCACTATTGTCTTTGATTTACACACAAGCCAACACATAGGGGAAAACTATATGAGTTTGAGGCCCTCTTCTAGAGTATTGGCTATGTAGGCAATAACTTTTGATAGTGGGGTCAACTTGACACTATGTGCCCACTAACCCATTTTACTTTAAGGTCATATTGAAGATGGAAAGCTAGAGTTTTTTCATTTCATCAGGAACAATAGTCCATGACCCAGATCTAAATGCACTAGAGTAAAGGTAAAGCCAAACCCATAAGCAACCAGGTGGTTGCATCCTATTTGAGAAAAACATTTATATAAAACACTAGTGTTGAACTCAGACACTGGAATTGATGTAACCATCCCAAGTTGATATAGCTTTCTAGAGAGCCAGAGGCAATAGATCTAGAATCTGACAATTGATCTAGGACTATCTTCTTACTTGATTTTTACTTGTACCAGATCCATCACTACATTAACATCAAAACTAGATAAGTACTCTCTTTTATGTCATTTATATATCTAGCATAGTTGTACTTTCTATTAATAGACTATATTTGTTTTATAAATTAATCATATGGTATATATATGTTTAACACATTAATTGGCCTCTTGTAGTTCCGATATTCACATTTGTGCCCTATCATTTCTATATCCTTAACCTTATCTACCCTAGTAGGATTCCTTTATCTAAATTAGGTTTAAACATTTGGGATGACCTTGGATACATGCTCTTCGATTAGTACCTTCTATAGTGCATGGGTGTATTAAGTATGTTCATGCCAATTAGGTAATTAAGCTTTTAGTATTCTATATGAACATCCTCTTAAACAAGAGAAACCTATACATGGGCAGTTAATTATCAAGCATGTTAATGATAATCCACTACAAAAGGGTAAGCAATAAGTAATCCCCTTTACTAGATAATCAATACTCAAGAAACCTTTACATCATAGATAGACATTGGGTTCTATGAAATCTTCATCTTATATACACCATATTCAGATATTCAAATCACCTAAACATGTTCTTAATATTGTTATTCCAAAGAAACCATGTAGTGTATAGAGATGGGTTCCAAGAACCCCTACTCCTTTTATTAGTACTTCATGACCCTAGATTCCTATTATATATGCACCGAACATCATAGATACTGTAGTAACAAATATTTCACATATACATGCTCCTTGGTAGTACCACTGGTTTCTCACACTAGGTTTTGAATGGGGAGATATCTATGATAATATTTTAGATGAGTTCGTAGGATGATCTTGTCCCTCCAAAAGTACCAAAAAAATAAAAAAAATATGCAAAAATCCAAAAACATTTTTGGCACCTACTTTTTTGGCTCCTTGGCATCTATGTGTTAGTATCATGTTGAGGGCTAGCATATCATTTACTCCTACATACACATACACAAGCATACATAGATAAATAATACACTTATGGTGTTGGGATTTACCTCTAATCTTGTCATTAGGACATTGGGGGCATCCATATTCTATAATATTGATACACATAGGTTATATAATCTAATGAACACTCTACATTATCATGTTTGAGCTTACATATGTACTTACACATGCCTCTTATCCATCTTATATCTTACACATGGTACTTGATATGTTATGTACTTGACATTTTTTTCTAACAAATTCAATCCATGGGCTACTATGACATGTTTATATTGGTTTCTTATGCTTTTAATTTACACATTTCCTTGAGTGTTTTGCCTTGTTATTGTCTTGTTTGTTTAAGAATTTGAATATGATCCATTGTATGTGGCCCATATGCCTATGTTTTTCCTTATTCGACATTTGAATATGTCTTTTCTTGTTATATGGACATTTGAATATGTCATTCCTTAATTTTATGTACATTTGGCTAAGTCATGTCTATTTGATTTTACGACATTTGAACATGCCCCTTGTTTACAACCTCCCTGGACCATTATCTTCTGACTTGATTTTAAGTACTCTTGTGTGTGTGCTTGTTTGCTTGTTGAGCTTGTAATGTTACTATCTAGACATTGACATGATCCTTATCATGCATCTTAGTCCTACATCTGATCCCATTATTTCTATGCACTTTAATGATACATTTACCTAGACATGTTCCTTCTATATGCTACATGGTTACATTCATAGATTTTATAGTTGTCTTACCTTTTTGAGTGAGGTAACTTATAGGTACTATTTTTCCCTCACCTCAAAGTGGGTAGGAATATTAGTGGAGGCATGCTTGGGAATCATGTTTTCCACACTTTTTATAGTTATTAGATTCAATGGGGGTATGTCATATAAACATGGCTTCCATGCATTCATAGTTTCTAGATTACAGTACGGCCATGCTTTGGAAGCATGTAATCCACATTCATTCAATATTTGATACTCACACTAGTTTTTAGATTCAGTGGGGGCATGTCATATGGACATAGCTTCCACATATTCACAGTTTTTAGATTTAGTGGGGGCATTCTTTGGAAGCATGTTCTTCACATTCATTCAATATGATACTTATAATTCATAGATTTAATGGGGGCATGCTTTGGTAGCATGTTCTCCACACCTATTCAATATTAAACATGTCTAGTTTATAATGGGGACATGTTTTAGAAACATGTCTTCTAAATTGATACTTATATCAGTTTCAGATTTCTCCATATATAGTGGGGGCATGCTTTGGAAGCATGTCCTCCACACTTACACAATTTTTTGAATTGGCCAAAGCACACAATTATATGATTCAAATTCATAGCTATGGTAAAATTATATACATGGTTCCATTATTACACACAATATCAACATGAGACACATATAAGGTGCATATGATATTCAACATGTGCCTAATATTGTAAAATCCAAATCAATCTTAGATTCTAAAATTATTGCACATACTCATACCCCATATACTTTTAAAAACTTTAGCGAGCTAATCTAATCCAATAGTTGGTTCACCTTTTGGTATGGTTGAGGTGATTAAATATCTTGATCTTTCCAAGTTTTTAGTTTGAGATTGATCATCCAAACTCATTAGGTTATAAGTATCATTGGGTTGCATGGTTGAGATAATATCAATTGCTAGGTGGTAAATCAATTTTACTCCAAAATTGTGAGCATGTGCATTCCAATCTCTTTATCTCTCTCTCTCTCTATCTATCTATATCCTTGTATAAATGTACTTTAAAGATTTATCTATATTTATCCTAATCTCAATTTTAGAGATTTACAATGATACATATTTTACAAAAACAACTTGCTAATACGTAAGGTGGTTACATCAACACACTGGTGTACTCCTAAACCTTGTTATTTCAATTTAAATCTATTTCAAATAATTTTAACCCATATTATATGCACTAATTATACACTATAACATGCTATTGGTTGCACGTCAATCACCAGTAAAGCACTCAAATTCCACTCAAGCAAAGATAAAGTGTGCATACACACTCAAATACTTATTGTTTTCCTTTAAACTAGTAATTTCATTCTAAACTAAAGTGGGGTAAATATAGATGATATTTTATGATTATGTATCGCCTCAATCTTGTACACTTGGCAAAATTAGACCTTGGTTGTTCCTCTTAGTTCTACACATGCCTTGCTTTTACAAGCCTTGCATCTAATTTATCTTATTCCCCTTGGCCTATCTCATAGTTTGACCAGACTTATATTGATGACACATACATCCCATATTTCCTAGAATGCTTAAAATATACTTATATTATACCTCTTCAATTTATGAGCCTGTGTTTACTCTCTTCTCCCTAGTCACTAACGTCTAGGACATACGGTAGTGTCGTCGTTACTATCCTACCCCAATGGAAGTGTCCAGTGCCCTCAAATCATCTAATTTTCAAATAAAATGTATTATAATGGTTGGAATATGTGTTATAATGTGAGTTATCTCTTGATATTATTGGTATAAATGCAATATCAACCCTCATTCATTCACTAACTAGCAATCAGATAAAAAGAACACTCAAGAAGCACTTGAATTACTAAAAGCTTTCTTATTCTATCCTATTCTAATATTAGTCAAAGGAATAGCCTAGCTATAGGTCTGAAGTAATAAAAGAGTAGTAATAAGGTCATATTTTCCAAGTTTCAAGATAGGTCACTATTGTATTTACTTTGCACACATTGTATGAATCACACACAAGCTAACATGTAGGGTAGAACTACACAAATATGAGATCTTCTTCTGGAGTATTGGCTATATAGGTAGTATCCTTTGACATCATGTTCATTGAGGGTTAGTTTGAAACTATGTGCCCCTAAACCCATTTTTCCTTAAGGTCATATTGAAGATGAAAAGCTAGGTTTTTGCCATTTCACTAGGAGCAATAGTCCATGACCCAAATCTGAATATACCAAAGCAAAGGTGAAGCCAAACCCAGAAGCATCTAGGTGGTCACATCCTATTTGAGTAGATATTTTATATAGGACACTAACATCAAACTTATACATTAGTGCTGACATAATTATATCAGGCTGACGTAACTGTCTAGAGAGCTAGAGACACTAAATCTAGAATCTGATGATTGATCCAAAATTGTCTTCTTGCCTGCTTTCTACTTGTACTAGATATAGCACTTCATTATCATCAAACCAATTAATTACCCTATTTTATGTCATTTTTATATCTATCATAGGTGTACTTTCCATTAATATCTTATCTCAGTTTTATAAATTAAGCATATGGTACATCTGAGTTTAGCACATTAATTGGCCTATTGTAGATCTGATATTCACCCTTATGCCCTATCATTTATATATCCTTAACCTTATCTACCCAAATAGGTTTTCTCAATCTAAATTAGGGTTAAACATATGGGATGACCTTGGATACACACTATTCAAATTGTACCTCCTACAATGCATGGGTTTATTAAGTACATTCATGCCAATTGGGTAATTACAATTTCCATTATTCCATATGAGTATCCTCTTAAACGAGAGAAATTTATACCCAAGTAATTAATTATCAATCATGTTAAAGCTAATCCATTGCAAAAGGATAATGAACAAGTAATCCCCTTTACTAGGTTGCTAGTACTCTAGAAACCTTTACATCAAAGAAAAATGATGGGTTCCACACAATCCTCATCTTCTATGCACCATATTCAAATATTCAAAGCACTTAAACATGTTCCTACTATTGTTATTCCAAAGAAACCATATAGTATAAATAGATGGTTCTAATAACCCCTATTCCTTCTATTAGTACTTCACGACCCTAGGGTCTTATTATACATATGCCAAGCATCACAAATACTACAGTGACATATATTTCACTTATACATGCTCCTTGGAAATACCATCAATTTCTCGCACCAAGTTTTGAGTGGGGAGATACATATGATCATCCTTTATATGAGTTCATAGGATGATCTTATCTCTCCAAAAATACAAAAAATACGAAAAAAAATCAAAAACTTTTGACACCTACATGTTATAGTGGCTCCTTGGCATCTATGTGTTAGTTCCATGTTGAGTGCTAGCATATCATTTACTAATACATACACATATAAAGGCATACACAGATACATGATACACTTATGGGTGTTGAGATTTCTCTCGACTCACATCACCAAGATGATTAGGGTATCCATATTTTATGATCTTGATACACACATGTTATATAATTCAATGATCACTCTACATTATCATGTTTAAGCTTACATATGTACTTACACATGCCTCTTATACATGATTATATCTTGCACATGGTAATTGATGTCCTATGTACTTGACATTCTTTATTATCACATTTGATCCATGGGCCACTATGACATGTTTATGTTGGTTGCTTATGCTTCTACTTTACACATTTTCTTGAGTGTTTTGCCTTGTTATTGTCTTGCTTGTTCGATATGTTCTATTGTATGCATCCCCTATGCCTATGTTTTGCATTCTTAGACATTTAAATATGTCATTAATTATTGTATGGAAATTTGAATATGTCATTCCTTTCTTTTTTGAACATTTTACTAAGTCATGTCCATTCGATTTTATGATATTTGGACATGCCCCTTGTTTGTGGTATCCTTGGACCATTGTCTTTTGACTTACTTTTAAGTGTTCTTGTGTGTGTGTGTGTTTGTTTGCTTAATGAGCTTGTATTATTACTGTTTAAATGTTTCCGTGATCCTTATCATGGATCTTAGGCCTACATCTAATCACATTAATTCTTTGTGCTTCAATGATACATTTACGTAGACATGTTCCTTATAAATGTTATATGGCTACATTTGCAAATTTTATAGTTGTCTTACCCTTTTGAGGTGAGGCAACTTCCAGGTACCATTTTTGCCTCACCTCAAAGGGGGGAATATTAGTGGGGCATGCTTAAGAAGCATGTTCTCCACACTTTACACAATTATTAACTTCAATGGGGGGATATCATATGGACATGGCTTCCATGCATTCACAATTTTTAGATTACAGTAGGGGCATGCTTTAGAAGCATGTACTCTACATTCATTTAATATTCGATACTTATACCAATTTGTAGATTTAGTGGGGGCATGTCATATGGACATAGATTCCACACATTCATAGTTTTTAGATTCAGTGGGGGCATGCTTTGGAAGCATGTTCTTCACACTCATTCAGTATGGTATTTTTAATTCATAGATTCAGTGGGGGCATGTTTTGGTAACATTTCCTCTACATTGATAATTATATCAGTTTCAAATTTCTCCATATATAGTGGGGTCATGCTTTGGAAGCATGTACTCCACACTTACATAATTTTCTGAATTAGCCAAAGCACATAGTTATATGATTCAGATTCATAGTCGTGGCAAAATTCTATACATGGTACCATTATTACATAGTTTTAACATGAGACATATCGAAGGCACATATGCTATGCAAAATATGCCTAGTATTTTAAAATCCAAATCAATTTGAGATTCCAAAACTATTGCACATAATGATACCCTATAAACTTTCATAGACTTTAGCAAGCCAATCTACTACAATAGTTGGCTCACATTTTGGTATTGTTTAGGTAATTAAATCACACAATCTTAAAAAGTTTTTAGTTTTGGATTGATCATCAAAACTCACCAAGTTATAAGTATCATTAGGTTACATGATTGAGCTAATCTCAACTACCAGGTGGAAACTCATTTTTACTCCAAAGTTGGGGGTATGTGCCATCTCTCTCTCTCTCTCTCTCTCTCTCTCTATATATATATATATATATCCTTGGATATATGCACTTTAAAAATTTACATATATTTATTGTAATATTAGTTACATAGCTTTACAATGATATATATTTTTAAAAAATAACTTGCCAATAGGTAATGTAGTTACATTGACACATAAATGTACTCGTAAACCTTGCTCTTTCAATTTCAATATATTTCGAATAATTTTATCCCAAACTATATGAATTGATTATACACTGTAACATGCTCTTGGTTGCAAGTTAATCACCATTAAATCACTCAAATTCAACTCAAGCAAAGACAAGGTGTGCATACACAACCAAGTACTTATTCCTATCTTTTAAACTAGCAATTTCATTACTAGATTAAATGTGGGGGAAGAAGATCATATCTTGTGATTATGTAGCATCTTAGTCTTGTACACTTGGAAAACTTAGAACTTGGTTATTCCTCTGAGTTATATATATGCCTTTCTTCGATAAGCCATGATCTACTCTATCTTATGTGCTTTGGTCTATCTCTTAGTCTAACCAGCCTTATATTAATGACACAAAAATGCCATTTTACCTAGAATTCTTAAAATTTACTTATTTTATACCTCTACAAGTTATAAGCTTGTGCCTACTCTCCTTCTCCCTAGACACTAAATTTTGGGATAGAAAGTGGCATTGACGTTACTATCTTTCCTGGATGTAAGTGTCTAGTGCCATCGAGTCATCCAATTTTCAAATGAAATGTATTACAATGGTTGACCTAAGTGCTTTAATGTGAGTTATCTCCTGATAGGATTGGTATACATACAATATCAACCCTCATTAATTCACCACATAGAAATCAGACCAAAAGAACACTCAAGAAGCACTTAAATTACCAAAAGTTTTCCTATTCTAATATCAATCAAAGGAAAAACCTAACTACATATCTAAAATACTAAAGGAGTAGTCATAATGTCATATTTTCTAAGTTATAAGTTAGGTCATTATTGTACTTACTTTACACAAATTGCATGATTCACATACAAGCCAACACATAGGGGATAACTACATGAATTTGAGGACCTTCTAGAGTATTGCCTATGTAGGTAGTGACATTTGATAGTGGGGTTATTGCAGGCCAGCTTGACACCTTATGCCCACTAATCCCATTTTTCCCCAAGGTCATATTGAAGATGGAAATATAGGGATTTGCCATTTCACCAGGAGTGACAGTCCATGACCTAGATCTAACTGCACTGGAGTGAAGATAAAGCCAAACCTAGAAACATCCAAGTTATTGCATCTTGTTTGAGTAAATATTTCATACATGACACTAGCATCAAAATTAGACACTAGCATTGATGTAATTGTCCTAGGCTGACACAACTATCTAGAGAGCCAGAGGCACCAAATCTAGAATCTAATGATTGATCTATTGACATGGTGGATTGCACCCTCAGAAGGGAGGATCAAGTATCTTCATCCACGTGACACAATGGAGACATCCCTCTTGCTATGGGTGGCAAACATGAGGCATGAATCTCTAGATTAGGGGCTAGCTCCCCTTGAAGCACCTTGAGACCCTGGATCTCCTACTGCTAATTATGGGGGTGGATGAAAAGGGAGAGAAAATACTAAAAATGGGACCTAAGCTAAGAGGTGATGCACCAAAATAATTGGTTTACTCAGCTTTGGCATACACTTTGAACCATATATAGCAAGCATACACTTCATTCAGGTGAGAAAAACTTCCTTACATCAGTATTTTATTAGGGGGTCCTATGAAGATATAGGGAGGAAGAAACTAGCACAAGAGTTGTTTTAAACAAATTGTTGGGTAGCCCATTCACTTGCCTATACTTGCTCTGGACACTTCCTATGACCTACAAAAAAAAATCACTATGCACTAGATATGCTGGAATAAATTTATGAAAGCATGAAAAGGAAATAACTTAACACAAGATGAAACTATTGACATATGCAAAAGTGCAAGCTCAAATGGAGGTAAAAATGTTTTTTTTATTCAAGGTAAATTCCTTCAGGGCTTTGCCAAATAAGCTAAGAGATCCCCTCTCAAAATGATAAGTTACAATTATATAGAGCAAGATGTTGATAGAACAAGGAAAAGAGACCCATGTTGGAGTCAAACACTTTTGAGAAAAGAGACCATGTTGTATTCTTCAAACTACGTATGGGAGAGCCATGTTGTAGATGTCCAAGCCCTCACCCTTGCTATTCTAGGCCTACAAAAGCATGGGATACTCCTTCTATCAACTAACAAAGCCATCCCCAAGTTAATGTGGTTGGACCATGCTCTCTTCAATGTTGGGTGCAACTAGTTATGCATTAATGGTGAAGCATGAAAACACGGGTTACTCTCCTCTATAGTTCAAAAACCAATCTATTTATTGGTTTTCAATAGATACTATTCCACCAAAATGTATTAATTCCTTTTGTTAAGTGTGCCTATGCCACTTGTCTTATTATGAATGGTCATTGATTCTGCCTTTTGACTTTGTCAAGTTGCTGAAACTGTTCTGAGCTTTGTTTTTTATGCTTTATCTTTACCCATGTTTTGTCTCTTTCTTTTGATTTCTCTTTTGTTTTGGTTCCTTTTCTATTTACTTATCGGGCTTTTGGGCTCTTGATGATCTTCTACTCCTCCTCGGTCCATGGTCTTTATCTTATCTTCTTCTCGCATTTAATCAGGTTTCGGGCTCTTTACCATCTTCTTTTTTGCGGGTTCCTTTTCAACTTGTTTCTTCTTATTTTATTATTGCATGTCTTCTTTCTTTTCTGTCTCTTCCTTGCCTTTATCCTTGCTTGCTTACTCATTGTTTATGGTGGGATTTTCCCTTGACAAGTCCTTTGGACATTTATTTGAAGGATTTCCTTCACTTCTTTGTGGCCTTTGAGCTTTCAACTTTTATGCAAGCAACTATTTCTTTCAGACAAATGTATGAAGGAATTCCTTTAGATATTTGTTTGAAGGAATTCTTCTTTTGAGTTGGTCTTTTTCCTAAAGGGAAGTTTCTTCGAGCCTTTTTTTCCTTCAGACATTTATTCGAATGAAATCTCCTTTTGGCTTGTCTCTTTTCTCAAGGGGCAAGTACCCTTTAGGCCTTTGCCATTTATCTTCCTCTTCAACTGGTTGCCCTCCACAAGGGCCATTTGTGCTTGGAAATACCCTTCAGATATTTGAGAAAGGTCCACTTTTTCATCGCTTGCCCTTCGCAATGGCTTTGTGGCCTCCAAATTTCCCTTTGGGCTTTCTGAATTGGCCTTATTTATTGCTTAACTACCCTCTGCAAGGGCACATACCCTTCAATTTTCCTACAATCAACCCTTCAAAAAAGTGGAAAGAGTCCTCTTTCTTTGCCCAAGTGCCCTTTGAAAAGACACTTACCCTTCAAAACTTTTTTAATTGCCCTACATGCACTCAAAGTACCCTCTAAGGAAATTCTTTGCCTTTATGAGCCACTTAGACTAAATCAAGCCCTTGGAAAGAACTTACTCATAAAGTTCCTTAAGTAAGGCCTCTTGACAAACTTGAAATAAACTTGGTTAAATGAAATAAGGTAAACACTTGGTTTTTTCATGGAATAGATCTGACAGGGAACCTTGATGAATGATTTTTGCCAAAGCATGGATTGAAGACTTGAGCACAAAAGAGGGGGTGCCCATTTTTTACTCTAAATAGCCAAAAAATGGTTAACAAATTGGTGACTCATAGGGAAAGCATGTTTGCTATGCTTGGGAAAACTGGTAACCTTAAAGTCCATTAGGCATGGAGTTAGAATGCATCTTGAGCATGTTAAAACAACCTTGTAAAGACCCTAGAGCCAACAAAGTTTTACCTCAAACAACCAGAAAAATCAACATGCAACAAAGGCTAAAAATAACACACACATGCATAACAACACCTAGGGAAAATAAAATACAACCTAGCAAAAAACAAACTACTATTTACATCTAACCAAATATGCTCTTCTCCCTCCTGGATCAAAGGGAAAACTTCTTAAGTCTCCTTCATGGCAAGAAAACTTATAGTGCCAGACAAGTGGCTAAATGGAATGGAAGCTTGGTGACTTACCATTCTTGCTTGCCACCTTGATTGGCTTGTATCTAAGTGGATTAGGGTCAAACATGTTTCCAACATCTATATATTCACTTTGCCCTTTAAAACTTGATTCATGTTGGCCCCTCATGCTGGTGTATTTCATCAAGAAATCAATGGATGTTAGCTTATCACCATAAGCCTCATTTAGCTCATAGACCCCTTGACATGCACCATGGACTGACTTATTCCCTTCAAATTCATTAAGGAGCCTGTCAAACTAATATTCTGCTTCATTATGGTCTTCTTGAAGAAGGGTGACCAATGTGGTGTTTGGAATGAGATCAGAAACTGCTTGTTCATCCCATGGAACGTCACCTTCTTGCTTGAGGCTCCCTTCTTCAAAGCTTCTATCAAAATGAACATGCCTCTCTTTTTCTTGATCAAAAACAAGAGTCTCTAGATGTTCAAAGACATGCTCCTAAAACTCCTCCATCTCAAGTCCCATGGCATGGTCACTATCCTCATCAAAGCAAAAAGGAAGTTCATCAAACAAAGGGGAAGAGAGCTCACCATGCTGATATTCCTCATCATCCATTGTTGACAAATAAAGTTTGTCAACCTCATCTTTATATTGTTGGAACATCTGCATGTATGCTTGACCCATGTCTTCTCCATCTTTAATGATGTCTTCAAAAGGGGCTTATATGATGATTTCCTCTCCATTATCACTTGAGAGGGCCTCTTGATCAACCACAAACTGGATCCTCTCATCTTTAGTTGCCTCTTCTGAAACAAGTTCCTCCTTGAGAAGGAATGAAGTGGATGGCTGATGGTTAAAATGAAATGATTCTCTTCCTTCCATTTAGATATCACTTCATCCACATCAGACGTTTCTTGATAGCTCTCCAGAAGGGGTATAGATGGGATATGTTTAGACATAGGATCTTCTATTTAGTCTAAACCGTCCATCACACCTTGGCTGAGGAACTTCATTCTGGACTCCAACTCTACAATTTGCTTGGCTATATTCTCTTGGAAGAGTCTTTTTTGGAGATCACATGCATCATTATGATGATTAGGAGCAGCTTCATCTTCTTTAAGGTTTTGGGCAAAACCTTTCTCTTCCTCTTTCATATCCCATGGTTCCATCATTTCTTTCCAACTCATGACCTTGGGACCAGAATTATTCTCTTGAGAAGAGGCAACAACTTCATATTTTCCAAGGCCCTAGACTAGTTAATGATATGCCCTCCTTTAACTTGGGATCTTGGCATCATGCTGAAAGACTTGAGGAGATTGATGAAGACTAGGAAGGATCTGCTCATGCACAAGAAGAGTTGCTTGAAAAGAAATGTGTTGCTTTCCAAGAGATGAAGGATGATTTCCTTCAAAGGAGGATTCATAGTCTAATGAATTGAGAAGGCTAGTTTCCATGGGAGGCTACTCTAATGCTCTTTGGTGCAGAAAAGCTAGATGCAAAGGATTAAGAGCAAGAGTAGATAATGCATCAGATGAGCTAGAAGATTGGATTTGGTGAGCAAGGCCTATTTGGTAGAAAGGATTTGGCATACAAGAGGGGACTTTCTTTTGAGTAAGAAGGGCTTGTTTTGGGATGGGAAAAGGAATGCAAGGTTGATTGCCTTGAATGAATGGACTCTTCCATCTTTCCAGTTCCTCCTTCATGGATTGCAAGGCCTGAGCTTAACTAAACAACCACTCCTCTTTATACATCAACTCTTATTGATATCCATTATACTCCTCCAATTAGTCTATCTCTATCACTTGCTTCTCAATGTCCAACATTATTTCCCTCACACTAAGTGAAGGGCAACTAGGAGAGCTACTTGAGGTGATTCCATGAACAACTTAAGCTTGATCAAAACTATATGAAGGAACACAATGCCCATGCTGCTCAGCAATGGGATTATACATACCAAAAAGTGATTTTTTGATGGCACCAGGACTGCTTAACCAGCTGATTCAACTCAAAGTCATCATTGATGTTGGGTGAAAAGCCTCTAAAGGCTGGTTGGTTGAAGAACACACCAAAATTCTTCAACTCTTTAGACACATAACTTGTCCCACTGGGCATGCCAAAAATTGTTGACGCAATGAATTTCACCCTTTGAAGGGAGGCTCAACTCTCTTCATCCACGTGACACAATGGAGACATCCCTTTTGTTGTGGGTGGTAAACATGAGGGATGAATCTCTAGATTAGAGGCTAGCTCCCCTTGATGCACCTTGAGGCCCTAGATCTCCTACTACAAATTATGGGGGGGGTGAAAAGGGAGAGAAAATACTAAAAATGGGACCTACACTAAGAGGTGATGCACCAAAACAATTGGTCTACTCAACTTTGGCATACACTTTGAACCATGGGAAACAAGCATACACTTCATTCATGTGAGAAAAACTTCCTTGCATCAGTATTTTAGTAGGGGGTCCTATGAAGATACAGGGAGGAAGAATCTAGTACAAGAGGTGTTTTAAACACACTGTTGGGCAGCCCATTCACTTGCCTATACTTGTTTTGGACACTTCTTGTGACCTACAAAAAAATAAAATCACTATGCACTAAATATGTTGGAATAAACTTATGAAAGCATGAAAAGGAAATGACTTAACACAAGATAAAACCATTGACATATGCAAAAGTGCAAGCTCAAATGGAGGTAAAAATACTTTTTTTAAAATTCAAGGTAAATGCCTTCAAGGCTTGACCACACAAGCTAAAAGATCCCCTCTCAAAATGAGAAGTTACAATTATATAGAACTAGATGATGATAGAACAAGGAAAGAAGACCCATGCTAGAGTCAAATACTTCTGAGACAAGAGATCATGTTGCTACTGTATTCTTCAAACTGTGTATGGGAGAGCCATGTTGTAGATGTCCAAGTCACCACCCTTGTTGTCCTAGACCTACAAAAGCATGGGATACTCCTAGCAACTAATAAAGCCATCCCTATGTTGTTATGGCTGGACCATGCTATCTTCAATGTTGGGTGCAACTGGCTATGCATTAATGGTGAAGCATTAAAACATGAGCTGCTCTCCACTATAGTTCAAAAACCAATATATTTATTGGTTTTTGATAGATATTATTCCACCAAAATGTATTAATTCCTTTTGCTGAGTGTGCCTATGCCACTTGTCTTATTCTGAATGGTCATTGATTATGTGTTTTGACTTTGTCAAGTTACTGAAACTATTCTACGCTTTGTCTTTTCCACTTTATCTTTGACCATGTTTTGTCTCTTTCTTTTGATTTCTCTTTTACTTTGGTTCCTTTTCTCTTTACTTATCAGGACTTCGGGCTCTCAGTGATCTTCTACTCCTCTTCCATCCTTGGTCTTTGTCTTGTCTTCTTCCTCCCGTGTTTACTTGAGTTTCGATCTCTTTGCCATCTTCTTTTCTGTGGGTTCCTTTTTCACTTGTTTCTTCTTGTTTTCTTCCTGCCTGTCTTTTTTATTTTCCATCTCTTCCTTGCCTTTGTCGTTGCTCGCTTGCTCATTGTTTACGATGAGATTTTCCCTTGACAAGTCCTTCAGATATTTGTCTAAAGGAATTCCTTCAAGCAAAATATCCAAAGGATTTCCTTCACTTCTTTGTGGCCTTTGAGTTTTCAACTTTTGTATGAGCATCTATTTTCTTTGGACAAATGTCTGAAGGAATTCCTTTGAACATTTGTTCAAAGGAATTCTTCCTTTGCGTTGGTATTTTCCCAAAGGTAAAGTGTCTTTGGGCCTCTCTTTCCTTCAGAAAAATGTCTGAAAGAAATCTCCATTTGGCTTGTCTCTTTTCTTGAAGGGCAAGTTCCCTTCAGGCCTTTACCTTTTGTCTTCCTCTTCGGCTGGCTACCCTCCACAAGGGCCATCTGTGCTCAAAAATACCCTTCAAAGCTTTGTGAAAGTTCCACTCATTCATTGCTTGCCCTCCATAAGGGCACATACCCTTCGATGTTCCTATAATTGACCCTTCAAAAAGGTGGAAAAGAGTCCTCTTTATTTGCCTGAGTGCCCTCTGAAAAGCCACTTACCCTTTGGAACTTTTACAATTGCCCTGCACCCAATCAAAGTGCCCTCTGAGGAAATTCCTTGCCTTTACGAGCCACTTAGACTAAATCGGGTCCTTGGAAACAACTTACTCATAAAGTTCCTTAAGTAAGGCTTCTTGACAAACTTGAAATACACCTGTTAAATGAAATGAGGTAAACACTTGGTTTTTTCATGGAATAGGTCTGACAAGGAACCTCAATAAATGATTTTAGCCAAAACATGGATTGAAGACTTATGCACAAAAGAGGGGGTGCCCATTTTTTATTCTAAATGACCAAAAAATGATCAACATGATCCAAGACTACCTTCTTACCTACTTTTTGCCTATACCAGATCCAATACTACATTAGCATTAGAACCAACTAAGTACTCTCCTTTATGTCATTTATATATCTATCATAATTGTACTTTCCATTAATAACTTATCTTAATTTTATAAATTAAGAATATGGTACATCTGAGTTTAGCAATTAATTGGTCTACTATAAATCTGATATTCACCCTTGAGCCCTATCATTTCTATATCCTCAACCCTATCTACCTAAGTAGGATTTCTCAGTCAAATTTAGGTTTAAACACCCTATATAAGCAAATCTCATTATCATCATATTTGATGGCCTTGACTGTTATCAATCATGTTCGGTGTTTGTTTCATTTAGGAAGCCTTTGATACAAGATGTTTCCTTTCATGGTTTTTTCAACACCAAAACATGATTTAAATATCTACTATGGTTGGATCAACTACATTAATGCATGTTCCATAACCACATGTAGTGTTATTATGTTTTCCTTAATCATGTTTTATTTTGGATCTCTTACTATGTGTCTGATCTTTGTGGTCACCATCTGCTTTAGAGTCATTTTATGAGTGACATATATCATTTTGTCTCACCAAATTCAACATTACAATGGGGTGCATGTGGATAAATGTGTGATTTATCAATTTCTTGGTGGTAAGTTTTTTGTGAATTTACACACTATCTCTAATCAATATTTCATTCAGTTATGTTGTTTGTACTTATTGTACATGGATACCTAACATGGTCAAGTTGTCAAGATCCATATAAGATAGTTTTTCCTCTTTAACTTTCTTTTGTTTCTCTTAAGGTGGTGTGGGGAAGGGGGATGGAGGTAGCTTTCACACATCACCTTTCTTCTTTTAAGCATACTTGATCTGGTTTAGTTTATTTCATCCTTTCGTTTATTAAGTACATCTTAAGAGGTGATGTTAGTATATATTAGGACACACACTTTTGTATAGTCTAAGATGAACTCTTTATGTATGAACACACCTTTATGTGCACATAATTATCCATAACTTATTTATTGTGAATTATGTATAAATTAATTACAAATAATAATATCTATAATGGTCATCCTTGAAATAGGGTTTGTCTATTTTGAGTTAATATACCTAAAGGTAGGGATTATTTCCTATCTTTAACCTCCTTTCTTACTATATAATAATTTGAAGAGCAAGGGTGAAGGTTGTTGTTTTGTATTATATTCTTCATGTAAGGAGGGCCACATTTGAGCTTAATATATTTGTAGTCATTCTACCTTGATAATATATGTGTCTACATTACTTTAATGTTTCATAAGTATGCACATACAATTGTGGGTGAATGTCTTGAGATGGTTTATTCATATATCCTGAAACTTATACCAAACCCACACACCATGGGCATACCCACTCAACACTTTGTAAGTCAACGATGATAATTAAAAACTAAAAAAAAAGATATGGAAATGTCTTTGAAGATCCCAAATGTATTCCCACACAATGCTCCATCAAGCGTGAAATTGATCTCATCGTGGGTTTTCCACTTTTAAACAACCCTCTATATTGCATACATATTTGGAAGAACAATAAAATTCACATGAAATTATAAGATCTCAATGATTAATGGAAGATCCAAATAATTTGTTCACCTTGTGGTAGTTATATCATCCTCACACCCAAGAATGATGACTACTAAATTTTTCAAATATACTACCATGCACTCAACAAGATCATTGTGAAAAACATGTAACCTATACCTCACATCAATGATATTTTGGATCAACTCTAAGGGAACTATTTTTTTTTTATCATTATTTATCCCAAGTCAAAATATCACCAAGTTCTTCAAGTCAACAAGAAAGGCATATGGAAGAATGCATTGAAAACAAAGGAAGGCTTGTACAAGTGGTCATCAATGCATTTTAACTTGACCAATGCACATGAAAATTACATGTAAGTGATGAATAATATCTTACAACCCTTCAAGTTTTAATTTATCATTGCCTTCTTAGATGACATCCTCACCTATAACAAGTCTTTGGTAAATCACATTACACAAATGTGAAAGATTCTTGAACATATTTTGCACTAAAAACTTGTAAGCCAACTTAGGCAAGAGTGTCTTTGGTGTTACTTATGTTCATTAATGAGGATGCATCATTGATCATTGATGAATTATTATGTATTAGATGAAGGTCAAAATCATTTAAGGTTGACCAACTCTTCACAACCATAAATAAATGAGAAGTTTTCTTTAACATGCTAATTTCTATTGATAGTTTGTACTAGAATTTTAATAAATCTCCTAGATATAGAATCAAATCCCATGAGTGAAGTTAACATTTTAGTGGACACCTACATAAGATCAAGCATTTGACGAACTAAAATCTAGACTCTACTCTATAATTCATACAATTAATCAATCATTATAAACCAAGACCGATGCATCCAATTTTAAATTTGGCGATGTGATCATCCAAGATGGCCATCATGTTGCATACCATTAAAAAAAATAGTAATTATACTATGGAAATATAATATACCTATAAGAAGGTGCTCTACACAATTATTCAAGCAATGAAGCAACAATGACACTTTATCTTAGTTAAGGACGTCATAATTCACCTTAATTATAAGCATCTTTAGTTTTTTCACACAAAAAGTAAGCTATAAAATGCAAGGAACTTGAAGTGTATGACATACTTCTATAAATTCCATCTAGTGACTAAACAAAAGAAGGGAAAAGACAAAAAAACACCTAAATTCTTGAACTGGTTTCTAGTCATTTTGTTTCTCACTATGCTCGATAATTAAGGTTAAATAACATTGAGGATTGGGGTTCATAGTACCTTATAGATTCGTTTCATAGTACCTTATAGATTCAAAATTCACATCTACCTACATAGTCCTTTTTCAAAGGCAATTGCATGTGTGTGTGTGTGTGTGTGTGTGTGTGTGTGTGTGTGTGTGTGTGTGTGTGTGTGTGTGTGTGTGTGTGTGTGTAACACTCTTTTTTAAGTTTGTCCATGTTTTCATTTACTCTAGAACACCTCAAACAAGGATGGATTTGGAGTGAAATTAATCCAAATCAGCAGGTCTTTTTGGATAAAACATTAGTTTCACTTCAACAACATTTATATTCACCACATGTGAAAATACATTGAGGCTCACCTCAAGTATTATGTTCCTTACAACATTTTCAAGCCAACCAATCAAAATTTAGGCATGTATACACCTCTTCCAATTCCATCTAGACTATGTGAATATATCAACATGGATTTATCTTCTAGGGTGTGATAACCAAGCGCCAACACAAAATTTTGTACATTATGGTTGATTTTTTTATCAAAGATGGAGACCACGGTATTAGGCAAGAATTTGATCAATGCACATCAACTAGATCCAAAATATTTATACAATAAGTTTTGATACACTTCGGGGTTCATCTCTCCATTGTACATGATTGATATCCCAAGTTTTACAAGTCATTTATGGCGAGATTTATGGAAAATGCTAGATACATGGTTGGGTATGTCAACAACCATGAGAATACAATTTTGATGATTTTCAAATATTTTTTTACAAGGTGTTATTGGAACATTGGAGCTGAAAACTATGGATAGGAGAAATTAGTCAACATGAGTATCCATCACATTGGAAAAAGATAAGCCTAAATCCTCTCTTTCATTATTACTTTGAAAATAGAGAATTAATAAAGTTTGATTGCATTATTGTATGTGTGATTTTTATTAACTAAATATATAAGAGTAGATGTATTGCATTTGGATGTTTTATACTTTCCTATTATTACACTTGAATTATTAATCCAGCATTACACTCTTATATAACATTTATTATTCAAGTAAATAGAAGAGCTTTATTTTGTTGTCTAGTGTCTATTGAATATATGATAGTTCTTTAACATGATTTCATTCATATTGCATATTAAACATAATTCTTAGGTTAATTTTTTTGTTTGATAAGGTAAACCTAGGTTTTATAGGGACCTAAGACCATGAGAGTGAGATACAAAAGTTTAAATAAGCCCTTCATGGTGGCTCAAGCAAAAAGAAAAACTATAGACTAGAGCGAAACAAAACCAAAAATAGAAAATTAACTAGATTATGTGGAGGGAACCTCTTAGGTGTCTTCAACAACAAAATTATCCTTTATTGGAATGTTGGGTTTGTCTTTTGAAATCTTAGCTCTAGTGCAATTCCTAGGGCCTTCATCAAGTTCCCCAGGAAAAATCATCCTAGGTCACTTCCTACCTTTCACCTGTAAGGGGTTTGCTTTGGGGGGAGCCCCTTGGGGGAACCCAGGGGGGATTTCAAGACCTTGGGGGATTTGAAAGCAAGGGATTGGGGAGGGGGATGGGTAGAATGCACAAAAGATTAAATAGTGGCCTCCACCACCCGGTGAAGCTCGTTCAAGTCATGTATTAGCTTTGCCAAGTCGAATCTTGCCTGTTGAACCTTTGCATTAAGATTTTATAGCATTTGTTTGTTTTTCTCAAACTCCTCAGATACAATGGCCTTACCCTTCTAGTCTGAGGTGGTAGGGGACCCAATTTTTATGGGTTTGGGCTTAGGAATGAATAATAGCTTAAGTGGTAGGTCATCAGGTGGGGATTTGGATAAGCTATTTTGGGGAGAGTGTTTAGGAGGTGGGTGGGATCCCTCAGAAGGATCCTCATTTGGGGAGTCCTCTAGGGAGTCCTCCTCAAAAGAAGATCCTCTCAGGGGGACCTTTTGACCTAAAAAGGTTTGGCTATGTTTAACAAGCAAAAAGATAAGGCCTTGATGGAGAATATGGTTAGTGTCATTGAACTAATCGAGTAGGATAGTGCTTTTCAAAGACTTGAGAAGGAAATAGGGGAGGCTAATTTTAAAATTGGTGAAATGATTAAGCAATAGGAAATGGTGTGAGAAAATTGAGGTGTACTTACCTTCCAAAGTCATGTACTTGATGACCTAAAGGTAGACATCAAGCCAGTATCATGGCAGGTATGTACGAGGAAAGCCCTTCTTCTCAGTTTACATGAAGTTGTTGGTTTGAAATAAATGTTGTAGGGATTCCTATTTCTTAGATTGGTATTTGAATTCTTTAGCACCATCACAGGACATGCCGTGGCATCTCCAATAAACTCCTTCAAGACGTTTATAAAAATACACGGTATAGTGACCTTCCTTTTTGTCCATATAGCGATGAAATCTTGGACTACCATGGCATTGTGCTTGGTAATATGCTCCATAAACTCTATAAGATCCCCTTCTTAAGATTTTTCTAGACCTTTTTCTATTCTCAAACCTCTTTGCAAGAAGTTGGCTCTAAATGGTCTCTATCACCGCCCATGATTGTATAAAGTGTAGGGATGGAAGGAGCGAGTTGAGAGTTCTAGACACAATCTAAATGACTAGGGCTTGAATAAAGTGGAATGCCCACCAAAGCAACCTTAACATAATTTCATCCTCATACCTCAAAATGAATTTAGATCTACAAGATCATGATAAGGCCTGTCGAGTTGAGGGGATGCATGTGCGAGGAGGTGATGATTTTAAGTAGTATATGTACCTTCCACATGGATGACATTATACACCTTAGGGGGGATGTTGCCTTCATCAGAATACTTAGGTTAATTAAATAGACATAGATCTCCTAGTTTTTACATCGCCCTTCATGTGATTATTATGCTTAAAACATCAAATTGTCCTTTTGAGGAGTTTTATTAGCATGGTTGGAAAATATAAAAAATTAAAGTTAATGATGATGTGAGATCAATTTGTTAGGCATTTACAAGGAGTCATAGGATTGTCTATCATTGTCATATTTGTTTCATCATTGTGGATAATGCGGTGGGATTCAAATAATAGAATAACGTGGGGGTTATGATCTAAAACTCTTTTATGATTGAGCTGGTCTAATGGTGAAGAACTTGTGATCTTGAAAGGGAGGTCACATAATCAAATTTTATAGGTGGTAATGTATGTATGCCTCATATTTGAAGTACTGTTAGGTGCCTCTTACATATTAGGAGTACAACATGGTCTCATTTGTTGTAAGCTACCTTGCAGATCATAAATGAGGTACCCCACATCATGGACCCTAAAAAAGACTTTCCTTTCCTTTGTTATAGCCAATTTTTCACTTTTTAACCTAATCATTATGGATATTTTGTGCCTACGCCTAGGTTGTTTTGGAAATTTTTTTTTGTAGTTGAATTTTTCTTATAGTTTTAGGACTCAAAACATGAAGAGCAAGAAAAAATCATGGAGATTATCAATGTTCTGAACACATGTTTCCAAGTATAAATTGTCTATCCCTTTTTTGGAAAGCATGTTTACCATACAACATGGAAGTTATCAATGGTAAGAGTGTGGTCCCAAGTATAAGTTATTTATGCCTTCGTTAGTGAGCATATTTACCACATAACACAAAGGTCTCTTGGGATTTGAACTTGGGGCAAATAAGTTGTAATACTTATATTATTTAAGCTCATTGCAATCAATGAATGAGAAGGTCTTATTTATTCCCAAGTTTGCTCATAAAATAAAAATCTAAATAATAAATTATGGGGAAAGAGGCTAGAGATTAAAAATCCTAAAATGATAGATTATATTTAATGCTCCTCTTCCACTGACAAATTCTTAGCAATGCTTGTATGTTTTATTGGTTGTTTTGTCTTGGGATTATTAACAATATATATGAGTAAAAGGTTATTAAGGTAATAATTACTCATTGAAAAGAGTGATAGTGGTGATGACTTGAATATGAAATTACTTCATTGAGTGTAAAGTCCCACAAAATAGTCACATATAAAATGATTACGATGATTGGAGTCAATAAATATGACTAAAAAATTATATTATTTATAAATATTTCAAAATGAAAAGTTCATGTTTATTTTTTCTACACATTTTGTTGGGTTCTACAGACCAATTGGGTCTAAAGGATGATAACGATATTCATCATCATTATGTCCTATAAATAAAACTACCATAAAGGATATTGAAAGTATTTAACATCATTTAAATGTGTCATTACTTAGACTTTAATGTTTTGTCTAAGTTGTGCAACAAATCTAATCCTAGATTATAAGACGACCTGTCTAAGTCATGAAAAAATATAATCCTAGATTATTGGACCACCTATTTAAGCCTAGATTACTATACCTCATGTCTAATCCATGTAACAAATATAAGTTTAGATTATTGGTCCTCATGTCTAAGCCATGCAACAAATATAAAGACTAGATTATTGGAACTCCTTTTTGACCCTAGATTATAGGACCTTAGGTCTAAGCCTAGATTATTGGACCCCACATGTAAGTCATGCAACAAATCTAAGCCCATATTATTGGACCTCTTGTTTAAGTGGCACATATATTATTAGACCTTGTGTTGAACTCGTATCATGATTCAAATATAATTATAGATTATTGGACCTCCTATATAACCCATGTATTAAAATTTCATGCATTAAATTTAATCCTAAAGTATTGGACATTATGTCTAAGTCATGTATTAATTCTAAGTATAATAATTATTTGACCTCTTGTTTAATATGCACAACAAACCTAATCCTACGTAATTCTAAATTATTGATGAAAGGACCCACTTAGTACACAAGTGATATTTTTTAGTATGGGGAGTAACAAATTTGGGCTTCTTACCCTCTTGCTTATTTTCTCGTTAACAGAGCTTTTGGAGCATATAATGTCCTATAAGTCACCCTTGTATCATAAGTCTTACCAATGTGGGAATTAACTCAATTATAACCCAAAGGTTTCCCTAAATAATTTAATTAATTATTAGTTTTTACAAAATTTAATCCATGTGTATTTAAGTTTGATTTTAATTACATATAACAATTTGGTGGACAACACATTCACTATAGAAGTTAAACTAAAATTGAAAAAACTTGAGTTGTAGAAATAATAACAATTTATTGTAAATGAGAGTGTATACAAAATGGGCAATATTTAAAGGGGAGATATATGGCTTACACTTGTTTTCTTCATTCCATACTATGTACTTTATAATTAAATAACATACATAGTAAAATATTACCAAAAATAGTAAATGAAGGGTTTTGAAAGGGAATTGAAAGGTCACCCCATATGGAGATGACATGTATCCACCTTATAAGTAGAACTGAGTGGTAGAAAGTGGACAAATAGTCAAATTTTAATTAATGACATTACTATTTTAGTAACACCTCTTGTCAGGGTCATATATCTTAGCTTGTTGATCAGAATTTGATATGGTAATATGCATTGTAAAGCTCAAAAAATAAACTAGTTTAAGTGTTGTACTAGTATGCCTCTAACAACAATATACAACACCTGACTAGAATCCAAGGTCTAAATTTTGCACCAAAGGACCCCAAGAATACAAAATATGAAAGTAAGTTAAAAAATAAAAAAATAGATTTTTATAAATTTTGAGAATTATATTATGAATGGCCATCTAGATCAAATTCATCTTGATCAAATTCTACACGTAAGTAATTTATCTATGGTAATAATTAAGAATGAAAAATAACAAGGGAATCTTGCACCAAGTCCCTATGGTAGTTGAAAAAGATAAGATTTTAGAAGAGAATAATTAAAATCTTGTGAGAATGAAAGCACACATTTAACATAGACATCTTTCCTATACATACCTTAGCTAGAGATTAAAAAACTAAAAAATATATAGTTTTTAGAATCATAATGATCATTATAGATAATATATTTTTATTATAACCAATTACAGTTTTTAACGGTCTACTCAAAATATTAGCTTGTATCTAATATAGTCTACTAAAAATTATATTTAAATATTAATTGTGTAAACTCATTATAATGGTATTTGCTAAACCATTATCAAGTATGCATAGCCATTATAAGGTTAATTAGTAAATGATAGCATAGTCAATGTTATGGTTGTTCAACTTGACCCATACAACCTTTACCAAGTTGCATCACATAATCTAACCTGGGTAAATTACCATGTCTTGTATGATAATTACTTACTCTATTTACTTATCATTTACCCACTCCAACTGACTATTTGGCATGTTCTCACTTATGACAATGAATCCCCACCCACCATTTCCATCTACCACTATTTAATTTATAAGAGGTTTTCTATTTGATTCTTCCTTGACTAAAAATATAGAGGGACTTGTTTATAGCTTACAACCAAGTGAGTAAAACTAGAACATATCACAAGTCTTCTTTCACATAAATTATAAGTATTAGTGACGCCATTCACCAAATTGTATTGATGACGCATTTTCCCAACTTGGGTTATAGGGTTTTGCTAATTAAAACAACCTTGCCATTGTTAATAATGTATATTTGCATCCCTATGATTTCTAGAATCCTCTAAATTCTAGACACCCTGATTACATTATGACATGAAGATCTTCGTATTATCCCTTGCAAACGTATTATAACCATTGACGATTGTAAATGTATAGAAATATCTATTAAAATAATTGGAAAATAAAAGTAATAAACCACACCAAAGTAGAAGAATTTTAAATTGCTTGTAGCCACTAAAAATAGATCTTTCTACATTCAAGAAATGTCTTCTCAAGCTTTTATAATCACAATCATGGTGATGTAAGTATGTTACTATGTCCAAGCACATCACAAAAATATGTCAAGCCAATCCAAAATCAACAAAATAATTTTATTCTATTTTCAATAATTAGGAAGATGCTTCTACTTTTATAGAAATGAAGTCCCTATTTATTATGGTTCATAGAGGGTATGTGAGCATAAGCGCAATGACATTTTGGAATAACATATAAGCAATGAATGTACCAAGTATAAAACGATATAGAAGTTGATAACTCATGCATGATCCATGATGATAATAAGGGCAAGGAACAAAGATGCCATTGAAATCCAACATGAGGTTGATAAAATAACATAATTTCTCTCATCTAGAGAAAAGATATCAAAGTTTGGATCATAATGGATGCTTCTCTTGTTAGGACTCGTAACCCACTGTATAAACCAAAACATACAGGGCCATGAAAGAAAAAAGTTAATACTTATAAAAATTCAAAAAACATAGTTGCTTGCAAAATTTTGTAAGCCTTTCTATTTAATGCTAAAGAGAGGGGGGAAATCAACATTGACATATTTGAGAGAGCAAGGGCATACTAACTAGGTAACAAGGGTATACATATAATGCTAATGTAAGAGAAAACTGCATCAATTTAACCTTATTCCACTGCATTGTGGCCTAACAGTAAGATGGAGTAATTATTGCTATCATGAGCCAGGGTAAAACCTGGTGGGTATGCATCTTATGGTAGTGGAGTTGTTAGGTGCATAAAATTGAGTTCAGCATCTTCTCCACTCTCCAAAATAGGCTCGCAAATCAAAGAAATATTGGTTAAATTTCGAAGCTAATAATCAAATTCTAAGAAAAATTATAACGAAAAAATAATTACAATTGAATTTTGTAGAGAATGTGAAAGCTACAAGTGATTCATTCAATGTTTTTGGTTTACCCCATACATAATGTTAATTGCTAAACTCTTCACCATTGATACAAGATAGAGAACAAATGAAAATACTCAAGCTATTGTACTTTAGTGTGCAAATAATATTTCCACATCTCAAATAAGGTTTAAATTTGAGAGTCACATGAATTTTTTAAGCTTCTTAACCATTAAATATGGGTTGGAAAATTTCAAAGATTATTAGATGAAAGGAGAATTGGTAAACCATCAAATTTTCTAAAGGATGATAGGTATATTTATTTAGTTTGTACTAAATATATATTTAGTCTTTTGTTATTTATTTATTTGAAGATAAATGTCCTAACTTTTGAATGGTAATATTGAATGGATAGTTGTCAACAAAAATTAATCGATGGGCAAAGTCAATAGTCAAATGTAACCCCTGAACTCGAGTTGTATGTTAAGGACATAAGTACTATATAACAACATTATCCCTACATTATCCATTACAGTTCAAATATTGAAATTTAATATTTTCTATACAATTATTATAAAATATTTATGACCATTACCACCTTTACAGTCTTACCCATTACATGTAATCCTGCTAATTAAACACAAAATATAACAAAAAAAATATAAAGAAAATCTATAAAGTATAACATGTTATTTATCACAAAAAAGTACAAAAAAATATCTAAAGTTATACAATATCTTGCCAAAAATTAATTTAAGAAATCATGATCAAAATTATTCTAGAAGATTCTCATTTAGAAAGAAACCAAATAATTCTAAATATTTCATCCCCCCCATGAAAAATAATTACCAAAAACTCATTGACATACATAAATTGTTGATGTCTATACAAATTTGCTTATAAAACTGCTCTTTTGGTAAAATTCTACCCTTTTATACACAATAGAAAAGAAGTCCATTCATACCAGAACACTTAGAACAAAATCATATTACTAAAAACTAAATACCACCCACCAATATCAGTAAAAAGCAAACAAAATTTGCACCTCAAATTTATAGTGCTTGAATCAACAAATTTATATAGCCTACCTCCCATAAAAGAAAATAACATTCCAACGTGTACTACAAGTACTAGAAGCCATCAATAAATTAAAGTGCATGCTAAAACCCTTAATTCTTCCAAAATTTGCCCTTTGCGTAATAGATTACCAATGACCTTAAATAGGCTAAGCATGTCGTTTGAAGCATTAAGATTTGTAATAAGCAAGACCATAATCTGCAGTATGAAAAACCTTAACATACAAGGTGTTGGAGTTAACACTATTGAAAACCATAACATAGTAAACTTGCCCTAAAGTTTAAATATGTAGCCTAAACAATAAACCCTACAAAATCTAAATCTAAAAAAGGGTTGTAGAGATTCTATACATTCATATGGGGACATATCCACTGACAACATTCTTGTCAGTGATTAGGGCTTTAATAGTGAGACATATCAGTGACGATGACATATTGTATGCCAACGACAGCCATGAAGAGTGCCCTGTTGGAAATATTGTCATTGATGTCAAAGGTCTAGCATTATTGGTGATAAATGCCCCATTGCATTTAATGATGTTTGTAATAGTTATATCTTGGCTAATGTGTGTTAATATTTATTTAATATTAACAAATATATTTTTGGTTACATATAAGTCAAAAGAGGGCCCATGGAGATGTCAAGGAGTCATGAGGTAAAGACCAAAGAAGAATAGGACACATTTTCCTATGAAGAGTCATCTTGGGGAATTCCAAGAGTCACCAAGTGAAGACAAAAGAGGAAGGGTGCTATTTCTCATGAAGGGATGCTTTGAGGAATACGAAAAGTCACCAAGATAAAGACAAAAGAGGAAAGAACACTTTTGTTTATGAAGGGTCACCATATGACTTTTCAAATGCAAGGATACGAAGGGTCATGCAAGTTTGGCACCATTTTCTATGAGGATTGAAGGGTCACAAATGGTGAAGGCCAAAAGTCATTTACAAAGCTATAAATAAAGGCTTGAGAAGCCATTTGTAAGAAGTGAGAAAGAGTTTGATTTGTAATTGTTATATCTAGCTTAGAAGAGTAGAGGAGAGAGAGGAAAGAGATATTGAAATGAACTATCATTTGTTGAGATAACAACATTGAGAGTAAGTTGTGTGATATACACAAAGGGGTTGGTGCTCCTGTGGGTTGGTGCTCATGAATAGTTTTTGTGTTGGTGCTCAAGAAAAGGGGTTGGTGCTTATATGGGTTGGTGCTCACGAATAGTTACTGTGTTGGTGCTCAACAAAGGGGTTGGTGCTCCTATGGGTCGGGGCTCATGAATAGTTGTTATGTTGGTGCTTAGCAAAGGGGTTGGTGCTCCTGCAAGTTGGTGCTTGTGAATATTTTAGTTTGAGTTGGTGCTCATTCATATACTTGAGATTGTTCTCCATGGTTTTTTTCGCATTGGGTTTCCACGTTAAATCTGGTGTCTCTCTCTATCTTGTGTGGTGTTTATTATTTCAGTTTTATTGCATATCTTGAATGTATGGTTAAGTGGAATTTGATTAAGTGAAAGTTTATAAGATTTATGATATATTGATTCACCCCCCTCAGTATATCCCATGCTTAACAATTGGTATTAGAGCAGGTTCCTTTTGAAAAAGTTTTATAGCTTAAAGGTAGATCAGGAAAGCACGATGGCTGGATCACATGAAGGATTTTCTACAAATAAGGCACCTTTGATTGATGGGATGAATTATGTTTTTTGGAGCATAATAATGAAGACTTATTTGATGGCCCTTGGATTCGACATATGGCAATCAGTGGTGGAGGAATATGAAGAGCCATAGACACTTGTAATTACTCCAGTAGAAAAGAAGGCAAGTGAAAATAATGTTAAAGCTTTAAATGATATTTTATGTGGTTTATGTGAATCTAAATTTGTTAAAGTTATGCAATGTAAATCTTCTCATGAAACTTGGGTTAAACTTGATAATATTTACAAAGGTGATGGAAAGGTTTAGCAAGCTAAGCTTCAGACTTTTAGAAGACAGTTTGAGAGTTTGAAAATGGAAGAAGAAAAAGATATAGCAAGTTATCTTTTGCGAGTTGATCAAATAGTAAATCAGATTCAAGGTCTTAGAGAAAAGTTAGAAGAGTCAACGGTGGTACAAAAGGTTCTGATATCTCTACCAATGAGATATGATGCAAAGGTTTTGGCAATAGAGGAGATGAATAATTTATCCAAGCTAAAGATGGATGAGTTTCATGGTATTCTCATGGCATATGAGATGTGAACTGAACAAGATAAACCCTCAAAGAGAGAAGTGGCTTTCAAGACATCAAAGAAAGAGAAAGCTAAGATTTAAGAATCAAGTGATAGTTCCAGTGATGATGAAGATGACAACGGAGCTCTTTTCATTCGTAAGCCAAAAAGGGGAACAAGTAAATATCAAAGAAAATTACCTTTTAAATATTTTAATTGTGGAAAGATTGGACATTTTTCAGCTAAATGCCCAAATAAGGGTAATGATGATGAAGAATGAAAGTCTACATACAAGAAGAATTTGAAAGGTAAAATCAATAAGGGATTTGATAAGAAGAGCCTATATTCTAAAGATCCTAGCTCAACCGAAGATAATGGAGTTAGTGATTTAGAAGAAGAAGAGATTCTATTCATGGACATAAATGAAGATGCCTTTGCAAGCAAAAGTATAAAAGATCAAGAAGAAGAAGAGGATGAAGCTGAAGTAAATCTAGAAGGAGAACTCATTTGTGCCTTAGAAGAATTAGAAACTATTGAGAAGAAGAATCAAAGATTGAAGCGCCAGATCGAGAAAAATAAAAAAAGAGTCAAAGGAAATAATTGATGATCTAACAACACACTTTGAAGAATTTAAAAGGAATGGAAAATATCTAACATCACAGTTGCAAAAAGTAAGAAAATAATGTGAAAGGTATGTTATTGAAATTACCACTTTAAAATAAGATATTGAGAAAGCAGTCAATGATAAAGTAGTTAGTGATTCAAAATTTGAGGATAGCACTAACATGTTGAATAAGATATTAGAAAGCCAAAAGGCAAATTCAGATAAGATAGGTATCATATTTGAAAATAAAAAGAGCTATGTTGAAGCTCTTACAAATTAGGAAATAAAAAGGGAAGAAGTGAAGAATACAGAGGACATTTCAAACAAAGAAGGCTGGAGGGAATAAAGCTACAAAAGGCAATTAGGTCAGAGATACACAAACAGGTCCTATTTTTATGGTTACTATTTTTATTGTAATAGAGATGGTCATAAAAAATTAGAATGTCAGAAAAGAGCTAATAGTTTCAGAAATAAGGAGAAGGAAAGTCATGCAGAGTCAAGCAGACGCTACAACTCTTTTGCTCCTCTATCAAGCTTTGATGAAGAGGCCATAATATGTTATAAATGTAACAACTTCAAACACATAGCTTGATACTATATAAGTGTGTTTGAGTCAGTCAAGAAGGACCAGAGTTTCAAGGCTCCATTCATCAAGAAGAAGGTTCAGACATGTTCATGGCAGAAGAAACACTCTGAAGATTCTATGTTGGTACAGACAGCTTTTCATGCAAGAAATGAAGATCAGCCATGGTTCATTAATAGTGGATGTTCGAGGCATATGACATGAGACAAGAGTAAGTTCATAACTCTAAAAAATATTAATGGTGGCACAATGAAATTCAGAGATAAAACCATTGCCAAGATAGCTGGAAAACGTACTTTGAGTTTGGATAATGGTAGAACCAAGACTAAGAATGTTTTGTATGTAAAAGGACTTAAGCATAATTTATTAAGTGTAAGTCAAATATGTGATTAGGGATACACATTAAAGTTTTATGTAGAAGGTTGTGAGATTAGAAGAAAAGATTCAAATGAGTTAATTGCAGATGCTCAAAGGACATGCAACAATTTATATATATACTATCAGATATCTTCTCAAAGGCACAATCAAAGGACACATTCAAAGATCTGCAAGAGGAGTTGGGAGTAATTTATTTTACTTCCCGCCATTGAAGTTCAGCATCAGTTAAGGGGGAGCTAAGTGTTAGCTCCATGTAGGCCCTTTGCCACTGATGTCAAAAGGGGAGACTAACAGGTACTGGTACAAGTGCAGAAATAGGTATAGGGAACAAGTACAGGTTGCTACAATAAGGGGGAGTTACTGTATGTTTTTCAGATGACAGTATGTGCAGATTTTAGGATGTGGCAGTTTCAAGATTGAGGTTGCCATCAATGACAAAGGGGGAGATTGTTGGAAATATTGTCATTGATGTTAAAGGTCTAACATTATTGGTGATAAAGGCCCCATTGCATTTAATGATGTTTGTAATAGTTATATCTTGGCTAATGTGTGTCAATATTTATTTAATATTAATGAATATATTTTTAGTTGCATATAAGTCAAAAGAGGGCCCATGGAGAAGTCAAGGAGTCACGAGGTAAAGACAAAAGAAAGAATGGGACGCATTTTCCCATGAAGAGTCATCTTGGGGAATTTCAAGAGTCACCAAGTGAAGACAAAAGAGGAAGGGCACAATTTATCATGAAGGGACACTCTGAGGAATATGAAAAGTCACCAAGATAAAGACAAAAGAGGAAAGGATGCTTTTGTTTATTAAGGGTCACTATATGACTTTTCAAATGCAAGGATACGAAGGGTCATGTAAGTTTGGTGCCATTTTCCATGAGAATTGAAGGGTCACAAAGGGTGAAGGCCAAACATCATTTAGAAAGCTATAAATAAATGTTTGAGAAGCCATTTGTAAGAAGTGAGAAAGAGTTTGATTTGCAATTGTTATATCTAGCTTAGAAGAGTAGAAGAGAGAGAGGAAAGAGATATTGTAATGTTAGGAACCCATGCCTTACCCTTCTCTTTGCAGTATTAGTGTAATAATTGCTATGGACACATATGCTTTGTAAGTCATCCCTTAGAGCTTATTTGAATTGTCCCACATACAAGGAAAGTAGTAGTTGTTAGAATAGAGTTAGTATATAAGTAAGTGTTGAGGCCCAATGAAGGCATCCATGAATTGATTGTATTGAGCTTGCTCAAAGGATGTTGCCCCCTCGAAGTGGTCTGCGATCAATATAAGCTTTCTGTATTTCTGTTATTGGTAAGAGTTATTTTATTTTTGCATATTTTGATTAAATCTATTGTAGGAGGTAATCTGATGTAGGAGGTTATTCCAATCTGGTATCAGAGCACTTTCTTGGCTTTGTGGGTAGATTTGGAGCAATTTTTTTTCGAAGCAGGGCTTTTTAGGAGCTATGCCATTTCTGGCAAGATTTTTTTTCATTGCAGGTTCCATCATTTTGGATTGGGTAAATACCTATCCGCTTAACTGTGGGAAGTGCTTGGGCATAAGCCCTAAAACTCATTATGAGGAGTACCACAGGAACCCTGAAGTAGCTAGCCCATTGAGAGGCCCTGCCAGTGAAAAGGGCAACGGCCCCATCCTGATTGACTAGTTCCCACCCGTGAGGTAAACCAAAAGTTGTCGTTAAGGGGTAAACTCGCGGCCAAAACTTTCTAGAGAGCGGTACTCGATTAGACAGCCTTGGTGGCCAGAGAGAATTTAAAAAAAGATATCCTTTAGGCAGCTAAACAAACCTGGGGTCCATATCCAACTTATCAGGTTCAAAGAGCAAACAACAACATATTCATAATTGAGGATATTTCCAACCACACAGTTGCAAACAATCCATTTCTAAAGCAACAGTAAAAAAAATAGCAACAAAAAAAAATTTCAAAAAAAAAAGTCCAAAAATCCCCAGCTATTAACAATTGGTTATGGTCACCGCTCGTGCAGGCACAAAAATCATGGAGGAAGAAATCACCACATTGAAATCTCAAGTTACAGAGTTAACCGATATGATGCGTGGCTTGAATCAATAGAATAACATCTTGCTCAATAGAGTGCAGAAGGAGGAGTCTTCTTTAGAGCATCGCTCCTTTGCTTCCAACTTCTCACGTGGACCTAGCTAGACTTTCTACGGTTCAATGGTACAGATCCTACAGGATGGATATATCGAGCTAAACAATTCTTTATATCCAGCTAAACAATTCTTCAACCTCCACAATACTTATTCTGCAAACAAAGTCCCAATTACTTCTTTTCATCTAGAACAAGAAGCACTTCAGCGATACCGTTAGTATCTCAAGATAAATGATGAACCCGATTGGTCAAATTTTGCATCCTTAATTCTGGGTAGATTTGGTCCCTCAGCATTCAAGGATTTCACAGGAGCTCTCACCAAACTCCGTCAAACAGGTACTATTCGTGAATATCATATTGAATTTGAAAAACTTGCTAATCACACTGAAGGGTTATCAGATGACTTCTTCAAAAGTTGCTTTGTTAGTGGCCTCAGAGAGCCGATCCGCTCAGAGGTAAAAATGTTTCGACCTAAAAATATGATGGACGCTTTGGGTCTGGCTAAGTTAGTAGAAGATAAACTCTCCACACAACGTCGACCTCCCACCTTTTTACCAACAAAGAACACAGTGAATCAATGGACAACCATAACCACACCAATCAAGCGCCTGACTGAGGTAGAGATGTGGGCTTGCAAAGAGAAAGGATTATATTACAACTGTGATGACAAATGGGTTAAGGGTCACATGTGCGTCTAACAAAAACTTTACTTGTTAGATGTGGAGTCACCACCAGAGCAGGACAACGAGCCTGATATTCTAGAATTTCAAGATGTTCAAGAAGAACCCGGCACTAAAGAGGACCCAATGGTTCAAGAGACTCAACCTGAGATCTTAGTGCATGCACTAGCAAGTGTCACCACTCCCCAAACCATGAAGGTCAAAGGGTGCTTCAAAAATATCCCTCTCATAATCCTCATTGACTCGGGCAATACTCACAATTTCATTGATCCTCGCATTGTTAAGGCGACAGACTGCTTTATATACCCTTGTTCTAGCTTTGAAGTCATGATTGCTAATGGGGGCACATTGCCATGTAAAGGGAAGTGTTGAAATGTGTGTATTGCAATTGGCGATTATAATTGTCACTCTGATATGTTTGCCCTACCTTTAGGAGGGTGTGATGTGGTTTTAGGGGCACAGTGGCTTCGCACATTAGGACCTATTTTATGGGACTTCTATGAGCTTTGGATGCAGTTCACAGATAATGGTCAGAAGCACACCTTAAAAGGGTTATTACTGGGATCTACTAGCATCATCAGTTCTCATCGCATGGAAAAACTTTTGAAGAAAGTCTCACATGGGGTCATTGCACAGCTGCATTCCATTCAACTCTAGCCCCCCACTGCTACTAACCACCCTACAGATTTACAAGCCATACTCGAAAAGCATGCAACCATTTTTTTATAACCAGTAGTTTTGCCCCCTTCATGCCCTGAAGATCACCACATTCCTCTCCTTCCAGGAAGCATCCCACCCAACATCCGGCCATATCGTTACCCCCATTTGCAAAAGACTGAAATTGAGAACTTAGTCTAGGAACTCCTCAAGTCCGAAGTTATTCGCCCCACCACTAGCCCATATTCCTCCCCAGTGCTTCTTGTCCACAAAAAAGATGGGTCGTGGCACCTTTGCATTGACTTTCAAGCCCTTAACCACCTCACTATCAAGGATAAATTCCCAATTCCTGTCATCGATGAGCTTCTTGATGAGCTCCATGGGGCCAAATTCTTCTCCAAGTTGGATTTGTGTTCTGGCTATCATCAAATTCGAGTGCATCCTGATGACATTCCCAAGACAACCTTCCATATGCATGAAGCTCACTATGAGTTCCTTGTCATGCCATTTGGCCTTACAAATGCCCCTTCCACTTTTCAAGCACTCACGAATAAAATCTTTCGGCCTTTTCTCCATCAATTTATTTTAGTTTTCTTTGATGACATTTTGATCTACAGCCGCACATGGGCCAAGCATCTACAACATATTGACAGGGCATTACAATTGTTAGCAGACAATCAATTATGTGCCAAGCAATCCAAGTGTTCATTCGGTCAAGAGGAAATTGACTATCTGTGGCACATTGTTTCAGCAAATGGGGTTCGCGTGAACCAAGAAAAAATTAGTGCTATGCAGAATTGGCCTTAACCAACCACCCTCAAGAGCCTTCATGGTTTCTTAGGCCTGACAGGATACTATCACAAGTTCATCAAAGATTATGGAAAGATCACGGCTCCTTTGACTTCCTTATTGAAGAAGGATGCTTTCACCTGGGCTGCAACAGCTGATCAGGCATTCGTCCAACTCAAACAGGTAATATGTAGCACACCAATTTTGGCACTGCCAGACTTCACCAAAACTTTCACCATCGAAAGTGATTCCAGTGGCATTGGCTTGGGTGTTGTTCTTCTCCAAGAGGGCCGACCAAATGCCTTCACTAGCAAAGCCCTTTCTGGCCACAATTTAGCTTTGTCTACATATGAAAAGGAAATGATGGCAATTTTATATGCAGTGCAAAAATGGAGACCCTACTTACTAGGAAACCATTTTTGCATCAAAACTGATCATCAGAGTTTGAAATATTTCTTGGAACAACAGGTCTCATCCCCGGCTCAACAGAAGCGGGTCAGCAAACTCATGGGTTATGATTATGAGATCACCTATAAGAAGGGAAAAGACAATGTGGTGGCTGATGCTCTCTCAAGAACCTTCGAGGACCAGCCTTCCCTCTCTGCCATCTCCATGCCCATTCTGAAATGGTTGGAATCTATCCAACAAGGGTATGCAAATGATCCCTCCTTATGCCACCTCATTCATCAATTGGCCACTAACCCCTCTGTAGTATCGCATTATTCATGGGACAGTGCTTCCCTGCGATACAAGGGTCGTCTAGTGCTTTCCCAAAGTCCAGACCTGCATTAGGCTGTCTTCTATGAAATCCATGCTTCCCCCTCATCAGGGCACTCAGGATTTCTCAAAACCTATGAGTGGGCACGTCGACACTTCTTTTGGAAAGGCATGAAAGCCGAAATTAAATAGATGGTGGCCGAATGTGATACCTGACAATGAAACAAAGGTGAAACCACATTGACTCCCAGTTTGCTCGAGCCTTTGCCCATTCCTACTAGGATCTGGACAGATATTTCCATGGATTTCAATGAGGGCCTCCCTAAATCTAGGGGAAAGACAGTGATCCTAGTCGTAGTCGATTGCCTCTCTAAATATAGTCATTTTTGTGCACTCAGCCACCCATACACAGCCTCCACAGTCGCACAGGTTTTATTGGATCAGATCTTCCGTCTTCATGGCATTCCTTCTTCCATTGTCTCATATTGTGATGCCACTTTCACTAGCCATTTTAGGACAGAACTATTTCGTCGCATAGGCACACAGTTGAGAATGAGCTCTGGGTACCACCCACAAACAAATGGCCAGATAAAAATAGTCAACAAATGCTTAGAGACCTTCCTTTGTTGCTTTGCTTTAGAACAACAACATCAATGGGCCAAGTGGCTTCCCCTAGCTGAATGGTGGTACAATACCTCATACCACACTTCCACCAAAATGACTCTCTATGAAGCAGTTTATGGTCAAGCACTGCCACCACTTCTTCCATATAATCCTGGTAGCTCACCAGTTCAGGAAGTTGACACTACTCTCTGAAATCGGGATCAGATTCTCCACACCTTACGGGACAATCTCCACATGGCATAGAACCGAATGAAGCAGCAGGCTAATCAGCACCGCTATGAGCGTACCTTTCAACCTGGTGATATGGTCTTTCTTTGTTTGCAGCCATACAAGCAATCATCACTGAAACTAAAAGGGCACCAAAAGCTTGCTCCAAAGTTTTATGGGCCATATAAGGTTCTCTAGAAGATTGGGTCAGTTGCTTACAATTTAGAGCTTCCACCTTCCTCCCAAGTTCATCCCGTCTTTCATGTCTCCTGTTTGAAACAAGTTCTTGGATCCAACATCTGAGTGCAGACAGTTTTACTAGCACTTGATAATGAAGGCTCCATCCTTCTCAAGCCAGAAGCAATCCTGGACAGGCACACCTGCCAACTTAGATCTCGCTCCATCACAGAGGTCTTAATCCAATGGCACATCATGCAACCAGAAGATGCAACATGGGAACCACTCTCCCAGATTCAACAACAATTCCCACATTTGAAGCTTTGAGGGCAAAGCTTTTTTTAAGAGGGAGGGGATGTTAGGAACCCGTGCCTTACCCTTCTCTTTGCAGTATTAGTGTAATAATTGCTATGGACGCATATGCTTTGTAAGTCGTCCCTTAGAGCTTATTTGAATTATCCCACATACAAGGGAAGTAGTAGTTGTTAGAATAGAGTTAGTATATAAGTAAGTGTTGAGGCCTAATGAAGGCATCCACAAATTTATTGTATTGAGCTTGCTCAAAGGATGTTGTCCCCTCGAAGTGGCCTGCGATCAATATAAGCTTTCTGTGTTTCTGTTATTAGTAAGAGTTATTTTATTTTCACATATTTTGATTAAATTTGTTGTAGGAGGTAATCTGCTGTAGGAGGTTCTTCTCATGTAATGAACTATCATTTGTTGAGATAGCAACATTGAGAGATAGTTGTGTGATATACACAAAGGGCTTGGTGCTCCTGTGGGTTGGTGCTCATGAATAGTTGCTGTGTTGGTGCTTGTGAATATTGTAGTTTGAGTTGGTGCTCATTCATATACTTGAGATTATTCTCCGTGGTTTTTCCCACATTGGGTTTCCACATTAACTCTGGTGTCTCTCTCTATCTTGTGTGGTGTTTATTATTTCAGTTTTATTGCATATCTTGAATGTATGGTTAAGTGGAATTTTATTAAGTGAAAGTTTATAAGATTTATGATATACTGATTCAACCCCCACACCCACTCCGCTCCCGTCCCCTCCAACCCCACTCTCAGTATATCCCGTGCTTAACATGCCCTTGTGTCAAGCCTAGCCATGATATTGTTAATTACATCATTTGTCCCCCTTGCCAACATAATCCCTTTCCAATCCAACATAGATAAGTCCTATCACCCCCAAACGATTGCCAAAATTTCTTCCCGACTAACCAAAAGCTTTCAAAGCCCTCTAATCCTGATTTTAAAAAAATCTCTTGTTTCTTAGGCCTTTAAGCCCTTGACCAAGCCCATGTCACCACTTACAATGGCACTGGTTAAACAAGTGCACCCTATGTAGAATGTTATATTCTCACTCCATGTTCTTCCTTGTGCGACGACCTCAATAGGGAATAAAATATCTAGAGATGCAAGAATTTGGTAGAGGTTTTTTACTGCCCTGATATCCAACACAATGCTGTATAGATCTTCATATAGATTGTCAAGCCGCCTCCCTCCATCTTGGTTTGGATCCCTCTGTTGAATTGTTAAATCACTACACTAAACTAATCTCCATAATTAGAGATTCTCGACCCTTGATCATATAACACACAATGCTCCATTCTCTTCCAACATTTAAGATGCAATAACATATTATGATTACTGTACATGGCATCAACAATTTACACGTTAATACCATCTTAATAAAATTTTAATTAAAAAAAAAAAGTA
This sequence comes from Torreya grandis, assembly GCA_037957365.1. Taxonomy (NCBI): domain Eukaryota; kingdom Viridiplantae; phylum Streptophyta; class Pinopsida; order Cupressales; family Taxaceae; genus Torreya; species Torreya grandis. Next base: position 2,084,646 of record JARHVA010001029.1, on the reverse strand, counting down.
AAGTCTTAACGAGTAAGCAATACATAATTTAGTCAAAAATAAAAAATGAATTTAAGGGACTAATGAATGATCGCTTCGGGAGTAATAACCTCGAACACCCGAATGTATGTATTTTAATTTGAAGATATTTTGTTCACAAATGTTCGTGGAATTAAAATTTGATCTAGTAATAAAGTCAAAGCAAAGGTAGCGAGTTCAAATCCTATACCTTTAACTTTACCCTCATCTTGCCCTTTTAATTTTCGTTTTATGTTTTAACGTTGAATGCGTCCATTTCTTTGGTTGGAAGCGAAACAGGTTCCATTTGCTGATCTATATCAATAAAGATCCATCTCCCGCAGTATCCCAATACACAATTTCAAACTCCTAGACTTTTATCGAACAGAGCATAAACATCTGTAAATTTATTTTGCAACTGGTTAATGGCTGGAGCCATGTCTGTATTCGAGAAATCGATGTTAATGACTGTGACAAACACTCCTTCCACGGATTTAGTCTTTACGAATTGTGCGTATTGCTCCTCATATGATCACAGGAAATTTTATGTTCAGGCTTTCGGCCAGGCCTTGGCATCTGTGGGATCATCCATGGTTCTCACCCTGCAATATCCTTTTAATTTCGGTACAATCCTACAATTTATTTTTCCACTTCTTTATTATCTTCATTCTGTTCTTGAAATGAGAAAAAAAAAATGTTTTCTTACATTCGCATCTTAAATTTCATTTGTAGAATATTCTTTAGCTTAATATATATGCCCGATCGTATGATCCGTGATGGCTGAACATAAAGATTGGTTTTGTTTTCAACTCTGAAGCTATTAAGGATCTCTAAATGAAATGCTTGCATGGATTCTTGTATAAAGTTTTACTTCCAGAATAGTCTTCACCATTTGTGCTCGTATCAGAGGGAAAATATATAATGCTTGAAGATTTGGGCGTTTTTCTTTTTATTTTCAAGCTTCTACTGAAAGATTTCGATCGTGAAATTATGTCTTGGTTGCAGCATTAATGGGGAAATTATAATGTTTTTTTTCAATAAATTTAATTAATTAATTGGATGTCATCTTTTTAAGATCTATAAATATGGGTTAGTAGGGAAATTATAATGGTTTTTAAATAGTTATAATTAATTAATTGCAGGGATTAGTAAGAACCAGTTAGTTTAAGGCAGGTTAGCTAACGAATGGTAATTTAGCCTTAGAAATAAGGTACAAGGCAGCTTAAGATGATTGGCTCATGCTTGGAAATGCCTGATTATGTTAAAAATGCCCGCCCAATTTCTAGCGCATTTCTTGAATGACATCTGTTTCCAACAGGGATGATCTGTGTAGGATTTCCTCATCTTGGTGCTTTTTTGAGATTTGAAATTCATTCATAAGGCCTTGAAAACTAGTTGTGAAATTCATAGACAAAAACAGTCTTACTTGATATTTTAGTATTTGCATTTTGTTTACAAGGTTATAATAGAACTCATATGTCACATCCTTTTAATTAAATTAGTGACCATTGCATGGGTGAACTTGCTAATGATATTATAGCATTTTGTCCTAAAACAAATTTAAGTCATAGCCTAGTTCATAATTTAAAGGGTTCACTTCTTGAGTTTGCATATCCTTCTAGGAGAATGAATTCGTCTCCTGATTTCATAGGAATAAGAGTAGCCAAGCCATGATAAAATGTGTTAAGGAGCCATTGCCAGGCATTGGAAAGCTAAATCTTAGTATATTTCAAGAAGCTTTAGGTGTGTTTCTTGAATTTGTACATCCTTGGAGCAAAATAGGCTCATGTTATTGCATGCAGCCATCCAAATTTTGATTTAATTTTCAAGAGGCCCCTTGCTTCTGCAACACAAGTTGTTGAATGAATCCGAAGTGTTAGATAGTGTTGATTTTGATCGTATTTCCAAGAGACCTGATGACTATTGCCTAATCTACTGATGCAAAACAATACTGAATATCCATAGGTTACTTTTTTTTATATTGTAAAATAGATTACTAATATAAGCATCAAAGATGCCAAAAATATTACAGAGTTCTCAAAAAAAACATATCATACTATTGGGCATCCCCCATCAGCAAGTATAGCACTCAATTATACAATATAAAAACGGCCCTGTACAAGCAGCCCAACAAACAAAAAAAACAGTATCAACAGTCACACATAGAGCAATATCAGTATCAACAGAAAAGGATTATAACAAAGTGTAGCCACCCCAAAGGTGGCAGAATCAAATTTATGAGTCCTGCGCCCTATTACTAGCAGCGCCTTCCACTTCACATCCATTTACAGAGTCCACAGAATCAGGTCCCTCAGAAGAATTTTTACCATCACCAGGTCCCAGCCGTATCTGCCCAACAACCATTTGAGTAGGATAGCAATCAACTTTTTCCAACAGGCCTTTCATGTTACTCTTTTTATCATATTCCATGACGTCCTCAACGTCCGCCGATCCTCCTCGTTCAATAAGTTTTCCCAACTTGCCAGAGAATATATTCATATTCTCACGAATCTTCTTCCAAACTTCTCCTTGTGCACCCTGATTCTGCAAAGCTGGAACCATAGTCACAGGGTTCGCCGAATTTTTACCTAAAAATTCGGAATTCGGCGAACTTAATGCCCTTCACTAAAAATTCGCTTAAGTTCGCCCTGTTCGGCGAATTTCATGTTTGGACCCAACAGTATATATATAAAATAAACATTTAAGTATAAGTTTACATTTATATGGACATCTAGTTTCTTATACTTTAAGTTATATTTTATTTATATACTTTCAGGGTGTTTGAGAGGGGTTTCGGACCGCTAGGAGCTATAATGCAAATTCTAGGTTTTGGAGGATCCTATCATATTTCAGAGTTAGTCAGATTCCAGGGTTTCAAGGTTTCAAACTTAGCCATATTTCAGGGTTTCAAGATTTCAAGGAGACATCATAGGAGGTATGAAGGCTGCATGAAGGGATGTATGCGTGATAGAATAGTATGAGAATATCTCTCGCAAAGTGCCACAAGCCAATCCCACCCCATTCCCAGTGCACCCCTTAAGGCATGCACTCTGCGAGATTCAATGTGTCGATGAGCCCTTGTGAGAGAAAGTGCCAGTAAATGAGATTGTGCTTGCGAGTGGTCTCAACACTGGGGGAGAGTAGCCGAGTGGTTTAAAGCGGCACAAGAAGACATTGTTAGCATGGATCCCCATTTATGGCGGCAGACGTATGGTTCTTCTACTCCAGAGTTACAAAAGCTTGCCATGCATGTCCACAGTCAATGTGCCAGTGCTTTTGCATGCGAAAGAAATTGGAGCACGCATGATTTGATCCATACTAATACGAGAAACCGACTAGGGGCCAAAAAGTTGTCAGATCTTGTGTTTGTTCATAGCAATTTAAGATTGCTTGAGCACAATCTTGCAAAAGAAAATGACAATCTTCATCTTGAAGAACCATCCTTTGAAGGAGTTGAGAAAAATATAGATAGTGTTGATGAGCTGGATGGAGGATTCGTTGATGGTGCTAGTGCTAGTGCTAGTTTTGATTTTGAAGTTGGGTTTGATGTTGCAAATGTTTGAAACTTAAGTTCTATATCAATTTTGAGCTTAGGCTCTAAACTATGAATATTTTGATATCTTTTAATGTAATTCAAGTTTGAAATTCTTATGTTTATTTTTATTTTATTTATTAAATTAATTTTATTTTTTATTTTATTTATTTATTTACAATTATTTTTAATTTTTATTGGATTTCTTTTCGACTTTTTTTTTAAAATATTTTTTTATGTTTTTATATAAGTCGAACTTAATGGCGAATTTTTTTTCGAACTTTATCTACTGGCGAACTTGAATCGAATTTTATCCTTGTCGAACTCGAACTCGAATCCGAACCTTGTGACTATGGCTGGAACCAATCCCTGAGAAGAAGGCACTGTCTCTGCATTCTCATCAACCAATTCCGGGGACAAGTTCAAATCGAATGGTGCAAATGTCTCCTCGGCTTCTCTGATTATGCAACTGCCCAGCTCATTGTTGCGCTCATCCCTCAACATATTTTCATTTGCAGCCAGCCAACTATCAATTCCATTCTCATCAGAGTTGGATGGATTAATCCATCCCTGTGCAGGGTGGTCCGCCTAGTCAAATTATGCATCTTTTATGTAGTCCCATTCATATTCTGAGATTTTTACTTCGGCTGTTATCTGGTGAATCACAGCCCAATCTGGATGGGGGCTCAGTTTGGGGTATCCCCCAGAATCAAGCAGGATGTCAGAGGTGACTTTGAGGAGCCCTGTCCTGAGAAATTGCTCGCTGGTCCTGAGGTACTTTTAGTTGTAGGAAGATCTGCACAGAAACAATACAGAGGATGACTTCGACTGAGAAGTTAGTAAGCAATCTAGCTTTCTGTTGGAAAACCTGAAGGTTCTTTTGCTTCCATAAAAACCAAATAATTTCAGTAGAAAACACAAGCCAAAATTTATGAAAGAAAGGATGTACTTTAATCTTAGGACATGCATAACCAAACGCAATATTAAGCCAGCCAATTTCACAATTGAAAACCACATTCCAACATTTAAGACAACACTTCCACATCTTAGCTGCATATGGACAGGAGAAAAATACATGTTCAACCGTTTCAATTTTATTGCAAAAAGAACAGAAAGGTTCAGCAATACCACAATTACTCAAGACAGATCCAACAACCATCTTTTTATTTAATAACAACTAGCGAAAGCAGGATTTCTTGGGTTCAAGAAAAGAGGCCCAAATCACATCAAACCTAAAGCACCAAGCAGTTAGAGGATCAAACACAGACCAGATATGGTTAAGGGTGAGGTAGGGGACATTAGAGAAGGAGAGCTTCTTGTAAAGCATTTGAGAGGTATACTCAAGTAGAGGGGGAGCATTCTTCCACTTCACACTGTCCCAGAACTCACCCTCATCATCCATGAACACCACATTATTCTTTCCCTTCAGTGCTGTTTGTAGCAGGGTGAATGCTCTATGTTGTGAGTCAGGAAACTGAAATCTATCTTTGAGCTCTGACCAAGAAGCCCATCCCGCATGTGAATAGAGATCCTTAAAATCCCTCAACCCCTTGGTGTACCAATCAAAGGCAGAGCAGCTCCTAGTGAGGGCAAGCGGCCTCCTGTTGACAGCCAAATTCTACCATAATGATCTATACCCCTGACAAGTAGTCCCAAACCAGTTGAAGACGTGTTTAGCAATAATGAAGGGCTTGACAATATCCTAGGCTGACTAAATGGAAGCAAAAATAGGAGAGTTGACCACTTTAACCGTGAAGGGTCCAATGAGAAGATCAACTATATTTAAACCTTTCCAACCTGGTTTCCCTTTAGGAAAGCCTCTCAAAATATTATTCTTGACCAGAACTTTCCAGGGCTCATTTCCTTTGCATGCTCTGATAATCCACTTAACCACCAGTGTTTAGTCGAAGGTCTTTTAACCCCAAGCCTCCAATATTTTTAGGCTCTGAGCAAAATTGCCACGAAACCGCATGCCTTTTCTTACCCCCTTTCCCATCAGACCAAAGGAAGTCTCTTATGATTTTGTGGAGCATGTTGATCTAAGTTTTTTCAAATAGCCAGCTAGAGGCATAGTATATATTGTATGATGAGAGGACCTTCTGACAGACTTGAATCTGTCCTGGTAGGGACAATAAATGTCTCTGCCATTTTACAATCTTGTTAATTTTATCGAAGATCCATTCCCACATACTTTTGAAGGAGGGTTTGAGGGCAAATGGAATACCTAGGTACTTGACCATTTCATTCGGCCCTTTCCAGGACCAACCAAAGTTAGACAACCAGTCAGGACGCTGTTCTTGCCAAACCAACATGTGTGATTTGTGCATTGCCACTTTAGAGCCAGAAGCAGAGCAGTAAATATCCAATCTAGCTGCTACCTGAGCCAAGTTGCTTTGTTCCAAGGTGAGAAAAATCGTTGTGTCGTCAGCAAATAGGACATCTATGAGAGTATCATTATTAGGAAGCGAGATACCTTTGACTAGAGGCCCTATGTTAGAGAATCTGAGGAGATAGTGCAACGCTTCAGCCTCCAGAACAAAGAGCGAAGGATCTAGAGGGCATCCTTATCTAATAGAGCATTGAAGCTCAAGAGATTTTGTCAGTTCCCCATTGACTCCAATGACTGCCGAAGCATTTTTGAAGAGAATATTGACCATTCTGCAAAATCTATCTTGGATACCAAAGGCCCGCATCATTCTCTCAATGAATGGCCACTCAATTCTGTCATAGGCTTTTTCAAAGTCAAGCAAGATCATTCCAACAACCTGTTGCGAGTCTTTAGCCCAGTACATACCCTCCCAACTGGTAATTAAGTTGTCCAAAATGTATCTCCCTTCTACAAATCCAGTTTGAGTTTCCGAGACAATAGAGGGCAGAAGTGAAGACAGTCTCTTAGCAAGGATTTTTACCAAAATCTTATAAGAAACATTGAGGAGGGTAATTTGTCTCCAGTTTTTGACTGAAGACAGATTACCATCCTTAGGAATGAGCTTCATTACCCCTCTATTGATGTCTGGGCTGAGTGTGCCTCCATCAAAGGCCTCATTAAAGACCTCTAGACAGGCCTTAGAAAGCCACTCCTTATTTGTTGTATAGAACTTTGCAGGGAATCTATCCACCCCAGGCACTTTATCATCTTTGAGAGAATCAATGGTGTTTCTGATTTCATCGAGCGAGATATAGGCATCAAGGAAAGAAGCCTGAATCTGTGTCACCTTTTTAGGAATGTAGGCATCACATAGAGCCCTGTTATGTACAATACGGTCATTGGAGCCATCAGAGAGGAAAAGATTGGATTAGAACTCAAAAAAAGGTTCTTTTATGTTGGCTGCATCCCGCATAAGCTGCCCATAAACTTCAATACCATTGATCTTGCTCCTTGTGTGCTTAGCTTTCAAAAATCTAAAGAAGAACTTAGAGCCTCTATCCCCAAGTTTCAGCCAGGGTAATCTAGATCGAATATGCGCCCCCCTAGCAACATAGATTTGTGACTGTCTAACTTGATGCTTCAAGAGGTTAAGCTCTTCAAGAAGTTTTCCATTGGCAGGGTCAAGTTGTAGCGAGCTTTCAACAAGAATACGTTTCTCTTGGGTGTCCCTTGCAAGTTTTCTGTGCCTTTTTGCTTTGATCTGCCCATAGGTTCTTGCGAAGTTTTTTGAGGCTTTCATACTAGAGTTCCATTGGTCAATTTTGGAACTGGGGTTACATGCGACTTTGCCAATGTTCTAGGAAGACTGAAGACCTTCCAAACATACTTTGTCAGCCAAATGGGACACAATGAATTTATATAATCCTTTGAGAGACTGAGTGTCTTTATTCTCCTTGCTAACCAATGAAAAAGCCATTTCAATAGAGTGGTGGTCGGACATAGTAAACGGCAACACTGTCACCACATTACCGTCCTTATTAGGGGACGCAAAAAATGCTTCCTTATTCAAGTAGTATCTGTCAAGCCTGGAGTATTGCCTTCTATTGCTGCTCTGATTATTACAGCAGGTATACCAGATTCCTTTGCATAGGCTTTTACCATTCTGGAGAGGGTCTCCAACTCTGTGCATTCTTTTGAATTTGGACCAGAAAAACAACGCATTGCCCTTCCAGGCCTGGTGATCACCCCCAATTTTATCCTTTTTTTCTTCCACCTTATTGAAGTCTCCCCCAAAGACTCAAGGAACTTTTTTCAGATTTAAAACCAGCCAATTCCACAGATCGGACCTCTCCCTATAGTCATTAGGGGCATATATATTGCACAGGCCAAAGGTCTGATTTTGGCTTTCTAGCAGTACCCAAACAACTCTGTTACAAGGAGAAACACCATGATCAACAATACAATCTTTCAATCCAGGGTTGACCAAGATAGAGGCCCCACCTTCCCCTCTTTGGTGATTAGTGGAGAACTGCAGCTATCCATAGGTTACTTGAGCAAATCAAGCTTTTAATAGAATTTGGCTTACATAATCATTCATTTAGCTTTTATCTTTCTTTAAGCTTGTAAAATAGTTCCTTGAATAGGTCACAGACTTCTTACAAGATCAAATTCAACTTTCTAGTTAAAACTGGTCTAAATGGCTTCTAGACCATACTAGACCTACAACTAGCTCTTTGGTTACATTCAAGCTGACCTTTCCACAACTTATTTCCTATATTATATCAAAACAAACATGAATTCACTTTATCTACTCATGTCATGACTTTTCCTCCTCCAAAACATTTGAATTTTGTTAATTACCTCAAAACTGGATGTTTAGACTGTCAAACCAAACCTGCAGACTGTCAAAAATGTATATCTTCATTTATACTCTATGAAAACGTTTCAAATCAATTGCTGTACAAACATATCACCAAAACCTCCTTGACTACCAATTTTTAGACACTTTGGCTGATTACTTTTCATTTTATGATGATTTTACTTCCTAAAAATATACATTTTCTTGGGTTGTCTCAGAACTGCAGGTCCGTATTTTGATCATAACTTCCTCCACACATGCTCAATCGACTTCAAACCTTTTTCATTGGATTCTTAACTCCAAGGCGTCCCTGATCACAAATTTACAGAATTTGTTATGGTTAAATTAATCACAAAACAAAATTTTGCAGTCGCTGCCCTAATTCGGGGATGTGCAAGGCCGAGAGGTAAGAATTGACAATTTAAACTCTAGAAACCATTTTAAACGCTTCTAAGACCTCTTTAGGTTCTGTTCCTCCCTTATTACACGTTCCTTAACCCGTAAAACCATTCTTCTTTATATAAAATATGCCCAAAACATGACTGTCACAGGCTGTAATTCTCTTCTCAGACCCGAGAGCATTTAATTTAGGTTTTCTAAAATCTTGTTGACTTCAAACTCTCCTTCCCCTTGGATGAAGTTCTATAAACTTCTCTTCATCTATTCCATTCACTCAAACTTGGTCATGCTAAAAGAAATACGTGAAACAATGAAATTTCTCTCGCTGTAGCAGACTGTACCATCAAATATCATGAACAGTAGACCTCAAAAGGAAAGCAATTTATGCTCTAATGATTATAGATGATCCATTGTCATAGAAACAACATATATGCAACTTCATCATACTATTCAAATCACTTTTCTTATTTGATCAATATAAGAAACACCTTTTATTCTTTGGACTGTCACAGTACCCTATTTTATGATCTTACAAACTCAGAATTCCATCAGATCATAAGACAAGATCATCAAATATAAAAAACATGAAATTACTGATGAGACATGCTTGAGAGTGTTTCAAACTCATTCTATCCTTCTTTATCGACAAAATATTCTCCACCTACATGCAGTCCTTGTATGTTGTATCAGACTTTTTCAACCTCTATACAGATTTTCCCTCCGAACTCTTATCAACTCTTCTTCCATACAAAGCTAGATATAGACCTAAAGGTCTGTTTTAAGATACCTCTCTCCCTATGTACTTCCTCCTCTTATCTTTGTCTTGCTACTTTCTTTGTCTTCTTCCCTTCATGGTTTGTTCAGTTTTAACTATACCAAACTTAGTTTGCTCTTTGTTACAAAGCCCAAGAATCTCTCACTTACCAACAAACATGCTGGTTTTAGACCCTTTCTACGTTGGACCTCCTTTTAGGATGGAATTACGTGGAGTAAAAGGTAAAAATATACAATTACAACTTATGACTAGACCCCATAGGTCCTGTACAACTTTCCAAATTCTCCCAAAGTCCTTTAAAACTTATTCAAATATTCAAATGCCTCATTTTGACAGGAAACTAAATATGAGGCTTTAGAGAATACAAATGAACCTCCTACTTTCTTACAACCTCCTAATGAACTGTACTTATCTAAACATGACCATTTCAATGTACAATGGAGCATGACATGGCTCCTTATTGCTCATAACATGACTTCTCAGATTTCATTAGACAAATATGTACAAATTTGACTTTCTTAGTTGATGCTCCTGCACCAAGACCCCTTGCTTCTGTAACACAAATTGTAGAATGAATCCCAATCATTGGATAGCGTTGAATTCATGCATGTAGCCTGCAAAGTTACTTTCATACCAAACAAAGGAACATAGAAAACAACTATCTAGCATATAGATCCACAATGAACAGCTATAAGGAACATGAATAGAGAACTGATGATGAGTGTAGGAATGCAATGAATTAATAATACATAAGAGATGTCGATAGTTACAATCAAAAGGGCACCATTAAAGGCAACATGTGTGAAATCCTTTGGATGTGACTCTCTAAAAGCACTCTAATTCCATAATTAGAACATAAAAGATTATATAAACTAAGTCTCTGTGGCTAAGCACCTGAAATCCTCTACATCTACCTCCTTTTACCCACAAAAATTGGCCAGACTGCGGGGTGGCATTACTAGGATACTGAGCTAGAGGAGGCAATGCATATTGAAAAATTTGCCAGACTTTGGGGTGGATTTAATAGAATACTGAGCTGGAGGAGGCAATGCATTATCGAAAAAGAGACCAGACTCCGGGGTGGCATTACTATAATATCGAGCTGGAGGGGGCAATGCATTATCCCGAGGATGAGGTCCGACCAATTGCTGGGGTTTGTAATCACTGTCAGGGCAAACTGAGTATTTTATTCCTCATAGTGCTTCTTAGGTTGATGTTGCAACTTTGCTGCCCCTGCCATGTCCACAATCTGCGTATTCTCTGGCCAAGAGGATGAAGTATCTGATGTATTACTTGGTGTCACTCTTTCAATATCTTCTTTTCTGTTTTCCAAATGGTGCATGGTATATAAATCAGCTGCACTGGTTGTTGCATCCAATGGGCGAGACCCATTAAAAATTGGCCTTGCAGCTTTTTCCATATGTAACTGGTGTACCTATTCTGCCTTTTTGAGCAGTGCCTTGTTAATATTTTATTTGTCCTTGGTTAATGGAACATATCAGCGAGTGCAATCATCATTACATCTTCTAGCATCCAACAATCATCCATCCTCTTTAATACCACATTCTCCAATTTATGTTTCTCTGTGCAAGACTTGAAGATATCTAAAATTCTCAATAGTCTCCACGGTTATATTCCTCAGGTATGCGCATGCAGTATTAATTGAGAATTATCATAATCTCATATCTTGGACTGTTTTTACGTGCTCTTTAATCCAAGGCATCTTTGGACACAAAATTTCTTCCCTCGCTCATCTCACATATCTTCTTACTAGCATCAAGTAAGAATTCAACCTTTGAATTCCTCCTTTTGTTCAGTCATATGCTACAAATTCCTGACCACCCTCACGATTTTTTCAGACTGTTTACATTTCAAATCACGAGTTATATTGTTCTCTTTTGCTACCAATGAATTACGTTTTCATTGTCGCTGTCTGTAGCGGTTCTAACAAGTTTAACATTGTTTCTTCAAACCAGGAATCAGTCTCCTCTACACTCTTCACTTTCTTTTCAATTGTCTTCTTGCTTATAAACTGATCAATTTGATCAGTCTTAAAAGTTTTTGTGGGCATGGTAATTTTGTTTGGTCTCTAGGAGACTGACTCAGAGATTTAACAAAAAGTTGGTTCATTTTTACTACCTACCTCAATGATTGCTTTTAAACATCCTCTAACATCTGTTGTGATGGTGGATGAAATTGAGTAGTTTGAACTCTCTTATTCAATGCGTCCTACTACCCATTTACTTTAGTCTCACTGTTATATTTGACATTTTGCACAATATTCATATTTTCTCCTTCGTAATCTTCAAGTCATTTCTTTCTCTGAACAACTTGTTGTTAGAGTAGGGGTTTATTATTTTCCATATTTATTTATTATGGGCTTTTTTCCCTCACTTGGAGTTTTCCTACTTCCATAGACAATTTTGCTTAGGTGTACTTGGAGTTACAGTTTGACTGGAGGAATAGGAAGTAACTCCCTTGATCGGCTATTCCGGGTATGGGAGTTACTCTTTTATTCTTGCCTCTTTGACCACTTTTCGTGGAGCTTTCTATGGAGGAGTTACACATGCACTCCCCTATATGTATATCTCACATTTGTGACTTTCAGTGATGGAAAATTGGGATTTGGCTCTTATTTTGTTTTGTACAATATTCTTGTGTATGTGATGTCATTTTGCTTGCAACTATTGTGTTGAGTACTAGCTTGTCTTGTGCCTATCACAAACCTGTGCACTCGCTTGATCTGGAGATCCTAGCATCCACTCTGATACTTGTCATATACAACTTCCACAGGGAATTGTTGAATCTGTCCTCTGCATCCCAACTTCTGCCAAACTAAGAAGAACCTGAGCATATAATGTTACAGCTATTTGTTTTTAAATGCTTAAATTTAGCATTTTGCTGTGATACTCTTATTTTAAGGGTGACATTATCTACCCATATGTAAATTTTTCTTGCCATAATCCTCTGTAGCTAAGATAAATCCCACTTTAAAGGTTCATTATTTCAATTATAACAAATCAGATAGGTTAAAATCAATTCAGCAATAGCTTACATATATGGGTGTTGAAATGAAGCCACTAGGATTCCTTTATTTTACACTATCTCAGCTTCTGAACCAAAAGAGTGGTCCCTAATAAAATCTCTTTATGCAAATCAGAAATGCTGAGGTGCATTAGCTTCAAACTGTCTTTCTGTATATCAAAAGTCTAGGATAGATTCCGTGCAAAAAATGAGAACTTCTTTTTATCTTGTTGATTTAAAGGATCATGATGTCATGTCGGTCATCATAGATATCAATCATCATCTCCATTGTCCAAAGATGGCACATCCGCGATCATAACACATAGTGATCAACTTTGCTGTGTCGGCCTGTCTCTATAATCTGCCTTCCTGTCATTTGTGTTGTCATTGTAGTGTTCGAAGTTGGCAACAGACTTGCCAAAGCCATTTTATCTTCAGGTACTTTGCCTTTTTTGTCTTTTGTTTTTTGGGTGGCATATTGAACCAGCCTAAAACATGAGGAATTGCAACTGCTGCACTATTTTTATTCTTCTTTTCACTGTCAAATTCTAAGCTCCCTCATACCATCTTGACTCACACACTGTGTTTGTGAAAATATATTTTGAATTTGGTTAGTTGTGGACTTAGCCATTTTTCCCCTGAACATTTGATATTGGACATGTGTGGTCATCAATCTACATATATCTTCTGTACGACAATCAAACTCTACTTGTTGGTCACCATTCCTCTGATTCTGTTGTAGATTGTCTATCCCTTGTATGCATTGTTAGTCAGCAGAGGTTTGGATTGTGTTGCTCACAAGTGGGGCCCTCAACATTACCCATATTATCTGTGATTGGTTCCCGAATATGTACATACAACACTGATTTGTGAACCATCATGTTCTTTGTTGGTCGACAACTGTGTATATCCCTATTGATAGATGCTCTGAACATCGCTTCTTGGTCAGTTATATTGGATTAGTTCTTGGTCTGACGGTCGATGGATCCTTATAATTGTTAGGCTCCCATGCTTGAATCTGTTTACCGAATGGCATTTGTGCTTTCAGCCTGCTGGTTAGTGGCAACATTGTTGGCTTGCTGGTCGACTCCAATACTGTTGGGTTTGTGGTTGGACATAAATGCTAATTGTCCTTTTTGTGTCTTTTCTGTTTGTCATCAATTGGCTTGTTTGATTTCCGATTAGTAGAATCTTAGTTGTATCACCAGTTGGTAGACCAATCTGCCTTTGTCTCCTTGCTTCGCTAGCAGAAAATTGCAACTTTTTATCAGGGTCTCTATTTTATTCCAGCTCCTTAGTTTCAATAAAATATGCTTCATATTTTGATCTACTATAACATTCGTTGAGCTTAGACTCATTGATGGTACTTTTATGCAAAGTTCCATCTAGATTTGCTAACGGAATTGTACCACTGTTATACTCTTCTTGCAACTTTTAAGGTTCTCCACACATCATTTTCAGCTTCCGGCCCTTGCTATCCATCGTGCCCATTTATTGTGGAACCAACATATCCGGCTCTAATATTAATATCTTCAAATGCTTATCATGCCAGAATTTTCTGCGCCTTTGTTCTACTTCAGCAGACCATTGGGCCTAAAGTCTCTTCATCCAGAGCATTTAATTGCATCAATCTTTCCTGCAAGCTTTCTATGTTACCAAGTTGATTATCAACAACCACCCTTAGACTTGATACTAAAACTTCCATGGCATCACAAACTACTGGGTCAATATTTCCTTTATCGGTTCATTTAAAAAGTGTGTGCCTCGATCACTAGCTAAACTTACTGACAACAAAACCTTGTAATGATATGTATCATACATAAAACTGGTTATACCCTTAGCTGAATTGTTCGGTAAGGCTTCTGCCTCAATCCTTTTTATTAAATACTGTATTGCAAGAAGAGTCCTACAAAAGCCAAATCCCATTGATCAAAACACTCCTTGGGCCATATTGGTTACAATGACCGAAAATTAGTTCCCACTGGTTTGCCTGTTCTTTGGCATGCATCACTGGTCCTTACCCACTCCAGACAGTCTTTGTAGATTGTTGGTCACCGCAACCCAACTTGCAAAATTTCCTTGTCTGTATGCTCATGGCTAACATGTCCTCCATCACATTCAAGAGCTTCCTTCAAAACTTTCCATTTCTTCTTGTAAAAGACACCTCAAAATCTGATATTTGCCCATATAATACATTGACCATTAATAAATTGAAATGAATTAGACTTCCAGCTTCTTTTAATTTAATGGCACTTAGGGGTAATTTTTTCTCTAGATAGGTATTTCCCAATATCCTTGTACTGTTTTTGTAATACCGCATTTCGCAACAATCATGAATTTGGATAGTCATCATTATCTCCCTTTGGTGATTCACCAGTGTTAGTCCTTGATAAATATTCTTCTATGACACGATTTCTTCCTTTCTACACTACAATAAAAATGTGAATTCCTGAAGAAGCAATAACCACCTTGATATACAACCATGTATCACCTGCTTATTAATTAAATACAACAATGCACTTTATCAACGAAAAGTACAAGAGGGTTGCACGGCAAGTAATGGCTATATTTTTGAACCAAGTATATAATTCCCAATGCTTCTTTTTTTGTAGCTGTGTAATTTCTCTTGGTTTTTGTCTATAATCTGCTTGCAACATACAAAGGTTGACCTAGTTTATGGATTCATTCTTGAGCCGATGTACAACCAATCACATAGTTTGAGGCAGCCACATGAATATGGAACTCTTTCTCCCAAGTGCACTGACCTACATAGTCCTCAATTTATCAACAGAGTTTTGCTTGTTGGGACTGCACTCAAATGTTGTAGCCTTTTGTAATAGGAAATCTACAGGATGCGACAATTAAACAAAGTTCTTAGTAAGTCTTCAATAGTATCCAACATGCCCTAAAAGGATCATTCTTGCACCGCATCCTTGGGAGACTTAAAATTTATTAATCACCTTGTTTTGTCAAAAACTGTTTTTGTACCTGCCTTATGAACCATGCTTCTAAGAAATTCATGCCATTAGTTTTCATTTCTTCGTGTTTATTGACGATCTTGCTTCCCAACAGTCCCATGCATTGGGAAAGCGCCTTTAGATGGTCATCTCTCATACCATGGATACACCAATCATCAAGAAAGGTTTTTTAAATCCTTAGGATGAGGGGAGAGCACTTGTCTGATAGGATGAGGCGGGGTAAAAGGTTGAGGCCATTTATGCGCTTGGTCTTTAGGTTTTTCTTGAATACAGATTAGTCCCGATTTTTGCTGGGGCAGTACATAATCCAAATGGCATGTGGCTCTTTGATAACTAACCTATATATTGATAAAAGGAGAAGTTACAGACAGCCATACATATTCCACCTCCATGTTGCAAGTAGAAGTGCCACATCAGATGGATCATTCTAAGGCTCACCCATGTATTACAAACATTACAACCCTACAAAATACAACTGTATTACGTGTTTGTGAAAGCAACAATAAAGTCCAAAGACTAATGAAAAACACATATGAGGCCATATTTAAAGCACTTTTTTATGCCTAAGTGCAAAGCGATCAGTATAGTAATCCAAAATTAGAAGCCCGTTTGAGGGCTGTGAAGGTACCCACCCTGGTTTGCATAGTGCAGAGAGGGAGGTGGGCATTCCTGAAGCACGGAAGAGCAATAATTTACCCCGTTAGCATCTAGGGCCAGAACATGAATCCAACTGTACCCCATATTTGCTGCAAACTGGGGCACATGGATAACACAAAGACCAATATGTAGGGTGATTTCTTGCAGCTGGTGTAGAAGAATGTATATTCAATCATGTAACTCTGCCATTTGATTGGTATGCTACTGATGCCACATATTGCTGGTGTCTAAGCAGCCAACAACACCATTTTGGTGTTGAATATTTTTGTCGAGCTTATTATGGATGTTTGAATATTGTGCAACGATATCTTGTTGAAGGGCTTCAATATTATCAGTGGTTGCAACATTCTAATGATGATGAGGTGGTTGACAAGCACCTTGATGGGGTTGAGGGTGATACTGGGAGGCCCTTGACTGAGTGTCTCCGGGAAGTAGCCCATTGTTGAGCAAAAAGATGCTGTCCTCTTTGCAATTGTTCAAGAGGAGCTGGGAAGTGTTCCATCACCACCCCTAGGCATTGACAAGCTTCATTCATGAATGAAAGATCACAAAACCCACATTTCAGTATCCATGGCAATGGGTGATGAGTGATAAAACAACATTGACAAGGAGTATCGGTTTGGTGTGTGGATAACGTTCCACAAGCTCCACACATAGATACTAGGTCCTTGCAAATGAAAAATAGCAATATATGCAGATACTAGGTCCTTGCAAATGAAAAATAGCAATATATATTAGTGCTCCTATTCTGTGAAGCCTGGAAATGAAACTTGCAAGCACTGGATAATAATTTTGTCCCACTTGAGACCAAGTGCTGAAAAATAATGTGCTACTTCAAACCATTTCAATTTCCCTTCATGGAAACAAAATTTAATAAAATCAACACGGCCATAACTTCGAATGACTTCCCCTTGCCAGTGATTTTGTATTTCTGGTGTTTTAGATTTCCTTTTTTCTTTGATGGTACTGATTTGGAAGTACTCCAACTTGCATTCTTAGCATTAAGAGAAGTTGTCTCATTTATTAAAAAAGGATGGATATCTCTCCTGGTTTGCTAATTTGAACCTTTAATCTCAGCTTTGACAAGAAGAGGTGTTTGAGGTTGTCCCATCTCTGTACTGCTGTCACCAAAAATACGTGCATTGATGCTGCCTTCTAGTCTTCATTGTAATGAAATACCTTTGCAAAGAGGAACACACTTGTGTACTTCATTGTCTGTAGTTTCCAATTTAGAAGATAGCTTTCTGTTAATGTGGCGGTTGGAAGTTTGGAAAAGTAAAGTGGATGCAGGGATATGACAGATGTAAACGACCACTTGTCGTTGGATGCAAGATAATGATAAAAAGGTGAATGGTCAAAAAGTAAAGACTCACATTCTCTTGAATATTTAAATTATTAAAGTGGTAGGCGCCAACTATGTGCTGAGGGATAGTAGAAATAGGATAGGGACAAATGGAGGGGGTATTAGCATTGCTAGGTGTGGGGGAGTGTAGATGGATAAGACAAGAGAGGATAATTCATATGTAGGAAAGGTGATGTGAAGTTTTATCTAAGAATCAAGAAATATGGATGTGTCTAGGGTTAAGGTATGGGTAGATAGTTAGGATGCTGTGTAAAGGCTAAAAAGGAGGAGAATTTTAGAGAAAGGGATTTTAAAAATATAAGTATGAAGTCAATGATTATGCCAAGAGGCATAAGCTACATTGAAAGACGAGTGATGGGAGGAACAAGTGTAATCTTGTTGTTGAGTATGTCAAAAAAATGGCTGACTTTAAATTTGACGTACATTTGACTGTCATAGAGCAGGTTTTATTCTTGCTTGGAGAAGGCGATTGAAAAATTGCAATATCTTGGGCATACAATGGAGTTTGGAGCCCTTTTTCCTGAGGAAGATTTTTTGAGCCCAACGAAGTGATGTAGCTATATTGAGGTCATCTGTCACCAGTCAATGAAAAATTTGTAGATAAGGTGATGGAGTCATTAATCAATGTGGAACCTTTCAATGTGTGAACCCATGTGACAAATCCAAGATAGGTGCCTTGAGATTGACACATCTTGGCATTGTTTCAGATAGATATATTTAAGATATCTGAGCTAGTTTAGTAAGTAGTAATGCGAATGTTGGTAGGGAAAGAGAATATGTATAAACAAGAAAGGGGATGCTAAGCTATTAGTACTGATTAAGAAATATGGATGTGTCTAGGGTTAAGGTATAGGTAGAAAGGTAGGATGGTGTGCAAAGGCTAAGGATGAGAATTTTAGGGAAAGACATTTCCAAAACATAAGTACGAAGTCAGTGATTTAGTAAGTAGTGATGTGAATGTTGTTAGGGAGAGAATATGTATAAACAAGAAAGGGGATGTTAAGTCATTAGTGCAAATTAAGAAATATGGATGTGTATAGGGTTAAGGTATAGGTAGATAGGTAGGATGGCGTGTAAAGGCTAAAGAGGAAAGGAATTTTAGAGAGGAATTTTTAAAGACATAAGTGTGAAGTAGATAATTTAGTAGCTAGTGATGTGAATGTTGCTAGGGAAAGAGAAAATGTATAAACGAACTTTGGATTAAAAGAAATAAAAGGAGGAAATAAATCCTTGAGTTGGATAGTTTTAGGTAAGAGGTTACGTGGTGTATTCATTGGTGAGAAGATTGTGAAGGCCCGGAAAATGGGAAAGGTTAAGCATGCTTATTTGGTATAATGTGTGCCAAAAATTGTCGAAAGCCAAATTTGCTAGCATATCTAACTCTTTTTTTGATTGTGGGGAACATGATTAATGGTAACTTTTAAAAATATTCCATTTTTGCCTTGATGCCCTCTACTATTAGGCCCAAGGAAGAACAATATCCTTGTACATGTAATCGAAGCTATAAAATGTCCACTAAAATAATAGTACCCTTGTACATTTGTAGGTGCAAGTTCCAAACTCCAAAATAAACATAGTTTTCAACTGACCTATTCAATAAGATATAATTGATTATATCTAAAAACTCAACCATGTAAGAAGACTACCCACTACTTGCTATTTCCCCAAGATAGTGTTTGTAGAAGGAATTAGGAAGTGGCTTTTCTTAGTTATAGTGTTAAGACCTAGGGAATCCCCACAGATTCTTGACTTATCCGAGTCTTTCTTGGGTGCTATTATCACTGGAGAGTGCCACTCAGCAGTTAAAAGCTTGAATAAATTTCTTGCTTTGAGCATCTATACATCCTTATAAACATTGGCGGTATATTTGGGGTTCATCCAGCATGGTCTCCTTTTACCTGGAAACAACTTGGTTCTATGCACATAAAGCTTCAAAGATAGTTTCTTTGACTCTTTGTATGTTCGTATGATAACTTTCATATACTTTGTATTGATTGTCTTCACTGTTAGTTTTGTATCCAAGTCAAAACAGATTGTTATCATACGTGTCTCCTCTATGTTTCCAAGATTAACTTGTCTTGTTAGGGGTACTTCATATCTAACTTACATGATATTCTAGAAACTGAAAATGTTGGAGGTCATTGTTATTAGGTTGAATTCCGCGCTAGCCTATAAGAAGCAATAGTTTAGGATCCCTTTGAAAGAGTGGCTTTGTAATTTCCTCCACTTTGATATCTTTGAGATAGTAGGCTTACTCTTCTTCTTTAAGATTATTCCTTTACAATATTAATGAAAGGCATAGATCTTTCGTATCACTCCATCTCCAGTGGATATGTTGATTGAAACATTTAATATTCACTTGTTTGCCAATACATCAGGCCTATTTTTGAATGGTGCTTGTCTTCAAATCGATCATCTAGCTGTAGAATATGTTCTTCGTTGGGTGTAAACTATACCGTCCCTTCCTAATTATCACAATTTTTCATCAAGTGATGACTAATGTCTTATGTTTCAAATCATGTATCACTTCCACTTGCTCTAGCCATGCTGTCCCAATATAGGATCGTAATGTTGTAGGACAATTTCCATCTTTCTTGGTAGTACACTGACTTGTGCAATCCTGATTTGGTTCACCATATTCAATCTAAATGTTTACATATTGAATGGCAGTCTCTTCAAGTTATTTCAAATCTTCATTGAAAATATATTGACTTTGGATACTATGCCTATCAATGAATTTGGAAGGACCAAACTTTTTGGAATCAATTGTAATTTTCGGGATTCCCTCCTCCATGGCAAAGACAACTATATTCTTATATGGTTCTGTTGGGATTTGTGCAAGCCTACATTCCAATAATGATTTGAAGCATAGAAGCAAAAACCAGGGAATACTTGTGATTACTCACCAAATGCCCTTAAAAATGTGTGGAACAAAACAGTCGTGCCGTGTTTTCCCCCAAAACCATGGTCAACAAAAAACCTGAAGGTTTTTGAAAAAACTGCCAAAAACCCGCGAGTTATTGAATAACTTGCTAAAAGTTTTTGAAAAAACTGCCAAAAACTCGCTTTTAGCGAGTTATTCAATAACTCGTGGTTCTTTGGCAGTTTTTTCAAAAACCTTCAGGTTTTTTGTTGACCATGGTTTTGGGGGAAAAAACACAGCACAACGGTTTTGTTTAGAGTTATTCAATAACTCACGGGTTTTTGGTTGTTTTTTCAGAAATTTGTTTTTGGGCTCTAATTTTTTTTTTTTTGGTTTTTGTCTCATTTTCACATTATAATCCAGAATATTACAAAGCACAAGTAGACTGACTTATTTTTTAATTGAAGATTGGATGCCATAGTCCGCACTAGAACAATTAGGGGACATTCCACTCCACTAGGGCACATGTTGCATTGTTTTGCATGTTCCTACTACACGACGGCCACACACTAGAGGTAATTATTATTTTTTCTTTTTAAAAGTTATTAGTTCTAGTTTTTCAACTTGTACTCTTTAAACCCTAATCCTTGTTTGATGCCATTTGTATTTTATAATGAGATTTATTAAAATGAACTTTGCCTCTTACATCTACTTGTATTATTGATCTAACTTAGTTTGAATATGTGATATTTCTTTATATTTTAAAAAAATTTAAATTTTTTTAAACCTAACCTTGAACTAAATAGTTTAGGGTTAGGGCTTTTTTTAGGTTTTACTTAATACTAATCCTTAACTTATTATTATTATTTTTTTTCATTTTTTACTAATCCTAACCCTCTGCATTTTTAATAGTTCAAGAAAATTTTTAATTACTCATTCACAACATCAAGTAACCTTATAAACACATATAAGGTAATAAAGTCTCTTGGCCTTATTATAGATGAACTTAGGTATACCTAAACTAGAATTTTTATTTACTAGATTATTTATATAAAGTCTCTTATATCTATTTAATAGGGCTTATTAGTTCAAGAAATTTTTTAAACCTAACCTTGAACTAAATAGTTTAGGGTTAGGGCATTTTTTAGGTTTTACTTAATACTAATCCTTAACTTATTATTATTATTATTTTTCATTTTTTACTAATCCTAACCCTCTGCATTTTTAATTGTTTCAGCTGATAATGCCGCAGGAAAGAGATTTCGCATGGGTCTATTGCAAATCCGTACCCAGCTCGTTAAAGTTGAAATGTAACTTTTGTGGGCATGAGTGCGGTTAGGGTATTAACTGCTTCAAATGACATTTCGCAGAGTTGCCAGGGCACGAGGTGGTGGCTTGTAAAGAATGCCTTGATGACATAACTTTCAAAGCAATAATGGCTTTTGAGTCCTTTGTAAAAAGCAAAGTGAAAAAGGTGAAGATTATTATTGAATCGTCAACGAGGTCTTCTCATGATGCTAGTGAGGACGAAATTTCACATGATTTGCATCAATGTCATACTGATGTGTTCACACCTCCTTCCAAAAAAAATAATAGCGCCAGGGACAATGTGGATGCCTTTTTTGGACCATGCACTACACATGGATCTCAACCAAGTTTGGAGAGCACAGGGTGGAAGAAAAATGTACATGCACAAGTATCCCCTTAAATGTTGCAAGGTCTTCGTATTGACAAGCAATGATTGGTGCAATTACTATTGCGGGCCTTGGCTTTAAAGCCCCATCATACAAAACCCATAGGGTTGATATGTTAAAAGAAGCGGTGCTGGATTGTGAGTGATTTACTTACTGAGCATCTTAAAGAGTGGGCAAAATAGGTTGGACTATTATGTTCAATGGGTGGACAGGTAGAAGGAAACATACCTTGATCATTTTCCATATGGCATCAAAGCGTGGCACAGTCTTCCTCAAATCTGTGTATTAATTTGACAAAGTAAAATTAGCACATACACTATTTTATCTATTTGATGAGGTTGGGACTAGGGTTGGCCCACAATATGTTTTGAAAATTATTATATATTTCTGCTAGTTTTGTGGCTGCATGCAAAATTATGATGGAGAAGTACCATATTATGTTTTGGAGCCCATGAATTGCACATTGCCTTTATTTGGCCCTGGAAGATATTGGCAAACTTCCATTTGTCAAGTCTATAGTAGAGAAGGGAAGATAAATTATGAAATACATATACAATCACACTAGGGTTCTCAACATGATGAGGAATTTCAATGATAGAAAGGAAATTGTTTGCTCGGGTGTGATTCAATTTGCGACCCACTTTCTTGTATTCCAACATCTATGTACACAAAAGACGAACTTGAAACAAATGTTTGTTTCATTTGAGTGGCTAGACACTAGTGTCGCCAATCACATGGATGGTATAACCATTTCAAGTCTTGTTTTTTATGACTTTTTTTGGATGGTTGCATATGAGATCGTGCAAATTTCAGAGCCATTGATAAAAGTGTCGAGAATGGTTGATGGGGAAAAATCCCCTTTGGTTATCTTTACTAGGCCATTGATAAGGCAAAGGAGGCAATAAGATCCAAATCAGAGAATGATGAGGATGAGTACATGTTGATATGGGAGATCATTGATGCTAGGTGGGTCTATTGTTACCTTTATGCTATTGGATACTGTTTAAATCCAACATTTTTTTAGAGCAAAAGATTCAAGGATGATGCAAAGGTGACAGATGGCCTATTCAAATGCATTACACCATTTTTCTCGAATGTAGAGGAGCGACAAGCTGCTATAGTAGAGTTGCCACTGTTACCAATAGGCAAAGGGATTTTTTAATATATATGTTGTCATTTCGAGAAAGTCTTTGAAACCAGTTATAAAATTTGAAATTTGATATATTTTTCAAGTTTTAATAAATTCAATTTCATAAATGTCATTAAAATTTGGCATACATTATGGATTTATAATACATTTTGGTTTTGCAAATAATTTAAATGATAGGGCAATGGTAGGATTACTTTGGCAAGAAAGCTAAATCACTTCGGTGGATGGCAATGCAGATTTTGAGCTAGCCCTATAGTTCTTCCGCTTGTGAGCATTCTTGGAGTGTGTTTGAACACCCACTCCAAAAAACACAATTGCTTGAGCCAAAAACAAGTGAATGATTTGGTGTTTGTGCTTCGCAATCTTCGTTTTTGCCTTTAAAACATTCGAGATTAGAAGTTGCTAACTTGCTAAGTTATAACTTGGTCACATATTTGAATTTCTTACATATGTATTAGTAATAAACTATTATGAACTTATGCCTTGATAATATTATGTAGTGTTGAAGATGATTGACAAATTGATCTTGACCCCTGATCCTAAATTGGAATGGATCGCAATTGATGAGGAGGAGCCACCATTTTTAGAAATGTATTTGGCCATCTTGGATGATGCGTTGAGTGACCATGATTAAATGCAGGAGAATTGGGATATGGGGACAACTTTGCATTCTGTAGCCTCATAATTTTATAGTTATTTGTATTGTAAGTTTTAATTTAAAATTGACTGAGATTTTGAGGCTTATTGAGAGTCTAGGCTCAAGATGATGTCTACAAAATTTTGTGATTGGCAACATTGAACAAATTTAGTTTTTATGTATTATGTTTGTTTTCATTGCTAGGTTTCATATTTTTTTTTTGAAAAAGGGGAAAAAAATTTATTCAATCCAAAACAAGATACAAGGCAAGAGCCACAAGCTCAATAAAAAGAGAACCGCCAACAAACCAAACAACAACACTACATAGTTTTGTCTTCCAATAAAACTCTCTCCAAAACCTCCAGATAATTAGAAGGTAACTCATTCCTATCACTAATATCCCAACCATCCCCTTTCTCTGAGGCCCACTTCGCCAAGCAGTCAGCGACGCTATTCCATTCTCTAGGGATGTGATAGAAAGAGACAGATGCCAAGGAGCTGCAAACACTTAAAATCTGTCTGACCATCGAAGCTAAATGCCAACTAACACCATCCAATCTCTGGTTGTTCAACATGTCCACAACAATCTGAGAGTCAGGCTCATAGATAATCCTCCTCCAGCCAGGAGAGCAACCCTGCTCAACAACAATCTTAATAGCAAGGGCCTCCATCAAGTTATTAGAGTAGTGCCCTTTGTAGACAGAGAAGCAAAAAACATCCCCATCTTTACTTCTACCAATACCCCCAATACCAGCATGCCCAGGATTTCCACGAGAAGATCCATCAGTATTAATCTTCAGGACCCCATCTGGAGGAGGCGCCCACTTCCCATCACGACAGACCCGTTTCTCGACACGACGGGGCATAATACCAGCAATGCAACCCCTACTATTAACATCCAGGCTCAGATCCCGCACAACCGCAACATCACCAGGATCAATACTTTCAGACATATCACATTTAGTAGAAATAGTCTCCTGATGTCTACTGTAATCTTCGTCCACAGTTGACCACTATCTAATCTGGAATCACAAAAAACTCTGCGGTTCCGTTCCAGCCAAAGGTTCCAAAGAATGAAAATAGGCCCAATGCTCCAAGCCACCTGGAGAAAAGGCGTCTTTGCAGGAGGCCTGTCCAGGCTCTCCCAAAACTCAATAAGAGAGGAAGCATGAATGCAACCATGATGCCAAGCCTCCCACCATCTGTGCCAAATCTCACGAGAAAAGGGGCAATGAAAGAACAAGTGGGAAGAACATTCTTCACTGCACAAACAAAGAAAACAAATGGAAGGTCCCTGAAACCCCTGTTTGCGAAGATTCTCCCAAGTGAGACATTTCCTCTGGGCAACCAACCATAAAAAGAAGTTACACTTGGGCCAAGAAAAATTGTTCCAAACCTTCCTGCACCAGGCACCTCAGCAGGACCATGTAAATTCCTATTAAGCACAACGTAACCTTGAGGAACAGTATAATTACCTTTTGGGCTAGGACTCCAAGCCAACTTGTCCCTCTCATTTAGAGAGCTGCAAAGCCTGCCCTCCAAGACCTTACACAAAGCAGCACGATCCTCATCAGAACCACCCATAGGACACTCATACGGATCCTTCCAGCAAAACATCTCTAGTATCCCAAATGCAAGAACCTTTGCCCAACAAAGCAATCCGCGGCACATCTTGGCTCTCAACCCCAAGAACATACTTGAAAGCAAGAATCTTGGCCCAATCCTGACCCTGGTTGTTGCACCATCTCTAGTACAGCTTAGCCGCCAAAGCTGTAACCACAAGAGCCACAGACCTAATGCCAAGGCCCCTAGCATGCTTTAGCCTACAGACAGACTCCCACTTGACTAAACTCCACTTTGAGGAGAGGAGGTTACCCAACCAAAGGAATTGCCAGGAAAGAGCATCAAAATCCCTCACAAAGGAGGCAGGAGGAATCTACACACAACACATATAAATAGGGAGAGACTGTACCACAGCTTTTAGGAGGATCACTTTACCAGCATAAGAGAGTCATTTGTAAGTCCAATGACTAACCTTACTCCGGAACTTATCCAAAATCCCCTGCCAATAATCTCTACGTTGAGGTCCCAGAGCCAAAGGAATCCCTAGGTACATCAGGGGAAGAGTGCCAATTTGGAATCTAAGAATCCTGGCAATCCTATTCTGGATGAGTCAAGGAGTATTAAAGAAATAAATGGAGGATTTATCATCATTAATACTCTGACCAGTAGCTTTCAAGTAGATGTCTAAAGTTCTCCTGAAATTCACTGCTTCACTAATTCTAGCCAAGCCCATCAGTCCAGTATCATCCACAAATTGAAGATGAGAACAAGGAGGGAGATCATTGTTCCAGCTCCAGCCGTGAATAAGACCCTGCCGCACCTGAGATTTAATAAATCTACCAAGACCCTCTGCCATGATAATGAAAAGATAAGGGGACAGAGGGTCCCCTTGCCGAAGTCCGCGAGAAGTACTAAACCAATCTGAAGATTCCCCATTGATGAGAACAGAGGAGGACGAGGTTACACAATTGAGAACCCAGCTCACCCATTCCTCTTTAAAGCCAAAGGCCAAGAGGATAGTCTGAAGGAACTCCCAGCTCACCCGATCATAAGCTTTAACCATGCCAAGCTTAAAGAACATCGCCTTCTCCTTAGAGGAAGCCATAAAGTGAATAATATCCGTAGCAATTATGACACCATACAAGATTTGTCTCCCTTCCACAAAACCTCCCTGCACAGCAGAAATCAAAGCACCAAGGAGAGGTTTGAGTCTCTCAGCAATCAACTTAGAGATGATCTTGTAGACAACATTGCATAAAGCAATAGGCCTGAAATGATCCATCCGATTAGCCCCCTCCTTCTTAGGTATGAGAGCCAGAAAAGTAGAATTCAAAGACTTAAGCATTTGTTTGTTCCTAAGAGATTCCTGAACCACCTCAAGGAGATCAGACTTTATTGTTTCCCAAAATTCCTGGAAGAACTCAATCGGAAACCCATCTGGGCCAGGAGCTTTACCTTTTTTCATACTAAACACAACTTTCTCCAATTCAGGTAACAAGATTGGATGCAAAAGAGCCCCGTTCATTTCATCCGAGACCAAGCAAGGAATACAATCCAAAATAGCCCTCTCCTCAGATCTAGCAGCAATATCCTCCCTAGTAAAAAGATTAGAAAAATAGTTGACAGCTTCCCTGGAAATTTCACCATAGGACGAGAGTTGAGTCCCATCACTCGAGACAAGAGTGGAAATAGAGTTCCCCTGCCTACGGGCCTTAACTGAGTTATGAAAAAAAGCCGTGTTCCTGTCCCCCTCCTGAAGCCAATCAATACGAGATTTTCGCTTCCAGAAAATCTTCTCCTGAAGGGCAAAGGACTCAGCATTCAGAAGGTCAAAGGACAGCCCATGGTCCCGAATCTGACGAGTGACACTATCCAGCTTGGACCAAGCAGCAAGCTTCTGAGCATGCAGGTTCCCAAAATATTGTTTATTCCACCTCTTAAGCCTATACTTCACATGTTGAAGCCGTTTACTAAAAGTGTACATGGCCCTCCCATGGGCAGGAAGCCCTTCGTACCACCAATGCATCACAAG
The DNA here is from genome assembly GCA_037957365.1 of Torreya grandis. Lineage (NCBI taxonomy): Eukaryota > Viridiplantae > Streptophyta > Pinopsida > Cupressales > Taxaceae > Torreya > Torreya grandis. The sequence continues at coordinate 2,057,255 of JARHVA010001029.1, read as the reverse complement.
ATCCCGAAGAGATTGATCCTGTAACCACATCAATTGAAATTTGAAAGAAGGATTTTTAGTGACCCCATAAGAGGAGACACAGAGTTTGATAGGCCAGTGGTCGGATCCCCTCCAATCCAGGATTTTAGAACTGGTAGTCCACCTGCTGCTCATCCAATAGCAGGAAACCAAAAATCTATCGAGCCGTTCTGAGATAGCCTCATCACCACACCTCCTATTATTCCAAGTAAAGACTCCATTGCTTGGATTGACGTCGACAAGGTTAAGAAAACCAATATTATCTCTGAGCAAAAGAGAAGAAGGATCAAGCCTGGCTACCCCTCGTTTTTCATCCATACTAATAATAGCATTAAAGTCACCAGCCAAAATCCATGGAAGAAACGGGTCCAGAGAATGGACAAAATTGATATGATCCCAGAGATGTGTCTTACCTGGAAGATCATTAGGAGCATAAATATTGGAGAAAAGATATCTTTCGCCAGTTTCAAAATTGGAGGCAACCATAGAGATGGAAGACCGACTAGAAACCCACCATAAGGGGGAGACTTTCCTCGGGTTCCAGAAGCAAGCCACCCCCCCAGAACTGCCCAACGCCCCCACCCCCCCAGAACTGCCCAACGCCCCCACCCCCTGCCAGTAGCCTTGGGGCCAGATACGCAAAGCACAATTATTCAAACCATCCACTGTAAGCTTGGTTTCTTGCATAAAGACCACATCCGGAACCTGAGACTCGATTAATCTGCGAACAACCTTTTGTCTAGGGATGCTATTCAAGCCCCTTACATTCCATGATAAAACAATCATTTAGGGGGGTGGGAGAAGTGGGAATCAATGGGTTTCATAGACCCAGACTCAACCAAAGTATCACCCATAATCTTAACCTTCTCTTGATCAGTCTTCCTTCCGCTCCTTGACTGTTTATCTAGGGGCCCTTTTTTAAAAGATTTTTGTTACAAGCCTAAGGCAGGAGGAGCCTTAGCACCCTTCACAGGATCCTCGGATCCCTTCGTAACTTGGGGACAAGGAGCCAACCTAGCAGTACCCACCGGAATCTGTGACTCCTGGATGACACCAATATTCTGAACTTGAGAAGGCAAGTCCAAAGCCGACTGACAGACCTATTGAACCCCTGACGATAAAATCAGCTCCTCCTTCGTTGCTTCCACCTCCTGAATTTCTACTTGACCCTTAACCCCAGAAGAAAGCTCAACTGGGATACCTTCTTCTTGGACTACGCTATCCAGAACCTCAAACCTATTAAATGTGCCATCATTCTGTCTATCACTCCAGGATCTCTTCTTGCCTTTGCCTTTATTACGGGATTTAATGGGGATAAATCGCTCCTTATCAACAGGGCCATCAGACACTGGAGCTTTCCCCTTGTCCATCCTAGGAGGTCCCGAGGCAGACAAGGGGGAAGATTTTAGTTTGGGACAGCTGTGGTGTAGATGACCATATTCATGGCAAATTCTACATCTGAATGGAAGGGTTTCATAATCTAGTTGTTGGATCTAGGTGGAAGAACCCATGCAAATTTCCATAGAGTCGGGTAAAGGATTATTCAAATCAACTTCGACACAAATACGAGCAAAAGAAATTACCTTACGCTCTTGAGTCTGTGAAGTCGATCCAACAGGTTTCCCAAGAAGCAAAGAGATTGAGTGGAGGATATCTTCCCTCCAAAATTCCAACGAAAGCCTCGGCAAATGAACCCACATAGGCACCTGCGAAGGGATCTCTTCAGCAGAGTTGAAGCCCATATGCCAAGGCTTGATGAAGAGCCCAACTTGGTTAAAGAAATAAGGGCCACCTTCAAAAGCCCTATTCCTGTCTGACATACTTGAAAAAATAACCAGGAAATAGTTATTAGCCGCTAACAGAATCTCCATATCTCCTTCAGGGTTCCAAACCCGACCTGCCCAGGATTCCAACACAGGAAGAGAGAGATGAAGGCCCAAAAATTTGCAACTGAGAGCATGCTTGCACCAGTAATCAACATCCTCTGAAACCTGCTCTGGTTGAATAACCAAAACCGGTCTATCTTCCGATCTCTCCAAACATCCATTTACTTTTTTAATTCGGAACGACCCTTTTGACGAGGCGGTACCCTCTCCAGAAAGAGGAAACTTAGTCCGATCCTTGTTGCTGGCATGCATCAAAGGGGATGGATCTACCATCTCCAAATCCAGGGAAGAAGCAAGAACCTGATTCTCCATGGCTATACAAGCTCAAGCACCAATCAGAAGAGGGACAGAGGCAAGGCAGACGGCCCAAATGCCCTAGCCACCACGCACCCCCCGTCCAAGATATCCACGCTTCAAATAGCAGCCTAAAAAGCGCCTAGCCACAGAAAGGAGGAGATTAGACCCCTGTCCAACCCCCTCCAGACCCCTGCAAACTCAGACCCCCCCCCCCGCACACAAAACGACCACCGCCGTGTTCAGACACCAGGCAAAGCCAGCTAGGGCACGCGGGCCCTAGCGCGCAACCAAGCTCTGCAAAATGCCATTGATTAGTCCAAATGTCGCTAGGTTTCATATTTATCATGAAATAAAATACAATTTTTCCCCCTATTTTTGTAAATATTTCATTGTTTTTTAGTTTGCCGCGTTTTCCCTGTTTTAATCCTGATTAACAGAATTCCATTAACACTTTTATTTCGTCGTGCCATTATTGTGTAAATGGAATGCTACTATGATTGCGAGTATGGTAAAATTCCTCTAGCTGCCCAATTTTCTTTTTTCTCCAGCTGATTCTTCATATTTTCTTTTGGTTTTGTTTTGTTTGCTAGAGTTTTGACTTGAGGCTTGCATGACTTATGCTTTTCTTCAACCAACGATGTTGGTGGTGTTGTTACACTTACCCATCCTATATTGTTGTGTTGCTTATTTAAATCTTCCATTTCCGGGATAACTTCCTGCATCCTTTGTTTTTTAACCAACATATATAAATCCTAGGGGGCTCCATGATTAATGGTTCATAAGGCACAAACTTGCAAAGGTGTTGCAAATAGGGTAGGAGACTAAGAGGGCTTAATTATGGGGGAAACTCCATAGTTAAGCATGCTTGAGCTAGGAATAGTAGCATGATGGGTGACTCCTCAGGAAGTACATGTGCTTCACCCTTGTGAGCATCAACTAAATGCAACGAGTGTCACAAGAACCAATCATGCTCATGAGAAATGAGCTTGCGAACCACTACTTATGAAATATGGGTCATGAAGATTGACTTGAACCTAGGCAGTTAATTTACCCAAAATTATACTACACAATGATACATTGCTGAAACCCAATTATATAAAATTGAAAAGAGATTGTGAACCACTACTTATGAAATATGGGTCATGAAGATTGACTTGAACCTAGGCAGTTAATTTACCCAAAATTATACTACACAATGATACATTGCTGAAACCCAATTATATAAAATTGAAAGAGCTAGGGAGCTCCACAATGAATGGTTAATTAGGCACAACACTTGTTGAAGGTTTCACAAATGGTGTAGAAGGCTAATTAGGTCTAATTGTGGGGTAAACTCCATGTTTAAGCATGCATGAGCCATGAGTTGTATTGAGATGGGTGACCTCTTGGGATGTCTTGGTGTTTCACCCTTGTGAGCATCACCTAGATCTTATTTGTGCTATGTGGACCATTCATGCTCATGAAACATAGGTTCTTGTGAACCACTACTTGAAACATAGGTTCTTGTGAACCACTACTTAGGAAATATGTGTCATGAAGATTGACTTGATATTGTGTAGATTTTCAAAAAACAAATTAACATAATAATGCATTGTGGATTACCTTCAAGTATTGTGCCTTTTGAACCATTCATTGTGGAGCGCTCAAATGTACACAACTGTTTCCCAAAAAATGATGCTGCACAATGATTCATTGTGGAAACACTAATTGGGTAAAAAATGAAAGACCTAGGGAGCTATACAATGAATGGCTCAAAGGCGCAATGCTTTATAAAGGCTTTGCAAATGGGGTAGGAAACTAAGTGGGCATGATGGTGTTGCAAACTCTATGGTTAAGCGCTCTAGAGTTAGGAGTATTACTAGAATGGGTTACCTCCTTGGAATTCCCCACGCTTCACCCCTGTGAGCATCACCTAGATGCAATGAGAGCGATGTAGACCCTTCATGCTCATGAAAGATGGCTTTTGTGAACCACCACTCATTAACTATGGGTCTTGAATATTGACTCTAAACTACGTAGTTAATTCTTGGAAAATGATATTATGTAATAATGCATTGCAGAAGCACTAGCATAAAACTGGAAGAGCTAGTGAGCTCCACAATCAATGGTTTTGTTGGGTGAATATTTTGTCAATCAGTGTACTGATCAACAAAATAGGTCTGATCAACCACAGCAGGAAGATTGGTCGGCCAGGTGTGCAGCTTTACTACATCAACCGGAGACAAATCTCTCCTCTCATCAAGGGGAAGTTCCCTATAGATACGTAGCAGCTATATACTATATAAATAAGCTGAAAGTAAGACACAGGGGTGGGATAAACCATCCATCTCTCTTCTTTTAGAGATGATGCTAACAAACAGAGGAGAAAATCCTAGTGGAAACATTGAAGGCACTTCTCTTTTTTCAGAAGTGTTCTTGTAGGAAACAGTAGGAGTTCTTTCAGGTAAGATAAGAAACCAGTAACAAAAGGGCGCAGTAACAATAGGATGAAACAGAACGCAAAGTTTCCACCTCAACTGCCCAAAGAGTGAGATACGAAGAACAATGGGGGCACAAAGTCGTCCCAAGGTCCTTTACACAGAAACGGAAAAGAAAAATACACATTGAAGACAACTATGACAGCGCAAAGTCTGAAAGTAGTTGGCTTCAGGACACCTTCTTTATCGCCCCCACTAGTTCTGCTTGTTAAATCAAATAAACAAGAATACTTTCAGAAGACAGACATAAGAACAATCTCCTAAAGTAGCACAGGCTATCACAGCACAAAGTCTGCAAGTAACTTGCTTTCTCATTCAATCAAAGAAATATGAACTACAATCTGAGCTCAAAGTCTCAGTAATGCCTTTCAATTTGGGTAGAGTTTTGCTTCTGGTAAGGGGAAGATCTCCTCTGCATAATGAGAGAAATTACAATATATAGCCACCAAGCAAGGCTTGGCGCTCTCTCCCATGGGACGGCCCATGCTGCAGTCAAAGTCTTCAATGCGCCTCCAGTTTTGTCTGGAGGGACCATGCTGGAAACAACGCATTGCCTCAACTATGGCGTGTCCATTCATCTAATGTCTCTTCCTTGGTATGGACTGTCTGGTCCTTTCTCTGATGTCTGCGCAGCTGTCCAATTCGCCATTACTTCATGGAAGAAAAAACAGGGTTGTGTCCTTGATTTGGTGCGCTCAGAAGTCTACTTGATCCACTATTTCACCTACTAGGAATAACTCTTTTGAAGATATTTCTGGTCCTTTGGTTTCGCTCCTCTTTTCACTGTTTAAGCGCTTCTTTGCTCTCTGGTTGAACCATCACTTTAATTGAATTTGCCTTTGGAATCGTCCATGTTGCTTCTTTGTCCTATATAGCCCTTCTTGTCTAAGTCTTTGGGGGGTCCTTTCTGCGTCTTTGACGAGTGGCAAGTTCCGCTGTTATGAAACTCATTAGAAACTCACGAAAAATGGGATCCACGACACGTCTTGCCCGAGCAACTTCAAAAAGGGAACATAGATGCAAACACTTGTCATGCTCCGCTGAGTCATAACAGAACACGTGACGTATTCCGCTCTGCTTTATAATGGACACGTGGCGGCTTTCGGGCTTCTTTCTCTCGGCGGGCTTTATCCTTTATGTTCTTCGGACAGAATGTCCGAAGGAATTCCTTCGGACAATTTGTCTAAAGGAAATCTTCCTTGCCTTTGCATCTTTCCTGCCGGGCTTTTGCTTTGTCTTTTGGGCGAATTCCTTCGGACAATTTGTCCGAAGGATTTCGCTTTGTCTTTTGCCTTGTTCACTTTTTCGAAGTTCACTTTGTCCACTTTTGCTCGCTGCCCTCCGCAAGGGCACTTGGCTTGGTTCACAACGCTCTGTAAGGGCACTTGTTCCTTTGGCTTTGGGGCAGCCCCTTGAACCTGTCGATTGAACCGACCGATTGAACCAACTTTGGTTCAACGGTTCAATGGTTCAATCTTGCGTTTGAAGCCATCTTTTTGTCTAAATCTTTTGATCTCTTTGAATTGATTGAACCCGTTGAACCCGTTGAACCAATTTGGTTCAAAGTTCAATGGTTCATCCCTTTGTTTTTCGCCAAGTCCTTTGATTGCTCGAACAAAATGCGTTGAACTAACCGCTCGTTGAACCTGTTGAAAATGACTAAGCGTTGGAAACTTGTTCTTTTGATTGAACTCGCCTGTAGAAGCCTTTGAACTTGTTGAACCTGCTAACTTCAAGCATGTTGAGTCCGTAGAAACATATCTGCAGAGTCCGTAGATTTGAGTCCCTTGAAAGAGTCCGTAGATTCGAGCTTGCATAGTCCGTAGATTCGAGCTTGCAGAGTCCGTAGATTTCTGAGAAAGCTTTGAAAAATGAAGAACCTGAATGCTCAGAACAATTTTTGAAAGGGGAAGAGAGGATTTTGGTTTGTAGGACCAAAATAGTTCAAATGTTGTCCCAAAAATGAGTGATATTTTTGGGGGACAACAGCTGGCTCCAGTTGGGGAACTTCCTTCAGTTGAAAACTTGGAACAATTGAGGGGAGTAGAAACCATAATCTCTAGTGCCTTGAAGTGTGCCATTGGGATACAGAGTCATGCTACCCAAAAAGAAAGGCTCCAAAAACGAAAACGAAAAGCACAAAATAGAAATAAAGACTATACAAATATACATATGTATAGATGATCTTATTTGATGTCTCAAGATTTGAAGCGCTTCAGATGCTGCCCACTGTGAGACAGTGAAAATGGTGTGCCATCCTGATAAACCAGCAGAAAACCATTTTGTCCCCAGAAACGGTGACGGGCGAATGGAACTCTCCACCAGGAAACCAATTTTCTGTGTCTTCCTCTTGGCTCTTTCTTCTTCTTGCCCCATAGCAGGACGTGGTCTTCAAACTGAAAACCATAACTCTTTGTTCTCTTGGCAAAGAGTTCCTTTTGCTGACTTCAGAATACAACAGTATGGTCCACCATCATAACTTGCTGTTCTGCTGGTTCAGTCTAGCACATGCTTTGATTGTCAGCATCAAACTCTTGACAAACCATCAACTCAGCATCTCCTTTGGTGTGAAGGAGTTTGACCTCTTCACCCTGAGCAGTTTTCAATCCGAGCAACAGAGATCCGCATCCAGCTGTGGAAGAATTGCTGCCATCGGATTCCAGGATCCAAGCATCATCAGAAGCTAATCTTCTATCAGATTTCTCTTCATGGGAGATGGAAGATCCTTCTTGATTTGTACTGTGCCCTACCAATTTTTCTGATGCCTTGTTTGGATGAAATCCTGGATTGCCAGCTACAGGACTTTCATCAGCTAGGACATAAACGTCATTTGTGGTCAAGAAGTAATTACCCTTGCCTGAAGGCTCAAACATAATTTGAGCAGCAGGGGTTGACGTTTGGGTAACCACAATCTTTGCCTCAGACAGGTCCGCACCTGGTTCTCCACCAATGTTTAATTGCTCAGGATTGGCTTGCAGGGATTCAAACTCAGTCTTTTGAATTTCGAATTTCTTGACATGATCAATCATGTCAAATGACTGAGATGGACTTGGAAGAGAGGATGGGAGTTCATCCTTTTGGTTTTTGGGAGGGGGAGGACCGATCTGCGAAGTTGAAGTAGAAGGTGCAGAGATGTTTGATGTACTAACCTTCTTGGCAATCACTGGGTCCTTTGACTGGAAAGACAGAGTGGTTTCCCGCTTAGCAATTGGAATTGCAGGCTGAGTTCGTTCCTCTGTTCTTTCTTTATTAGCTTGCTGCGCTGATTGATTCTCGGACCGGGTGAATACTGTGTATGATTCTTTGACTGCTTCACCTTCACTTCTGGGTTCATTCTGGTAATTCAGGAAACCAATGTGGGAGTCGCCAGCTGATTCTTCTTGATCCTCCATGAAGAGACCAGCTTCATTTTCTTGTTTGAACTTAGGTTGGAAATAAGAAACATGTTCTGTTTCCAAATATCCAACTACTGAGTTGGTTGGAGGTGCTTCAAGGGCAAGGTTCCTCTGTGGGGGAGGAAGATGATTTGGTTGCCCTTGACTTCTGACAGCGTTGCCTTGATATGGTTGATTGGGGAATGTCCTTCTTGGTACATCTTTATATAGCGGAGCAGAAGACATACTTTGTGCCATTTGCCTTTTCAAGGCTATCAATTCATTTGCCAGCGTTTGTACCATTGGGTCAGCGGTGACTGTGGGTGAGTATTCAGAAAATGAAGAGGGTTTAGCTCTGTTAGGATCTCTCCTTATCTTTCCTGCCAAGATAAGGTCATCTTCTAGCTCAGTAGCCAAGTCTTGAGCAGCCTCAAGGTCTATGTGTCTAGCTCGTCTCAACAGAAAACTCACTTCAGACAGCGGTGAGTTGATGAAGAAACACATGAGATTCTGAGGTGTCGGCTAAGCTACCATGGGAATCTTGTGCCTCAGTGTGTTGAACCTGGCAATAAAATCCCTCATAGGCTCATGAGGTTCTTTCTTCATCTGAATGAGCTGGGCCAGCAAAGCATGCACATCCTCTGCAGGCTTGAACCTGGCTTCAAACTTGGCTTTGAGTGTATCCCAGTCAGTCACTGATCCAGCTTGCAGATGGTAGAACCAGTCTGCAGCAGCACCTTGTAGTGTCTCCACAAAAACCCTGACTGCCATGTCTTCAAATTCCACTCCGATAACACCACAGGTTATGCTGAAGGCTGCAATGTGTTTATCAGGGTGAACTATCCCATCACCAAAAAAATTGGAGAAATTCTTTCTTGAATTGTGTGGAAGTTCATGCAGAGGTGGAGTCAAGTTGAGTGGGCCAAAAGAGTTATCTCAGGAGCCTTGAACTGCCATGTTTTAATTATGAAAAACAGGGATAACAAATCTGGACGAAAAGGCCAAATTGCAGAACAAAAATGGAAAAGGACTGGCTCAGCTTCAGCTTGAGGCTTCAAACTGTGCACTCTTTCCCAGTAGCTCTGGTTTTGCAGACCAGATAAAATAACAGAGATGGAAGGAGATGGTAAGGCTATAATGATAATGGGTAAGACATGGAACGGAATCGCCAGAGTCTGTAATAGATAAGGGTTATAATGATAATGGGTAAGACACAGGTGATGTTTCAATTTGAAACTTGAGGTTCCAAATTGCACAAAATTACTGTCCCCAGCGGAGTCGCCAAAAACTGTTGGGTGAATATTTTGTCAATCAGCGTACTAACCAACAAAATGTCTGATCAACCACAGCGGGAAGATTGGCCGGCCAGGTGTGCAGCTTTACTACATCAATCGGAGACAAATCTCTCCTCTCATCAAGGGGAGGTTCCCTATAGATATGTAGCAGCTATATACTATATAAATAAGCTGAAAGTAAGACACAGGGGTGGGATAAACCATCCATCTCTTTTCTTTAAGAGATGATGCTAACAAATAGAGGAGAAAATCCTGGTGGAAACAATGAAGACACTTCTCTTCTTTCAGAAGTGTTCTTGTAGGAAACAACAGGAGTTCTTTCAGGTAAGATAAGAAACCAGTAACAAAAGGGCGCAGTAATAGCAGGATGAAACATAATGCAAAGTTTCCACCTCAATTGCCCAAAGAGTGAGATACGAAGAACAATGGGGGCACAAAGTCGTCCCAAGGTCCTTTACACAGAAACGGAAAAGAAAAACACACACTGAAGACAACTATGACAGCGCAAAGTCTGAAAGTAGTTGGCTTTAGGACACCTTTATCGCCTCCACTAGTTCTGATTGTTAAATCAAATAAACAAAAATGCTTTCAGAAGACAGACATAAGAACAATCTCCTAAAGTAGCACAGGCTATCACAGCACAAAGTCTGCAAGTAACTTGCTTTCTCATTCAATCAAAGAAATATGAACTACAATCTGAGCTCAAAGTCTCAGTAATGCCTTTCAATTTGGGCAGAGTTTCGCTTCTGGTAAGGGGAAGATCTCCTTTGCATAATGAGAGAAATTACAATATATAGCCACCAAGCAAGGCTTGGCGCTCTCTCCCATGGGACGGCCCATGCTGTAGTCAAAGTCTTCAATGCGCCTCCAGTTTTGTCTGGAGGGACCATGCTGGGAACAACACATTGCCTCAACTATGGCGTGTCCATTCATCTAATGTCTCTTCCTTGGTATGGACTGTCTGGTCCTTTCTCTGATGTCTGCGCAGTTGTCCAATTTGCCATTACTTCATGGAAGAAAAACAGGGTTGCGTCCTTGATTTGGTGCGCTCAGAAGTCTACTTGATTCACTGGTTCACCTACTAGGAATAACTCTTTTGAAGATATTTCTGGTCCTTTGGTTTCGCTCCTCTCTTCAATGCTTAAGCGCTTCTTTGCTTTCTGGTTGAACCATCGCTTTAATTGAACTTGCCTTTGGAATCGTCCATGTTGCTTCTTTGTCCTTTATAGCCCTTCTTGTCTAAGTCTTTGGGGGGTCCTTTCTGCGTCTTTGATGAGTGACAAGTTCCGCTGTTATGAAACTCAGTAGAAACTCACGGAAAATGGGATCCACGACACGTCTTGCCCGAGCAACTTCAAAAGGGGAACACGGATGCAAACACTTGTCACGCTCCGTTGAGTCATAATAGGACACATGACGTATTCCGCTCTGCTTTATAATGGACATGTGGCGGCTTTTGGGCTTCTTTCTCTCGGCGGACTTTATCCTTTATGTCCTTAGGACAATTTGTCCGAAGGAAATCTTCCTTGCCTTTGCATCTTTTCCGCCGGGCTTTTGCTTTGTCTTTCGGGCAAATTCCTTAGGACAATTTGTCCGAAGGATTTTGCTTTGTCTTTTGCCTTGTTCACTTTTCCGAAGGAGTTCACTTTGTCCACTTTTGCTCGCTGCCCTCCGCAAGGGCACTTGGCTTGGTTCATAGCCCTCCGTAAGGGCACTTGTTCCTTTGGCTTTGGGGCAGCCCTTTGAACCTGCCGATTGAACCAACTTTGGTTCAACGGTTCAATGGTTCAATCTTGCGTTTGAAGCCATCTTTTTGTCTAAGTCTTTTGATCTCTTTGAACTGATTGAACCCGTTGAACCAATTTGGTTCAAGGTTCAACGGTTCAATGGTTCATCCCTTTGTTTTTCGCCAAGTCCTTTGATCGCTCGAACAAAATGCGTTGAACCAACCGCTCGTTGAACCTGTTGAAAATGACTAAGCATTGGAAACTTGTTGTTTTGATTGAACTCGCCTGTAGAAGCCTTTGAACCTGTTGAACTTGCTAACTTCAAGCATGTTGAGTCCGTAGAAACATATCTGCAGAGTCTGTAGATTTGAGTCCCTTGAAAGAGTCCGTAGATTCGAGCCTGCAGAGTCCGTAGATTCGAGCCTGCAGAGTCCGTAGATTTCTGAGAAAGCTTTGAAAAATGAAGAACCTGAATGCTCAGAACAATTTTTGAAAGGGGAAGAGAGGATTTTGGTTTGTAGGACCAAAATAGTTCAAATGTTGTCCCAAAAATGAGTGATATTTTTGGGGGACAACAGGTTCAAAAGGCACAATACTTGTTGAAGGTTTTGTGATTAGGGTAGGAAGTTAAGCAGCCTTGGTTGTGGGGGAAACTCCACTTATGAAGTTGTGTTTTGTAGGTACCTTGGATCGGTCTTGGTATAGTTGGACCTGGGTCTCAGTTTGCCTTGGGTTCCCCAACCTACTTTGATATGCCAATATTTGTTTTTTGATCCAAACTTGTGGCGTATCCACAACAAAAAAACACAGTTTTTGATTGATTTTTCATTGAACATTTCTCTTTGAATTCACCTTAAAACCAAAACTTTAAAAAACTTTAAATAAAACCCTAAAACTTAACTTGCCTCTTATTTCTCCAAAGCACAAACACAAAACAACACTCTTATCTTTTGTTGCACCTTCTATCACACAAGCAAGCCGCCGCGTACAAAGAAAGGGTGACTGATGCACTGGGATGTAGAGCCAAAGCATCTTGATTTGGATGCTTCCATTGCACTACATTCATTGGTCGACATAGGGCGACAAGAGACTTCTTAGCAAACCTTGCATAACACAACTAGTAGGAATGGCACTGCTACTGCTTGCACAAGCACAAAACAACACTCTTATCTTTTGTTGCACCTTCTATCACACAAGCAAGCTGCATACAAAGAAAGGGCGACGGATGCACTGGGATGTAGAGCCAAAGCATCTTGATTTGGATGCTTCCATTGCACTACATTCATTGGTTGACATAGGGCGACAAGAGACTTCTTAGCAAACCTTGCATAACACAACTAGTAGGAATGGCACTGCTACTGCTTGTGGTTCTAATGAACCACATGATGATGTTGATGCTCTTGATGACGAGCAATATGGTGGTTTTCATTGGGTTTACATGCGCACTATGTAGTTTGACCATTGATTATTAGTCTATTTTGATTTATCATGATATTTGTCATTGAATTATCAATTTATCAATAGTTTTTATTGTTTTTTGTTCATTATATGCATATTATGTTGTTAATTTTGCTTATTTGGCTAGAATCTTATATTTTTAATATTTAATACATTTTTGTATGGTCGTACCCAATTGTGCCAAAGCCTCGCCAAAAACAAATGGCCATTCCAAAATACACAATCCTTGTATGAGTATTGTACTAGAATGGGAAACTTACTATTGTACTAGAATGGGAAACTTGCAACTCCATAGTTAAGGGTGCTTGAGTAGTAGAAGTTTTGGGATGGGTGACCTCTTGGGAATTCCCTGCGCTTCACCCCTGTGAGAATCACCTAGATGTAATGAGTGCCATGTGGACCATTCATGCTCACAATAAGTGAGCTATTGCTAACCACTACTCATGAATAATGGGTCATGAAGGCTGGCCCCAAACTTCATAGTTCTTTCTTATAAAATTATGTTAGATAATGAGTAATACGGAAACACCAATTGTCTTAAAATGAAAGAGCTAGACAACTCCATAATGAGTGGTTAAAAATGCATAAAACATGCTGAAGGTTTTGCAAATGGGATAGGAAGCTAATCGGGGCCTAATTGTGGGGAAAACTCCACGGTTAAGAACGCTTGAGCCAGGAGGAGTATTGTGATGGGTGACTTTCTGGGAAGTGCTGGTGCTTCACCATTTCTAGCATCACCTATGCAATGAGTGCCATGTGGGCTATCCATGCTCATGAGAGATGGGTTCTTGTGAACTATTCACGAAATAGGTCATGTGTATTGACTTGAATCTACACAATTAATTTTCACAAAATGATATACCATGTGGGCCATTCATGTCATGAGAGATTGGTTCTTGTGAACTATTCATGAAATATGGGTCGTGAAGATTGACTTGAAATTATGTAGTTAATTTTTGCAAAATGATTTTACATAATTATGAATTACAGAAACACCAATTGTATAAAAAATGAAAAAGCTAGGGAGCTCCCAAACAATGGTTGATAAAGCACTACACTTCCCGAATGATTTACAAATGGCTTAGTAATCTAAGTGTGCATGATTATGGGGGAAACTACATGGTTAAGTGCACTTGGGCTAGGACTAATATTGAGATGGGTGACCTCTCGGGAAGTATTTTGGTGCTTCACCCTTGTGACCATCACCTAAGTGCAATGAGTGCCATGTGGACCATTCATGCTCATGAGAAATGGATTTTTTTGAACCACTAATAAAATATGGGTCATGAATACTAACTTCAAATTATGCAATTAATTTTCCAAAAATGATACTACACAATAATGCAACTAGTTCTGAACTCTAAATGTATAAAAATGAAAGAGCTGTATACCTTGACAATGAAAGGTTGATAAGGCACACTACTTGTTGAAAGTTTTGTAATTAGGGTAGGAAGCTATGTGGCCTTGATTGTGGCTTAACTCTATGGCTAAGCGCACTTGAGCTGAGCGTAGTATTGGGATGGGTGACCTCTTGGGAATTTTGTGTGCGTCACCACTATGAGCATCACCTAGATGCAATTGGAGCCACGTGGACCAGTTATGCTCACGATGGATGGGTTCTTGTGAACCAATACCCATCACTTATGGGTCATGTAGATTGACTCAAAACTAAGAAGTTATTTCGAAAAAAATGTTGTTATATAATGATGCACCGTTTAAACACCAATTGTATAAATATGGAAGGGTTAGGGAACTTCACAATGAATGGTTTATAAGGCACAATACTTGCCAAAGATTTTGCAGATGGGGTAGGAAGCTAAGTGGTCTTGGTTGTGGGGGAAACTCCACAGTTGAGTGCGCTTGAACCAGGAGTAGTATTGGGATGGGTGGCCTCTTGGGGAATTATGTGTGTTTCACCCTTGTGAGCATCACCTAAATGCAATGAGTGTTGTGGACCATTCATGCTCATGAGAGATGGGTTCTTGTGAACCACTACTCATGACATATGGATCATGTAGATTGACTTGAAACCACACATTTATTTCCAAAAAAATGATGTTAGATAATAATGCATTGTAGAAACACCAATTGTATAAAAATGAAAGAGCTATGGATCCCCACAATGAATGGTTCAAAAGGCACAATACTTGTTAAAGGTTTTGCAAATGGTGTAACAAGTTAAATGCGCTTGATTGTGGGGGAATCTCCATAGTTAAGCGTGCTTAAGCCAAGAGTAGTACTAGGATGGGTAACCTCTCGAGAAGTACTGGTGCTTCACCCCCATTAGCATCACCTAGATGCAATGAGTACCACATGGAGGATTCATACTAATGAGAATTGGGTTCTTGTTAGTGTAGGAGTTTATTATTTTTCCATATTTATTTATTATGGGTTTTTTTTACCACTTGGAGTTTTCCTGCTTTCATGGATAAGCTTGCTTAGGTGTACTTGGACTTATAGTTTGATCGGAGGAATAGGAAGTAACTCCTTTGACCGGCTAGTCTGGGTATGGGAGTTACTCTTCTATTCTTGCCTATTTGACCACTTTTCGTGGAGCTTTCTAGGGAAGAGTTACACATGCACTCCCCTATATGTACATCTCACATTTGTGAGCTTTCGTAATGGAAGATTGGGATTTGGCTCTTATTTTGTTTTATGCAATATTCTTGTGTATGTGATTTCATTTTTCTTGCAGCTATTGTGTTGAGTACTAGCTTGTCTTGTGCCTATCACAAACTTGTGCACTCGCTTGATCTGGAGATCCTAGCATCCACTCCGATCTGGTATCAAAGTGCCAAGCCGATATACATTTGTCTGGTTTTTAATTGTTGTTAGTTTACTTGAAATCCCGAGTTTTATTGTATTGAGTTTATTTGTAGTGTACAGTGCGGCAATTTTGAGAGGGTCTCATGTTGAACCAGGGTTTCACATTGCTTGAAGGCATTTTTTGATGACAAGAGAGCTCCCATGGCCTTAGCTCATGTTTTGACTGTTTCAGCTCGAGTTGAGACCTGATCCTGACTCCATTGAAGGCATTTTGAAGTCAAGGAAGCTCCCTAGAACTCTCATGACTATCTGAGCTCAATTGAAACCTGAAACAACCACCATTGATGGTATTCTAGCTCAAAACGACTTGCAATGTGCTCCAAGATTAGTCCATGACATACACGGCTTGCTATGACGTTGTAGGGTCTTCTATTGCCTGCATTGCCATTCACCTTGGCTCACCATTCCTCCCACTTGGTTCTATCTTTCTCTATCTCCATGCATGTTGGTTTATTTGCTGGCCCGGTACTGGATGTCCTATGGCTTTGTCACCTAGTCATGGCCTGAAACTGCCATTCCAACTGCACGCTGGTAGAATGCCATTGCCTATCTCCTTCCTCCTCTTATTGTTGACTTGGTAGGTTTTTTTATTTGAAAACCACTCATTTGCATTCACATAGTTTCTTATACCACTCTTACATGAAATTTGTGGTTTTGTTTTTTGGGGGAAAGTTTCTTTCAAAATAAAAACACTTTTACTTTAACCATTGTGGTATCACATTATAATGTTTTAAATTTAAATATTTCTTTGACACTAAATATTATAGCTAATGTTTGTAAAGGTGTATTTAAAAAAAAAAAAGGTGATAGTATTGCTATGGGAGATTTTTTGATTGTTTTTTATAAAAACAATATATTGTGGGTTATTTGTGAAAAACTTTTTTTTTTTTTTTAAAATTAAAACTCTTCATATATTCGCTAGTCAAAGACCGGAGGGAGAGGTCCGGTTTGGTAGGTGGCCAAACCCCCTCACATTCAAACAATCATTTCTCTCTCTTGCATGCCCACATTATGTGTACTCTTCTTGGACGCATTATCGGTTGAGTTCAACATCCTCTTTTTTGCTTTGAAAATCATGATTGTCTTGACTCATGCACTGATTGCTCAAAGATGCATTCTCGGTTGTGCCCGACATTTTTTTGTGTATGCATTGTGTTTGCAACATTTTGAGGGGCTCACCATTGATAGTTAAGGGGGGTGTACTGTACATGTGTCACTCTTTCATTCTATTTGGACTTATTTTTTTCTACAACAACTACTACTTTTATTACAACTTTATTTCTGCACAATGAATAGTTCAATTAATCCTCTAATGCCATTTAACTATCATGAATGAAAAATCAAGATGCAATTAATTCTAAGGAGCAAAGGTTTACAACGGATTACAATGGGGTTATAAACTGAACCAATTGCAGATGCAGAAAAAGTTAAATGGTACAATCGTAATGATGAAGCCTATGGGTTGTTGTGCCTTTCTATGTCCCCGATCTCCTCTTTCATATAGAACTTGCCAAAACACCCAATGAAGTGTGGACAATTTTGGAAAAGCTCTTTGGGAAGCAAGATGTGATGAGAGGTCACGAACTAGAAAATGAACTTATTAGCCTAAGTCCCAGTAATTTTGACACCCTCTAGGATTTCTTCACCAAATTCAAGTCTTTGAAATTGCAGTTGAAAGAATGTGGAATAGAGAATAAAGATGACTAACTTATTCTTTCTATACTCTCCAAGCTAGGTCTTGATTACTCAGCGTTTGTCTCTACTTTCCATGCCACTAAAAGTGCTCTAGGCACTACATGGAAAATGCCCTTTTTAGATGCCATTGTTGCCGACTTGAGTAGGGAGAGCGACAAGTTAATATAGATGGGTACATTGAAGCCCTTAAAACCTCAAACTTTAATTGTTGGGAATGAGAAAACAAAGGCTTTAAAAAAAGAGAAGAAAAATAACAAGGATCAAGAGAAGAAACAATCAACTTCTGCCAAAACAACCACTGAAACTTCCTCTTCCAATGATAAACCTAAGAAAGAAAAGTTTAATTGTGCCTATTGCAAGAAAAAAGGGTAGGATGAACACAAGTGCATGAAGAAACAAATTGACCACCTGACTCATCTTATAGAAAAGAATAACATAGGTGTTCCTGAGTCTATCAAGCAAAATTCATTAACTCAAGATTCTTCTAAGACAAATGGCAAAGGAAAAGAGAAAGAAAAGGGCAAGGCTCTTGTAGCAGTTGCAACTCCAACATCTTTGGGTTATTAACTCAGGGGTTTCCCACCACATGGGTTCTTCATAGGTCGAGTTATCTTCCTTAGAGCCTTGTAGCATGTCTTCAATCACTTTGGGTGCGGCACATCTGTATCAATTTCAGGGTGAGGGATTGTTGAAATGGAAGGAGGAACATTCAGTAATGTTGCAAGTGTTCCATTTCTTTCAACTAATCTCCTATTAGTGGACTAAATCACTCATATCTGTAAGGGCATGAGGGTGGAGTTTTTACCAGATTCAGTTATCATCAAAGAGTTGCATAATGATTCTACAATAGTAGTGGGAAGAGTAGATCACCAGGCTAAGTTATATATCTTCTCACATTTTGCACCTAATTCTTCTCCGACTGCATTACTGACTCATTCAGATGGAGTTAAAAAATTATGGCATGAGCGGTTTGGCCACCTCAACTTTTTGTACCTAAAACAATTTAGCAAAAATGACATGGTCATAGGCTTACCTCAATTTCATTTCTCTAAGGCTCTTTGTGAGGGTTGCATCCTTGGGAAGTATCCCAAAGAGAAATTTGACAAAGACAACTTGGAGGGCTTCATAGGCATTGGAGTTAGTACATAGTGATGTATTTGGGCCTTTTCTTAGACTATCTTTCACAAGGGCTAAGTATGTCCTCACTTTTATTGATGATTTCTCAAGGTACACATGGGTCCACTTCCTTAGGCAAAAATCTGAAGTTTTCAACAAGTTTCAAGACTTAAAAGTTCTTGCAAAGAAACAATCTAAGAAATGCATCAAGGTTCTTAGAACTGATAATAGGGGTGAGTATGTCAATAACAGATTTGAGTAGTTTTGCACAACAAAGGGGATTGATTTGTAGCGTACAATTCCATACAGTCCTCAACAAAATGGAGTTGCAAAACGTGAGAATAGGTCCTTGAAAGAGATGGCAAATTGTATGATTCGCTTTTAAGTCACTTGCACCACAGTCTGGGTCGAAGCAAGCAATTGTGTTTGCTACATTCAGAATAGGGTTCCCCATAAAGTTTTAAAAGGCATAACTCCCTTTGAAACTCGGTACAACAAGAAACCCACTGTTGAGCATTTCAGAGTCTTTGGATCTCCAGCTATGGCCCGTATACCTAAGAAGAAACGCAAGGCTATGAAACCTCAGAGTAAGCCTTGCATCTTCATAGGTTACCCAGATGGTGTCAAGGGGTACCACCTTCATCTGACCCCAGGAGCTATTCATCGAGAGAAGTGTTCACTTTCAAGAGAGTCCCATAGACTCAACACTTGACAC
This sequence comes from Torreya grandis, assembly GCA_037957365.1. NCBI lineage: Eukaryota > Viridiplantae > Streptophyta > Pinopsida > Cupressales > Taxaceae > Torreya > Torreya grandis. The sequence continues at coordinate 2,038,371 of JARHVA010001029.1, read as the reverse complement.
TTGTCCCACTTCATTGGACTCACTTGGATTCGATTAAGACGATTTAGATCAACTTGAGCATAATCCAGAGGTTGAGGACACTTCTTTCAGTTCTAATAGTGAGATTAGTGACAGGGACTCATCTCCATCCACATTTGGACACATTTCGGAGGATGATGTTTCTTTACTTGACTCATCCACTTCTGGTCCTCTTTGGGCTAGGCAGACACTACAAAGCTCAGGTACATGGGTTGGGGATCCTTCAAATGATAGGCGGACACGTTTAGAGTTTCAGAGTGAGCCACATGCTTTCTATGCCTTTGCCTCATATCCACAAACCTTTTGAGAGGCATCAAGTATTCCTCAATGGGGTTCTGCCATGCAAGAGTATAACTCCTTAATTAGGAATCATACTTGGGATTTGACACTTCTTCCTGAGGAAAGAAAAATGATTCGATGCAGATAAATATATCAGACCAAGTATGCAGCAGATGGGTCCATTGACAAGTTTAAGGCGCGATTGGTCACCAAAGGTTTTTCACATGTGCCTGGCATTGACTACACTAAAACCTTTGCACTAGTCGCCAAAATGAGTAGTGTCACTCACTTGCTTTTGCTGCAGCCAATCATTGAGATGTTCATCAGATGGATATGAAAAGTGTCTTTCTTTACGGTGACCTTGAGGAGGAGATTTACATGGAGCAGCCACTAGGATTTGTCGAGGATTCTTCCTTTGTGTGCAGACTTCAGAAATCCATCAATGACTTCAAATAGGCCCCTCAGGCTTGGTATGCCAAGATGGATTCCTTCCTTTTTTGCAGGGTTCACTCAGTGCCATTCAGATCCGAACGTCTATCTCTTGCGGCACGATGATTTGCTTTTGATCTGGTTCTTTATGTTGATGATCTTTTGATCACTGGGAGATTTTTCTCATCCATTGCAGTGGTGAAAGATGCTCTTCATGACAGATTTGGGCTTGTTACATTACTTCCTTGGGATCCAGATCTCTCAGTCTGACTCGGTGATTACTCTTGCACAACCCAAGTATGCTCTTGACTTAGTTGTTCGGTTTCACATGGCTGATTGTAAGCCAACTCAAACTCCCTTTCTATCTAGAGTCATGCTTGAGGCAGATTGTACTTTACTGGTAGTTGATGCTACCTTGTATCGACAACTTGTTGACAGCTTTATCTACTTGACACATACCATACCTAACATATCATATGTAATGGGCCTAGTTTCCAGATTCATGCAGGGGTCCCATGAGCTGCACTAGAAAGCAACGAAGAGGATTTTGCACTACATTCAAGACACACATAGATTTGGGATTCATTACAGAGCTGACTTTGACATTGACTTGATTGGCTATATTGACTTAGATTGGGCTGGCGATATTCAGAATCGCAAGTCCACTTCAGGTTATAGTTTATCCATTGGTTCAAGTCCGATTAGTTGGTCAAACAAGAAGCAAAATGTTATTGTTTTATCATCTACCGAGGTAGAATATGGCTATCAATGTTGCCACTGAGGCCATCTGGCTTTAGGGTATTCTTACAAAGTTAGGAATCCAATTCAGACGTCCTACAATCATCTACTGCGACAACCAGAGCACTATTCAAATTTGCAAGAATCCGGTCAAGCATCAACGAACCAAACACACAGATTCACATGCACTTCATCAGAGAGCTCATTCATGGCCAAATCATTGATTTGAGATATTGCTAGATGACAGAGCAGTCAACAGACATTTTCACCAAACCTTTCACGGAGAGCAAGTATCTTCACTTGCAGGGTCTTCTCGAGGTTCGGGATACTGCAACATCATCTTCGAGGGGCGGGGGGGCTTCTAGCCTCTTCTTTGTCTCTCTTTTGGGGGGGGAGTTTTTTTCCTATAGGTTTTATCCTTTTCTCTACTTTATGAGAGATTTCTTTGTACATGGGTACCTTATCAGGCCTTGTTAACTGGACCTGTTTCTTTTATTCACCTAAGCTATGCTTATGTTGGGGGTGTTAGAGTAGGGGTTTATTATTTTTTCACATTTATTTATTATAGGCTTTTTTACTCGGAATTTTCTTACTTTCATGGATAAGCTTGCTTAGGTGTACTTGGGGTTATAGTTTGACCGGAGGAATAGGAAGTAACTCCATTGACCTGCTATTTTGCGTATTGGAGTTACTCTTCTATTATGGCCTCTTTGACCACTTTTTGTGGAGCTTTCTAGGGAGAAGTTACACATGCACTCCCCTATATGTACATCTCACATTTGTATGCAGACATAGAGTGAAAGACAGAGCAACAGAGAGTGAGGCAAAGAGGAAGAAAGAACACAAAGAATGTGCAGAGATTGAGCAAAGAGTGAGCAATTACAGACTAGACTTGTAACAAATAAACTGAACTGGATTCATTTGTGAATCTGTCTTGTATACTGGAGTTGAAGCCCCATAGTTCTGATTGGTTGGTGCCATCAGATAAACTGAGTTGATGCTCAATTAGGGGATTGGAGTCTCCTTAGGATTGGTGCCCTTAAATCTTGTAACCAGTAAGGTTAAACTGAGTTGGTGCTCAGTTAGGGGATTGGTGTCTCCTAAGGATAGGTGTCCTTGACTGTAACCAGTGTGGTTTTGCCAGTGAGGTGATTTAACTGTGAGACTGTATTAGAACAGTAGATTCTAGCAGCTATTCTCACTGTGGTTTTTTCTTTTGGGTTTTCCACGTATAAATCTGGTGTATTGTGCTTTTGTGTGTGTGTGCTTTCTACATGTTCTTTGATATGCATATGTTTTGTATCTTCATTAAAAAGTTAAAGAACTAGTTTTTAGCCGATCCACTGATTCACCCCCCCTCAGTAGATAGTTGTGTTCAACAATTGGTATCAGAGCCTAGGGTTCCTTAAGAGAAGCTTAATCAACTTAGGTAGATCTTGGTCAGTGAACACAATGACTAGTCACGAATGATCCTCCTCAAACAAAGCACCTTTATTTGATGGATTCAACTATGCTTTCTGGAGCATACGAATGGAAGTATATCTATCCTCATTAGGATTTGACGTATGGATGTTTGTAGTAAATGGATATACAGTTCCTGCGGTAGCTCCTACCAATTAGGCTGCTAAGAAGGCATATGAAAACAATGTCAAGGCAAAGAATGCTATTCTTTGTGGGCTAACAAATTCATAGTTCGTCAAAGTTATGCATTGTCAAAGTGCAAAAGACATCTGGAACAAGTTAAAGAGCATCTATGAAGGAGACGTCAGGGTGAAGCAAGCCAAGCTACAAACATACAAAGGGCAGTTTGAGAGTCTTAAGATGAATGAAGAAGAAAATATTGCAAATCTCAAAAGTCAAATTCACACCAAAAGACATGATTACAAACATATATCTTATGTCTAATCAAATATCAAACACTATAGTTGGCCTCACATAGAGCCGAGGTCTATCGGGGTATAGTAGGTTAGTAGATTGGAATAGGGGAATTCAAAAAACTTTATGGTGCTACCTAATTTCTCACACAAGTACCCAATATTTTTAGTAGACCGACATATCTATAAGGGGTCTTGAGGAATGGGGAACATGTTGTGAGGAGGTAGGTCTATTTTACTTTTCATGCATATAACCTTCATGGGATTATCTATATACTACATTTGTTGACATAAGACTTGTGTACCTAAGAGAAGTTCTTAAGAGTCCTTAGGTTGATAGTCCTCTTGTTTTGATAAACCTAATTTGAGTGTCTTGATTTCGATAAAGAGTTCCTCTACCTTGGTTTTTCCTTTATTCTCCCCTCCACCCATTTCATTTCACCCCTTGATAGACAAATTATGATTCCAAATATATTTTCCCTTCTACTTTAATTCCTTCTTATTCATATCTTAAAAACATGCTAACACTACTTTATTTTAGTTTTATCCATCCTTAAAGTGAAACATGTTTGAGTAATTATGGATTAGTTTATTTATACTATAAAATTAAATTCCTAGACTTATTTTGATTCTTTTTACCATTTGTCATTATTTTACTATTCTACTATTATAGACACCTGAGTTCATACCCTTTTCCATTGTTGAGTGAGGTTGGCTTGTTACTTCTCGCTCAATATGTCTGATCCTAACTTGATTTGGATTTCATACCAATGTTTGATCCTTTTTTTAAGTTCTATAAGTTTCATGTGTCTTGTTGAATATTATGGGCCTTTTAACTTTATTAGAGCAGAATCTTGCAATATGTCCTATATTATGATAGATGTAGCAAACAACATTCATGTACTTACCATGGCTCCAAGATGACTTATCCTTTATTGTGTTATGATACCTAATTGGGTTTTTGATATTCATGAATTATTCTGCTTTTTCATGTTTTCTCTCAAACTTTCTCATTTTGTCCTTCGACTAGTTATACTCAAATTCCTTTGATTTGAACCTTATATTGATATCCTTTAACTGACTATTTTCATGGATAGTATTATTTTGATTATTCAAATAATAAAGGGCTCTTATGATCTATTTTAAGGTTACCTTTAGATATTTATTATTATTATTTATCATAGAATACTTCTTCATCATACATGTTATCTTCTCCATGTTGATCACCAGACATCTTGTGCTTCTTAGGATCTCCTTCAAACTATTAGACTTTATCACAAAGGACCAAGATCTGATACCAATTATTGGAAAAAATTATGACTAAGAGGTGGGGGTAATCAATATTCAAAACTTATCATTCAATTCCACTTAACTATACATAAACCATTCTAACAAGCTTTTGATTTCTCTTTTAGAATGTAACCCAAGTCATTCTTGTGTAATCATCAATGAGTAACATGAAGTATATGTGTCCTTGAATGCTTTGAATTCTCATAGGCCCATAGACATCAGTGTGGATTATCTCTAAGGGTTTTGTGGTAGAGTACTCCTTAGACTTTCACCTTCTTTTAGTCTACTTGCCATGTTGACATTCCTTGTAAATAATGTTTGTAGGTTTGATGATCTTGGGCATATTCTTCATAGACTTATTAGTTCTAATTCTAACTAGATTTTCAAATTTTAGGTGTCTTAACCTTTTGTTCCATAACCAAATTTCATATATCTTGCTCATGAAACATCTCTCCTTAATCTCATTTAGTACATAAAATTTGTTCTCAGTTCTCTTTGCATTGGTAATTAGCCTTCCTGATTTGGCTCTTCTTATCTCATCTACCTTCTCAGGGTAGATGAGATTGTGAATGCTATCAGAGGACTTGGAGAAACAATAGATAAGTCAACTATTGTCAAGAAGGTTTTGAGATCTCTACCATCAAGATACGACTCCAAAATCTCTGCAGTAGAAGAAGCAAGAGATTTGGACAAGCTCATAGTAGATGAGCTACATGGAACCTTCACTGCCTATGAGATGAGAATGGGCGATGCAGACTCTTCCAAAAGTGAAGCTGCATTCAGAGTTTCCAAACAGACAAAGGAAGAAGAAGCATCTACATCGGGATCTGAGAACACAGATGAGGAAGTTGCCAACTTTGTCAGAAGATTGAAAAGAGGATCTGGAAAATACAAAGGTAAGTTACTCTTAAAATGTTTTAATTGTGTTAGAATAGGACATTTTGCTGCCAAATGTCACTATAAGAAAAAGGGCAATTCCGAGCAAGAAGAGGACGGTACAAGATTGAAACCTCACCATTTCCCAAAGAAGGAACTTCTCCAAGAACAAGAAAGGTCTGTACACAAAGGAAGACAATGACTCAATGGAATACAGTGAGAGTTCTGATGATGACTATGACTGTGCCTTTGTAGCAAAGGGAAATGAATCTCGGTTCATTGCAATAGAATCAACCTCAAAGGATTCAAATCAAGATGATGATGAAGACTGGGATGAAGAAGAGGAAGGAGAAGTAGATCTGGAAGGAGAACTCATCTGTGCCCTAAATGAGATTGATAGTCTGAGGAAGGAAAACTCAAAACAAAAGAAGATTGGACAAAAGAAAATTGAAAATCTGTCCAAGAGTCTTGAAGAGTCTGATCAAATGGTGGTAAGCTTAAAGACTCAAATTGAAGAGCACAAAAGAACAAAAGATGTAGTCAAGATTGAACTACACCTCAAGTCTATTGAATGTATGAAGCTAGAGGCAGAAATAGTTGCCCTGAGGAAGGAGCTTGAGAAGGCTAAAGAGCAAATTGACAGAGGTCTGAAACTGAAAGGAAGATCAGACATTATTGATGCGTTGATCAACTCTTCTAGACCCTTTCGGGTTCTTGAGACAACTTGACTTATAAAAATGAGACAAGTAAAGTCGTTGTATAAACTCGATCTGCACTACAAGACCCATTCGGGTTCACAAGATTGCTTTACTTATTTTATAAGAAGAAGCTGTTCATAAACCCTATTTAAATTTTAAATCTTTGTAATTCAACTTTTGACATTAATGTCTGATAGCTTTTCTTACTCTGATTTAGTCTTGAGATTGGAAGGACCCTCATCTATTTTGACATCACAAATGGTACACAGTATAACTAGAGATTCATCTTTGATGTGTCTTCTTTTGACACTTCAAACCATATGCTTGGTTCCTCTAGTTTTTATTTATCTTCTTTCTGTACAATTAAATATCTTTGTGATCATCTTCAACCTAGATGCCTATTCCTCTTCATACATAATATTCTTTGATTGTAAACTCTGCTACTGTTCTGCATCCAACAGGCAGAAGTACAATCCTTAGGTTTTCTTTAAAGGAATCTCACAGTCCATTCGTGAGATAATTTTGCTTCAGCTTATCTTCAATAGCTTTTCCAGCATTTATACTAGATTCAACATTCTTTGGTTATAGTATTAAATAGATTCTTCTTTTTCTTGTTCAAACTTGCCAATTTGTTATGTATGCAGGCATCCGTAAGCTGTCTCTTGAATTCAGTCTAATAGATCATACTATTTAATGACATATCCTTTTAAAGTGTTTGGAAAGAGATTTACTCTCGTCTTGTTGTCTGTGATGTTGCTTACTTTCCAGTAGCCTTCCCAATTTTAGCAATATGTCTCTGGATCCCCATTATTTTTGTTACCGAATCTGGCTGGCTTTGAGAAAAGAGATTAGCAACTTTCATTTTCTGTATATTATTAGGGTTTACTGCAAAAAAATAACTGCTTCTCTTTTACAGTAGTGTGGTCCTCATCCCCCTCCTAGAATAAACTATCAGCTTCTTCAAATTCCTGGCTGCTGAAATCATCTCAAAACCAAGAACAAACCTTCCTTTTATATCTTTAACTGCCCCGATTGATTTGATACTGTTTGAACATCAGCTTCAGATGTAGGAATCTGATTCACATGAATGCCATCTGGATGAATGTTTTTCCACAATTAAACTGACCTTTGAAGGTACATTATGTCTTGCTGATTTTTTTTTCTTCTTTTGTTAACTAGTGTTGATTTTCCAGTCTGATTTTTTATAATACTATCTGAAGATAAGGATATAACCTGATTCTAATTTGTTTGCCAAGTGTTAAAAAACACAGAGATATAGAAAACAGCTATCTAGTATATGCATCTATCATGAGCGGCCATAAGAAACATGAATAAAGAATTTAAATGAAAGTAGGCATGCGATATTTTGATAAGATATAGGAAATGCCATTATATACAATCAAAAGGGCATCACCCAATGCAGCACGGACATCTGAATATAAGGATATAACCTGATTCTAATTTGTTTGCCAAGTGTTAAAAAACACAGAGATATAGAAAACAGCTATCGAGTATATGCATCTATCATGAGTGGCCATAAGAAACATGAATACAGAATTTAAATGAAAGTAGGCATGTAATATTTTGATAAGAAATAAGAAATGTCATTATATACAATCGAAAGGGCATCACCCAATGCAGCATGGACAAAACTCCTTGGTTAGTTGATTAGAACTACGTACCCCAAACCCCTCTACATAGCCGTAAGATTTTTTCTGGCTTGTTTATATGTTTGAGTTGGCAGTTGAACTTGTCAGATATGTTTATTTTGAGTAGGCTTTAGGATTTAACCTTTAAAAGGTGCGGATAGGTCATCAAACCTTCTTCTAATGAGATGACCAATGATAGGAGGGAAGGCTGTCCTTGAAAAATTTGGTGCAATCATTTTATTGTATTAAATTGTTGTGTTGAGTCTCATATGGTTCAATCCTGTCAAAGGCGTTGGTAGAGGCATAAGAGAGGGTGTCTGTTGGATGAGGAAGGTTTCAAAAAATTTAAATTTGATGGGTCCTCCTGGTGAAAATCCGGCTCTGTGGGTGCCAGAGGTATTATTATATGCTCTCTTGGGTCGTGCATTACAATGTATTCCCTCAAGCTTGGCACTAAAACTAATAACATGTCGGAGGTGATTGCTCTTGTTGAGGGTTTCAAACCTGCACTTTTGGTGTGTGTGCTGAAATTAGTGGTTGAGGGAGATACTGTTTTGTCTGAAGGTCAAGATCTTGCTTTTTGTTTTGATTGCATCTGCCGGCAACACATTTATAAAGAAGGCAAACATGCAGTTGATTATCTTGCAAAACATGGAGATCGATTCTGTTGGCTCGCTCTTGGGCCCTATTTGCTTGGTGTGACCAAACCTATTGTCTTGCGTGAGGTTGGTGTCTTCAGGCATGATGATGTAGCTTGGCGTCTTCATTCATGAGGATGTCATAGTTGCTCATCAAGCCTTCGGAGGCCTAATGCTTTTGTTATTCCCTTTTTTAGTGCATCCATTTCCTAGCATGTCTTTTACTCAGCATTCCTATGCCAACTTCCATTTAAGAGGGATCAAATGCAGGCAATTCTTGTTGCATTTTCTCCCAATTTTCCCAATTTTACCTCTGGGTTTGCTCATCTTCTCTGAAACTTTCCCAAGCGTCAATGGCAAACAAGGCTGAATGGGTGACTACCACGAAGGAGCTGAAAAGTGTTTTCAATGTCTTCCATTCATTTGCACTCAACTTCCTGCATGTTGTGTTGGATGATGGAAGAACGAGGTCTCAGAATTCTTGTGAAGAGTAGCACGCTATTTTTCTGAAATGTCTAAATTGAGCGGTTAGGCACCAGTGGCTTTTGACTTCATTTGTTATGTACTTTTCAAGCGCAGAGACAATGGAACCTTCATCATTGTGGTGGCTCCTAATGCCATTTCACTCCTCAAAGCTAAGAAGTTTGCAATTGAAGTTGAATTGGAGATTCAGAATATTACAGCTCAGGAGTTGTTCACTTTCATCGGCATGCATATGGCCCTTTCCTCCTGCAGTGTGTTTGATCCAAGCCTACCTGAGCAACCAGTGATCCATCCATTGACTGTGAGCAACAAGCTTGCGGAGGCTCTGCTAGCATGCAAGAGAGGGCACCTTTCTGCATAAGATGTTCTAATCAGGAAGGCCCACAAGTGCCTCCTATTGGAGAAAGCCACGGACGGCATGCCTGGCTCCAGTGGCTCCCCTCCTGATCTCTAACTCTGGGAGTAAAGTTTGCAACTTTGCTCCAATTTTTTTGCGGTATGATCTGTTTTGGCTGGTTATAGTTTTAATTTATTTTAGTGTTATGCTTGGACCCATTTTGGTATATAATCTAATTTTGTTTTCCAAGCTCTAGCTCTGGGCTATGTCTTGTTTTGCTTGCAAGCCTTGGAATGTCATGCTTTAGTGCTAAGATCTCGTAGATTTGTTCTGGAAACATAGCCTCTGGGATATTTGTCTTGGAATTTCATGGTGGATTGTCAATCCTCACAGGGTGATATCCACAGTTTATATGAATCATGTAACACTTTAATTATCTTTGCATTAATGAAGGGCGGATTAGCCATAGAACCTCCATTCACAAAACTTAAACGAAGGTTAATACGTTTCAAAGTATTTGCTGAGTGTTGTATGATTTATTTGAGCTTCCTTTATATGGGACTTTATTTATATATTTTGCATTGTTAATGCAATCGGTTTATGTTTTCCACTTCTTCATGTTAGAAGCAGAGTAGTGAGCAGTGTACTGATTTTATTTTTATGCTATCTAAATAAGAGACAAGGGCTTTAAGTAAACATGTAAAGAGTTCCTTGATCTCGAAGGCAAGGTGTGGTTTGGTTACATATCCATTCACTTAGGAGTTAAGCCAACCCCAAGTATATAGTGGTGCACAATTATAAATATTGTACGGAGCTTTCTCTCTGTTGTTGACACTTCTGGATTCTTCTTTTGACTGTTCTTTATGATTGCATACATTCTTTTGACTTTTCTTTACGATTGCATACATTCCCATTTTCCATGCATGGTTTAGTTTCCATTGCTTTTCGATTGAATGGAATGCCTCTCTGCTATCAACATCAATTTTAAACCTTTTGTGAGACGCTATTTTGTTGTATGCAATCTTCCACATTTTTATGATAATGACATATGGTCATAAACTATTAGATTACTATGTGCGCTTTTGCAGGTTCTATTAGCAGTGCCTTGTATAGCATGGATATTCTGCGAAAATAGAATCAAATCAGAAGTGTGTCAACATTTACTAAATTGTAGTCGTAATATACTCACTTTCTATACATTCTCTGAGATCATTAACTTATAACCAAGAAGGCCAGGAGAGACAAATTGAGATCCATTGAGTTTCTATATAGTTAGTATGTTTTAAGGTCCCCTGTGTGTTTATCCTCAGAGTCAGTATTCTGTGTAACCTGGGTATTATGACGAAAAGATTGTACTGCTTGCATGTTTTGCGTTTTCTTGAAGATTATCCGCTTATGGTCTTCAGATTGTTTATAACTTAACAAATTTCCACACCTCACGAAAATATCAAGGACGGCGAAATTGCTTTAAATGCTATACAGCGACGCCATGCAAAGGTTTCTGCTCAGGACACCATTCAAGTGAGTAGGTAGGCATTTTCTGATCATCCTTTTTTCTTTTCAGTATCTCATCTTATTGTGATAGTTTTGTGGTATTGGTATTAACTTTTATTGAATGTTAGCAATTGTTAGCTTTGTATTAAAATGTAGATGGTCAACATATACTATATGGCAATATACATGGATCTGAGCTCTAAAGCTATGTTCAGGTTTGTTCCACCAGAAAATAATTTCAAGCTGGTCTTGTTAACGCTTGAACTGGAGTTTGTCAAAGCCAGGGGAAAAAGTGAGCAGGTAAGAAGGCAACTTCTTATGCTAGAAGGCTTTGTTGTGCAAGATTTGATTTCATAATGACATATATTGTCATGACTCTGCAGCTTGATGCTGTTCTTCTTGGTGAGCAGCTTCACAAAAGATTCCAGGGTCAGGTATCTTCCTTGTGTGTATCCTATTGAGATGTTTTTGCTTTTGTTTTGTGTTGTTACTGTAAAGATGATTTTGGTTGCACCTCTTGTTGTGTTATTCTTGTTATGATGAAGACTAAAAGGTTCCCAATTGTTGAATTTGAAATGACTGTCAGATTTAAGTGGAATTCAGTTTATATTTAAGTTGGTAATTGTGCAATGTAGCTGATTTCTTTGTTGTTGCTAGTACTCTGTTTGGCTTTGGCTCTGGACAATTGTGTATTTAAAAAATGTCCAATATGGCACAATCTATGCTTTTTCTGCCTTCCAGAGGAAAGGAGAGGAAGTACTGATGTGGAACAATATTCCACCATAATTCCATTATCTACAATAGCATTCTTAGCAAGCTTGAGCATCTTATACTAATTTTATTTTATTTATAAAATATTGAATAATATGGACGGCATGCTTTAACATTTTCTTTTTGTTTGGTCGACCTCTGCCATTATGTGCCATGTGTAAACTGACTTCACTAATTACAATTGCTGTCATTTGCCTTGTGCATTCCAATTCTATCTTCTTCATGTGATCCTCTGGCCTAAGCTTGCAATTCGGTGTAAATATTCTTATAGCTCAAGTAGATTTTTGCACATTACCTATTCAATAAGCTTTGTCTTCCTCATTGATTCTTATAGACCTTTGAGTTGTCTTTTTCCTTTCAACGCATGGCCTTATTCCTAAGTAGACTTTGGAATATTAATCATTTTTCTAGGTGGTCTGGGATTAATTTTAACTTTAATCAGTCTTTCACTTCTCTTTACAAATAGTACACTACTGAGAAAAAGGGACATCCTTCTTTCAGATGTCGGGGTTACTTTTGCTGGAGGGGTTTTTTAAATCTTTTTTCCTTCTTTGAATGGGCTCATACATCACACTTAAAACTGCAGGTTTTCACAGTGGGGCAGAGGGCTTCATTTGAATATTGTGGAACAAATTACATCTTTACCGTGAGCCAGACTGTGGTGGAAGGCCTGGAAGAGTCTGAAAATGTAGAAAGGGGGATGCTATCGAAAGAAACATATTTTGTATTTGAAGCACCTCCAAATTCTGGGATAAAGGTACTGTGATTTTTCCTTTGAAATCTTTCTATACTGTTGTGTTTTCCCCACCTTCTACTTATGGCTTCTAGTTGTTTCTTCTTATTTCAGGGTTTATATTATTGATAGTTAAGTTACTTCACCATTTATTAATTATTTTTATGAATGAACTGGGAAATTGAACATTTACAGATAATTAATCAACGTGAAGCAGCAAGCAGCAACATTTTCAGACACAAGGATTTTGACCTTCAAAAACTGGGGATTGGTGGCCTTAGCGATCAATTCACAGACATTTTTCGAAGAGCATTTGCCTCTAGGGTGTTCCCTCCACACGTTACAAACAAGTATGATATTAACTGCTGCTGTGCCGAGTCCTTTTTATTCCAATATCTAATGTTTATACAGGGGCCATTACTGAACACGGCTAAATATTTCAGTACGAACTCTAAATTGCCTCGTTTTGTAGGTTGGGTATAAAGCATGTCAAAGGAATGCTCCTTTTTGGGCCCCCTGGAACCGGTAAAACACTTATTGCTCGCCAAATAGGAAAGATGCTTAATGGTCGTGAACCAAAGGTGAGACATTATTACCTTGTTCTGACTAGAAAATCATAACATGAACCAAAGGTGAGACATTATTACCTTGTTCTTATTAGAAAATCACAACATATGTATAGCTGTTCATTGGTCTAAATAATAATCTTACTGTTGTTGATGGATGGTGAACATTATGTTCAGACTTTATAATAATCTCTTCTTTTTTGCGCAAATGGATTAAATAATTGAGTTCCATCTCTGTCTTACTGATTACAAATAAGATGACTGTTTTAATTTCAATTGCTCATTTGCGCTGAAACTTAAGAGGCGCATCCTACACCCACATCAACTTGGACTTTTGGTGTGGGTGGGTGGATGGATGTGTGCGGATCATTGAACTCTGATGGTTTTTTAGATATATGTCTTAATAATAATACAAACTAATACAGAGACAAATGTAACAAATGCAGCCAGTGTTATAAATCAAGAATTTCCAAGAAGAGAGTATACTTAAAATTTTATGGATCTGATATGTGCTGAGAGGTATCTAAAAGACCCAAGGTTCCAATCCCACTGCAACATATGTGTAAGAACATAGGATTTGGTTCCTTGAGTCTTTTGGATATCTTTTGGTGTATATTAGATACATATTAAGATGGATTCTGTGCTCGTTATATTTCTATGGAATGTTAAAGTCTGTGCAGCAAACATTCATGTCAAAACATTTAGCAAACTATAAGCATATACATGAGAATCCAGATATTTTGATAGTTTTCTTCCTTAAGCCAAAGATAGAAGCATTTCCAACTTATGAATTGTTTTCAGAAGACTTCCATGAAAAATGTGACGAGCGAGTTATGATGAAATTCCTAAAACCATGACTGGCAACATCAGTGGGTATTCCTACAAAACATTCACCATTTCTTGGGAGTTTTAACATTGTGGGTTCAGCAATGTTATATCTTCCATATAGTTTCACAACATTGAGCTTCTTTTGCATGCATTGAATTGGCATTGTATGTGGAATCATAATCACAAAATATTGAAATACTGATTGAGTCATGCTTGCCAACTATAAGGTTTGCAATACAGAAGAGTGATGGAAATAATTGAGAAACGCAAATATGAATTGACTTAGTCTTTCAATATTATGGAGTAATATGGGTATGTCTTTTTCCATTTTCTAAGAAGAAGTATCATATTTGTGTGTATTTTCTATCATTATTTTGGTTTACAAACAGTTCCTTTCCTTTCGTTTCCTTTTCCTCATCCAGCTCGTAGCCTTTTCTTCCTTATCTTCTTTCTCTTCCCATCCAACAATATGGGAGAGCATTGGGGCAGAAGCACCCACGAATGTTAGCTATTGACATATCAACTTCTGTTGACAGGGCTGAAGCAGCAGTTAAGCAGTACACATTATCGTAGGATGGAAGATGATACAGGAGATGATGCAAACTGAAATCTATGCAATAAAGTTCAATTAATTGTCACATTAAATGATTCAAGATTTGACCAATATAGTTCTGCATATTTTCAGAATATTTTGGCTTTTCCAAATGTTAGAAAAAGCAAAATATTCTAGGAAAAATACCATTCTTAGGATTGGTTGATGATTGCTTATGGTATGTGCCTACACAAGATACCAGACTAAGCCTTCAAATAGTCCTCAATACAAGGGGGTTCAAATATTTCTCAATACAAGGGGGTTGATTAAAAATTTCTGAGAGACCTGTTAACCCATTTTACCTTGTTGGTATGCACTGATTTGATTGGGTTTGGGGGTGTTCAAAATGGACATTTGTTATTGAATCAAACTATCTGTTTACTTGTCCAATCCTTTAAATAGAATGATGGGTGTTAATCATATTTTTTTCTTATTAATATTTTTTTTAAGGGAATGTGCTTATTATGTTTTTTGATCATTCATTTTTTCGTCCTGTTTCCTCTTTACTGATCCTTGTTTTTTACCGCTTGCTTTTGTACTACATGGGGCATATCTACATTTTTTGCCCTCTAGAATTTGGTAGGAATTAAGGTTCACTGGCATACCAGCATGCTAGGATTCCTTGCCTATCGGAAATACTTATTTCACAAATTTCACTTTTGTGAGATTCATGTTTACTTGTATATGAACTTAATGACTGTGGCTTAGACTGTGGAACACAAATAAAACCTCTTTTTTGAGTATCTACTATTTGATGAAACTTATCCATTGATTGTGTTTCTAACTTTATAGTCAATTCAAAATTACTGCTTTGACAACTATACTCTGTAACAGCCTCATGAATAGCTGTTTTTTGTAAACCACTTTTATCTGATATAATGGATGTTTTCTTATCTTAAAAAAGGTACTGATTTGAGGAAACAAGTAAGTTCAGAAAATTTAAGGTCCTTTACCATGAGAAGCGGAACAATGTTATGCTACTATTATTTGATGATCTCAATAAAGCTTAACATATAGGAAGACCTATTCATGATGCAACTTATTATGTTTGTAATAGATTTGACACCAGGAATATTAAGGTGATGTAAAGTATTATCGTAATTATTTTAGATCACCTCTATTAAAAAACAACTTCATTGTTAAATTATCAAGGATTAGGGGGAAAAAGTTCTGATTTTTTTCATTACTACCCCATACCCAAACAAATGTTAAAGTGGATTTTAAAGTTGCAAGAAGTTGAATCAAGTTTAGTATAACTAATCGAGGTAGTAGGAACAGAATCAGGGTTGAATCAACTTAATGTAATGCAAAATGAACAAATTAGGAAAGTTATTAAGGGCGGGAGCTAATTGATGCATGATGGCTTGATATTATTGTTGGAGAATAAGTCTGGGACAGTTAAAGTCAATCAAGAAGGTCAATATCAGGCCCCTCTAGGTTTTTGAGAAGAGGTGTTAGTGACAAGCAGATATGACCGGGGAAAAGTGTAAAATTGTCCTAATCTGTTCCACCACCAACCATTATCAGTCCTTAGACTCGTATGTTTGGAGCTAAATTATTTTTTGAATGTTTGAAGTGTATGACGCTAGTGTGCAAGTTTTATATAACAATATGTCTCATTTGTGCTGACTATTGCTAGCAGTGTAGCTTTCTTGTTTAATCGTAATGCTTTGTCCTGGATACAATGTTTTAACAGATTTTGTGTTTGTTTATTACTAAATACATTATCAGATTGTTAATGGACCTGAAGTCTTAAGCAAATATGTGGGAGAAACTGAAAAAAATGTTCGCGATCTCTTTGCTGATGCAGAGAATGACCAAAGGACTCGTGGTATGTTTTTAAGTGCAGAATTAATGCTCTTGTTTGATTTTTTTCTGTTTCATACCGATGCCAGATTCCTTTACCACTCTTATTGAATGAAAATTGAAATGCTTCCCTTCTCTTTCCATTCTGTTGTGTTTTTACCATAGTTACTAGGAAACTCCAATATTGGGATAAAGACCAGGTACCGTCCCTGTCCCTGTCCCCACATTTTCAGGTGACTACATTTATATAGAATATAGCCATACCCTTATTCATTTACTTGCGTAGCCTCCTTTGAATGGCGTCTCACCCATACCAATACCCATATCCCCAGGTCTTGTTGTAGCTATGGTTTTTAGTTTTTACTTGTTTGGAGGACCTGGTTGTAACTCTGCAAATGCTATATTTCATTTGCTTATGTGCTTTTAAATTTTTTAGGTGGATTGTTTTTTAGTTCCTTTTCTAATTCAGAAAAAATTATGTTTTACAGGTGACCAAAGTGACTTGCATGTGATAATTTTTGATGAAATTGATGCTATTTGCAAGGTAATTGATTTGTTCTATCTGTATTCTCTCGAAGATGATAAAGTTATTTTGTTAATCTTTGGTTGTAAAAGGATGTTTTTCAATAAATATAAATTGTTGCATACAACCATAGCAAAACCGGGTACACCAGGGACACTCTAGCACTGATTTGCAAATCCAAGCCCTCATACCTAAAGTGGGCAGAGTGAGACAGTTAAGCAGCATATACCATAGTGTACTTACAATTAGATGTAGTTTAGGTAAAACTTATCGGAAAAAACATAATTGCAGAGAACTCCCGTGCTACTGGACATCATTAAATCAATTAATTTGTATCAATATATGTTAAAGCTAGGATGTATATAGTAATGCGAGTTTAACTGGCATCTCAATCTAAATATCGTATTTCCAATTCCATGATTCTGTATTATTATGCACCGTACACCAGAGTAGGTTGCTTTGAATATGTATGGATTCAGCTTTTTTGTTTTATCCTAATTTGATTTCCTAATTGTCCAGTTTGCAAGTCAGACTGTGCTATGGTTGCAATTTACTAATATATTTTCTGGATGCTGTGGACCTGCTAATGACTGAGTTTGTTGGACATTTGCTAACTTAACACTTGTAACAGACCAGAGGATCAACAAGGGATGGAACTGGTGTGCATGATGGGATTGTGAACCAACTCCTAACGAAGGTGACTTTCTTCGAGGACAATTATACCAATCCATAACCCTTTTTTTGGTGCAACTATAAAATTAATAGATTTTAAACAGTCATCTTTCCCTAATTGCAGCTCTTTTGCATGATTTTATTAACTGATTCGTTCTCTATTTAATTGGGAGTATCTTATTTGGCTTCAGATAGATGGTGTTGAGGCTTTGAACAATGTTTTACTCATAGGAATGACCAACAGGAAGGACCTTATTGATGAGGCTCTTCTTAGGTGAAATATGTTATTAATGCCATAGAGATGGGGCAGATGCAAATTAATTGAAATTAATACTGATAAAATGGAATATGGTGGAATTTTCTTGGAAACATTAGGAAGTCTCATACTTGGTTTAATTGTAGGCCTGGACGTCTGGAAATTCAAGTTGAGATTGGCCTTCCTGATGAAAAGGGCCGTCTACAAATATTTCAAATACATACTAATAAAATGAAAGAAAATTCTTTTCTTTCTGCTGATGTAAACCTTGAAGAGCTTGGTATGCATTTTTGCACATTTATTCTAGCTTAAGCTTTCAAGTTTCTATGGATTAAAAATTTCATTATAATCTCCTATTCTGAATAAAAGGTTTTTGAACTTTCATTTTCGTTTTTATCATTTTTGTCATCATGTCCTTATACATTATTATTTGAAATGAATATGCTAGTTTCAGATGATTATTTTCGACATTCCAAATTGCACTTACTCCTTTGTGCCTTGGTGAAATATGAATAAAGTTATGTATGTGACTTAAAAGTACCAAGTCAATGAAACATTGAGATAATCAACTATTGAGTTAGAAAAATAACCAAAGGTGAAATACATAAAGTGAATCACCAAATTCTAGGTCTCGTATTACAATGACAAGTGTATATATATGATAATACACCTTCAGAGAGTGTGTGCATATACATATAGATAGATATAAACATTAAAAAAAAGTTGATTGTTGTTGAGAAAATGAAATGTATAGTGTTTGTCATTGACTTTTAGATGTAGAGTCTCTGAATGGGTCCCTTGCTCTTTTTAGGGCTTGGGAAATTAAAAGGTAAGTATTTTTTAAATGGTTTTTTTAGGGTATTGGCAAACAGGATGGAAAAATTCAGGGTGTCTCTAGACATACTCAAACCCTTATCATTTGCTTTTTTCGGGGCAGCCTAGAGGTTATGAAAGTTATTTCCCAGTTTCACTAGTTTGCATTCAATAAATATGGATAAAGTCATGGAGGAATAAGTATAACGATCATTTATTATAAATAGTGCTATATTCGGTGTTGATGGCTATGGTTCTTAGTCTAGACTCTATACCAGGTCATCTATCACCCACCAAATTTAAAGTCTTTATTGTGATGTGATGTGATGCTTGTAAATGTTTGTAGATATGCTATGATAAATTACCCGTGTTATCATTCATAACATCACCAAATTTTGGACCTAACAAAGAGTAATATTTATGGTGCAGTTGCCATGTTTGATGGTGGTCGGTAATTATATTGAGCATAGATAGGGTAGGAGGTGTGATGAGTTTATGCATGTGATATTAATTCCAGACTATAATTTTACCGCTACTTAAACATGTTGAATGAGAAGAAAGAAACTATATTAATGTCCACAGATGACCAAAAGTAGGTAAATGGGATTCGAGGATACAACAGTTAACAATAGAAAATCCTAGGAAGAGTGAATCCTAGAAGCCAAGTAAAAGAATAAAAGTGCATAAGACAAAATAAAGCAGCATGCCACTAACACAGGTGGTAATGAAATCAATACAAATAGCAATGAAGGGCAAACAAGAGCCCCAAAAGCATGTGCCAATGAAGAATGGAAGGAAACCTCATTGACTATCTCTTGGTCCCTGAAGTGGGGGAGTCGTCTGAGCCATCATCGATCACTTTTGTTGTCTTTGGAAATGGTGGAAAATCTTGCAGGACTGGATTAGATGCTAGGGAAGAGCAGCTTGCAGCAAGTAGAGAGGAAGAGCATGGTAGGAGGGTCTCACAAGATGACGTTGTCCATGTTTGTTGTGGGGGAAGGCTAGTGTTTTGTAGGAGAGAGGGAAGAGAATGCTGGACTTTGAAGGATAATTTAGTGTGTTATGGCTGGTGGCAGGCCGCTATTCAAAAAATAAGGAATAGTGAGATTAGATCATGATTCGTGGGGCAGCTTGTAGAAAATTCATGAACATTGGTATGCAGCTAAAAGAGAAATGTTGGCAAGATCACTTTTCAAAAGTTATTTTTCACAATGTACTGAGTACCATGATAAAAGTGAGGACGGTTGGA
The DNA here is from genome assembly GCA_037957365.1 of Torreya grandis. Taxonomy (NCBI): domain Eukaryota; kingdom Viridiplantae; phylum Streptophyta; class Pinopsida; order Cupressales; family Taxaceae; genus Torreya; species Torreya grandis. The sequence goes on along the minus strand of JARHVA010001029.1, from coordinate 2,018,759 downwards.
ACATGTGAGAAGATCTAACTAGGATAACAATGCAATACACAAATGATCAAGAGAATGCTGGACGTTGAATGATAATTTAGTGTGATATGGCTGGTGGCAGGCTGCTATACAAAAAATAAGGAATAGTGAGATTAGATCATGATTTATGGGGCAGCTTGTAGAAAATTCATGAATATTGGTATGCAGCTAAAAGAGAAATTTCGGCCAGATTACTTTTCGAAAGTTATTTTTCACAATGTACTGAGTACCATGATAAAAGTAAGGACGGTTGGAACATGTGAGAAGATCTAACTAGGATAACAATGTAATACACAAATGATCAAGAAGAAGAATATATTCAAGAGGAATAGATGCTGGAAGTTTTCTGTTTTTTAGGTATATGATAAAAAATACTTGCACCTCATCAGGAAATAAAAGTAAAGCACAAGCGCCGTTCAATGAAGCATGTAAACCACAAAGTGAATTTGTGCCTTGAAGCAATAGACAATAAAGAATAGCGGAAACAATTGCCATTGATGGAAGGAGATATGAAACTTACGGGAGAATAAACACATTAGTTTGATGAGAAAGAAGGAAGGAGACAAAGGAACATGAATTGAAATAGAAGATTGTGTTTTGCAAGCTACAAGGTCATGCTTTTGGGAGAGTCCATAGGGTTGCTAATGTGAGGAAGCTTGTCGTTGGATGTGGAATTTTACTTTTGACATAGATTGGACCCACTGCAATAGTTAAGCATAAAGTCGTCAAAAAAGTTGTTAAGGGGACAAGTGAAGATTGCTAATAAGGACTAGAAAGCTTATGTCATGAGGTTGAGAATACAAGTTAATTTGAATGAGATACAAACTCTTGAAAGCTAGCATTGAAAAATCATTTTTCACCTTGATAAGATGATGACCAAGGCAATGCCTTGCAAAGTAGTGCCAAAGAAAATATATTGTAAATTAGTTGAATTGGAGTGGGAGTAGAGTGGTGGCCCCACTCTAGTTAAGCCTCAAAGTTATTAGCAAAAGTGTTGTACCATTTTAAGAAAAAACAAAGAAAATGGAGGGATGTTGTGTTCCCTATTTCATGGAATTGTACATATGATCATAATATTGAAACAAGATAAAACTACAAGGGTTCATTGAAAGTCTAAACAAGACAATAGTAGATGAATCCCTCTAAAATTTGTACGTTTTAAACTTCTTTTACACAAACATTGAAGTTTAGATTGAAAGCTGAGAAAATCTTTATGAAACTTCTAAGGTTAGTAATGGCGAGGCAAATGTTCTGACAATGGGGCAAAGCATCTAACATGAAGACATCCAATTATGGAGATAAAAGATGCTCAACTAGGCATCCAATTAAAGAGCTACAAGATGTCCTAGAAGGGAAAAATGAGACATCCAATTAATCCATTTTAGAGGTTCTGATTAAGAAATTCATATGAAGAAAATGACATGTCCTAATGGAAAGATGGAATATGTCTAGTGACAGTGTCCTACTATGAGGATGGTGGAGATCCAACTTTGGAGCTTGTACAAAGAATGCTAAGAAGGCTAGGATGTCTTGCAGATGTGAACATTATTGGAGGAGAATAAAATATCAAGGTGAAGGCTGAATTAATCCAGCCTCGAGCAATCTAGTAGATTATGCATTTCCGATAATTTACGATGCCTAGAGGAGGAGGACTAGAGCTGACTATGATGTTCACACAAGCTATCATGTGCAAGTGGGTCTAGATGCCTATCTAGGACGTCCTATTAATGAGGTGCAAGATGCCCTATTAGGGCTGATGGTCACATTTGGAAAATGTTATGTATCATCCCGTTCCACGTACTTTTCCGGAACCTCCCCTTTGTGACACAATGGGATTATGTAGCTACCATGTTCAAAGGCAATCATGGTTAATGCGGTAGAAAGATTGGAAAATATTCAAGTACTTTAAAGGGTCACATTATGGCTGATTGTCACATTTGGTAAATGTTATGTGTTATTCCATTCCAAGTACTTGTCCAATATCTCCCCTTAGTAACATGATGGGATTATTTAGCTACTATGTTTTAGGGCAATAATGGTTAATGCACCAGAAATATTGGAAAATATTCAAGTACCTACAAGGGTCACTATGTACATACAAATATAATTTGCAAGCGTTAGTAACATTACAAGAAAACCCTAAAGGTCTTGTGCAGCAAAAATTTATCACCAAGCCAAATTTAAAGACAAAATCTTTTGATTTTCATAGCCATAAAGACATCTGTAATTTGGGAATCCAACCAACTTGTCTCCATAGATAGCCAAAACATTTAAAACAAATCAATACTAAGCAGCTATAAATGCATAGAAATGTCTCAATACAAAGCTTGGTCCAATATACTCAAGGATTTCATTTCAAGCTACGTCCTGATAGACTACAAGATTTCACTTGTAGGCTTCTAGCAATACCTTGAGAAACTTGAGATTACTTCAAGCAAAATATTGAGAGACTTGAGAAGCTCACTTTAAGCAACACTTTGGTAGATTTGAGAAAAGCAATGTTCTGAGAAACATGAAGACTTCATCGACATACTAATGATTCAAAATATTTGAAAACTTCTCTTATAACAATACCTGGAGAGAGTCGAGGAGTCACTATGTCAATGTCTTTGGGAGACTCTTAAGGCATCACTATATATTCAATTTCTGAGCGGAGCTTATCCCCAATGGGTCCCATCACCACTGCTCATTTTCAATTCAGAGCTAAACCCTGTCTGATTTCATCATTCTAGAACCGATGGCTGTATGCATGCCTGTAAAACCACATATTTATAACATCACTTCCTCAATTTTCAGTCAACAGCTTGTAATTCAGTAAGTACAAATCTTACGTAGCTTTTATGACAGACAGCCAGTTTAAAATTTCATAAATGCTATTTACGCCGCGAGAAAAAACATTTATGGTATTCAGGATATACTGTAAAAAAGGTTCAAGCAGCAGTCATGACTCATTAGCCATAACATACTTCTCTGATATGTCAAAAAATCAGTCGAAGAACAGAATTTTAACCCCCCAACCACCGTCTACCCTGCCCCACGACTAGAGGAATTAATGTACATCATGTTATCACAGATGCAACCCACTCATGTGCTTAAGGAGTTCACTCTTAAGCCTTGAGGCCCATCGCAATACCAGATTACAGGTATCCCATGACATCTGTTGCGCATGCATAGCAAGCGACACTATGTACTATGTACTCTTATCATGTATAGGGTTAATATAATTCAAAATAGTTTCAATATACATATTCTGTTCTTACTTCTTGTGGAATATTATGGTGCTTATGGATTTACAGTTCTGATTTGCGATTGTATTTATGCAGCATTTGTTATTATGATTTACTTCTGCTTATAACACATCTAATTTCCAGCAAATTTAGACTGTTCTCTGATCTGGATCAGAGGATCATGTTTGTGAACTCTTTACAAAATAGGATTTGTGATATAAATATAACGTCTGCGCTTCTAGTGATTGATGATGTGATTATGAACTGCACAACCAACACGTCACTAGTTGTGGGACCTAATTATATGATTTAGTTCTTACCATAGTGTTGAGACTTGGCGAGTCTTGCCGAGGACTTGCTGATCCGAGTCCGAATCAACTGAAACGAGGCCCCGACGAGTCTTGGGACGAGACTCGTGAGTCTGCCCAGACTTCTTACCATAGTGTTGAGACTCGACGCATCTTACCGAGTACTAGCAGGTCTGAGCCCGAGTCAACTGAAATGAGGCCCTGAGGAGTTTTTGACAGTCTCGCGAGTCCCATCCCAAGACTCGCCGAGTCTTTTAAAAAACTTGAAAAAATCAAAACATGCAAAAAAAAAAAAAACACAATCAAATGAAAAAAGCAAAACACAAACCTAAACCTAAAAGGCATTCTAACATCCTCAAACAGCCATTCAGTCATTCTAACTTTGTTTTCATGAGACCATTCCATTTTTCATTTTCTTTGCTTTCAAGGTTCACACACTATTGTGAATGAATCATTTAGATTATAGTTTTTGCTTCAAAAGGGTTGATTGCTAGTGTGCAAAGGTTGGTTTAGCAACGAGTGTATTGTTGGAGCCTTGGAGGCTGGAGCTTCAAGGGATTGGCTGTTTTTAAGTGCATTGGCTGATCCAAAGATTCAAGTCAAAGTGCGTGCACTGTGGATTGTGTGTGGCTTGTAGCATTGAGAGAAGAGGAGTGAGCTTGTACATCTAGGGATAAAGATGATGTGGTAGATACTATGAGGGTGGGTACAATGGCTGCAACTGCTTCCTTAACGTACAAAAAACGTTGTAAGGTCCAACGTGTTGGAGCTTGTGTTGAGAGGACGAGCAATGCAAGCTCTTCTCAACCTTAGATATATCTTTGTATATTATGTTTTTGTTGATGCCATTGCCATGGATTTATAAATTGATTTTTTGTATGTAAAAAACAATTTGATGATTATAAAAATAACTCTTTAATATTAGTTCTCAACTTTCAAGTTTCAAGTTCAATTGTTCAACTGAAAACATTCAATATCGCATTATTTACTTCTTTGTGTATACATGTGTATGTTAGATGTAATTGACTAGTTTTGAGTGTATTTTTAAGTGGATTTGATATGGAATGCATTCTAATAGTTTTTTCTCCTAAAATTCACTATTTATAATGATATTTTAAAATTTGCCAAGTCTTTCCGAGTCTTGGCCAAGTTTTTTTGCCAAGTCTGACTCCAAGGCAAAAATAGGCTTGCCGAGTGTGAGTCTCAACACTATGGTTCTTACCATAACACTATGTTTTTCATAATTTTTTCCAAGTTAATGAAGGTTGCCCATGACTTCAATGTCTATGATTTGGGCATGTTGGTGTAGGATATTACTTTCCTACTTTTAGCTTACTTAGGTGTTATTTTCTTTGGAGATGTTTATCCCACATTCATGAGGATGATGGGTTTATGTCTTAATTCCACCTATATTGGGGAATTTAGTTCCACATGCATGGGATGGTTGGGATTCTTCTATCTTCTACCTATTTGTACATCTTTATTGTAAACTATTTGACAAAATAGAGTGGATACTAGATATTTATTCTTTGTATGCAATGCATTAGCCTCATGGTTGTGATAATGGATTCATGGAGAGATTTTAGTTGAAGAGTTGTTTTAACTCTATCATGGTATCAAAGCCTCATATCTCCTTGGATATTGATCAAAATCTTTATTATGATTATTTTCTGAAAACTTGTCGAAGTCCTCTTTCCAACAGTGAAATAATCTTTTTAATCAGACACCTATGTGAAGAGAAAACTGATCTGCAAGATAGTCGCGATTTTATAAAAAAAAATTATAATTTCTCCAAAAAAATGTATGGCCAACACAACAGATTTAAGCAACTCAAATGCAAATCATTATGACTGATTATATCTAAACACAACAGATCTAAGCATATTCAAAACCATAAACTCTTCACAATAGAGGTGTTTTGAATATGATGAAAAACTTAGATCTGAAAAGGAACCATACAACTTATCTAAGGAGTAGACAAACAATGCAAAAAATGACAATTGGAAAAATGGCAGTTGAAGACTGCTTTGACACCATGAAAGAGTTAAGAAGACTCTTCAACCAAGATCTCTCCATGAATCCATTATCACAGCCATGAAACTAATGCATTGCATACAAATAATAAACTATCTATTATCATTGTGGTGTACATTTTGCGTCTTGGGTGTTGAACATTCCTTGCACATGCAGTACTTTTTTGTACTTTTATCACCACTGTCAGCTTCTTGATTGAAGCTATTCCGGTGAAGCCCAGTTTCAGTTGTTTTTTGTGATCGAGTAGTGGATTCAGACCACTCGTGTAGATTGACTTTGTGACTTGCGAATACTTGAAGTACAGACTACTTCAACATCATCTTTGGGGGACTTTCTAGCTCTCTATTCTTCTTTTCTCTCTTTTGGGTGGGAGTTTTTCCTACGGTTTTGTTTTTTTCTCCACTTTATGAGAGTTATATGTATATTTTGCACTTTTTGAGTGTTTTCTGAATTCCTCCTTTGTACATGGGTATCTTATTTAGGCACTTTGTTTGTCGGAACTCATATGAAGATTTTTTATTTGACTCCATGGCCTTTTTGGTGATTCTTATAGTGACACCAGTGTGGTATCCCCATCAGTGACATCAGTGTGGTAGCCCCACCAGTCTTTGTGCTCACTTCTCACCATTTTATTGGAGGGTGTTCAAGTAATGCTTCCTCGTGTTCATCATTACCTAGTATTCTAGAGTGCAATGTTCATATTCAATGATCCTCGTATTCAGCACCATTCCTACTTTCACTTGGCAGTTACAGTGACACGACTTCCATGTACTCCAACAAGATGGATTCGCGTCAATAGGGACATGTGATTTCACACTACATCCTTTATTGTACCCACTTAAGCTATGCTTAAGGGGGGTGTTGGTGTAGGATATTAAATAGCTCTAAAAACTTTTCCATTTGGGTAGCCCACCTTTGGGCATTGGATCCTATACTCTAGATATCTTGTTACTTTTGTCAATCAATTTATTTGAGGAATCTGATGGATTATTTTTTCTATCTACAGCCTCAGTTCGAAAATGGACATGTGGTTCTTTAGGTTTTCTATGCAGGACTGAAATCCTGCCTATTGGCCCTCACTTCTGTCATATACACCATTTTGCCCTTGTGGACCGGCAGTTATATTGGCAAGTTTCGTTTGCAATTGGTTTCTTCATCTATAACAGAGGTTTTCCTTTTGCATTTCTACCAGGAGTTCCAATTTAGTTTATTGCGTCTAATTTGATGTAAAAGGGTTCCAATATTTGCAACCAGTGATTCAAACTGTTCTCAATATTCTGTCAGTTCCTGCTTGGATGTGATCTATAGAGGGTTCAACTTCAAGCTGGCAAGGTCTGCATCTTATTGCTAAAAGCTCGTATTATGTGCCAAATGCATCTTTCAACAACAAAAAAATGCAAGAATTCTACCCAATAAGTTGGTCTAGATTTAATGCGAGGGAGACAAGACTTTTGCAACTCATCTTTGCAGTTTCAACAGTTCGGCAGCTCTCACCATGATCCATTTATTCATCAAGGCCTCAGATACATCAATTAACATGAATAACCAGCCATACTATGCTAAATAAGAGGGAAATATTGACTGCAAGTATGATTTCCCCCTAGCCATAGAATATTCTTTAATGGAATCAGAATGTCACCCCTTGCTCTCAAGTGACCGATACTCTGATTGTGGATTCACTCCACAGTCTTCTCAATGTTTACCTTCCTTTAGTTTGGTCGAATTTCTTTCCTTGCGAGATGAAGGCTTAGCGTCCAGGATCCTTCCCACTTCGAGCAATTAGGCTCTACACTTTTTGGAGATTGGTCTGCCTAATGCTTTTTTGGATGAATGGTGTTAACAATGATGAGGATTGAGCATCCTCTTGGTCGCTACCTAGTGGGCCTAGGTGCAGTCTACTCCATGGTAACCCAATAATTGTTGATCTTCATCTTCCCTCAACTTGTGATACAATATATGTATGCCATTCTGGGAGCCTTTTATTCAAATGATAATTACATTCTTTTAAAAAGAACTACATTATCATAATAATAATAATAATGCATACGTTTAGTCAATAGATGAATGGGTGCTACTCCTGAAGTATGTAGCATTTAAGCTAGGGACTTTTATGTGCATCACAGCAATCCATATGGGTTAGTTTCTAATTTTCCCCTTTTCTCATTCATTAAATGGTTTAATTGCGGAGCTTGTCCTTTTTAGTTTTTCCTATAGGCTATAAATGGAAAGACACAATGACCTCCTATATAATATTCAGAACATGGTAAAAAGGATATAGCTACAGTAGCAAATAAAGCAGAAGCAAATAAAAATTAACTTAATCTAGATCATATAACTTAATGTAACGACTCTCTTAGAAAAAAAATAAAATTAATCTAATAACACAAATAAACATTAAAGGTGGAGATACACTCTTAGACCTGAAGGACCACAATGGCAAAGGAAGTAAATGCATTATCAAAGCAGATCTTATCTTGGACCATATGCCTCTGATTTTAGACTTCATTCATGCACCTCACTCCTTCCATATAGCAACTGATTTCTGGCCTTAACAATCTAATTGGACCACATTTCAATCCAGAAGATGTTAGGGAACTGCATCTCTTTTGGGTCTCAGGGGAAGAAGGGAATAAGAAATTTCCTAATTTTTCGTCTTAATATTTTTCAAATTCATTTTTAGACATGCCAAATGTTAGAAAAGTTTGTACACTTGTTGATGGCGTAATATCCTGTGCTTTTATGCAGCTGCACGAACAAAGAATTTCAGTGGAGCTGAAATTGAAGGTGTAGTTAAAAGTGCAGTGTCTTTTGCCTTGAATAGGCAAATCAGCCTTGATGATCTTACCAAACCATTAGATGAAGAGAGCATAAAGGTAACCATGGATGATTTCTTAAATGCACAGCAAGAAATACAGCCAGCATTTGGAGCAGCTATGGATAACCTTGAGCGATGCAGGTGCGTCCATTTTAGATTTAGCTATGCTCAGTGTTCAATACATTTGGAAAGTATACTCTCAGGTATAGTAACAATAGATCTTACATTATCCAAGTTTTGTGGAGAAAACAAACAAGAATGATGACTTGTCTGTCCTTTTGTACTTCGGTTCTTAAAATTCTTGCATGTCTTGAGCTTTATTCCATGTCAGTTTGCTGGAAGATAGCTTTATATCTTCTCTCACTAGTAGAAACTACTTTGAACATGTAGATTAAATGGAATGGTTGAATGTGGTGAAAGACATCAACGCATATTTGAAAGGGTGATGTTATTAGTGGAACAAGTTAAGTGGAGCAAGGGAAGTCCCCTGACGACTTGCCTTCTTGAAGGGCCCTCTGGCAGGTATTTTATGTCTGTTAATTTTTCTTACATATACCGAATCACGAGTTTTTGCAAATTATACTCATTATGAATCTGCAAGGAATAATTCATTGCTGCTAATCTGAGCCATCTGGCAGGTGTTTTAAGTCTTAACTTTTCCTACATATGCTGAAAAATGAGTTTTTGCTTCTGCTACTCATTATGAAAGCACAAGGAAATTTCATTGCAGTTAATTTTAAAGTTTGGATTTAGCTCAAAATCAATGCTGAACATTTCAATGGGCAGCCAATATAGATCAAAAAAAGCAAACTAATATTAATTTAAGGAAAATAAATGACTGGTTTTACATAAAAGTTGATTTTAACATTCCATCTCCTATATCAATGAGAAAAAAATCATTTCTTTGGACGAGGGTAAATTTGCTCTTTCCTTATGTTAATTCTTCAATATGATGCAGAAAAGGGCAGATACATAAACTTAGATGCAATAACCATATAGGAGCGTAGGACAGATAACACAGCAGAAAATATGTAAAAAACAGAGCAGCAAAAGACAATAAAGAATTAGCTGCCAAAATTGATTTTGTACACCGTTTGTTGCATAGGCTAAATAAATTTACTAGGATGAGGATGAGGATTGGCTGGATAAGGCCAAGCACATGCAACCTGCAATCTACCCTGAATCGGGGAAGCAAAATGCAGCTTTGTCTAACTTACATGGAGTTAGGAAGGCTCCAGTCAACTAAGCCAAGTGTATATGTGGGTATTTACAAGGATATAGATAATTACAATTAGGGAGATCATCACGTGTGAGATCCACACCATTTCCTCCCTGCTTAGAGGAAATTATCCCTAATTTATATGGGCAATTCATAACCACTTCATAGCTGCCAAGATGAGCCAAGATAAATTGGAACCTTTTGGAGTATGGAGTATAGTCTCTGAAACTATATCCTTAGTGTGGGTTGTGTGGCTAACCTTTGCAGAGTGTATGATGCATTGTAGTTAGGACTGTGAGGATCCGGTAGAGATGGTAGCAAAGGAGAATCATCAATTTCGTTGACAACTGTAGGAAGTGAAGACAACATGCTGGCTATGTTCATGGAGCCAAGTTGTTAGGTGGATCTGCACATGCCCAAGAACTCACAAGGTCACTGAAATCAAATTTTATTGTTACCCATTGTTTTATTAATCATTGTAAGTTATTTCATCGATTATTGGAACATGCTTGTCATCTATTGCATAAATTGGAGCTGAAATTTATTTTGTTGTCACTGGTCACAAGGTTTCTAGTGCAAGATGCTGGAAGAATTTGATGTTTTGGATGATCCCCAAAGTACTCCTGGACTGCCAGAAAGATACATGATTATCTTTTTTAATCAAATAAAAAAGCACCAATTTTTTGGTTCTTTTTTGCGTTGCTATTTTTTTCTATAGAACAATTTCAATGGAAAAGGTGGCCCTCTAGGAACCCTTGTGAAAAAAAGGAAAATTCCAAAAACGATGCTTAGAAATAAAGTTTCTAAATATAAAAAAAATAAATATTTGCTCTCTATTTATCCGTTGTGAAGTTGAGCACAATGGAAAATGGAACAGCGAATGAGATAAATAGAGCGACATACATACCACAAAGCAAGATGACGAGCACGGAAAGTAGGGTGCTGGGAGGCAAAGATATGCTTATATATTTTATTAAAAAAAAAAAAAAAAAAAAAATCTTATATTCTAGTTTTTTTTTTTTTTTTTTTGGTTTGTGGGGAAAATTAAGCGTCATCTTTTAAATTAAAAAGCCAAAGATTATAACACGATGGGAATAAGTACATCATCAATAACCACTGAACTGCACAATATACAAACACAGTGAACAACTCCAAACTAAAACTGGAAAGCTAAGACTAAAAAGCAACCAGAAACAATACCCATCTACAATTGCTACGCAAATCTTAAAGACATTTTCAAACTACTCCTAGACATAGATATTTAATGTCCACATGCAAAACATTTATAAGTGCAGATCATAAAGCCAAAGATTGTGTTTTACAAAACGTAGTAAAAAAAGATGGGTAGCGTTTAAAGATTGGTGGCAGCAAGTTGAGGCAGATAATAGATAAGCTTGAGGCTGCCATGCTGAAGAGATTAGCCACTTGGGCCCACAGCCCATGCAAGTGGCAGTGACCTTCCTACCATTCAACACATTTGTATTTGGCCAGTTGGGTGGTGGAGGCCTTGCTTGAGGATGATGAATAGGAGCAGCCAGATCAGCAGATTGGTTTCAATCAGTTCCATCCCCTTCAGTATATAAGGCATGGCATTTGAGAGATGGCTATTAGAACTCTCCATGGAACCTCTCGTCCATTTTTTGAGATGCCACATGCCCAATCAGCTGTTTTTCTATGGTATCAATTCTTCTTTTTTGTTGTTGAAGAACATTGGCAAGGCACACAATTCATTTATCCATGTTAGCGATGGTCTGGTCAAGCAATGGGTTCTGAGTCCTGTGTATGCCAATATTATAACTCAAGATTTTGAGGCTACCATCTATTGCATTCAGGGCTTTCACCATTACCGTTTTCCTGTTGAAATCTCTTTTCCCATGCATGTTTTTAACAGCAGTCTCAACCCCAGAAGTTTGTCCATCAAATTGAGGGACATAATGGCTGCCCATATCCCAATAAGCAGGGGTGTTAACAGAAAGGGAACTTCCGCTAGCCCGAGGCATGGTGAAGACATTCTCTTGGTCATGAGGGATATTGGTTTGGATTTGGGGATAATGGAAAGGAGCAACAGGGGAATGAGCTCGCACATGGGTTAGATGAACAAGGGATTGAAAATTTAACTTTTGAATGCTCCTTTGGTTAGATAGGTGGGCTATTGGCTTTCAAATCTGGGGAAATCTCATTCTCATCCCTTTCAGTAAATTTATTTATGGATGGAAAAGCATGGACTGTTTAGAGACCTTCCAAAGACATATACCTGCCTTCATATGAGATTCTTCCAGGCACACCACCTCTCATCATCATTTTCATTTAGGATAGTCTGCTTTTCTTTGTTTTTCTGTATTTTTACCTTGTGATGTAATGAAAATGAGTCTAGACAGATGCATATTCTAAAAGGGTGCTTTCCATTTATAGCCAAGGCAGTAAATCTAGAGATTCTGCGAGCAGTCATAATGGTGAAATCTCTTGTTACAATCTTATGAATGCTAAATCTTTTTGGCAAATCCCTCTTTTTTTATGGAAGTCCCTTTGATAGTCGCAAGCTTAAATTCACTGACAATGTGAATGGAACTAAACTCTATAGCGTGGACGTATTTCAAATCATACTAAAGAGAATCCCTAAGGAAGGGTGAGCAATGGTTTAAAGTAGTTTTGTACTTCCTATACTGATGCTAATCGATGAGTCTTGACTTGGAACCACTCTTGCCCCCTTGTTGATTGAACTAGATAAATGTTTCTGCTTGAAGTCTCCATAGTTGCATTTATTCCCATTTGTAGTCCCATCATTATTTCTGGTAATGGTCTGATAAAGGAGCACTTGAATGAATTTATGTCCTTTGCCCTGAACGTCTTCATTGCAACACTCCTTTGATGAAGTGAAATGACTATGCAAATATGGGAGGCTTTGTTCCTCCTTGTCACCAATATAGATCTATCATTATAGGGTGTCGATGAGTACGTGGTCCTTGGCACCCACTTGGTTGTTGACGGAAATAAGATGGTCTAGGATAAGACAACTAGAAATAAAGGTGAGGTGCAGGTGTACAATAATGGTGCAGGCAAATTAGAGGTATAACAAAGGACATATTATGGCAAAGAGAGGTTGTCGATTAGGAGTTTAAAGTGGGATGTGAATGTGCTAAGAAGAATGAAGTGGCCTAAGAGTATGTTGAACATGTGGGAGAGGCGAATAGACATAGTGTGGCCTAGGAATAATGAAACTAAAGTGTATCTGGTAAGTTATATAGAGAAGAGGGATGGATTGTAGTAAGCAGGAGACACTCATAGTTATATTCATTAACTTGTAATGAATGAAAAGAAATGGTGGACAACTTTCCCCTTTTGTGTGTAAATATAGTGGGAGATGTAAAGTTTCTCATAGTATTCATGATGATAATAACTTGGCCTTTGCAAGTACTAGGACTTAAGAGGCCTTAAGAAGATGTCTTGTTTAATTTTGGTTTATATTTGATTTAAAAAAGAGACAAGGAGTACCAACTTGCATATTGGGTGGAAACAAGTAAGTTATGACTATTGATAATGACTCTTAAGCCTAGTAACCAAGGCCTTAACTTGGTCTAGTTGATGTTTAACCATGGTTATCAATGTGGATAGGTGGTTTCTTGAAGTCCACCATTCTTGAGATCTGAGACATGAGAGTGGTTCGCCCCTTGAATTATTTCTACTCCGGAGCATAGCTATCATTAGTAGCTTGATTAGTGAGGTCTGCTACCCAATTATGATGTCTTTTGTTGTGTTGGAGATGCACCTCTTGTCTACCCTTCAAGTCATCAATAATTTAATGAAACCACAATTTGAATTTTCCAATGAGTAGAGTCACTTTCTTCAATGGACGCAAGGCTTGATGTGCTTGGGCTTGCTTAATGAGATGCTGATGGATGACAATTTTGGAGTCTTTTTCAATTTACAGATGATATTCCATATTCATGAGCTAGCAAAGCTCCTATGTGCAAAGCTAGAAGTTTGCCAAAGTTGTTCATTGAACCGCAATAGCTTGTGTGTAACCCAAAAGTCGTTCTCCTTTGGCATCCCTTATAATTCCTCGAATGCTTGCACATGTAGGATTGTTTTTAGAAGCTCCATCAAAGTTTAATTTATAGCATCTTCTTGGTGGTGTGGACCATGTTTGTTAGGGGTACATTTTGTTGTCCCCAAAAATCGCTTTCTCATTTTTGGGACAACATATGAACTATTTTGGTTCAACAGACCAAAATCCTCTCTCCCCTTTTCAAAAATTGTTATGAGCTTTCAAATTATCCATTCTTCAAGCTTTTCCAGAAATCTACGGACTTTGCAGATATGTTTCTATGGACTCAACATGCTTGAAATTAGCAGGTTCAACAGGTTCAAAGGCTTCTATAGGCGAGTTCAATCAAAAGAACCAGTTTCCAACACTTAGTCATTTTCAGGATTGGTTCAACGCCTTGGTTCAACTAAAAATGTACATCGGCAAGCTTCTAAGCAAGGAATGAACCATTGAACCATTTTGGTTCAACGGGTTCAATGAGTTAAGCGCTTCAGCTAAGGTTCAACGAGCGGTTGGTTCAACGCGTTTTGTTCGAGCGATCAGAAGACTTAGCCAAATAACGAAGAATGAACCGATTGAACCATTGAACCGTTGAACCAAAGTTGGTTCAATCGGTAGGTTCAAGGGGCTGCCCCAGGGCTGAAGGAACAAACGCCCTTGCGGAGGGCAGGCTACATTTGTTCAAGGGTCAAAGAGAAGCCAAAAGAGATAGAATTCCTTCGGATTTGTTCAAAGGCCCAAAAGGAACAATTCATTCGGACTTTTTATCCGATGGAAATGACTAAGGAGGCCGAAAGAATTCTTTCGGAAAGGTTTTTCCGCAGGAAAATGACCAAAGCAAAATTCCTTCGGACATTTTGTCCGAAGGAATTCACTCGGGAAGAAAGCCCGAAGAAATTGAAATGATTGAAACGGCTAAGGAAAAAAAACGAAGCTTTTCTTTGGACATTTTGTCTGAAGGAAAAGCCCGACAGAAAAAGCAAGAACCCTCCGGGAAAGATCAAACCTCAAAGTGCAGCGGAAGCCGACACGTGTCAACATCCGCGGTCTCTCCCTTTTGTGTCATAAGGACTCTGGTGGGCCCCGAGTGAGTTGCCAAGGTCAAGCAGTGTGCAACAAGTGGCATCGTCCGTGTGAATCCGAATGAGTCCCGAATGTTTCTATATTGTTTTTAAAGCAGAGCGGAAGCCGCCACGTGTCATCTTCCGCAAGACTCTCAAAAGGTTTCTAAAACTTCTATAAGTTAAACGGAATACGCCACGTGTCCCGTTATGGCTCAGTGGAACGTGACAAGTGTCTGCATCCGCGTTCCCCTTTTGAGGTTGTTCGGGCAAGGCATGTTGTGGATCCCATTTTCCGTAAGTTTCTAATGAGTTTCATAACAACGGAACTTGCCACTTGTCAAAGACGCAGAAAGGACCCCCCAAAGACTTAGACAAGAAGGGCTAGAAAGGACAAAGAAGCGACATGGACGATTCCAAAGGCAAGTTCAATTAAAGCGATGGTTCAACCAGAGAGCAAAGAATCGCTTAAGCAGGGAAGCGATGGACCAAAAGAGACAGAATGAACCGACGAACCGATGAACCAATGAAATTTCAAATGGTTCACATGTTCAAAGTTCAACACGATTCAAGCAACTAGCGACCATTGACGGTCCCGCAGACGTCAAATTTAAAGAGAGGGAATATCCGTGGAAATTCAAATAGAGCGCGGAAATTAAAGGAAGAACCAAGTGACTGGCTGAAAAGAGAGCCCGAAGACTCAAATTGCTAAGGAGGATGACGGACTCGAATGCATTCAAAGGCCAAAATGCCAAAGGGAAGAACCACTGATGGAAGAGCGTAAAGAGCCAGCAAAGATGGGAATTTAGCGCCTAGAGCTCAAATGCCAGAAAAAGACAAAACCAAGAAGAGACAAAGAGGGAAAAGCCAGAAATATCTACGTAGTATTTATTTCGGTAGCTGGAATAGTCTGCGATGTAGATTTTCTAGCTTGCAAACATTGAGGACGCGCCCTGTTTTTCTTCCATGAAGTAAAGGCAAAATGGACAGTTGCGCAGACGTCAGAAGGGATAGACCAGATGATCCAGACTCAGGAGAAGACATATGGGATGAAATGACACGCCATAGTTAAAACAACTGCCCTGTTTTCAACGCAGTCCTTTGACAAACCTGGAAATGCATTCAAGGCATTGAATGCACAGCATGGGCTGTTCCATGAAACAAAGCGCCAAGTCTTTCTTGGCTGCTATATATTGTAATCTCTTTTATTGTTACAAAGGAGATCCTTTTGATCACCTAAGCAAAACTCTGCCCAAATTGAAAGGCGAATACTAAGACTTTGAGCTCAGATTGTTGTTCATATCATTTTATCTCAATGAGAAAGCAAGTTGTTTGCAGACTTTGTGCTGTTATAGCTTGTATCATTTTAGGAGATTGTTCTTATGTCTGTCTTTTGAATGTGTTCTTGTTTATTTAATTTGGCAAGCAGAACTAGTGGAAGTGATAAGAGAGATGCCCTGAAACCAGTTGCTTTCAGACTTTGTGCCGACATAATTGTTTTTAGTGTGTTATTAGTTTCTGTTTCTGTGTAAAAGACCTTGGGACGCCTTTGTGCCCCCATTGTTTTTCATATCTCACTTTTGGGCAGTCGAGGTGGAGACTTTGTGCTACATTTCAGGCTGCTGGTTACTCTGCACTTTTGGTTACCAGTTACTTACCAGAAAGATTCATGTTGTTTGCAAGAACAAGCACTTCTGAAAGAAGAGAAGTGCCTTCTGTCATTTCACCAGGATTTCTACTATCCAGGAATGGATCTAGCTCTTGGCTGAATGTTACTTCTGAAAGAAGAGAAGTACCTTCACCAATCACCCAGGATTTCACCTTTGATCTTTGAGCATCATCTTTGAAAAAAGAGAGATGGATAGTTTATTTTACCCCTGAGTGTTATTTTTTGCATATATATATAGTATATAGCTCCTGCATATTCATAGGGAACCATCCCTTGATGAGAGGAGAGATTAGTCCCCTTTTGATTTGGTAAACCTACACATTTGGGCGACCAATCTCCCTATGCTATGGTTGAAGAGACCTATTTTGCTCACTAATTAGCTAGTTGACAAAATATTCACCCAACACATTTTAAAGCTTTGAAGTTTGTAGTGGAATGGTATATTGCAAGTACGATCCAGCTAGCAATCAAACATGTTTCTCTAGTTGATGTTTAACCATGGTTATCAACGTGGATAGGTGGTTTCTCGAAGTCCACCATTCTTGAGACCTGAGACATGAGAGTGGTTTGGCCCTAAAGTCTTTGTTCTCGCGAGCATAACTATCATTAGTAGCTTGATTAGTGAGGAGGTCTGCTACCCAATTATGATGTCTTTTGTTGTGTTGGAGATGCACCTCTTGTATGCCCTTCAAGTCATCAATAATTTGATGAACTGCATTTTCAATTTTCCAATCAGTCTTTGCAATGGGTAGAGTCGATTCCTTTAATGGCTGAAAGGCTTGATGTGCTCGGGCAGGCTTAATGAGATGCTGATGGATGATAATTTTGGAGTCTTCTTCAATTAAGAGATGATATTCCATATTCATGAGCTAGCAAAGCTCTTGTGTGCAAAGCTAGAAATTCGCCAAAGTTGTTCATTGAACACCAATAGCTTGTGTGTAACTCAAAAGTGGTTCTCCTTCGGCATCCCTAATAATTCCTTGACTCCCTGCACATTTAGGATTGTTTTTAGGAGATCCATCAAAGTTTAATTTATATCATTTTGTCGGTGATGGGGACCATGTTTGTTAGGGAGGCAGTTTTAAACCTAGCACAGGCCAGCTAGCAATCCAACACATTTCCCTAGTTGAATCTTGTAGTTTGGTTTGTTTTGATTGAGAGAGCCGAAGCAAGGACCTAAGTTTTAGTTTGCTTGATGACATTGCCTAGAGTCTGGTTTGTGTTATCAAGGATTCTTGAGTTTCTCCCCTTCCACACATACCACAATATTGTGAGGCAAACAAAGATAGGAGAAAAATTCAGAAATGGAGAGAGAGATTTATTGTACTATTGTTAATTCAAATCAGAAATGAAATACATGAGATGACCATTTGAATGCTAACTAACCTTTAATTACAAGGTTAACTAATGCACCTTCCCTTATTACTAACTTTTATAAAGCACAATGTTATATTTTCACATTGTGCATTTATTTCCTATGTCAATGTACTTTCATAATAGAAGTATCTGATTTACATTTATAATCATTATGCTAAATATTCTAACACCCTTTCTTAATGGTCATATTATATATATGAAAACATGAAAAGTTTATCCTTCAATATAAAAATATTTTCAATACAAAGAGGTTTTGTCAACATATTTGCAGCGTGCTCCTGAGTTGGACAATATATCAACTCAATTGCTTTCTTGACCACCAAACAAATAAAATGAAAATGAACCTCTATTTGCTTGGTGCATGCATGGAAAACTGTATTTTTAACGAGTTTGAGCACACCCCAATTATCATAAAATATACATGTAGGCTTCTCTTGATGTAATTGTAAATAATCCAAGATCCTCCTCAGCCAAACTGCCTCGCATGCATCCAAAACATCAGCCTTGTACTCTGCTTCTGTTGAAGACAATGCAACAGCATTTTGTTTCTTTCCAACCCAAGATTTTGCACTTGTTCCAAGTCTAAAGATATATCTGGATGTTGACTTCCTATCATCAATTGATCCGGTTCAAGCTGAATCTGTATAATCAACCAAATAAATATCATTAGAAACACCATACCAAAATCCAAAAATCCAATGTGCCTTTGATGTACCCCAAGGTTCTCTTTGCTTCCCTCCAATTATCATTAATGGTTTTGCTAATAAATCTGCTATCATCGCTAAATCAAGCCACCCACCAATTTTCACGAAAGTGATTTGTCGACCTGCTTAGCAGAATCACTTGAGGCTGCAAGTTTGAAACCAGCCTCTATAGGGGTCATAATTGGCTTACAATCCTACCATCATGGATCCCTCAAGTAACACTTTTGCATGCCTTTGCTGAAAATTAAACACACCTCTATCTATTTGCAAGAATTCAACCACTAAACAATAGAGTATGAGACCTAAGCTTGTCATTTCATAAATAGAGCAGAGATCTGATTTTAATTTGTCAATGCTACTGGGCTCGCTTCCTGTGATGATTAAGTAATTGACATAAACAAGAAGAATGACTTTAGCATACACCAAACATTTGACATAATGGTTGGGATTAGGACTCCTCCTAAACCTTGATTTAATAAAAAAATGATTTAATTATGGTCTACTATGCTCTTGGCGCATGCTTCAGCCCATAGTGCACCTTCATCAACTTGCACACAAGTTTTTCCTTGCCAACAACCAAAAAACCTTCTGGCTGTGTCATGTACACCTCCTTACCAAATCACCATTCAAAAAGACACTTTTAACATCCATCTGAAACATTTCCAATGAAATTGTGAAGCAATAGTTGGTTCTTTTCATCTTGGTTGTAGGGGCAGATGTCTCCTCATGGCCTATCCCTTTTTCGCTACAACTCTTTCTTTATTATTTTTTATCAAACCATGCACCTTCAATTTGGTTTTATAAACACATTTACAGCCAATTGCCTTTTTACTTGATGGTAAATCAGGAAACACCCAAGTGTTGTTCTACATCAAAGAATCATACTTGGCCTTTGTGTCTGCCTCTCTCTCCAAATATCCTTGTGTTTCCTTAGAAGGAGGTGGCTTACTCACACTATTAGCAACAAAAGTGAAATCACGACCAACAATAAATGTAAGAGAGTCATATACCTTATTGACATTTTTTATTGGTCTTGAAGCGACATTAGACATGTCTAACTCATCTTGCTTTAAGTTCCTTAAATTATTTTGATACCACTTTGGTCTCCTTATTTGTGCAACTTGATCAATTGAATTAAGTCTTAATCAAATCTAAATCAGCATCATTGATTCATTACCAACCTGCCCAAGAGAAAAATCAACCTTTCCAGTAGGCATTTCAGCCCCGATATCAGTGCCCGAAACCATGGGAAACTCTTGCACATTCTGATTACTATTGGAAGCCACATTATTATGACATAAGTTACATGGAAAATATGATTTTACTGCTGATTGTGACTGGAAATCAGAATTGAAAAAAGTATCACCCTCATCAAAATCAACATCCCTATTGATAGTTACCTTCTTAGTAGACATTTCCATGACTGTATGCTTTTGACTGTTCAGTATAGCAA
The DNA here is from genome assembly GCA_037957365.1 of Torreya grandis. NCBI lineage: Eukaryota > Viridiplantae > Streptophyta > Pinopsida > Cupressales > Taxaceae > Torreya > Torreya grandis. Next base: position 1,998,829 of record JARHVA010001029.1, on the reverse strand, counting down.
ACAAAGATGAATATCTTAGAGTTATCCAATTTACTGTGAACCTGATCTGGAACATGAACATGAACATGTACAATGATGTCATGTCCCCTTCCAGTTGACATATCTCAGAGTTGATGATTAGCCTATTATGCGACCCTCGTAGGCTGATAGGATGGATAGAGGGTCTTGATGGAGCTTGGCTTGGCTTTGACTATCAGAAGTTTTCCAGTTGGCTTTCGTTCGGGCTCTTTCGGACACCGTTTGCCTGAGTTGCTATTTTTTAGGGATTTTTGGCACTCAGCAGAGCACCCCTGTTATGGTCTGGGCATGTGCGGAATCACTCCCTTGTTCACCAGCTTCAGACGGTTCGAGAATCGGATACTTTTTGAGGGAGATTAATATATAATTGATTTAATTAAATATTAATTATTCGGAACTATGTTATAAAGTTATAATATCTAATATTATAACTTAAGGGTTTTGACTAGGGGGCGCTCATTATGAAGGGGGCCGTTTTTAATAATTAAAAAAATGTGATTTTTTAGACTGGAAAAATTAAAAGAAAAATCCAAATTTTTAATTAATGAAACCCTAATTAGGGCGATCACACTTTTTTGAAGATTATAAGGGTTTTTCATTGGGAATCGTGCCATTCACGATTGAGCCAATTTTTGCTAATTATTTTTCTTGAAGACAGAGCCAAGGGTTCCAGTATTCGATTTGCATTGGAGAACGTGCAATCTTCAGTGTGTGCAATTCAGAGGTTGTGAAATATCAGCTGATCTATTGCCAGGCAGAGAGATAATTTCATATAGAGGTTATCACAGAGCTTCACAGAGGTTTATATCATTAGGGTTTTGTTCCGAAAATTATTCAGAAGGAGATCCTCAATATTGACGCTTATTTTTATCAAGATCTGGTACTCAAACCAGGTCGTACAGTATTTATTGCTGTTGTACGAAATTCGTATGGTTCTGTACCAGGCCATACATCTCCAGCATGGTGTGTTTCTCTTCTAGGGCAAAACGCCTTCTTTTTGTCCAGTCTGTTGATACCCTTTAGGGCGCCTATACATTTAGCATCTTTCTGGATCATCAGAAGCAAGGAGAAAGGGTTATTAATTGCAGCCGTACCAGCCGTACCAAATCTAGGGTTTTTTTCAGTCTTGCAGCAAAATCAGGTTTTGAAACAATATTTTTATATTATTTCGTATGCATGACAGAAATCTTCTATTGTAATCGTCTGGAATGAATAATAAGATCATAGATTAGCCAGTTAAGAGATTATACTGCTATTTATTTATTTATTTGAATTTATCTTGCAAAATCGCATTTTTCTTTATTTCATGCAAAAACACCAAAAAAAGTCAAAATACACAAAAACAGTAAAAAAAAATACAGTTCCAAAATTCAGGGGAAACAGGGGTTTCTACAAATGATACAATCATAGATTTTAAATAAATGTACCTTTGGTTTCTTGCCTGACCAAGACTTCTGTAGTGTGATTTCCTACAGTGGCTTGGATGGGATCTTATTAAGAATAGAGATAGTTGTGTTTACCACTTGTGTGAAAAAATCCATAAGCATACTCTCGAGTCTTGACCCCTAGCATACTTTGAGTTATTTCCATCACCACTCTATTCTCCATCTCCACAACTCCATTTTGCTGCAACATATAAAGGAAATAAAATTGTCTTTGTACTCCTTTGAAAATAAAAATAGCAAATGCTTTTCTACAAGGCCCAGCACCATTATCAGTATGTAGAAATTTAATTTTCAAACTGGATTCAACCTCTATAACAGCTTTAAACCACTTGAATTTTTCAAACAACTCACTCTTGTATTTTCAGAAAATACAAACAAAAAGTAGTTACCTCCATCATTTTGTCGGATGTTTTTAACTTTCATTGGACCACAAACATTTGCATACACCAATTCAAGACAACATGTGGCCCTCGATGCCATTTCCTTTGGGAATGCTTCCCTGATTCGTTTCCCCACTAAATAGGCTGAACATACCTATATATCAATCTGAAATGAAGGCAAACCAACAATTATACTATTTTTCTATAGCAAATTGAGATAGATTTCATTGACGTTTCCATAACTCTAATGCCAAACTCCAAACTCTGATTTGGATGCAGCCAAAGCATAAACCTCTGGTCCGTTAGTAGCATCAAAACTATAAAGACTATGCTCTCTAACCCCCTTGACAAGGGCTTTACTACTACTCTTTTGCTTAACCAGACACCTATCATTCAAAATACAACCTGAAGTGCCCAAAACTAGTGAATTGACTATAATAGGCGACACATTTTTAGTCAAACTAGGAACATAAAGTACATTGTGGAATGTGAATTTGTTACCCTCAATCAAGGTGATCTTGACATCTCTATGACCTTGCACAATATGTTATCTGCCATCACCAAGTGGCTTTGCATTTTCCTTGCATGATTCTTCAACAAAATTTACAAATCAATCATGCCGGCTAGTCATATAATCACTAGCACTTGCATCAAAGAACCAAATATCATTTATTGAATGATTACATTGGGACACCATCAAGGCACATTCCTCTTCAACAATGAAATTAGCATGTCCTTTCCTTTGTTTCTCTAACTATGCCAACTGCTTCCTAAACCTTTCTTTGTATGACCCTTCTTTTCACAAAAAAAAAAAATCTAATATTAGAGTTAAAAGTGTTATTTTCTGAAGTGGTTGAAAATTCTAAAAAAAAGTGCTGATTGTGCTTCTTTCCATTGAAATTCGCCCACAAAGCACTCTTTGAGGTTGACTCCTCCAAACCAAGCTACCTATTGCAACTGTCCCTGTGCAATCTTTTGCTATACAGTTTATCAGAATTTATATCTTCTGTAGCACTTTGATTGACAGTTTCAACAAATGTATTAAATGAATGAGGAAGGCTATGAAGAACAATTACTACCAATTCTTTGTCATCTAATTTTCGATTGATGGATGCTAGATGATCCTACATGTCTTTAAACTTCAACAATTATTGTTATGGAGACTCCGCTACTTGCATCGTGAGTGAAAACATCAAATTTCTCAAGTAACATGCCCTTGAAATATCAGAAATTTTATACTTATTTTTTAGTTTCTTCCACACTTCTGCAACATATTTGAAACTTGATACTCCATCCAACATTTCATCCATTACAGAAAAAGTGGACAGCATCAAAGCCTCCCTATTCTTTTGATCAAAGTCCTTATCTTGATTTAATGCAGTCTCTTTTGCCTGATTATCAGGTGTTTCCTTATTGATAACCCCATCCAATTCCCTATAGATACTTGGCATGCTATTATTCCAAATGGCAAAATTTTGACCATTAAACTTTTGGGAGTCCAACACCAATGCCATAACTACCAAACACAAAGACAAATCAAGACTTATTGAACGTCAGACTTCTGTTTCTATATTTCAGAAATTACCGAAGCTTTTTTTTTAATGAAATAAAACTCTCCAATTTATGGAAATATTTAATGCTGATCTGTACATTTAGAACTGCTCAACATTGCCTCCAAATACCATGCTAAAGACTACTAAATATTTATTTTTACAATTTTGAATTTTTTAAAAAAACTGAATTTTAAATTTTCAGAAAATCATGACCATCCAGTTTGTATGATTCCATACAAACGCATGCAAATCTGTCCTTAGGAACTATGCTAGCAATACCACATTCAAAATTTTGTCATTAAAACCCACAAAATGCACTGGAATTCGTGCTGTTTTTTTTCTATATCAGAATTTTAGGACTTGATATTTGTTGGGTGAATATTTTGTCAATCAGCGTACTGATCAACAAAATAGGTCTGATCAACCACAGCATGAAGATTGGTCGGCCAGGTGTGCAGCTTTACTACATCAACCGGAGACAAATCTCTCCTCTCATCAAGGGGAGGTTCCCTATAGATACGTAGGAGCTATATATAATATAAATACGCAGAAAGTAAGACACAGGGGCAGAATACATCATCCATCTCTCTTCTTTCAGAGATGATGCACATAGACAAAGGAGAAAATCTCGGTGTAAACATTGAAGGCACTTCTCTTCTCTTAGAAGTGTTCTTGCAAGAAACAACAAGAGTTTTTTTCAAATAGTAAAGTAACCAGTAATCAAAAGGGCATAGTAACAACAGGATGAAGCAGAACGCAAAGTTTCCACCTCAACTGCCCAAAGAGTATATCACAGAGGATAATGGGGGCACAAAGTGGCCCCAGAATCCTTAACACAAAAAGAAAAGAAAAAACACAGACTGAAAGCAATTGTAAAAGCACAAAGTCTTCCCACAGTTGGTTTTAGGACACTTTCCTATTACCTTCACTAATTCTACTTACCAAATTAAATGAATAAGGACACCTTTAGAAGACAGACGTAAGAATGATCTTTTAAAAATGACACAAGTCAAAACAGCACAAAGTCTGTGAAAAACTTGCTTTTTCATTCAGATAAAAATGAAAATGAAATTACACCCTAAGCTCAAAGTCTCAGTCTTCTTTCAAAATGGGCAGAGTTTCGCTCTTGTAAAATGAAGTCTCCTTTACAAATGAGAGAATTAACAAACTTATAGCAACTACGCAAGGATTGACGCTTTTTCCCATCGGACGGCCCATGCTACAGTGAACGTCTTCAATGCGCCTTCAGTGCTGTCTGGAGAGACCATGCTAAGAACAGTGCGCTGCCATAACTTTGGCGTGCCCCTTCATCTAATATGTCTCTTCTTTGGTATGAACTGTTTGGTCCTTTGCGTTGATCTTCTCTTCCCTGTAGCAATTTAAATCTTCGGGCTCTCTTTTCATTTAATCGTTTGGTTCTTCCTTTAAGTTCCGCGCTCTATTTGAATTTCCACGGATTTTCCCTTACTTTAAATTTGACGTCTAAGGGGCCGTCAATGGTCGCCAGCTGCTTGAACCATGTTGAACCTTGAACCCGTTGAACCACTGAAAGTTCATCGGTTCATTGGTTCATTCTGTCTCTTTTGTTCTATTGCTCCTTGGTTCAATCACTTCTTCGTTCCTTGGTTGAACCATCCATTGAACCACTTGTTTGCTGCTTCTCTCTTGACTGAGGCTGCCTTTGAACTTTTGAACCTATGAACCATTGAACTTTGAACTCTTTCGGTTCAAAGTTCAATCGGTTCATTGGTTCATTCTGTGTCTCGCTCAATCATTGCTTTATCTTTCTAAGCTCTTGGTTGAACCTTTGAACCTTGAACTAGTTGACCCATTCGGTTCAATGGTTCAATTGTTTCATTCAGTTCATCCTCTAAAGTCCTTTTTGTCCAAGTCTTTGAAGATTCCTTTTTGTGTCTTTGTTCAACCTTTGGAACGTCCCGAAGGGAAGGTGTCCCTTCGGGTCCTTGGAAAAGGTCTTTTTTTAGACGTCAAGTGTCCCCCGCAAGGGTATCTACCCTTCGGGATCTTTTGGGCGGACTTCAGGCTTCAACTTTCCTGGCGGGTTCTTGGTTATTCGACGGGCTTTTGGCTCTTGGGCTTTTTCTGTCGGGCTTTTCCTTCGGACAAAAAGCTCGAAAGAATTCCTTCGGACAAAAAGTCCGAAGGAATTTTGCCTTAACGTTTTTCTGAGAAAAGTCTTCCTGAAAGAATTCTTTCGGCTTCTTTTACTTTACCATTTCCATCGGACAAAAAGTCCGAAAGAATTGTTCCTTTTGGGGCCTTTGAACAAATCCGAAGGAATTCTGTCTTTTCTTTGACCTTCGAACCAATGCTGCCTGCCCTCCGCAAGGGCACTTGCCTTTTTCTCTTTGGGGCAGCCCCTTGAACCTGCCGATTGAACCAACCTTGGTTCAACGGTTCAATGGTTCAATCGGCTCATTCTTCGTTATTTGGCTAAGTCCTTTTGATCTTTTGCACCAAGCACGTTGAACCCACTTGGTCGTTGAACCTATTGAACCTTTGAACCAAAGTGGTTCAAAGTTCAATGGTTCAAGCCTTTGTCCTTTATCATTTGCCGATTGAACTCTTTTGATTGAACCGAGGCGCTGAACCAATCCTGGAAACAACTAAGTGTTAGAAGCTTGTTTTTTTGACTGAACTTGCCTGCAGAAGCTTTTGAACCTGTTGAACCTGCTAATTTCAAGCATGTTGAGTCTGTAGAAACATATCTGCAGAGTCCGTAGAAATCAACCTGTGAAGCCCGCAGAACTTGGCCTGCAGAGTCCGTAGATTTTCTTCCTGCAGAGTCCGTAGATTTCCTTCTGGTAGAGTCCGTAGAATCAAGCCTACAGAGTCCGTAGATTTCTGGAAAGCTTGAAAAAAAAGAGGAATTTGAAAGCTCAGAACAAATTTTGAGAAGGGAAGAGAGAAATTTTGGCCCTGTAGGACCAAGATAGCTCATATGTTGTTCCAAAAATGAGTGACATTTTTGGGGACCAACAATATTAATTGTAGGTCTATTACTTTAGAATTTGACAATACAGTTCCTTTCCTAATGCTCCCAAAATACTTGCACACTGATACCTTTGATACTCTGAGAGAAGGGAAAACAAAGATGGGCGAATAACTCAGAAATGGAGAGAGAAAGGTTTGCTATACTATTTTTCAATTAAATCAGAAATTAAATGGGTGAATTCATAAAGCGAGGGAGATGATCAAATGAATGTTAACTAACCTTGAATGACAAGGTTAACTAATGCACTCGCACTTATTACTGACCTTTATAAAGCATAATATTATATTTTCATATTGTGCATTTATTTCCTATGAAAATTTACTTTTATGACTTACATTTATGACCTTTATATTAAATATTCTAACAAATATGAAACTAGGGGCCAAAACATGCATACACTTTAAAGCTTCCATCTCAGTTCTCAAATCAGCGCATTTATATGTCTTTTCTGCTGGTTGTTCCGGACTCAGGAGAGTGCCCAAATAAGAAAACCAATTCCTGCCGAATTTGATGAGCAAATTAACAATTGGAAAAGAGATGGGGGATGCTTTCAGCATCATGATGACAATTGGGACATATATTAGGTGCAATCCATCCTCATTTCTGGAGATTATTAGTGGTGAGAATTTTTCCATGCAATAATAACTAGATCAAAGCTTTTATTTTTGGCCAGGTGAGGAAAGCTCAAAGCTGTGTCCATTTTTAAGACTTTGTTTTGTTAATGGGGCCATTCCTATGTTGAAGCACTTAATATGACGAGGCAACTGAGCAGTCACCCTCTTTAATATGATTCTATTTGAAAGCTCATTGAGAAGATTTTTTGTTTGCAATTTGTTCTGGTACTATTCCATTCTATCTTGGTGTGTGTCAAATTTTTAGTGTAATCAGCTTTGTATTTAAGTCCTTGCTGCAATGCAGAGAAACTAGGCCTGTAGGGAGGAGTGAACCATTTTAGCTATGTTCCCATAGTAAAATCTGGTTGCCATTTCCAAATTTTCATGTGAGTTTGCTAATGATGAGGTCGAACACCCTTTTTACACGCTTGGGTGTGTACTGGATAGAGGTGGTTGCCAATTTGTTGATATATTTTCCTCAAATAGCTGCATTAAATAATATTTTGGATGCTTGTGTTCCATAGGGAATTAGGAGTATGCTAGTGCCAGGGTTGTCATCTTGCTCGCCTGGTAAGGGCTTTGTTGAAACGCTTGATGTCCTGAATGTTAAGACCCCCATACTTCTTAAACAAGTATATAGAGTACCAAGATACTAGAGGGTCTTTGAACCTGTTGTCCACTCCTCTCCATAGAAAATAATGCTGAATATTAACAAGTTGCTTTATGACTTGATTGGGAATTGGAAGAAGGGTGAAGAAACGGATAGAGGTTGCCTGAAGCACTGAATGAACCATTTGAATTCTTCCTGCAAAGAAGAGCAACTTATTTGTCCATTTTAATGTTTCATATTGAGTTGACCAATTATAGATTCCCACATATTTATTTTTGCTTGTACATGTAATAAGAATTCCAGATACTTCATTGGCAGCTTTCCCTCTGATAGTTGCAACAATGAAAGAATCTCCCTTCATTACCTAACTGCGACATTAAGAAAATGAGTACTTGACTTTTTCATGTTTATCATTTACCCCAAACCCAATTGGCATTTGGTTAAGAGGCTGTTAAGCTGTTGAATTTCATGCCGTACAAGAGTAGAAAACTTGAGTCTCATTTGCAAAATGGAAGTTGGTATATTGTTTCCTATGTTCAATAGCCGAGAGACCTTGGATCTTATGCCTTTCCTTCGAGTCCGCCAATAGTTTGGACAGGGTCTACCCCATGATTACGAATAGATATGGGCTCAAGGGGTTCCCTTGCCTAAATCCTCCCGAGGAAGAAAATAGGTCACATGTATATGCTAGAGCTTGAACACAACTGTTGATCCAAACTATAAAGGATGGGAAAAATTTAAAGCCACTAGGGTGGAATTAATTAGATCATAGTTACAACGGTCAAAAGACTTAGCTATATCTAATTTGATTAGATTACCAGGCATGTTCTGAGCTTTTCGAGAATGGATAATCTTTAGTACCATGAGAATATTGTTGGTGATTTTCCTTCCCAAAACAAAAGATTATTGAGTCTTAGAGATGAGACGAGAGGAGGGGTTTTATGAGTTGCAGTAAGCTCGGATGAAATCTTGTATTCCATAGTACACAAAGCTATTGGCCTATATTGATCCAGACTACCTGCATGGCCTGATATGGGAATGACAACAAGCTTTGTGGTGTCCAACTGACGGAGAATTTTCCTGTTTCTTCTTGGTTTTTCAATTAAGGCTAATAAGTCAGTTTTGAGAAGTTCCCAGAAAACTTGATAGAAGATTGTTGGGAAACCATCAGGCCGAGGAGCTTTATTGGGCTGGAAGGAGAAAACTCGGGTTCTCAATTCTGCCTCTGTAGCTGGCTTCATGAGGTGGTTATTTTCCTTTGCCTTCATGAATTTTGGGATTTACTTGACCAAGGACCTTTGGAATCATATTTTGCGCTGAGTTATGGGTGGTTATGTGAGAATTTCTGGGAGAAACTAGTAGTATATTTCATGATTTCATCATCTGATGTTACAGGTACGCCATAATACCACATGTTTTTTTAATTTACTGCAATGAGTTTATGTGTTTCTTATTCAACATGGATTTGTGAAAGAATCTTGTGTTTGAATCCCCATGCTTGATCCACTGTCCGGTAGATCTTTGATGCCAATATTTTTTCCTCACATTTCTGAAGAGTAACAAGGCATTGTATAAGTGATTGTTCCTCTTGCGCCGTCTGGTTCAAAAACTCCTGATTTCTGATTTTTTGTTGGATTGCAGCAAGAGTGGCTTTGGTATCAGAGAGTTGCGGGAAAGTATTTCCAGATTTTTATTTATTCCAACTCTTCAATTTGTTCTTCAAGAACTTATGTTTCCACATAAAGATGTACACCTAATTTCCATAAATGAAATCGGCTTCCTACCATTATTCATATTGGTTTAACCAATGCTTCATGAAAAGACCTGATTTCTTTATGAAACAAGGGCCTCCTTGGAAAGCTTGATCTTTTTCATTTTAAAAATAGAAGATAGCCATAAAATGCCACCTGAGCATCAAAAGAACATCCACAGCCTGAGGGTTTTCAATTTTCTGTTATCTATATCTGCAGTGTTATGGAGCCCAGACATTCTGCCTTTTATCTGCAGATTAGTGCCTTTTCTTTTAGATGCCATAATCTGTTTTCCATTTCTTCAACAGAGAAGGAAAATTTGGGTGGCGTCTCCATTCAAAGATAACAGCCATTTTCCTTTTTGTCTGGGAAAATTTGGCCTTGGAGTAGTCTCGTAGGCATGGTATTGCAAAAAGTTCTGCAATTCTTACTTGCAAATTTAGGTATTGTCATTTGAGACAGCAGTCCTAAAATTAGGATTTTGGTGTGGAGGATTTTGACCTAGAAAGAAAGAAAGAATAAATTATATTAATGTCCACAAATGACCAAAAGTAGGTCAATGGGACTGAAGGATACAAACATTAGCAATAGAAAGTTCTAGGAAGAGAAAATCCTAGAGTCGAACCAAAGAAATAAAGTGTGTAGACAAAGTAGAATAGCAAGTCCCTAACACAAGTGGCAAAGAAACCAAGACAAATAGCAATGAGGGGCGAACAAAAGCCCCCAAAACATGTGTCAATGAAGATTGGAGGAAAATCGCATTAAATGTCTCTATTATATGTTCCTGAAGCGGAGGAATCATCTGAGCCATTGTCTTTCACTATGAGAGATCTGATAATGTTGTCTGGCGAGTATACAAGGTCGAAGGAGCTAGGTTGGGGGATCCTAGGAGGAAGCACGATACTTCCTCTAGAATCTCCCCTAACATCTAAGGCTGGTGTAACTCTCGTAGTAGAAAAGAAGCTAGTAATATCAGTTTGCCCCTGTGGTCTGGCAGGTGGCTGACAAGTAGTAGACCCATGTCATCGAAGACATGCAGAGCCACACAGACGGATAGGAGCAGAGCCACGATGCTGAGAGATAGCAGGGTTGGAGATCAGAGTAGTCTAAGCAGTAATGATGTGTTGAGAGCAGCGTTTCCTAACTGATCTATTGGATCATGTGTGATGTATTGGTATCCAAGGGACGCTTAGCACTACCACTGCTGCTACTGCCCATCACCTGAGTGCGCTGAAAGAAAGAGGTGGTCAATATGGGAGCTCTAGGGTCTCGAGGACCCTCATATAAGGATTTGTGCTGGAAAGTGATAGACTCGCGAAGATAAAGAACCAAGCACTGTTGGTCTGTATAACTGAATAAAGTAGCTAGAGTGTTGTCTGAGTCTCTGTAGAGGTAGTGGTATCTTCCCTGGATCTCATAATAAATTGGTCATCTAAAAATGAAGTGGTCCTCGGTCTCCACCTCCTGGAGGGAGCAAAGGAAATAGATCCGGGCCTGACGGAGAATGTGATGATTTGTTTCATCCCATAGCTGGTGGGAACAAAATCTCATTTGGCCAAGGTGAAATCTCAAGCTGTGAGACAAATGGCATTGGAGATAATGAGGGCGACGAATGATACCGTCTACCATCTATAAGAAATTATCGACATAGCAAGCTTGGGACTGAGCAGCTCATGGGGGGAAATCCATGTGGTTGGATATATTGTTTGTAGATGTCTTCTTTGGCAGCCCTAGTGATGACGTCTTCAGAGGGAAGGAGCTCGGAAGGGGCATCTAGGGAGTACATGAAAGGGGGTAGCCTGTCAATAGATATGCCAATAGAAAGGAGTAGTCTCATCTCAAAATACCAACAATGCCGACTTTTGGCGGGGACTAGTGAAGCAATCCTCTCTGAAGAGCAAAGTGCTAGGTAGGGATATCTCTCACAACCAGAGGCTGAGTCCCCCAAGGATCTGAGTTTGTGGATGTAAAAAGTAAGCCTGAAGATAGTCTCAAGGCATAGCGGGTGGGCGGCAAATTCAGTTTGGATGAGTGACTGAGGAACTGTCCATTTGCAACGGATCATGTGTTGTATCATGAGCGTCTAGACCCTCTCAATACGAGCCCAGTCAACGGCCACCAGACTAGGTCCCCAAACCTTTGAACCATATAAAACTGTAGGTTTGATGATAGAATCAAACAAGCGTAACTTAGAAGGGATATCCTGGAAGTGGATCTGGAAACACTGATGTTCCAAAACAAAAAGAGAGGCATACCCCTTGCAAAGGCGTGGTTGAGTGGCAAACTTCATGTTAAAGCATGGACCAAAAAACTGGACCCCCAAATAAGTGTAGATTGGTGTGATCTCAAGGAGTTATGTGTAGAAAATCTGAAATCTGGATGGAGCACTTGGGGATATTGAAGATCATGACCTTAATTTTGCTAAGGTTGACCACAAGCTGTTGGAGTTCGCAGAAGCAAGCGAGGGCATCAAGTTGTTGTAAGCCCTCTGCAGAGTGTGACAAGAGGACGACATCATCGGCAAAAAGGATGGTGATAAGCACCTCATGCAAAAGACAACCATCATCCATGTGAGTATGTTGCCGAAGAAACCCCTCTAACTCATCAATGCATATGCTGAAAAGGGTTGGTGAGGGAGGACATCCTTGTTTGACCCCAATAATACTCTTCACAAAGTCTGACAAACCGTGGCAGGTACGAAGCTACCCAATGGCTGTCTCATAAAGCCTCCAAGCTGCGGTAATCATAGAATCCGGATGCCAAAATCTCTCAACCTTTGGAAAAGCAAGTGTCTCGGAACCGACTCAAAGGCTTTCTTGAAGTCAACAAAACAACAAAAGACTTTGGAAGACTTGTGACGAGCTTCTTCAATGATAGCCTGAAGTGTAAAGATGTGGTCAATAGTTTGGTAGTCCCTTCTGAAACTTGCCTGCCCCTGAGCTCTGATATTGTCCCTTTCCAAGTATTCTGACAATTGCATGTCTAAAATTGTAGCATAAAGTTTAGAAAATGTATGCCCAATCATAATGGTCTTGTAGTTGCCAGGGATAGAGGGATCTCCTGACTTATGAATAGAGTGGATGATGTGTTAGGACCAAGACTGAGGGAAGCCAACACCACTGCATTAAAAATTGCTAGAAAGGAGGTTGTGGCCTCCACAAGAAGGAGATTTTTCTTGGTCTGATCAAAATTGCTATGCCTTGTAACGTAGAGTTCCAGATAGGGAAGAGAAAGGTAGGCCAACAATGGTAATATAAAGCATAGACTCTGTTGGGTGAATATTTTGTCGGCCAGCTAACTGGTGACCAAAATAGTTCCTATGATCACAACATAGGGAGATTGGTCGTCCAATGTTACAGGTTTACCACATCCAAAGGGGGCAAATCTCTCCTCTCATCAAGGGGAGGTTCCCTGTTAAATATGCGGAGGCTATATACTATATATATATGCAGAAAGTAAAACACGGGTGGAATGAACCATTCATCTCTCTTTTTTCAGAGATGATGCTAACAAACAAAGGAGAAATCCTGGGTGATTGGTGAAGGTGCTTCTCTTCTTTCAGAACTAACATTCAGCCAAGAGCCAAATCCCTTCCTGGATAGTAGAAATCCTGGTGAAATGACAGAGGGCACTTCTCTTCTTTCAGAAGTGCTTGTTCTTGCAAAAAACAGGTATCTTTTTGGTAAGTAACTGGTAACCAAAAGTGCAGAGTAACCAGCAGCTTGAGATGTAGCGCAAAGTCTCCACCTCGACTGCCCAAGAGTGAAATACGAAGAACAATGGGGGCACAAAGTCGTCTCAAGGTCTTTTACGCAGAAACAGAAAGTAAACACACTGAAAACAACTATGTCAGCACAAAGTCTGAAAGTAGCTAACTTCAGGACACCTTCCTTATCACCTCCACTAGTTCTGCTTGTTAAATCAAATAAACATGAACTACAATCTGAGCTCAAAGTCTCAGTGATGCCTTTCAATTTGGGCAGAGTTTCGCTTTTGGTAAGGGGAAGATCTCCTTTGTAACAATGAAAGAGTTTACATTATATAGAGGCCAAGAGAGACTTGGCACTTTGTCCCATGGAGTGACCCATGCTGCGCAATCAATGCCTTGGCTGCATTTTTGATTTTGTCAGGAAGGGCCATGCTGGAAAAGGGCGACTGCCTTAATTGTGGCGTGTTGGTTCATCTTCCTTGTCTTCTCCTGAGTTTGAATCACACATTCCATCCCCTGCTAGCCGCGCAAATGTCTATTTTGCCTTTAATTCAAAGGGGACAAACAGACTGCACTTTCAATGTTTGCAGGCCCCAAATATCTACCCGACGAACTGCGTCACCTACTGCAATTAACTCCCACTGAGTTTCCCTCTTTGACTCTTCCTTCTCTTGGTCCCGGCCTTAGGGTCTTTGAATGCATCGGGTCCGTGTTCTAAGCCTGCAAGGATCAATCAAACGCTTCACTGCAGCAATTTTGACGTCCGTGGGTCTCTCTTCCTTTGAAGGTTAACGGCTCGCCATTCGCCCCAATTTTGACGTTTGCGGGCCTGTCATTTTGCTGTGACGTAGGTGAGGACACGTGGCGGCATCCGCGGCTTTGAAATAAGCTTTTGGGAATAGGCCTTGAGACTTGTTAGAGGATGGAGTCACGGGCGCAGACACGTGGCAGTTTTCGCTGCACTGGGATGAGACACGTGGCGCGTTCCGCTCTATGAAGCTTCATTTGAAACTGTCTTAGCACGTGACACTTGGCAGCTTCCGCTGCACTTTTGAGGCTCGAACCTTCCTGAAGGGAACTTGCCCTTCGGGATCTCGAACAGGGTCCATTTTATGTGTGAAGTGTCCCTCCGCAAGGGTCTCTGTCCTTCTGGATCCTCCCGGTGGCCTTCGGGCTTTTCATCTTCGGCGGGCCTGTTGTTCCATGTATTTCCTTTGGACAAATTGTCCGAAGGAATTCCTTCATTTTCTTCGGACAAAAAGTCCGAAGAAATAAATTCCTTTCTTTGGCTCTGTGCCTCCCGCAAGGGCATCCCTCTTTGACACGTGGCAATATCCGTCGCTTCTTGCCAAGGACACGTGGAGTCTTCCGCTGCATCGTGTTGAAACCCTCTGCCGTCGACACCTGGCGCTTTCTGCTATCGGGCTTTTGTAGCATCATAGAAACGCTTGGGGTTCACTCGGGTTCTTTCGGACGATGACACTTGTCGGCCTCCGTTGATCTTTGCACGGGACACCTGGCAACGTCCTCCAATTCTCAGAAACAAAGTGTAATGGGGCCCGGCTGATGACACTTGGCAGCATCCTCCTGACTCTTTTGCGCGTGCTTCTTTTCTTAATTGAGGCGGCCTTTTAACCTTTGAACTCGTGAACCCGATGAACTTATGAAGCGGTTCAAGGTTCAACGGTTCGGTTAGTTCGTTCCTTTGAGTCACTTTGGCATCTTTGAACCAAGCGCGTTGAACCGTTTGGGGCTTGAACCCGTTGAACCGTTGAACCAAAATGGTTCAAGGTTCAAGCCTTTGAAACTCGTTATAGATGCTCGGAGCTGTAGAACTTTGAAACGGTTGAACTTTGAACCTCTGCCGAAGCACTTAGCTCTTGTTGATGACGTTGAACCTTTGAACCCATTGAACTCATTGAATCGAAATGGTTCAAGGTTCAATGGTTCAATGGTTGCCGATGGACTTTTTTTCGATTGAAACAAGGTGCTGACCCAAACCTGAGGATGACCAAGTGTTGGAAACCGGTTCTTTTGATTGAACTCACCTGCAGAAGTCTTTGAAACTATTGAACCTGCTATTCCCCTTACTGAAAAAGCTTGAAAAATGAGGAATTTGAAAGCTCAGAACAAATTTCAAGAAGGGAAGAGATTATTTTTCGCTGTGCAGGACCAAAATAGCTCATACGTTGTTCCAAAAATGAGTGACATTTTTGGGGAACAACTGGCTCCAGTTGGGGAACTTCCTTCAGATGAAAACTTGGAACAGCTGAGGGGAGTAGAAACCAGAATCTCTGGTGCCTTGAAGTGTGCCATTGGGCTACAGAGTCATGCTACCCAAAAAAGAAAGGCTCCAAAAAACAAAAACGAACAACACACAATAGAACTAAAGACTATACAAATATACATATGATCTTATCTGATGCCTCAAGATTTGAAGCGCTTCAAATGCCGCCCACTGTGAGACAGTGAAGATGGCGTTCCGTTCTGATAAACCAGCAGGAAACCATTTTGTCCCCAGAATCGGTGATGGGCGAATGAAACTCTCCACCAGGAAACCAATTTTTTGCGTCTTCCTCTTGGCCTTTTCTTCTTCTTGCCCCATGGTAGGTTGTGGTCTTCAAACTGAAAACCATAACTCCTTGCTCTTTCTACGAAGAGTTCCTTTTGCTGACTTCGGAATACAATAGTATAGTCCACCACCATAGCTTGCTATTCTGCTGGTCCAGTCCAGCACATGCTTTGATTATCAGCACCAAACTCCTGACAAACCATCAGCTCAGCATCTCCTTTGGTGTGAAGGAGTTTGATATCTTCATCTTGAGCAGTCTTCAATCCGAGCAACAGAGATCCGCATCTAGCATGAGTGGAAGAATTGCTGCCATCGGATTCCAGGATCCAAGCATCATCAGAAGTTGATCTTCTATCAGGTTTCTCTTCATTGGAGATGGAAGATCTTTCTTGATTTGTACTGCACCCTACCAATTCTTCTGATGTCTTGTTTGGATCAAATCCTGGATTGCCAGCTACAAGACTTTCATCAGCTGAGACATGAGCATCCTCTGTGGTCAAGAAGTAATTACCTCTCCCTGACGGTTCAAACAGAATTTGAGCTGCAGGGGCTGATGTTTGGGTGACCACAATTTTTGCCTCAGACAGGGTCACACCTAGTTCTCCACCAATGTCCAATTGCTCAGGATTGGCTTGCAGGGATTCAAACTCAGTCATTTGAATTTTGGATTTCTTGACATGATCCATCATGTCAAATGACTGAGATGGACTTGGAAGAGAGGATGGGAGTTCATCCTTTTGGTTTTTGGGAGGGGGAGGACTGATCTGCGAGTTGAAGTAGAAGGTGCAAAAATGGTCGATGCACTTACTTTTTTGGCAATCACCGGGTCCTTCGACTAGAAAGGAAGAGGGGTTCTCTACTCAGCAATTGAGATTGCTGGTTGAGGTCGCTCCTCTGTCTTCTCTTTGTCAGCCTGCTGCGCTGACTGATTCTCGGACCGGGTGAACACTGTGTATGATCCTTCGACTGCTTCACCCTCACTTCTGGGTTCATCCTGGTAATTCAGGAAACCAATGTGGGAGTCGCCAGTTGATTCTTCTTGATCCTCCGTGAAGAGATCAACGTCATTTTCTTGCTCAAACTTAGGTTGGAAAGAGAAAGCATGTTCTGTTTCCAGATATCCAATTGCTGAGTTGGTTGGAGGTGCTTCAAGGACAAGGTTCCTCTGTGGAGGAGGAAGACGATTTGGCTGCCCTTGATTCCTGGCGGCATTGCCTTGATATGGCTGATTCTGAAATGCCCTCCTTGGCATACCCTGATTAAGAGGAGCAAACATACTTAGAGCTATTTGCTTTTTCAAGGCTAGCAGTTCATTTGCCAGCTTTTGCACCATTGGGTCAGTGGTGGCTGTGGGTGAGTATTCAGAAGATGAAGAGGGTTGCCTCTGTTAGGATCTCTCCTTATCTTTTCTGCCAAGATAAGGTCATCTTCTAGCTCAGTAGCCAAGACCTGAGCAGCAACAAGGTCTATGTGTCTAGCCCGTCTCAGCAAGAAACTCACTTCAGGTAGCTGTGAGTTGATGAAGCCTTTGAGGTTTTGAGGTGTTGGCTGGGCGACCATGGGAATCCTGTGCCTCAGCTTGTTGAACCTGACAATGAAGTCCCTCATAGGCTCATGGGGCTCCTTCTTCATCTGTGTGAGCTAGATCAGCAAGGCATGTGCATCTTCTGTGGGCTTGAACCTTGCTTCGAACTTGGCTTTAAGTGTGTCCCAGTCAGTGAGTCACTGATCCAACTTGCAGATGATAGAACCAGTCTGCAGCAGCACCTTATAGGGTCTCCACAAAAACCCTGACTGCCACGTCTTCAAATTCCACCCGTATCACACCACAGGTTATGCTGAACTCTGCAATGTGTTCATCAGGGTGAACTCTCCCATCTCCAAAGAATTTGAGAAGTTCTTTCTTGAGCTGCGTGCAAGTTCATGTAGAGGTGGAGTCAAGTTGAGTGGGCCAAAAGAGTTACCCCAGGGGCTTAGAACTGCCATGATTTAATTATAAAAAAAAAGGGATAACAAATCTGGGTGGAGTGGCCAGTTTGCAGAACAAAAATGGAAAAGGACTGGCCCTGCTTTAGCTTGAGGCTTCAAACTGCGTACTCTTTCCCAGCAGCTCTGGTTTTGCAGACCAGATAAAATAACGGAAGTGGAGGAAGATGGTAAGGCTATAATGATAATGGGTAAGACATGGAACAGAGTCGCCAGAGTCTGTAATGGATAAGGGTTATAATGATTATGGGTAAGACACAGGGGATGTTTCAATCTGAAACTTGAGGTTCCAAATTGCACAAAATTACTGTCCCCAGTGGAGTCGCCAAAAACTGTTGGGTGAATATTTTGTCGGCCAGCTAACTGGTGACCAAAATAGTTCCTATCACCACAGCATAGGGAGATTGGTCGTCCAATGTTGTAGGTTTACCACATCCAAAGCGGACAAATCTCTCCTCTCATCAAGGGGAGGTTCCTTGTTAAATATGCGGAGGCTATATACTATATATAAGCAGAAAGTAAGACAGGTGTGGAATGGACCATCCATCTCTCTTTTTTCAGAGATGATGCTAACAAACAGAGGAGAAATCCTGGGTGATTGGTGAAGGTGCTTCTCTTCTTTCAGAAGTAACATTTAGCCAAGAGCCAGATCCCTTCCTAGATAGTAAAAATTCTGGTGAAATGACAAAAGGCACTTCTCTTCTTTCAGAAGTGCTTGTTCTTGCAAACAACATGAATCTTTCTGGTAAGTAACTGGTAACCAAAAGTGCAGAGTAACCAGCAACCTGAGATGTAGCGCAAAGTCTCGACCTCGACTGCCCAAGAGTGAAATACGAAGAACAATGGGGGCACAAGTCGTCTCAAGGTCTTTTACGCAGAAACAGAAAGTAAACACACACTGAAAACAACTATGTCAGCACAAAGTCTGAAAGTAGCTGACTTCAGGACACCTTCTTTATCACCTCCACTAGTTCTGCTTGTTAAATCAAATAAACAAGAATGCTTTCAGAAGACAGACATAAAATTAATCTCTTAATGTAGCACAAGCTATAACAGCACAAAGTCTGCAAGTAATTTGCTTTCTCATTCAATCAAAGAATATGAACTACAATCTGAGCTCAAAGTCTCAGTAATGCCTTTCAATTTGGGCAGAGATTCGCTTCTGGTAAGGGGAAGATCTCCTTTGTAACAATGAAGGAGTTTACATTATATAGAGGCCAGGAGAGACTTGGCACTTTGTCCCATGGAGTGACCCATGCTGCGCAATCGATGCCTTGGCTGCATTTTTGATTCTGTCAAGAAGGGCCATGCTGGAGCAGGGCGACTGCCTTGACTGTGGCGTGTTGGTTCATCTTCCTTGTCTTCTCCTGAGTTTGAATCACTCATTCCATCACCTGCTAGCTGCACAAATGTCTATTCTGCCTTTAATTCAAAGGGAACAAACAGGGTGCACTTTCAATGTTTGCAGGCCCCAAATATCTACCCGGCGAACTGCTTCACCTACTGGAATTAAATCCCGCTGAGTTTCCCTCTTTGACTCTTCCTTCTCTTGGTCCCGGCCTTAGGGTCTTTAATGCATCGGGTCCGTGTTCTAAGCCTACAAGGATCAATCAGACGCTTCACTGTAGCATTTTTGACATCCGCGGGTCTCTCTTCCTTTGAAGGTTAACGGCTGGCCATTCGCCCCAATTTTGACATTTGTGGGCCTGTCATTTTGCTGTGACGCGGGTGAGGACACGTGGTGGCTTCTGCGGCTTTGAAATAAGCTTTTGGGAATAGGCCTTGAGACTTGTTAGAGGCTGGAGGTGCGGACGCAGACACGTGGCAGTTTTCGCTGCACTGGGATGGGACACGTGGCGCGTTCCGCTCTATGAAGCTTCATTTAAAACTGTCTTGGCGCGTGACACTTGGCAGCTTCTGTTGCACTTTTGAGGCTCGACCCTTCCTGAAGGGAACTTGCCCTTCGGGATCTCGAACAGGGTCCATTTTATGTGTGAAGTGTCCCTCCGCAAGGGTCTCTGTCCTTCTGGATCCTCCCGGTGGCCTTTGGGCTTTTCATCTTTGGCGGGCCTGTTGTTCCATGTATTTCCTTCGAACAAATTGTCCGAAGGAATTCCTTCATTTTCTTCGGACGAAAAGTCCGAAGAAATAAATTCCTTTCTTTGGCTATATGCCTCTCGCAAGGGCATCCCTCTTTGACATGTGGCAGTATCCGTTGCTTCTTGCCAAGGACACGTGGAGTCTTCTGCTGCATCGTGTTGAAACCCTCCGCCGTCGACACCTGGCGCTTTCCGCTATTGGGCTTTTGTAGCATCATAGAAACGCTTGGGGCTCACTCGGGTTTTTTTGGACGATGACACTTGTCGGCCTCCGCCGATCTCTGCATGGGACACGTGGCATCGTCCGCCAATTCTCAGAAACAAAGTGTAACGGGGCCCGGCCGACGACACTTGGCAGCATCCGCCTGACTCTTTCTTTTGCGCGTGCTTCTTTTCTTAACTGAGGTGGCCTTTGAACCTTTGAACCCGTGAACCCAATGAACTTATGAAGCGATTCAAGGTTCAACGGTTCGGTCGGTTTGTTCCTTTGAGTCACTTTGGCATCTTTGAACCAAGCACGTTGAACCGTTTGGGGCTTGAACCCGTTGAACCGTTGAACCAAAATGGTTCAAGGTTCAACGGTTCAAGCCTTTGAAACTCGTTATAGATGCTCGGAGCTGTAGAACTTTGAAACGGTTGAACTTTGAACCTCTGCCGAAGCACTTAGCTCTTGTTGATGACGTTGAACCTTTGAACCCATTGAACCGAAATGGTTCAAGGTTCAATGGTTCAATGGTTGCCGATGGACTCTTTTTCGATTGAAACAAGGCACTGACCCAATCCTGAGGATGACCAAGGGTTGGAAACCGGTTCTTTTGATTGAACTCGCCTGTAGAAGCCTTTGAACCTATTGAACCTGCTATTCCCCTTACTGAAAAAGCTTGAAAAATGAGGAATTTGAAAGCTCAGAACAAATTTAAGAAGGGAAGAGATTATTTTTCGTTGTGCAGGACCAAAATAGCTCATACGTTGTTCCAAAAATGAGTGACATTTTTGGGGAACAACAGACTCTATAGTGCAATCCCCGTTATGACTTCAAATACAAGATTAAGCATCAAAGCATTGTAAAGATATCTATATGCATGAAATGAATATTGCAAATTTGAAATGTAATAAATTAAAATATGATTATAGGATATCATGAATAATGATGACAAATATAACCGTCACAAGAGTTTCTCAATTTGACAATATTACAATCCTATATGATCTATGACAAAATGTTCAGCACAAAGCACTTGCTCAATTATTATACAAACTTGTCATCAGAGTCTTTTTCGTGGGTGTAATGTTTTAATGTATTTTTTCCATTGTTCCATCAACTAGGGACTCTTATGACTCATGAGAACCTCAGATTGCTCAAATCCTTGAATATCCTACATGAATTACAAAATTCGCCAAACTAGGGTGCCAAAAATGTTTGGATCCAGCTAGGGTACCCTCTCAGTGGGCAAGGATGCTAGGTAGACATCTCGTCCGCGTCCTCGTCCTCAAGTACTCGAAACATCTAGTTACTTCCAAATGGAGCTTAAGAAAAGGAACACACACACCCAAGGTACATTGGCAATAATGGATCTATTAATAGAGTTTTAAAAAAGCATTAGATGCAAATCTGAAACCTTGCGGTGCAAGCCACAAACATATACCATGACGCAGGGGGGAGGGCTTGGCACAATCTTTTTGTGTAGTAAACCCTAGTGTATGTAGGTTGGGGAAATATTTCTGTAAAGATTTGTTGGCTAGGAAACAAAATTTGAACAGAACAAAGGAGGGTATAATTGAATAGGTTGGATTATAGCATATTTGTGGATGTAGGGGCAAAGAAGTGAAAATTGTTGTGGTTATCGCTTCATGTTTTAGCCTTCATGGAGAGGAACAACGAAATGGTAGGGTCTCACAGGCAATTGATCTTCTAAAAAAATCCCTAGGTTGGTAATCGAAAATTGTGCATAAAAGGGATGGAGAGTGTGGATGTAGCTAATGACAAGGGTTAACAAGGCTCTGATGCCTACTGATATAAACCTTAAGGAGCATAAAACAGAGACTGCAATAAAAAAATACACACAAAATGCCAAAAAACAAAATGCAAAAAAAATTTTGCCTCCAAAGCTGATGTTGCACCCTCTTATTAGCATAGGTTAAATCTAAGTTACAAAGTTAATTGAGTTTTAACAGATGAATTCAAAATCTTGCAAATTTAAAGAGTCTTTAAAATTTGTTGTTATTTGCCAATTCGTTTTTCTTTTCTTTTTCTCTTGGCAGTTAGAAAAACCCCTCTATTTTCCATTAATCTATTGGATTGAAGAAAGTCAAGGGTTGAGGATTTATTTGCAGTCAAAGAATCTAATTTGAATGACGTTTCTTTGTGGAAGACGCTCAATGGTTTAGAAATCGTTTTGGCCCATAGGTCATCTAAAATCTTTCATCTTGGTAGTTTCTTTGGGGGAGTACTTTGCTTCCTCCTAGGATTGTCAAGCATGGCCTTCTCATCCCCAGACATTCCCCTATGAGCATTCATTGATTCTACTTTGGCCTTTTTGTGGTGATAGACAACAACAATGTTGGTACTTCTGGTCTAAGCCTCATTGCAAACATGTGATGACGTTGGTAACCTGCTTGATCATTATCCACTCGTGTTTCTTTCAGGGTTATTTTCCTCGCAAGGCTAATTAGACTTATGCTATGTCTTATGGCTCGGGATTTAATGACTTTAGGTTTATTGCCTCTTGTTTTGTTCAAATTACTCTTGTACTTTGCATTTGACTATTTTTCATAAATCAATACTTCTCTTTTATAGATGATAGTAAATTCTGTGTCCGATTGTGATAATTTGGTTATACGTGGAAATCAACATAATTTCTTTTTTTCTTTCTTGGCGTCCATAGTCCTATTGAGAGGTGTTAACATGCAGAGAGTGTGGCAAGATTCTGCAAATTTCCATGATAGAGGTTTGAGATTTCAGCCATGCATGATTAACCAATTAGGTATTAAAACAATTGCTGGTTTAAACATTAGGAATCAAATTTTTATTTGCTTAATGAATCATACGATAAATAATTATTTATAATTTTATTTTAACCTTTACCCTTTTCTAAATATATATTTTTATTTAGTAAGCATTTATTATGTGGTCATCTATCTCCTTAACTAGCAGAGTAGAAATAGACAAATCTTACAATTATCTTTGTCGCTATTGATTCTCTTACTTTAAGAAGGTGCTTTACAGGATAGAAATGTATGTCGGGCAGGTAAGGCCAAGATTGCATGAAAATTCATGGGCATCAATTTCTAGTGACCTTGTTGCAATTGGGGCCACTTTCAATCCCACCTGGTGTTTGATTCTAGGGTTTTACTAATCTTTGTATGCTCTTCTAGAACCTATTGGTCTCGAGTCTTGCTGAAATTTAGGATTTTGTTTTAACGAGGTGATCTAGCTTTACAACATTCAACTTGAAGCTTCATATTCTTTTTTTTCCAAATTTCCACTGAAAACATTTGGGATGACCAATGAAAAATTCTA
Source organism: Torreya grandis (assembly GCA_037957365.1). Taxonomy (NCBI): domain Eukaryota; kingdom Viridiplantae; phylum Streptophyta; class Pinopsida; order Cupressales; family Taxaceae; genus Torreya; species Torreya grandis. Next base: position 1,975,556 of record JARHVA010001029.1, on the reverse strand, counting down.
TATGAATAAGAAATAAATCCATAGGGGTTTCCCTGCCTCTCAAGCCTCGTTAGAAGGGAATCTTTTAGTCAACCACCTCAATTGGCTATATGCACGTGGATAGCACATGCTAAACTATGCACTCGACTTTTCAAGGTCAAGTCGAGACAACTTATGTAATGGATGGATGATGGGTTGAACTATGGATTGGGCCGATTGTTTGGGAGAATGGGATTTGGAATGATGAGTGGCAAGGGGTGCTCATGATGGAACTGAAAGAGCTCCGCTACGTCATGTTGATCGTTAAGAGCGTCCAACTGAGCGGAAACATATTTCCAAAGTCCTTCGATATTGGCGATGATGAGGAGGCGAAGCTCTTGCTCAATACTAGGAACGTCAAGGTGGGAGTGGTTCAGTTGAATGACTTGGGGAATCTGGGCTACTCATTTGGGCTGGCTATGCCCTGTCAATTTCATACACAAATGTGAATGATATATGATGAGGCTAGACTTGAGAAAAAGAAAAGGGATGGAAATGAGAATCTAGAAATGGATCATGTATTGATAGCCTCGGTTTTGGGGAGGACGATGATAGGTGGATCACAAATTTGCTCTTGTTCCTCTAGGGCATTGAGAGCATTGACAATGAGGTGGGGGACATGTGTGGAATGGAAGACCTCAATTCTAAGCTCGACATCAATATCTGATTGAGTATTGATAGTAGGACCTATTGCTCAAACTCTGGAAAAGAGGCCTGCTCTATGAAGGTATGGACGCTCAAAGAGTGTCATCTAAGAGGCTAAGTGTGGCAATGTATAAGTGTAAGAGCTTGTTATGAAGGTGATATGTGATTGGACTTGCTGTTCTGTTGGAAGCAAGGTTTTAGGAATGCTCGTGCTTGTTGGTATAAAGCTTTGGTGGTTGATTTTTTTTTTTTTTTTTTTTGGTTTTTGGCAATGTTTTGACCGAAAAGAAAGCTAGTTCCCCTTTCGATGCATGCAATGTGTTGTCCCCAAAAATGAGTGACATCTTTGGGACAACCTATGAACTATTTTGGTTCAACAGACCAAAATCATCTCTCCCCTTTTCAAAAATTGCTCTGAGCATTCAAGTTCTTCATTTTTCAAAGCTTTTCCAGAAATCTACGGACTCAACATGCTTGAAATTAGTATGTACAAGAGGTTCAAAGGCTTCTGCAGGTGATTTCAATCAAAAGAACAAGTTTCCAACACTTAGTCATTTCCAGGATTGGTTCGATACCAAGCCCAAAGAAATTGAAACGATTGAAACGACTAAGGAAAAGAAGTGAAGCTTTCCTTCGGACATTTTGTCCGAAAGAAAAGCCCGAAAGCCAAAGCCCATCGAAGAAGCAAGAACCCTCTGGGAAAGATCAAACCTCAAAGTGCAGTGGAAGCCGCCACGTGTCCCTTATAAAGTTGAAGTGGAAACTGCCAAGTGTTGTCTGTCGGGACACAGTTTCTAATAGGTTTCAAAGCTGCGAAACATGCCACGTGTTCCGTTATAACTCAGCGGAAGTCGACAAGTGTCAACATTTGCAATTTTTTCCTTTGTTTCATAAGGACTGTGGTGGGCCCCGAGTGAGTTACTAAGGTTAAGCGGAGCGCGACAAGTGTCATCGTTCGCATGAATCCAAAATAAGTCCCGAATGCCTCTACAGTGTTTCTAGGAGCTTGGCGGAAGCTGCCATGTGTCATCTTCCGCAGGACTCTTAAAAGGTATTCAAAGTTTCGCGGAACATGCCACGTGTCCCATTAAAACTCATCGGAGCACGACAAGTGTCTACGTCTACATTTCAAGTTTCTTATAAAGCTTCTTTCACTAAGCTTCTCTTAGATTTTCGCGGAGGGTGCCACGTGGCAACTGCAGAAGATTTTAATATATGTTTCTAAAACGCAGTGGAAAATGCCACGTGTCACTTGCTGAGATCAATGGAAAACGGCCAAAGCAAGCGGGAAAGACACGAAGGAATTGCTAAGGAGGATGACGGACCCGAAGACGTCAAATTTGCGGCAATAAAATAACTGTTGATCTTTGCAGGCTTGAACGCGGGCTCGAATGCATTCAAAGGCCAAAACGCCAAAGGGAAGAACCACCGATGGAAGAGCATAAAAAGCCAGCAAAGTCGAGGATATAGCCCTGAGAGCTCAAATACCCAGAAAAGACAAAACCAGAAAGGGGAAAAGATAGCCTGAGGGCTCAAATCGTAGTAGAAAGAGGGAAAGGCCAAAATATCTTCAAGGAAATTATTTCCAGTAGGTGAAACAGTGGATCAAGCAGACTTCTGAGCACGCCAAATCAAAGACGCGGCCTATTTTTCTTCCATGAAGTAAAGGCAAAGGGATCGCTGTGCAGACACCAGAAAAAGGACCAGATAGTTCATATTAAGGAAGAGACATTAGATGAATTAGCACGTCATAGTAGCGGAAAGAGGGAAAGGCCAAAATATCTTCAAGAAAGTTATTTTCAGTAGGTGAAACAGTGAATCAAGCAGACTTCTGAGCACGCCAAATCAAGGACGCAGCTTGTTTTTCTTCCATGAAGTAAAGGCAAAGAGACAATTGTGTAGACACCAGGAAAAGGACCAGACAGTCCATACTAAGGAAGAGACATATTAGATGAATTAGCATGCCATAGTTAAGGCAGCGGCCCTATTCCAGCATGGCCCTCTTTGACAAAATTGAAAATGCATTCAAGGCATTGAATGCACAGCATGGGCCATTTCATGAAACAAAGCGCCAAGTCTCTTTTGGTTGCTATATATTGTAATCTCTTGTATCATTTGAGGAGATTTTTTCTTTTACAGAAGTAAAACTCTGCCCAAATTAGAAGGCATTACTGAGACTTTGAGCTCATATTGTTGTTCATATTATTTTATTTGAATGAGAAAGCAAGTGACTTGCAGACTTTGTGTTGTTATAGCTTGTATCATTTTAAGAGATTGTTCTTATGTCTGTCTTCTGAATGTGTTCTTGTTTATTTGATCTAACAAACAAAACTAGTGGAAGTGATAAGGGAGATGTCCTGAAACCAGTTATTTTTAGACTTTGTGCTGTCATAATTGTTTTCAGTGTGTTTTTAGTTTCTTTTTGTGTAAAGGACCTTGGGACGACTTTGTGCCTCATTGTTCTTCGTATTTCACTCTTGGACAGTCAATGTGGAGACTTTGAGCTACATCTTAGATTGCTGGTTACTCTGTACTCTGTTACCAGTTACTTGGCACTATCTGAAAGAACTCCTGTTGTCCCCTGCAAGAACACTTCTGAAAGAAGAGAAGTGCCTTCAGTGTTTTCACCAAGATTTTCTCTTTTGATTGTGAACATCATCTTTGAAAGAAGAGAGATGGATGGTGTATCCTACTCCTGAGTGTTATTTTTTGCTTATTTATATAGTATATAGCCCCTTCATATTTAATAGGGTACCTCCCCTTGATGAGAGGAGAGATTTGTCCCCTTTGGATGTGGTAAACTTGCAACTTTGAACGACCAATCTCCCTTGCTGTGGATGATAAGACCTATTTTGCTCGATCAGACAGCTGACCGACAAAATATTCACCCAACAGTTTTTTTGGTGACTCCGCTAGGGAAGGACAAACAGTTTGAAGCCTAAAGTTTCAAGCTGAAGCAAGACCAGTCCTTTTTCATTTTTGTTTCACAATCTGGCAACTCCACGCTACACCAGAAGCCAAAAATCTCAAGGTGTTGTTGACCCTGTTTTCGAATTGGTGCAATAGAGTAATTTTTATTTGTTTCCTCCAAAACCTCACCTTCAACGAACTAGGAGTCTTCTTCCTACCCCTACCAGGTCACCAATACAAGGCAGAGCTTCTTTTCCTGCTATTCGCAGAACTTTGCCTATCCATACTCCACCCAGATTTGTGATCCCACTTCTACATAATCAAATCATGGCTCAAGGCCCTTGGGGTAACTCTTTTGGCCCACTCAATCATACTCCACCTCTGCATGAACTCCCACGCAGCTCAAGAAAGAGTTTTCTCAAATTCTTTAGTGATGGGAGAGTTCATCCTGACGAACACATTGCAGCTTTCAGCATAGCCTGTGGTGTGATAGGCGTGGAATTTGAGGACGTGGCAGTCAGGGTTTTCGTGAAAACACTACAAGGTGCTGCTGCATACTTGTTCTACCATCTGCAGGCTCGGTCAGTGACTGATTGGGACACTCTTAAAGATACATTTGAAGTCAGGTTCAAACCTGCAGAAGATGCGCATGCCTTGCTGGCCCAGCTCACACAGATGGAGCCCCATGAACCTATGAGGGACTTCATTGCCAGGTTCGACAAGCTGAGGCACAGGATTCCCATGATCGTCCAGCCGACACCTCAGAATCTCAAGTGTTTCTTCATCAACTCACAACTGCCTCAAGTAAGTTTTTTGCTGAGACGGGCTAGACATATAGACCTTGTTGCTGCTCAAGACTTGGCTATTGAGGTAGAAGATGACCTTATCTTCGCTGGAAAGATAAGGAGAGACCCAAACAGAGGTAAATCCTCTTCATCTTCTGAATACTCGCCTACAGTCACCACTGACCCAATAGTGCAAAAGCTAGCAAATGAAGTGATAGCTCTTAGAAAGCAAATGGCGTAAGGGATGTCATCCGCTCCTGCATACAGAGATAAGATGAGGATATTTCAGAATCAGGGGTACCAAGGCCATGCTGTCAGGAATCAAGGACAGCTAAATCGCCTTCCTCCACAGAGGAACCTCGCCCTCGAAGCACCTCCAACCAACTCAGCAGCTGGATAGCTTGAAGCTGAATCGGATTTCTCATTCCAACCTGAGTTGAATCCTGAAGATGACGCTAATCTCTTCATTGAGAAAGAAGAAGAATTAGCTGGCGACTCTCATATTGGTTTCTTGAATTATCAGGACGAACCCAGAAGTGAAGGTAATGCAGCTGAGGGATCATATGCTGTATTCACCCAGTCCAAGAATCAATCAACTCAACAAGCTGATAAGGAGAAAGCAGAGGAGCGACCTCAACCAGCAGTTTCAATTGCTAAGTGGGGGTCCACTTTGCCTTTCCAGCCAAAGGCCCCGGTATTTGTTAGAAAGGTAAGTACCCCAAACATTTCCACACCATCAACTTCAAATTCTTAGTCCAGTTCTCCCTCTCCCAAAATTCAAAAAGATGAACTCCCATCCTCTGTGCCTACTTCTTTTTCAACATTTGATATCATTGACCATATAAAGAAAATCAAAATTCAAATGTCTGAATTTGAATTTTTGCAGTCCAACCCCGAGCAATTAGACAAACTTGTTCAATGTGTTAAAAACCAGGCCGTCCCTATAGGACAAGCAATTCCCAAGGTGACTTGTGATTCCCCCAAGAATGCACTCACCAGGAACAACCTTGTCATCACTCCTCCTGCTGCTCCTGATAGGACTGAACCTTTCTATGTCTCATTGCTGATAAATGGACATCAGCTGAACAATTGCATCATTGATTCCAGAGCTTCGGACAATGTTATGCCTGCCAAAGTCGCTGAATCCCTTGGCCTCACACTGATCAAGACGTTTGATAGATTTTTCTCCATGGAGAACAAACAAGTACCTCTGCTGGGACAAATTAAGGACGCCCAATTTGCATTTGCAGCATTCCCGGACAAAAGAATCAAGATGACAGTCCTGGTGGCCGACGTCCCAGCGTCATACGGCATTCTTCTGGGACGAAATTTCTGCAAGGATGTTGGAGGAGAGTTGAGCATGGACCTGTTTGAGGCGAGGATCTCTGTCAAAGGCATCATGAAGAGGCTGCTCCCTGAAAAGGAAACAAAATATGTTGTCACTCAGACATTAGCACATGAAACTCAAATTCTGTTTGAGTCTTCAGGCAGTGGTAATTATTTTTTGTCTACTATGGATGTTCATGTCCTTGTAGACGAAAGTCTTGTAGGTGGCGATCCTAAAATCGATTCAAACAAGACATCAGAAGAATTGGTAGGGCGCAGTATAAATGAAAAAAGATCTTCCATCTCTAATAAAGAGAAATCTGATAGAAGATTAGTTTCTGATGATGTTTGGATCCTGGAATTCGATGGCAGCAATTCTTCTACCAATGCTGAAGCCGGGATTGTGTCGATATCTCCTCAAGGGGATATTCTTCCTCCTTCACACGAGTTGCAGTTCAGCAACTCCAACAACACTATCGAGTGCGTATCGCTGCCGCCCGATTTAAAGGCTGCTCAGGATGAAGATGTCAAACTCCATGCCAAAGGAGATGCTGAACCGATAGTTTGTTAGGGTTTGAGGGGGACAATCAAAACATGTGCTGGACTGAACCAGCAGAACAACAAGCTATGGTAGTGGACCATACTGTTGCGCTCCAAAGTCAACAAAAGGAACTCTTCGGCAAGAGAGCAAGGATTTATGGTTTTCAGATTGAAGACCACGTCTTGCCATGGGGCAAGAAGAGAGAACCAAAAGGAGTCCACAGAAAATGTGATTCCTGGTGGAAAGTTTCATTCGCCCATCACCGATTCTGGAGACAATGGTTTCCTGCTAGTTTATCAAGACGGAACGCCATTTTCATTCTCACAATGGACAGCGTCTGAATCACTTCAATTCTTGAAGTATCAGATGAGTTCATCTGTACATATGTATATTTGTATAGTTTTTGTTTCTTCTTTATATCGTCCATTTTCGTTTTTGGAGCCTTTCTTTTTGGGTAGCATGACTCCATAGCCCAATGGCATATTTCAAAGGCACTGGAGTTTCTGGTTTCTACTCCCTTCAGATATTTCGAGTTTTCAACTGAAGGAAGTTTCCCAACTGGAGCCAGCGGTTGTCTCCAAAAATGAGTGACATCTTTGGGACAATCTATGAACTATTTTGGTTCAATAGACCAAAATCATCTCTCCCCTTTTCAAAAATTGCTCTGAGCATTCAAGTTCTTCATTTTTCAAAGCTTTTCCAGAAATCTACGGACTCAACATGCTTGAAATTAGCAGGTTCAAAGGCTTCTGCAGGCGAGTTCAATCAAAAGAACAAGTTTCCAACACTTAGTTATTTCCAGGATTGGTTCGATACTTTGGTTCAACCAAAAGAATTCAATCGGCAAGCTTCAAAGAGCAAGAGATTGAACCATTCAACCATTTAACCGTTGAACCAAAGTTGGTTCAATCGATCGGTTCAATCAGTAGGTTCAAGGGGCCGCCCCAGGGCCGAAAGGAGCAAGTGCCCTTGCGGAGGGCAGGGAACATTAGTTCAAAGGTCAAAAAGAAGACAGAAAAGATGGAATTCCTTTGGATTTGGTTCAAAGCCCGAAAGGAACAATTCTTTCGGACTTTTTGTCCGATGGAAATGACTAAGTGAAGGAGGCCGAAAGAATTCTTTCGAAAAGGTTTTTCCGTGGGAAAATGACCAAGGCAAAATTCCTTCGGACATTTTGTCCGAAGGAATTCACTCGGGAAGAAAGCCCGAAGAAATTGAAACGGCTAAGGAAAAGAAGTGAAACTTTCCTTCAGACATTTTGTCCGAAGGAATTCCTTTGGACTTTTTGTCCGAAAGAAAAGCCCGACGGAAAAAGACCGAAAGCCAAAGCTTGCTGAAGAAGCAAGAACCCTCCGGGAAAGATCAAACCTCAAAGTGCAGCGAAAGCCGCCACATGTCCCTTATAAAGTTGAAGCGAAAACTGCCAAGTGTCGTCTGTCGGGACACTGTTTCTAATAGGTTTCAAAGCTGCGGAACATGTCACGTGTTCCGTTATAACTCAGCGGAAGCCGACAAGTGTCAACATCCGCAGTGTCTTCCTTTGTTTCATAAGGACTGTGGTGGGCCCTAGGTGAGTTACTAAGGTTAAGCGGAGCGCGACAAGTGTCATCGTCCGCATGAATCCAAACTAAGTCTCGAATGCCTCTACAGTGTTTCTAGGAGCTCGGCAGAAGCCACCATGTGTCATCTTCCGCAGGACTCTCAAAAGGTATTCAAAGCTTCGCGGAACATGCCACGTGTCCCGCTAAAACTCATCGGAGCACGACAAGTGTCTGCGTCCGCATTTCAAGTTTCTTATAAAGCTTCTTTCACTAAGCTTCTCTCAGATTTTCGCAGAGGGTGCCACGTGGAAACTGTAGAAGATTTTATATATGTTTCTAAAAAGCAACAGAAAACGCCATGTGTCACTTGCTGCGATCAACGAAAAGCAGCCAAAGCAAGCGGGAAAGACACGAAGGAATTGCTAAGGAGGATGATGGACCCGAAGACGTCAAATTTGCGGCAATAAAATAATTGATCTTTGCAGGGTTGAACGCGAGCTCAAATGCATTCAAAGGCCAAAACGCCAAAGGGAAGAATCACTGATGGAAGAGCGTAAAAAGCCAGCAAAGCCGAGGATATAGCTCTGAGAGCTCAAATACTCGAAAAAGACAAAACTAAAAAGGGGAAAAGATAGCCCGAGGACTCAAATCGTAGCGGAAAGAGGGAAAGGCCAAAATATCTTCAAGAAAGTTATTTTCAGTAGGTGAAACAGTGAATCAAGCAGACTTCTGAGCACGCCAAATCAAGGACGCAGCTTGTTTTTCTTCCATGAAGTAAAGGCAAAGAGACAATTGTGTAGACACCAGGAAAAGGACCAGACAGTCCATACTAAGGAAGAGACATATTAGATGAATTAGCATGCCATAGTTAAGGCAGCGGCCCTATTCCAGCATGGCCCTCTTTGACAAAATTGAAAATGCATTCAAGGCATTGAATGCACAGCATGGGCCATTTCATGAAACAAAGCGCCAAGTCTCTCTTGGTTGCTATATATTGTAATCTCTTGTATCATTCGAGGAGATCTTTTCTTTTACAGAAGCAAAACTCTGCCCAAATTGGAAGGCATTACTGAGACTTTGAGCTCATATTGTTCATATTATTTTATTTGAATGAGAAAGCAAGTGACTTGCAGACTTTGTGCTGTTATAGCTTGTATCATTTTAAGAGATTGTTCTTATGTCTGTCTTTTGAATGTGTTCTTGTTTATTTGATCTAACAAGCAGAACTAGTGGAAGTGATAAGGGAGATGTCCTGAAACTAGTTACTTTCAGAGTTTATGCTGTCATAATTGTTTTCAGTGTGTGTTTTTAGTTTTCTTTCTGTGTAAAGGACCTTGGGATGACTTTGTGCCCCCATTGTTCTTCGTATTTCACTCTTGGGCAGTCAAGGTGGAGACTTTGAGCTACATTTTAGATTGCTGGTTACTCTGTACTCTGTTACCAGTTACTTGGCACTATCTGAAAGAACTCTTGTTGTCCCTTGCAAGAACACTTTTGAAAGAAGAGAAGTGCCTTCAGTGTTTTCACCAGGATTTTCTCTTTTGATTGTGAACATCATCTTTGAAAGAAGAGAGATGGATGGTGTATCCTACTCCTGAGTGTTATTTTCTGCGTATTTATATAGTATATAGCCCCTTCATATTTAATAGGGAACCTCCCCTTGATGAGAGGAGAGATTTGTCCCCTTTGGATGTGGTAAACCTGCAACTTTGGACGACCAATCTCCCTTGCTGTGGATGATAAGACCTATTTTGCTCGATCAGACAGCTGAACGACAAAATATTCACCCAACACAATGCTAGAAAACCAAATCTACACTAACAATGCAAGTGCTGATTTCTAGCTTTTTTGGGTGCAAACTAAATGAAATTATTTTTGTGTTTTCAGATTGACAGATAAATGAATCTATCATGCAAACTAAGTTTTACTAATATGCAAGCAATATGAAAGAAGATTGGATCTTAAACAAAAACACCACTAAACATCCAATGGGTCTTTTAAATATGCAAGCTAAAACAAGCTTTTAGTGTTCTAGATGAATGCAAACTCTGGATGATTCATTCTAAGAATAAGTGAACACTTGAACTCTGATCTTCTGAATTTGTAAGTTAAAAATAGCGTTTCTAATTTACTTAAAGGAAATCAGGAGCAAGATAACACCTTGTGATTACGTAGGTTTGACTAGGGTTTTGCTCTTTGCTAGTGTATGAGTTTGTGTACATGAGAAGTTTTCAAACTGAAAGTTAACAATGGTTACATGTGAAAGTTTTTGCTTTGTTTTTTTAATATTTGCCTAGGATTTAGAATCAAATCTATATGCTGTAAAAGAATTTATTGTAAGGTTGCAAGCAAATGAAGAAACTAACTAATATTTTTTTGCAAAGACAGGAGAGATAAGAAACAAAATAAAGATTCAAACTAATGCAAGAAATAAATCTAATATAATCTACTCTACAGAACAAATAAATAAAACTAAACTGAAACTCCCAACTTGATCACGATTTAGATGAGCTGAAAGCAAGAGAAGTATTTGTTATGTGGTCCTCAACGTGCTAGCTCCTTTACTCAACAATGATTGAATGAACTCTCCAACTAGGAGGATGATCAATTGACAGTAGCAAAATGGAGAAGAAGATAGACACAACTCCAAACAAAGAACAACTTTTTGTGACTGGTTAAGAACACCGTTTGCAAAGATGTGCTTGCAAAAACGACTCTCCTTGCTTGCAATTATATAATTTAGCACGAAAATAATGAAAGCAAAGCTCCAAAGCAATGGTAAGTAGGCCTTGGCTGTAGAAAGCTTCAAAACTCCAAACTCTAATGCTAATTTTCGGCTCCTAAAATTCATCTAAAAATGAAATACTCGTAGAAAAGGAATGAGAGTTGCAAGGGGGAGTTTAATTGAGTTAAATTTGGAGTAGAACTTATGAGAGATTCAAAATGATTAAAAATAAAAGAGGGAGTGAGCTGAGCCAACATGGACGTGAACTCAAGGTGATAAGAACAAGAAACACAACAAGAATCATGCAAAACGTATAAAAGCTTGAGTTACGGAAGCAAAAATTAGAAGACGGATAAGATGTGATGGAACCACCCCTATTTGCAGGGTGCAGTACGGTCCTATTGATAGAACCGTGGTTCTTGAGGATAGACCGCCGCATGGGAGGATAGACCGCCGCATGGGATGATGGAACGGTCTTGTCAATAACGGTTTTGTCAAGGCGGCTTGCAGAACCGTTGCGACGGTTCCGTCATTGGGAGGGGCAGTTTTGTCTCCCTTAAAAGGTTTTTAAAATAGGCTTAAAGAGACCATCCTCAAGTAGAGAGAATATCCTCAAGCAGAGAGAATCTTGGTGGCAGTTTTAAAATCCCCGACTAAAAAGTAAATCGCTGAGGGAAGTTGAAAGAAATCAAGTCAAATTGAAATAGTTCTCCCCTTCTCCTTTGATTCAAAATGAGTGGTAAACAAAGACTAGAATATACTGATAATAAAGGAAGTGTCAAAAAAGGTTGTCCCCTATCGGAGGGCCAACAAAGGTGGTTTGCAATGCTGAAGATTTATTAAAGCTGGTTGGGAAGTTAGTGGAAGACATGCAGATTTTTTGACTGCTTATTTTCTGTAAGTTTTCCACTCCTTATTTTTCATTTTGGTGTACGGGCAATATTTTTTTTTTGGTTCGGTGTTGTATCCCTTGGACCATTTAAAGTGGCATAGTGTGTGAGCTTTAATGTTTTAACTTTTCTCCTTTGTTCAAGGATCTTGGGCCTTTCAAAACTCAGGTTTTTACCCTATCAAATAATAATAATAATAAATATATCATGAAACAAAAAAAAATATATATTAATGTTCTTTAAAAAAATCAATCGTAATTTTTATGTATAATAATTATGGGGTTGGCATGCCCATACTCATTCTCAAACATTGGAACACAAGGATAGGAATCCTCATCGCTAGTGGGATTTGAAACCATAACACCTCAAATCAAGGAACAATTGTTGAACCCAAAAGTCAATACAAATAATTTATTTAGTAGTTTATAATTATGATGACTGAAATGAAATATTTTATATGTACCCATTTTAAATTTTCTCGAAAAATAAGTAACTAGGAGTAAAGGAACATACAAATTAGGGTTACAACAATTTTAAAGATATATAAACTATTTTAACCAAAATAAAATTAAAAGAAAATATGACATCCTAAATTCACTTTAACATCTCGAGTTGTTTGATACATTCTATTTAAAGTGTCTAGTAGATATTATATTAGATTAGTTATTTATTTATTTATTTTAATTTTTTTGGGTTGGGTTTACGCCATGGTTTTTAACCATGTGTTTTTCCCTTTAGCTAACTTTGAACCATTATTTTCATGACTGGTAAGAGACATTAATAAGAAAACACTCAAATCCATATGTTTGATAACTATTATGCATTTCTTGTATCATTTTAAATTCATTCATGATTTAAGATGTTAAGACTTAAGATGTTAAGGATTTTCTTTTTATTTTATTTAAAAAAAAACTTGCCAACTAATTAGTTTGTTAATATTCTGTGTAGCTTGTTAGATAAATTGTAAGAAAGGATTCCAATCCTTGCTCAAGTCATTAATATTAAAATAAAATCATTCTATTTTGTATTCATACTTTGAACATATTAGGTAAGGATTCTAATCCTCGCTCAAATCATTCTAATTTGTATTCATACTTTGATCATGGATAATTTTTTTATAATAAATAAATAGTTAACTTCAAAGAAAACAAAATAATATATGAAGACCAACTTATTCTCATTTATAAATCATAGTTATCCATGTTCCTATATGGACCTGTTGTGCATGAATCTTGGTAGAGTATGTTGGTTCCCGGTTGTACACCTCTAGGATTCAGCCTTGCACACTTGAGAAGATGGCAAACGTAGATGATAAACCTGAATTATGTTGTTATAGTCGGGGAAGGGTTTAGCATCTGGATGGATTGAATGCAGATAATGACTGGAAAACATTGACAAAGGGTATGGTTAGTTCCCTGCTACTTTTGGCTCTGCCTGAACCAAGGTGATAGGACCTAAGGGGTAGCTTGTTCACATGGAGGGATACTACAGTTCAATCTCCAGGGGATTATTGGCACACACATGTGACTAGAGCATAACCAAACTTGCTCAGTCAAATCAGGAAGAGTGGTCACACAAACTAAGCAAATGCTTCTAAATCAGACACAAGCTACTAAAGACTGATAAGAATGTGATTTCAACCTTCATTTCTAAAGAAACTTTTGACAACTAAGCGCCAAATGGAAGACTACAATGCTAATTTTTAGAGACCAAATATAGACACATGTTAGATTTACAATATTCGTGCATATATGGGCAAATAACACTCATAATTTTCAACACAATGTATTACTTGTAGGGGTAGGATAGGTAGGATGAGTTAGATATAAAATAGTGGTGGTTGATTTCAAACATAGGGAATCCTTCAACAACCATGTTATCATTCATTGCAAAATGTAAAAGACTGAAAGACAAGCTAAGAAAATTATCAGGAATGATTTTGCATTCATTGATGCCAATCCAATGCAAATATTCAAATGAACCTTGAAACTCCAAAGCATAATTTGCCAATAAGGCTTCAAGCAATTTCTCATGTCAACTCCATAAGTCCAACGTATCCTTAAAAGGCTCTCAACAAAACACTCCCACATCACAGTGCATAAAGGAATTTACAATCTATGTCTATGCCCAGAATGACTACCATTAGTAAGCATAAAACCAGATACCCAATCAACAATGTATGAAAAATGTACCATTGCATTTTATTGACAAGATACAACAGAAATCACATGCAGTTTCCATTAATCTTGAAAATAAATTTTACATACATTAGTGTTCAGAATGTTAACATGGGAAAATGTATAATGGCTTTTGTATGCATTAAATTATGCTCGTCCCGCCAATTTTAATAATTCTTGCTAATTTAGCCTAATTCCCGTATTTCCTAGCTATACTAACCCTTGGCCCAATACCCATACCCTTTCTTACATCCCATGGAACCTTTACCCCATCCTAAAATCAATTAATCCCTTCATTAAACCCCTAATAGACTCCATTACTTATTAACCTAACCCCCTAAACCCACCAGCCAATTTAAAAATAAAAAATGTTCTAACTACCCCACCTACCACCCTACACTAGCCTTCCCTAAACCCCTAAACCCTATGGGGAGATTTCTAGAATTGGAGGATTCTAGAAATCTCTCCAATTTAGCCTCCTTCCTCTAGAATTTTCCTATTCTAGAGATTTCCATGGAATTAAAAAATTCTATGGGAATTCCTCAACCATAGATTTTGATGGCCCAAATTTAAATTTGGACCACAGATCTTCCCCCCATATGCCTATAAAACTAAACCACTCCATTTTCAAGACTAATGAAGAAGTGAATGAAAATCCTCTAAGCAAGCCATCTAGCACTCTCATCAAGCATCCATACTAGCATTCAAGCACTCATAAAAGCCATTGTCCAACATCCATCGTCTTTTTGGAAGCCATTGTCAAGCAACTACAAGCAATCCAACAATCAAGTCTTCAAGCTCAATCACACAAGTTCGAATCTCGGAATGGAGCTATGAGAAGGTAAAGATGGTAAGAACGCTTTATTAAGTCTGATTTAACTTCTCTATCCTTTCCTATTGGTGTTTATCAAAGTTTTGGGTTTTATTGTCATTTTGATAATATTGCTTGGATCCAAATTTTGGTACATAACTTTGATTTGAAATAGGGGAGACATAAATGCTCTCAGAGTTTGCTAATGATTGTACAATTGCAATCACCTTAGCAAGAGAGACAAAACACATAGCAAAGATCCTAAAAAAAGCAACAAACTCTGTAAAGAGGACAAACCCTCTTTACTTATACAAATTTCTCACCCAAAATATTCCTCCAAGATGCTCCAACAGGGAGATGCCTTTGAAGTTTGAACACGTCTGGAGACTCATGCTCTGCAAGGAAATCATTCTGGTAAGTGGTTGTCCATGTCATGATGAAGTTTGATAACAAAATTCTAATCTACTTGGATGGAAATCTTGATGCAGTTGGGCTTGAGGGAGAATATTCTCTTCAGAACAAAACTGATTTTGTTTTTATGTGAGACCATTTTGCTTTGCTCTCCCACTAATCATTTGTGCAACTGGAAGTTTGTGAATGATGGCTACTCTCCTCCTTGTGCAAGCCAAAGAATGCCTCTAGCTTTGTAATGATGGCATCAGAATGCTCCAGCTATGATGGAGGTAGTGTAAGATCCATGGCCATTTGAAAAATATGCTTCCAATGGCCCACTTTGGTCTCAAAACCCCTGTAGCAATTTTCTCATCCATGGAGCTCTTTGAAGAGTCGTGGGTTGATTTCCCTAGTGTGGGTAATTAAATTTGCTTCCTTTTCGACTTCCAACTTGACAACCACTATCATCCTAGGTTTGCCTTGGACTCCCAATTGGGGGGCGACATTGGCATTAACAGTTCCAGAAGTGGAGGCCTCAACATCATTGGTACATGCTTGTGTAGGTTGGTTATTCGAAACCCCCTTATTTTGCAAGTTACCTTGAGTTTGGGTTGAGATAGTTTGCGCTTGGTGGCTCGGAAAAGGGTTTTGGTAAATTTGGGGATTTTGGTTCTAAGGCGTAACGCGACCATTCTGAAGGACCTGAGGGTTTGCACCCGCATTCCCTAGGAACATGTCTATGAAAGTTTGCCTCTAATCCTCAGGGAGCCTTTGAATGAATTTTTTATACTCCTTGCAGTTTCGAGTATCATGACTAATAACTTGGTGGAAGAGACAGTAGACGTTGGGATCAGATTCCCTAGGCCTCTGATTTTGCCCTTGCTGACCAAACCCTTGTTGATTATTCCTATGATAATAGGGTTGGTTCTGGAATGGCAAAAAATGCTCAACATGGTGAAATTGGTTCTGATACTGCATGTTGCGTGGTGGAGGTCGGTTGAAGTCAAACACATGCACTATAGTTGAGGGGTTTTGGATCATAACGCTTGTATTGTTATTTGTGTTGGTGTTCATGGGCGGAGATTGATGTTGTTCATAGGATTTGGCCTCTTGCCCTGGTCGGTTATGCCATCAGTGGTGGCGTTCTTGTTTTGCTTAAGGATTTTGGGGCATTGATTATTGATGTTGTTCTTGCTCGCATTTTGAAATCCCCCATTGTTTTGGTTCGGGGTGATAGTGCGCCTGTTGGCCCGATAGGTTTGATGACTGCTATCAATGGCCGCTTGATCAATTCGTAAGACACTTTCAAGAGCCTCTTCATAAGAAAAATGTGAACTCCCTTTGGTCCATGTGAGGTGTAGTGGCAGACGAGTATAAGACTTGTCGCCATCTCGTAATGAAATGGGCAGCTGATTCGTTGCACTCTTGCTTGATGTGTAAGAACTCTCGTATGCCAGTCTTTAGGAGTTTGTTCATATTGAAGTTTTTGAGAAACTCGGCCATGAGTTGGTGAAAAGAATGTATAGACCCCTTTGGGAGGCGATAATACCAATCAAGGGCAATTCCTTCAAGGATTTTTGGAAACATTTTCGCAATGACCCCACCCCAAAGCAAGAGCTCTCGAACAACAATAGCATATGCCTTGACATGTGTGTTAGGATCTCCTTCTCCCTTGAATTTTGGGAGGTCAGGTAAGGGACACGATAGAACTCCTTTTATGTTGTGATTGAGGGGTTCTTTCAAGTTCTCAGCATATGTCCTCATGTCATTGAAGTCTATTAAAGGTGTGGTGGAATAAGATTGGATGGGTGGGCTCAAACACGAGTTATGTGTGTAACCGATAAGAGGAAAAGAGGGTGCTTGTTAAGGCGGTGTAGAGTAGGATGGAAAGTAGTTATCTGACTGAGTGGATTTAGAGAACATATGATGGTAAGGAGGAAGTGAACTAAAAGGATTAGGCGCTTGTTGGGGAGGGGTGTACATGGGTTGCACGTAGCTCAGGGAAACGTAAGATGACAGATGGTTAGTTTGTAAAGGGGGAGTATACATGGGCGACACGCAACTCGAAGGAGTATATGGTGGTAGGGTTCTAACCATCATATGGTTGGGAGGAGTGTAGGTGTAGACACTTCCTGTTGGATTGTGAGAAAGGAGTTGGTGAGTAAAGTTGTCCTCGGGATATTGGTTTGAGGCATAGTTGACAAGAGGTGGGCTACATGGATACGACGATGGTTGGTAAGTTACCACTATGGTAGAAATAGGAGAGGAATGGCCTTGATTAGAGGAATTGGTGGCCATCCCTTGATTCAAAGAGGCTTGGTTACTCTCTAAATCTCGAATGCGACCTACCAAGGTTGAGATCCCTTGATTCAAAGAGGCTTGGTTACTCTCTAAATCTCGAATGCGACCTACCAAGGTTGAGATGAGTTAATTCGTGGAAGGAATGGTGGTTTTGGTGACCTCTTTGGTAGCAACTGCAGGAGGTATGATTTGATGACCACCAATAGATTGATTCGGATTAGAGACCTCTGGAGTAGCCATTGGGTGTTGCTCTTGTGGGTTGGCGATGTTTTGGTTATTGTGAAAGGGATGCAAAGACATTTGTAGTCTACTTAGCCCTTCTTCCAAATTTTGGATTCTATCAATGTATTAGTCATATCTTGCTATACTTTGGGCATTTGGGCTTTGTAGGCTAATGGATGGTCAGGTTACAATGTGAGTCTTGATCCCACATTGTAACTTGAGTAATGTGAGGTTACATGTTATTAGAATTAGGGTGATTGCTAGCGGTTTTCGATGAGTCCTGCAATTCATGGATCACTACCCCTGATCTAGTTTGTGAGTTGGAAGGATGGTTTTGATATTGGGATTCCATGTTTTGTGGAGCGAGTGTTGTTATTCCATCTATGAAGGGAGGCTTCACTACCTGGGTGAAGACTCCGCATGTAGGTTTCAAAGTCTATAGTTCTCTCAAAGATGTCTTGACTAGACATATTTAGGGAGTATATAATACTCTCGGAATATGAATGAAGAGAAAAGAGGGATACGTAAAAGGATATAACTTTCACGTTGGGTTCACCAATTTGTATGCATGCAGATAACACATGTTAAATTGTGCACCTGACTTCCCGAGGTCAGGCTGAGACAACTGATGTAATGGATGGATGATGAGTGGAACTATGGATTGGGCTAATTGTTTGGGGAAGAGGATTTGCAATGACGAGTGGCAAGGGGTGCTCATGACGGAACCAAAAGAGCTCCGCTGAGTCACGTTGCTCATTAAGAGCATCCAACTGAGCTGAAACAAAACTCCAAGGTCTTTTGGTATTGGGGATGACGAGGAGGCGAAGCTCCTAATCAATACTAGGAATGTCAAGGTGGGAGTGGTTTGGTTGAATGACTCGAGGAATTTGGTCGACTCTGTTAGGCTGACTATGCCTTGTCAATGTCATACACAAATGTGAATGATATATGATGAGGCTAGATCCGAGGAGAAGAAAAGGGATGGAGATGAGAACTTAGGTCTGGATCACATTGTATTGACAGCCTCAGTTTCGGGAGAGGACGATGATGGTAGGATTGGGGATTTGCTCTTGTTCCTCTAGGGCACTGAAAGCATTGACAATGAGGTGGGGGACAAGTGTGGAACGAAAGACCTCAATTCTTAGCTTGACATTGATATCTGATTGAGGATTGATAGTAGGCTTGCTGCTCAAACTCTGGGAAAGAGACATGTTCTATGAAGGTATGGACACTCGAGGAATGTCATCCAAGAGGTTAAGTGTGGAAATATATAAGCATAAGAGCTTGTTATGAAGGTGATATGTGATTGAACTTGTAGTTCTGTTAGAAGCAAGGTTTTCAGAATGATCATGCTCGTTGGTACAAGGCTTTGGTGTTGATTTTTTTTTTTTTTGGTTTTTGGTAATGTTTTGACTGAAAATAAAGCTAGTTTAAACTATGCAAGATTTCCATGATGATGCTGGTTTGAAGAAGCTTCTGGATTCATCATGTTGAAACTATTTAAAACCACTTGTAGTTACTTTCTAAAAGTAAATGACTAAAAGCTAGTTACTTGCTGAAAGTAAATAACAATGGACAGTTGGAAATAAATGAAAGAATGTTTCTTTTTGGTATTCTTTAGTTCCCATTTCGATGCATGCAATGTTAGAAAACCAAATCTACACTAAAAATGCAAGTGCTGATTTCTAGCTTTTCTGGGTGCAAATTAAATGATATTATTTTTGTGTTTTCAGATTGATAGATAATGAATCTAGCATGCAAACTAAGTGTTACTAATATGCAAGCAACACGAAAGAAGATTTGGATCTTAAACAACAATACCATTAAACATTCAATGGTTCTTTTACATATGCAAGCTAAAACAAGCTTTTAATATTTTTAGATGAATGCACACTAACTCTGGATGATTTGTTTTAAGTATAAGTGAACACTTGAATTCTGATCTTCTGAATTTGTAAGCTAAAAACGACATTTCTAATTTATTTAAACAAAGAAAATCAGGAGCAAGATAACCCCTGGTGATTACCTAGGTCTGACTAGGGTTTTGCTTGTTGCTAGTGTATGAGTTTGTGTATATGAGAACTTGTTTTCAAACTGAAAGTTGACAATGGTTACAGCTAAAAATGTTTGCTTTGATTTTTCAATATTTGTCTAGGGTTTATAATGAAAACTAGAAAAAATTTACTGTATGGTTGCAAGCAAATGAAGAAACTAACTAATATTTTTGTGCAAAGACGAGAGGGAAGATTTTTTTTTCTTATCAAATTTGCCTTTTTCAAAATAGAGATTCAAACAAATGCAAGAAAGGAAACTAATCTAATCTAATCTACTGAACAAGTAAAGAAATCTAAACTAGAAACTCCCACCCTGATCACGATGTAGATCAACAGAAAGCAAGAGAAATATCTGTTGTTTGGTCCTCAGTGTGCTAGCTCTTTTACTCAACAACGATTGAAGGAACTCTCTAACTGGGAGGATGATCAAATGACAGTAGCAAAATGGAGAAGAAGAGAGACATAACTTCAAACAAAGAACCACTGATTATCACTGGTTAAAACACTGTTTACAAAGATCTGGTTTCAAAAACAATGACTCTCCTTGATTGCAATTGTGTAGTTTAGCACGAAAATGATCAAAACAAAGCTCCAAAGCAATGGTAAGCTGATTGTGGCTGTAGAAAGCTTCAAAACTCCAAACTCTAATGCAAATTTTCTGATCTGAAATTCTTCTGAAAAAGGGATACTTGTAGAAAAGGAATGAGAGTTGCAAGGGGGAGCTTAACTGAGTTGAACTAAGAGTAGAACTTAGGAGAGACTTAAAATGAATAAAAATAAAAGAGGGAGCGAGCCGGGCCAACTTGGAGGCGAACTCAAAGTGATAAGAACAAGAAACGTAACAAGAATCATGCAAAACGCGTAAAAAATTGAGTTACAGAAGCAAAAATTAGAAGACGGACAAAAGTTGACAGAATCGCCCCTATTTGCAGGGGCGATTACGCAACCTCCAGTCCTAGTGATAGCACTGCCACTCCCGGGAACAGAACCGCCACATGGGATGATAGAACCGCCCTATCGGTGATGGTTCTGTCACGGTGGTTTCATCACCTTAGGGGCAGTTCCGTAATGGACTGCAGTGGTTTTGTCACCAGGAGGGGTGGTTTTGCCTCAAAATGTTTTTAAAATAGGCTCAAAGAGACCACCAAAACCAAGCAAAAATGGGAGTTTGAGGGGTTTAAGAGAGAAATTGAGAGAGAAAATAACTCGGGTATTAGAGAGATCCCGTGTTGAGCACAAATTATGAGATCACTGCATCATCATTGGACATTGAACCGAGAATGTTGCACCGTGCAAATTTTGGGTGCATACATTTACACCTTTGAAGATAATAATCACTAACTTCTTTGTGGTGTTGGAAGAAACAAAGTGAGAGAAACTAGTAGCATCTATTGTGCTAAACCAAAGTTTCTCTTACGCTTCATTGCTCTTTAGGAGACTTTTTATCTACAACTTTCTATGTCATGACCTTTATGAAAATACTTTTCCAAGGGTTATCAAATCTGGGTCATTTATAGTTTTTCTGAGGTGATGATAGCTTTTCTTCTGTGTCTGGTTTTGTGCTAGTCTTCCAGTTACACAGACTTTGAAGTCTAATACTCACTGGAGAACCCAGTCTTTCAGCAATTGCTGCTGATAATGTAGCGATATTTTTATTTATAAAAAAAAAGAAAGGAGGATGTTGTGTGCTGCAACCTAAGGTACCTTAGATTAATGTTTAGTGGTCTTGCCATTTGGTTAGGCCTTTTTTAGTGCGAAAATGTTTTACATTACCTGCTTTGATTTTCTGTATTTGCCTAATTTTTCAAAGTTAACTTTCTGGGATGGAGCCCTTGAACCTCAGTCTGTTTTTTGCCTTAATGCATACATATGATTAATCAGCAACACAATCTTCATAGAAAATTAATTCAATAATTTGCTTTGTGCAGTGGTAAAACGGCCTTGGCAGCAACTGTTGGCATTGACAGTGACTTTCCTTTTGTGAAAGTAGTAAGTTTTGTGCAGTTTAATTGCTTCAATGGCTTTGTCTGTCCATAGCTTTGCAGACATCTATGGGTTTTGACTTTTTTCTGTGGACAGGTATCAGCAGAAACAATGATTGGACTTAGTGAGAGCAGTAAATGTGCAGTTATAGTCAAGGTTAGTATAAATTGAAAATAATAGTGCTAATTATGACGATTCTCTGCAGATGGTTTGTTCAATTCTCACATTTGAGCTTTCTTTTGAAACATAATAGGTTTTTGAGGATGCTTACAAGTCTCCATTAAGTATTATTATCCTTGATGACATTGAACGGTATGCCCTGTACTTCTTACTGGAATAAAATATCTAAGTTTGAATTTTTTAGAAATATCAAAATCACCATCATTTTAACCAATTTTGTAAGCTTTATGATATGCCTTAGGTTTTGTATTTTAAAATTATCTTGCTACACAGCTTGCGGATGAATAAGAAATTTGATTTTCCTGTTCTTCCACGTGTCATAAATTTATTGCGTCCTTTCCAGATTACTGGAGTTTGTAGTGATTGGGCCTCGATTTTCAAATTTGGTCTCTCAAACATTGTTGGTGCTTCTAAAGAAAATCCCTCCTAAGGTACTCTCTTCTTGATCTTTTAAAACGTTCATGTTTTTGTTTAATTCCAAGCCCCAGCAATTGTTCTCTGTAGGATTCTTATATTGCGTTGTTAGGAAGTTGTTTAATATGCAGTTGGGTTCTGTGCAAGATTTTAAGCTGACTGATTTTGTCTGACCGTAATTTTAAAATTTACAGGGAAGGAATCTGTTGGTTATAGGAACTACAAGTGAAGTACATGTCCTTGAGTCTCTAGGGCTTCGGAAATCTTTTGGTGTCACTTTTCATGTGCCAGCATTAAGTCGTGAAGATACGCGGAAGGTAATTATTGAATGCTTAGGATGGAGTTTATGAATATAAGTCCCATGCAGGTATCAGGAAACCTTAACCTCTAGCACCTAAGATCATGGCATGCTAGGGTTAGCTTTGCGTCACAAACAACTTTCCCTAGCTTAGTTTTTTGAGAGTGTCAGAAAGAAAGACACAGTTACACCACTTGTTAATTTCATTTATGATTTTGACCATATTTTCTGGGATCCTTTTCTTCAGGTTCTACAACATCTATCTATGTTTTCAGAAGATGATCTTGATGCAGCAGTTGAAGCTATTGATGAGGTATGTTAATAACAGGAAAAGGAATTCTCATGCCTAGGGGCACTAAGCCAACTGACCATCAAATTTGTTTTCTCAAATTTTCTTGTTAAAACTTTCTATGGTGTTGTTTTATTTGAATTAATTGTCCATTTCAATATTTTTTCTTGCTGGAGTGCCTGAAAAAGTAACAAAGCAATCTGATTTGCAGATACCAATCAAGAAACTGTTTATGTTAGTGGAGATGGCAGCACAAGGCAAGAAAGGAAACAGTGCTGAAGATATCTACTCTGGAAAGGAAAAAATAAACATTCATCATTTTTTTGACTGCCTTGGTTATCTCACTGGGAGTGACGACTTAGATTAGGTCAGGATGCATCCCAAATTTGTTATTGTTCTACATCTCGAAATATGCATCAGAAGATTCTGAAAGATATTTGCTGGTTTCAATATCTGATGTTTCACAGAATCCCGTTTAGCTTCTAAAGGCAACTATTATTGCATTTACTTGATCCTCAGGAAGCATTTGTTCATTGATATCAATCAATTTCTTACCATGCCAGCTTTCTTATACGTCCTGTTCGGTGAAATTTTTGTGTCATTTTGGCAGATTGCAGTATGAGGGTGCTTTGTCACTGGTTGTTTGATGAATTGCTTTCCAGAAACAAATAATGATTGGGATAGAATACAACTGATTGAAGTTGTAAACCATTGGATAAACCCATTTTGTATCTCAAACTGACATCTGGAACGTTCAAGTAAGAATTGTAAAAACCCGTTAATTTTTGTAGATGATACTAGTGCCAAACATTCTGCATATTCTTCTGAATTGTTGAGAGTTTTATCAAAACAAATTTTGATTTCTGTTTGTTGTATTGCACTAGTTTTTACATTTGGATTATATGACCAGATTAAGTGGTATTAGAGGATGGAGAAACAGGTATGGTTTAGGAAATGGGGCCAAATACTTGTTCTACACCACCAATATATGTACCTATTGCAGGTTCACAGTGCTTTTTCCCAACCAAATGCAACTACTTAATAGATATGACCACATCATTCAAAAATCAATTTGGAAAATACAGTCAGTGATTTTAATGGTACCAAGGGTAATGAGACATACTAGGTGCAGGTACCACAAGTAGTGAGAAATATCAGGTGCATGTCTAATGAATGTAGCATGGATACAGGGTTTATGTATGCCTATGACATGTGATCCATAATAGGCCTGGATATTTTAATGCATGATTCATCAACATGGAAGTCTTTCCCTCAAGTGTTCTCAAATTCTACAAAGTGATGTTACTACAGCTCTATGGCTGACATCTACATCATATATCTATTATGCAATTGTGTATATACTCACATATATGCCTATATTCATTGCATATCATATTTCATAACCCATCTATGCTTGCTACCAACATGTGATTTTTTATCCTAGGACTAATAATGCAACAAAGAGTGTTAAAATTTATGAATTTAACTAGCATTTGTTCATATAAACAAGGTATTATGCTTCTAATCTGTTGAACATATCAATTAGGTGCTTACTTAAGTGCTTGACATGGTGTAGTATTTGCATGGAATAAAAGTAAGAAACCAACTGAATCAAACATACATGAAAGAAAGATAAACCTAAGGAAGGACTTTGAAGAAATTCAATGTGGTTGAAGCTATATCTCCACTATCATCTTGCAAGTTCTCACAAGCCAATTTACTCAATTTGAGCCTTCATATGGATTGTAGTTTTTAGTAGCACCACTACATAGATACCTAATGTATGAGCAAGTAGGGAACTAAATTGGGCCTATGACTCCACGCCACAATCATTGTAATGTTCACATGCATGCTACAACAATGATGATTAAAGTACATGCCAAAACTGATGTCATTTTAAATATACTTTAAATTTTGTATGGAGAGAGTTGATACCAATTTGTTGTCGATTTTGGGATGTTTAGCCTTCAATCTTTGCTTGAAGTGCTTTTTGAACTTAAGAGTGTCTTTCGTCTACCCATTTTGTCACATGCTACAAGTTGAAAGAAACTTGCATGCCAACATGAGCATATGAGAACGTGGAAAATGATATAACCCTTTTGATGCAATATGCTGCTCGTACTTGTGCTTTGCAAATCAACTTTGTGGTTGCTCCATATTCACCATTGATGAGTTAAATACCTCCCTACTTGCTCATACAAAGAAAGTTAGTTCCCTTACTTCTATCAACAAATGTAACATGCAAAGCAATTTTGGGGACGCTTCTTAGGTGCCAATCAATGAGAGTGCTATTCATTTTAGCTCAAAAACTCAGAAAATTCCTAGAAACTCGTAGGGCTCATGAGTTATAGTCTTCAACGAATAACTTGCCCTCAACTTGCCAAACATTGCATGATAAGCACAATACCATAATGTCTTTTTTTACTTTTGCCTCCACTTCCATGTTTTTTTCGCTGCCCACATGTTTATTATTTTCCATTTGCTGTGAAATGATTTCAATCAGATTTGAAGGATTTTGATGGGTAAAGTTCAATTTGAGAGGGAGCCGCTTATTTTTCGGTATTTCTTTCAGGGTTTCGAAGTTTTATTTTCCAATAATAAAGCTGTTGTAAGTTTTGAAAACTCTTTTTCGTTCTTTTTTCTTTTCGATTTTCTTCTTTTTGGTTTTGCTAGATAGCTAAGGTTTTAATCTTCACTTGTTTCTTATTTGTTTGATAGAGTTTGTAGCTTGCACTTGTAGTGATATAAGAGAATGACATCCTCAACCTCAGGAAGTAGTAGTAGGAAGTCGAAGTACGATGACCTTTGTGGTTTTTCGTTGAAAGGAGGGTCTAGAGTATTGAAATATGATAAGAAACAATTGTGGTTTTTCGATGAAATGTGGTGTCGATCGCCTCAATTACTACCTTGCATGAATCCATAGCGAAAATGTGCGAGTGTGCCTCAATGTAAAACTTGAAGTTACAAAAGAAACGAATGCTCTCATAGCTATGTATGCAGAGAAAAATAAATAGAAGAGGACAGTGGTTACATCTATGATGAATTCCCTCCATGATTCAAATGAATTAGTAGGATCTTGTATTGGCCCATGGATTTGGGGCTCATCCCTTGGAGACAATTCAAGCTGAATGCTTTTGGCTTTATAGTTTTTATTTTGTTTCTTGTAATACACCTAGTGCACAACCTTCATTTGAAGGTACTGCTTGGAATTGAGAGAAGCATAATGAAGTGACGATGGTGGTTGCAAATGTTTGGTAGTATACTAACACACCATTCAATGTGGCGAGCATATCATATTGAGAGACATTGGTAATTAAATTGGCTATTGTTGGGAAAGGGTTCAAGGCACCTACTCATGATTTGAGTGGGCCCTTGTTAGAAAAAAATCATAAAAATACGCAGGTGATAGTCGAGGATCAAAAAATATGGCACAAGAAGGGCCATGGAACTTTTTTGATGGGTGGATGGATGGAAAAATTCACACATGATAAAATTTCTAGTGGCTTCAAGTGGGATGTTGATGTTCTTGAAGTCCATTTATGCCACCTGCCAACTAAAGAATGCAAAGGCTTTTTGTGATATGTTGGAAGTGGGTCTAGAGAATGTTGTCTAAGTTGTGAATGCCAATGCAACAACATACATAACAACAAGAAATCTTCTTGAGGAGAGGCACCCTGGGTTATTTTGGAGCCATTGCCCAACCCATTATATTGATCTCCTATTTGAAGACATGGAAAATTGGATGGATGAAAACTACCATTGAAAAACCCAGAAATATATACCAAATACACTGATAATCCCTATTGGGTGTTAAGATGGATGAGAGAGCACACCAACAAAAAAAAGCTTGTGTGATTAGGGGTCACATGATCCACAAACTTCATCACATTGTAAAACATTGCAACGTTTCCAACATATCTTAAGTAGATGTTTGTGAGCACTCAATGGTTGTAGTCTCCATATTGTAGGACAAATAAATGGGAAAAGGTCGCGAAGGACATTTTTGATGATGTGTTCGTAAATGCCAAAGGCAATATTCATAAGGTAATTTTACAAACTGACAAAGTGATAAAACCCATTATTTTGTGTGTATAACTTATAATTTTTTAATTCATAGAAGCTAGATTTATGATTTATGATTTATTTATGATTATATTTTTGTTTGAATTTTATTTTAATTTTAAAATTTCATGCAATTTTGTTTTAGGTGATGGAGCCTTTGGTCATGGTTTTACGCTTGGTGGATGGACAAAAAATCCAATGTGTTATCTCCATGAGGCCATGGGCAAGGCCAAGCAGGCCATATCACATTATTATGGAAAAAATAACATAAAATATGAACACATTTGGTGCATAATCAATTATAGAGAAACATGTAACTCAATCAACACATACATGCAATGACCTACTATTTGAACCATTTTTTTCCTTATTCGATTCCTTTAATGTTGATGAAGAAGTTATAGATGACCTTAACACATGCATAAAGAGGAAACACCCAACGAAGCCTTTAGAGACAAAATTCTTGATGAGTTATAGGTTTACAAGGGTGTAGAGGGGAGGCTATTTTCTTTGGCTTTGCATTCGAAGGAGAATGAACCAACACCTAGGTAAAAAAGCATCGAGGCATTTCATTGTAGTTTCATTATTCTTAGATATTAGACTTATTTAAATGCAATTCTAGTTTTTATTTACAAAGTTATAAATACCATATTTGCAGATTTATGGTGGGAAGATTAATCCTTGTAACTCTTTTGTGTATGAATGCAATTAGAGCATGTTTGATACCATTCATACGAAGAAGCACAAGTTGACAACACACCTCAATGACCTTATTTTTGTGTGGTACAATCTTCATCTTCATGCAAAACAAGTGGAGGGGAAGGCGGGTCATTATGCGATTGACTTGGATGACATTGATCCATACTCATATTAGATTAAGGATGTGAAACTCATGTTTATCGAGGATATCATATATTTTGAGAGGTAAGCAATAAAAGTGGTAGTGAAAACATAGGCGCAAGGGAAAGCAGAAGCATTATGAGGGGTTGGTCAGGATGATGACATGTTTGAGGATGATTTTGTTCCCGAAGAGGAATTTTTACCTTCCCCTTCTAGGGTGTAGCCAATGACTAAGAGGAGCTAGAGGGGGTATAGGAATTTATAGAAAGTTTTATGGATTTGTAATTTTCTATGATGATCATCTAACATCATATAATATTATGGTGCATTGATGAGTATTATATTCTTTTTTGGTGTTAGAAAATATACTTATAAAATCTACATTCATTTCATATGGTTTTTAATAGTATTTTGCATATTATTTAAGTTAGTTTTATGAGTTTATATTTATTTTTAATTTGCCAAGTTTTTTTGAGTCGAGTCCAAGTCAAAATTTTGTGTTGTTGAGTATTTTTTGAGTTTGAGTTTTAAAACTATTAATTCATATGAAAGTAAATCAATATCTTAGCTTTGTAAATATTCTCCCAGGGAATGATCTCTTATTATCTTTACCTCCTTGCAATGGTGATGAAGGCACCCTTACGGGTTGCTCCTCCTTGATGAGTTCTTCCTTGGATAGTTTTCCTTTGGAGACTTATTCCTTAGATAGATGTTATTCTTCGTTTGCTACCCCTTGGATATTAGGTGCTTGAAAAACCTATTCTTTCTTGCTTAGGGATTCCACTTCCTTTTTGGACTCCTGTTACAGTTCTTGGGGTGAAGGTGAAGATGAAGTTTCCAACGTTTTGCATGCCAATGCCCACTCATGTTGCAATGAGTAATAGTTTTTATCTATTTCTTTGGACATATTCTTCTTCTTATTCTTTTTTCTTACCTCTTTTGAAGGATGGTCTTCACAACTTGCATCCTTTTCACTTTGTATTCCTTGATCTCTTCTTTGGCTTGGATAGTAGTGTGAACAACTTGCCTTCTTTTTGAAGTACTTTGGATTCTTAGTGATGGATTGCTTCTTCCAATAGATGGCCACACAATGGTTAGTCATTCCACAAAATAAACATTGATAAATGTACCAAAATTCATGTCCTATATGGCCACTCTTTTTATAATTGAAACAAACAATGGAAATCGTGGCTCGAGATGTCCTCACACTTGCTTACATAATTTTGATGGAGTGGCGTTACTCTAGCTTCTCTATTGTATTGTTCCCCTCTATTTGAAGACTCTTGCACATTTTTTGATGTTTTCCCCTTATTGAAAGGTGGTCCATTCCTTTGAGTTTCCTTGCATACACTCTAGTGGAATTGGAGTGTTGATGTGCTATCTCCTCCCTCATGGAATTGTTTTCCATCTTTTGGAGACTCTACCTTTGCCCTCTATAGTGGTGCAATGCTACCCTTGGATTTGTTATAAAAATATCCATTTTTTCAAGACTTCAAAATTTCATAAAATTTCACAAAACAAATTACCTTGTATAGGTTCTTTTTTGAGCTAATGGTTTGGAATTTTTGTTTTTACAAGGTTTCCTTGCTTCAGTGGTTTTAGAATATTCTCTAACTTCTTGTTTAACATCAAAATACCACAAACCTACATGCTGAGATTTTAACTCAACCTTTATGGAATTTTTCATTATTTGACCATTATTATCAAGAAATTGTCCATCATAACCCATCTTGAACAACTTATAGCTAATTACCTTAGTGTTCTTATCATAACTACCCAAGGACTCATTTAAGTCTTTATTGAAAGAAATATCATATGTTAAAGTCCTAAATAGGCATATCTTAGGCACGGATTGCACATCCTTGGTAAAGGTTGGCATCCTTTGTAGGTTAGAGTCTTCTCTGCTCTTCACCCTACTTTCTTATTGCAGCTTGTCAAACATATCCTCCTTTGTATACAACTTTTGTTACAACTTCTCCATGATACCCATGATTTAATATCCATTGATTGCCAATCTAACCTGCAACTTTACAACATCTTTCTTAGATCTCTATTATTCATTTGCATTTGTTAGTTTACTTCTTCAGAGCTTAGTAAATGCTTTCAACACAAGAAAAACCTGCTTTGATACCATCTAATTTCTAATCGTCCCAAATATTCAAATGCAAGATTCACCAACATAGATAGATCTTTTCTTTATGTGTTGTTCTTGGGTTCGATGCTATTGAAACAACCATCTAAGGCTGAAAATTGATTTTACTATAACTCTATTGTTTACATCTATATCTTATATTCATTATACAATTGTATATATGCTTACATATACACCTACATTCATTGCATATCATATTTTATATATCTTCTATTCTACTACTAATGTATGACTCTTATTTATCCCACAAGAACAATTGTGCAACAAAGAGTTTGTTGATTCCTAAAGAACATGAAAATGAATTAAAATGTATTTATTTTTATGAACAGGTATTATGCTTGTAATCAACTAAAGATATCAGTTATATGTTTTCTTAAGTGCTTGAGATACTGTAGTATTTGCATTCAATAAAAGTAAGAAAACAAACAAATCAAAACACAGGAAAGAGAGTTAAACACAAGGACTTACTCTAGAAAAACATAGGGTGGGAAAAGTCCATAAAAGTGAAGCTATATCTCCACTATCATATTGCAACTTCTTACAAGCCAATTACTAAATTTAAGCCTTCAAAATCATTCTTAATTTTGTTATCACTTATACAATGCACTCCTAACTTGGCTTCTTTTGAATTACTTATTCAACATGTTTAAATGCAACTCTAAATCATTCTAGCCTGTATAATTAGCTTATACCTTAAGAACTCCCTTGGAACATTTAATGATTAGATCCTATCCAATGCATTTAGATTGCCTTCACTAACCCCTAAAGGGTATATTTATGCTAAAAGACGAGAAACTGAGTCATACAAAGGGTTTGAAATGCTTCCAATACAAATAAATGGAAGAAGAATTGATTCAAATTCCCTTTATACACTCAGTTATGATATTTTGTCCCATATGGAATAATTTCATCCCCTGTCAAACTAGTTTGGGTGTCCTTGTTCCATGATGACAATTTCTTCCATAGAGAAAATTGTCGCATGGTTTCATCTGTGCTCAAAATTTTCACCTGGGACTTGTTCTTCAAATGGTGTGACCTTGAGATCTTTAAATCATCTTTGAACCCGAGTGTATTTGTTTTCCTTTTGAATTTGACTTTGATATTTGCCTTGCCCAATTGTTTTTGAATGAGGTAAACAACATGTATTAGTCCCTTATTTAATCCAATGAATTAAGAAGTACAACTAATTATCTCAATCAACTAAATTATATATACTTTTAGGTTCCATTTCAGATCAATATGCTACCTCCATCACACATGTTACCAACTAATATTATTATGGTCTATATAATTATTCAAAAGAATTAACTTTTTTTTTAGCTTTTTTCTTTTGAATAGTCTCCTTATACCATTATATATTAATAGTTAACATGGACCGATCATTCTCCTCAACCCCCACAACTACCCATATTTTGTTTACAATTGCATTGTGTTTATTTGAATGATTAAAATTTAAATTGAGTACACATATATTCTTTTATTACTCGATTTTTTCGTTAACATGTCCAGGTTTTATTATTTATTTGGATATGCCAATTTAACTATTTATTATTTAAAAAATATTTTCATAAAATATTTTTCTCTTTTTTATATATTTTTTATTTGAATATCCCAACTATTTTTTTGATAATTAGAATATGTTTGTAAAATATTTCATTATTTTTGCAAAAAAATATTTCACAGTTTCCTCATGTTTTTTTATTTTATTTATTTTACTTTGTTAATGTTGTATAATAAAAAAATGTTAGTCTCTTTTCATATTTACAGTTGCAATCACATTTTGAGTCTTTTCCTTAATTATAATTTATATCAATAAATCAATGCATCTCTCAATCACTCAAGAGTTTCAATCAATAGTTTAGTGAATATGTCAATTAATTACAATTTCTAGCAACAATTTAGTGATTAAAGTTTGTCCCAATTATTTACAGTTGGTATAATGAATTTAATATTTCTATAAATCAATCACAATTAGTATAAACAATCTAATGTTAGTCTTATTTATTTGTTGCGCCTCAATAATTTACGATTTATTACAATTGGGCTAGAATTCCAATGGCGAGGGAAAAGAAGCAAAACATAATTATTGATATTGTAGTCCAAAGGATAACAGAGAAACAATTTAGCTCCCACTTGGATCTAGAATGGACGAGGACAAAATGTGTTAATGTCCCAAGTATACTTGGTAGTAGTCACTCTCTTGAAAATAATTCATGTAAGCAAAACAAAGCAATATTGATGCCCCATGCACTTTTGATTGCATCAAGATGGAAAAAATATTAGGAAGGTGTAAACGAATATCCCCTCTTTATGTATAATGAGATGTAAGTATTTTCTCTGGTTGTGTTTAATTTAATTTACTATAGTTTGTAATTCAAGTTCACATGATAACTATAAACTCATTAATTGATCTTATTCAACACAATTATTGGTGTTCCTATGTACCAAAAAATGTTAGGAATGCACCAAAAACCACATAGAGAAAGAGGGGTAATCGTCAGAAAATGGGGTGCTTATGTCATTTTATTGCAAAGGCATATGAACTAAAAGTAGATGTTGAGTACAAAAGTTACATCAAACATCAACACACAGATGTAAATGACATTATATGTCATGGGAAAAAAGATCCCTTGAGAGGTAGTAGGGCCATTTATGCTCCCCATCATTCAAAGTGACTTGCAAAGTGAGGGAAACAATATGTTGTTGAGAAAATATGTTGCTAACATTTGCAACAATTTAGGGAATATAAAGGTTAAAAAACATAATAAACACTCCACTAACTTGAACCTTTGCTATGACGAGTAGAAAGAAAATTGTTATTGTTACACTAATTAACCTAATAATAATGGAGAAACTCCATTCATTTTAGGTATTCATAAATAATGGAAGTTATATATGATGGTAAAACACACCCAACAAAGTTATTGAAATGGACTTCACTTTCAACACCAATAAGGATGGAGTAACTTTCAATTCATTTTGAACAATGTTTAATGTTCTTTTAAAGATTTAATTCGTTAAAGCTCTTTTGCATGTAAAGCATTATCACATCTTCACCTTGGTTGTATTTGATGAGAAATAGAGCAGCATACACTACTATTTTTTTTTCAATTAGGGTTGTCAATTGGGTCACTTTAGTGTTGTTATGCAAAAAATATATATTTTCACTAGTCGATAATAGTGACACAAATTAGGCACAAATTGGCACAAAATTTCAATGCGAATTGTGTCACCTTTTTTTGATTGCAAACCTATGTTGGTGGACTATCTAGCCCTTTATAAGTGTCATTTTCATTTTGAAGTGTCATTTTTCAGTTGTGGAGAGGAGAACGAGAGGAGTTATTAGGAAAAAGACTAGTAGTGTGTCATTTTTGGTGGAAAAGAAGGCAAATTTATTATTTCTTTTTCCACTTAAACATTAACAAATGAGTCTTATAATACATTAGTGTTTGTAATAATTATTAATAAATTATACATGTTTGATTTTATTATTATTGTTATTTTAAGTTGAAAGTTTTTATGAGTAAATTTCATTAGGGTGAAATTATAGAAATTAGAATAAATAAGTGAAATTTTAGGATTACATAAATTAGTGAACGTAGAATAAAATTAAGGAAAATACAGTTAAATTCTGAAAATAAACATAAAATTGGGAAAATGGGTAAAATTAGGGAAATTAGACTATAATTTATAGAAATTAATGACAAGTTTGAAAAATGAGAGAAATTTGGGATTACAAAAATTAGTGAAATTTGGTGAAATTAAGGTAAAATTAAATAAATTAAAGTAAAACTAGGGAAAGGTTGATGAACTTAGGGAAAATAGTGAAATATATGGGTAATTAGTGAAATTAGGGAAATTAAGGGAAAATACAAAAAATAGTGAAACTTGGAGAAATTAGAATAAACATAAAAAAATTGGATAAAATTAGTGTAAATTTGAGGAAATTAATGATAGATAGGATAAATTTTAGAAATTAGGGGAAATTATGGAAATTAGTGAAACTAATTTTTAATTTGGTGGATAGTCCATCCACAATTCACCGATACAAATCCTATTCAAACTCCTAACACATACATGCTTGTTTACATACTTTTATGCCTTAATTTGTTTATGAAAACATAGATGTTAAGTGTTGTACATGAAATAAAATGAAACAAAATGCAAGTAAAAGATCTATGCAAAAAACATGACATAAATATTTACCCTGGATAAACTCAAGACAAGAAAAATATAGCAGAGTGATGTGCTTACTCCTCCTCATTCCACTATAACATTCTCAAGTACATGTTTACTACCCTCTAGTAGCTTTCATGGACACAACTACAATTCGTGTTTCACAAACATTTTCAAAATGCATTGCACTTATTACAACTCTTATTAGACAATTCACATAACCTAACAAAAAACACTAGGTAGGGGAACACTAAAACACTAATTCATGGACTCAAGACTTGAAACTACACTCTGAACTCAACTTCCTTTAAATGATTTTTCCTATCCCAAAGGCCTATATTTAGAGTAATAGGAGGAACACAGATCACCCAAGAGATGAATCGAACCACTAAAAAGTCCAAAAAAGACATTTTTACAATTATTACTTATTTGGACTCGAGCCACACAATTATTTGTTGCATTTTTTTTTGAAACCTAATGGCACCACTATAGGTTTCTCTAAAAATCCGTGGTGCCAACTCTGTGTTAAAATAATGAGATATTCCTAAAATGTTTGGATTAGTCTGAAACTTACTTTGACTTCATAAGATTTTTATGAACCTTTCTAATTGAGAATTTTACATGAATTATCTTCAATAAGCATCTTACAAGCATTTATTATGCAGACAAGAATAGTGAACTCACATGGCTAACATACTAGATCCAAATTTCAGATCTTACCTCCCCAATTAGAGGCTTGTTGTCCCCAAAATCTTTAGGAACTTAGTAAATGAAGATTTTGTTTCCTCATGTTTTCTTTGGAATACCATTTGACCTTGTTGAGTAGTTGAACCTTTAACCTAGTATGCCATCTTTATTGCATTGCTCTCTTAATTTTCATTTCTCTCTTCTGCAGCACAATATCCTTCTCTAATTCTATCTGATCATCATAAGTAAGGTATTTAATTTAAGGTAGCAATAGATCTCCTTCTTGATTGTCTAGTATAGAAGGCTCAAAGAGATGTAAAGTCTAAACATTTACAACTAAATATATTTTTATATAAGGAGGCAAATCCAATTTGAAAACATTATTTCCCACTTACTCTAAAATGTCAAATGGATCATATATTAGAGGATTAAGATTCTTAGTTCTAACTTGGAGCCTTTCTCTACTCAAGTACAACCATACCTTGCCTCTAACAAAGAAATTATGTTTAGTCCTATGATGATCATATTTTGCTTTGTACTTGGCCTGTGACTCCTTCAACCTCTCTTGCACTTGGAGGTGAATTTCTCTATCTTCTAAATGAAAATTTCAGCCTTGTGGATCTCTAGTTCCACTTTCCCATATCCTCTATATGACTATCTTCAAATGACATTAAATACAAACAGAGGGATGTAAGATGAAAAAGTTTCAAAAGGAGATATTTAAGTAGAAGAATGCAATGCCTAATTTTATTAATGTTGAATATACACCAAATTTTCATCCCAATTATTAGGATGCTTCCTATTTTATTGTATAAAAAGTGACACCAAGATTCTATTTACCACTTTGATTTACCCATTATTTTGTAGATGAAAAGTGGTAGATCATTTTAGTGTAGTATCCATATTCTCCCACAATGTGGTCTAAAATTTTCCAACAAATATTGGATCTTGATATGAAATGATAGAGCTAGGAAACCCAAAATAAACCCACACATTAGAAAAAAAAACTACTTAGCTATATCACTACCTTTAAGGGTATTTTTACAAGGATAAAAAATACACATATTACTAAACCAATATAAAATTACAAACAAATAGTCATGTCTATTCCTCGACATAGGTAACCCACATAAAATCCATGGAAATGCTTTCTTATGGCCTAAAAGGAACCCATAATGGCATATCCAAACCCAACTTCCTATTAATAGGCTTGTTTGTACTACACAATACACATCCTCTTATGAACTTCAGAACATCACTTTACATATTTGGCCAATAAACATACCTTTATAAATGTGCCACCAGTGTTGTAACTCCAAAATGTCCTACAAATCTTGAAGTATGCGCTTCTCTCATTAGCTGGACTCTTCCTCTTTTAGGTGTATAAATATTATCCATCTTGTAAAGTAACCTATCTTGAAGATATTAAGCCTTCTTGGGCTTAAAACATACACTTTGGGGTCTCTTTGCTTGAATAAATGCTTCCCCCAAATATATTTCATGTTCGTATCCTTTTACATAAGATTCATGCACAAAAGGCTCAAATAAGGTTATGGTGACCACGACTGAATCAAATGAGGTTGTTATCACCAACTAACATAAGTTCTTCTCAAAGAGTTTGGGGACACTAATTTTGAGTCATCAAAATCATAAGAAGCTTATTAGAGTTTAAAATGTAAAGTCTAGTTACAAACATGCCTTTTAAAGTAAATCCTTAAGTTATTTTGATTTAAAATTTTGAGTTCCATATATGATCTTGTTTTTAACCCCTCATATTTTTCAATTAAATTAATAAAATGAGAAAGGTTTATGGAAATTTATAAACGAGTCTCGAGTTTTATAAAATTTATTTTTTCTTGATTTTAATTTAATTTTATTAGATTTATTATACCCTTAATTTTTTATTTTAATCATGTCTTTTTTGTCTTTTTCATGCCCCAGAGCCCATATATTTGTTTATACTTAGTGCATCCTAAGTGGTATTCTCATTTTCCTCAATGAAAAAGGAATAAACCACATGGAACCCTCTTATATCATTATTACATGCATAACCTCTTGTGACTATAACAAAGCAATTAAAATTTGGCCAATTGATAGATGGCAAACACATGTCCTCATCCCATTCACTTAGAACCCAAAAGAGTATCTAAGTCTTTGTTTTATTATTGCTTTCCTTCGTGAGAAAGGTACCATGTGTGTGTAATTGTGTATTAAATGCTTCAATATTTTCTTTTAGTTTTATCCTAGTGATGTGTGATGTCATTTACTATTTTGACTGACTGATTTTTACTCGAGTGAACTGGAGAGTAATTAAAGCAAAGAGAGCCTAATTTAACACTTTCAAATTACAAAGGTGGCTTAAAATAAATGAAAATTTAAGGAAATAATCATGTTTTGTTTTTAAATGTTTATTCTAAGTTATGTGAAGAAACAACACTAAGGCGTGAGCAAGAGATGACATAGGAGCATTCAAATTATTGTCTTAAGTCTTTGGTTTGAAAATGACATCAAGTAAAGTTACTATAGAGAGA
This sequence comes from Torreya grandis, assembly GCA_037957365.1. Taxonomy (NCBI): domain Eukaryota; kingdom Viridiplantae; phylum Streptophyta; class Pinopsida; order Cupressales; family Taxaceae; genus Torreya; species Torreya grandis. The sequence continues at coordinate 1,938,605 of JARHVA010001029.1, read as the reverse complement.
GTTGATTATCCATATCATTTTTGTACCATAAATGTGTAGAAAATAAAATTATAATTAATTATATTATTTCTTCAAGTAATTTAGAAACATATAAATTTTTAATGAATAATAAAAAGTAAACTTGGAGGATTAGAAGTACATACCTAGATGGGATAACTACAATATTTGAAGTATTTCCCTGTAGTAAAATGATTAGAGACATGAATTTATTATGATGTTAAGGAGGGGAATTTTTTTTCACCTAGGGGTAAAATTGTTGTAGATATCATATGGTTTTCCATTTGATAAATGCTGAGGCTACCAGAGCTCATGTTGATGTTTCCAAAAGAGTAAAGTTTCAATTGGAAGACTAAGTAGAAAATTTATGATGTTTTAAATAAATGGAGTGAGAATCCAAATTATTGAAGTAACAAGCAGGATATGTCCTTCTCTATTTGGTACTTATCATAAAGGCCATGACTTTGTTAAACCTCCCAGTTAGGAGGGATAGGAAAGACCATGTTGATGTTGTTTGGGTACACCTACTGCATAATTTTCTCAAGGAAGGAAACCTCTCCAATTAAGTTCGGTTGATTTGTTTTCTATCTTATTAAACCATTTAAGGAATGCAATCAAGGAGACAATTTTCATATGGCTTCATATTTGGTTGATTGTTTATACTACACATTACCATTTAATTTGAACTTGTTGAATCCTTGGTTTCCATTAGAGAAGAAACCCATTCATGTTAGTTTTAATATTATTTAAAATCATTTGAATTTCAAAAATTATGAAAAAATTTGTAACGTGTTTCTCCCCATCATTCACAAAACTATTCATGAATCTACATGCCCTAGAATTTATGCATCCACAAGGCAAACCATCTCTAGATATGGGAACTAGTTTTGATTTCTAGACACCATGGTGTTAAGAATTGAAGGAGGCCTCCATCCCCATCATGTCTCACTCATGTATGTGCCAAATAGTCTCATTGTCATGGAGATTTGTTATCAAATATGTATAGGAATTTATTCACTTTTAAATCAAAATAATAAGCAATGATCATTGGGAGAAGTTTTTTTTTCAATATTTCATCATGTGGAGAATTAGAGGGGAGAAACTAATCCTCTATGATTTAAAATAGGTAAAATATTAGTCATGGGATATTCTCAAAAGAATTAAAAATCATTTGTATTCAATCAAGCATATAATTAATATCAGTTATAAACATTAGCCTCACCTCGAGCATGTTGTTTTCATAGACGTGGATGATATTCATGAAGCCATAATTAAGTTAGATAAGGTTGAAAAGGCAAGTCATTGGAAGGATCTAATGGAAATGAAAATATTGAATGAAGGAAGCTAAGGATGCACAGACATCTGAAATTGTTGATAGGGTAGAAAGTTATAAATTTGGAACTTATTCAAAAGTTAGTGCCATGCCCTCTATTTATCCTTCAATTCCCCAAGTGGTAACACATGTTATAAGTACTAGTAAATTTCCTATTTTTGTTTATCCCTCCTATAAATAATACGTTGAGTGATTATTGTGTCAAAAGATTTTCCCAAGGACGTAATTTATGTTATTGATAATCCCCTAACCTCATTCATTTTACCATTATTAATTCATTTATAGTTTTACAATCCCTATCCCTGTTATTGATTCAATTTATTTAGTTTCATATATTCCACATCATTCATTTGATAGAATTCTTGATGTTATTCATAATATATCTAACGTGTTCTCAGAGTTTACTTAACCAATTGCTACTTTAGGAGACATGGCTAGAACTTCAATTGATCTTTCATTCACATTTGATGCCGTTGAAGATCTCCCTAGACCTTATTATCAAAATTAGAGGTAGAGATCCATATTCAAAAAAAGGAAATATAATAATGTAAACATGGTTGTCATAGAAGAAATCAACTTGGAACTCAGATACAAAGACAAAAAGATAAAGTCACTTAATATATGTAGAAGGAAAAGAGGAAGAGAGGAAATAGTAACTACTTAAACTCTGGTCTTAGATGATTTAGCTAAGATAAGGTAGCCAACCACCCTCTCTATGGTAAATACATTCAATGATGTAATTGTGGATTAGGTCTTAGAAGACTACGAATAATATAGGAAGAAAATTGTATAATTGGAAGATGAATTTAAGCAAAAGGTAACTCGAAATAATTGATTGCTATAAAATGATCCACCTAGAAGGTATTTACTAATATAGAATCTACCCTGATTGAGTTATTTCTAATTTTCTTAACTTTGTAAGAACGTTTGTCTCAATTCGAATAAGTTCAGGAAAAGCTGAAAGGAAGCAAAATTAAATTGGTGGAGCAAAGGAAAATGGTCAAAATCATTGATGAAATTAAAAAAAAATCAATTTAATTGAGTTCACTAAATTTGAATAATAAATGGTTCTTATTTTTGTAAATTATTATTCAAGGAGATTAATTAAAATAAGGGTAAAATTTGAGGGAATGATAGACACACTTGAGTTTCTTGTTGATAAAACCTAAGAATTTCTTTCTTTTTTTCTTATCCTTGATTTGAAGGATAAATAAGGAAAGTGGGTTTCCTAGGAAAATATCAAAGGCATGGTGGAAAATATGTTGAATATAGTTAAACTAAAGTTACCAGCTGGCAACAAATATAATATTACCAGATTGAAGGTTATGTCATTTATTTAGATCAAAAGGTGGAGCACACATGCATGTTAATAGGAGACGGTGTACATACATTTTTGAAGATTAAAATGGGCCTTCTAGAAGAGGAAAAATGACTTGGAAAGTGATTTTTGGTGGACATGGCTTACATTGAGGAATGTTCTTAAAAGTGTGGCATTTTAACTATTAAAAGTTTAAAGTTTGAGTAATATTATATATTTTTATGAATTGTTATAAGTCAATGGTCTTCATAACCAAGTGGCATTTGGGAATAGAGATGATATACCATGACTTAAACACTTTAGTTATTCAAGACCCTGATTTGTTGATTTAGAGGATTGAAAAATTATAGATTTTTCTTTTTCTTTATATTGAGACATTCAATTTGCCAAATCTCATTGAGTTTTGCCTTTCTTTTTGTGTTGTTGTAAGAACTATGATTGAGTAAAAATAGACAAAAGAGAGCAAGTTTTTGGTGCAAATGGTATTTTAGTTTGAGATTTGGTATGCATTTTTGTTGATAAAATTTCTTTTGGTATTTATCTCCTGATTTTAATCTAACTTGATCTATGCTATTTTTTGTGAATGAATGACTGGATAATTGATAAGTGAATTTCATTCTCTTTCCTAATAATCATTTGAGCCTTTGATATTTAATTTATAGTTGATGAAACTTATCAAAAATTTGAATGTTATATTTGTTATGTTGTTTAATTGATGACAATTGTAATTTTAGATTGCATTGAATTTTTGTAAAATTGAGATTTTTCTATAGTTATGAAAGTTTAGATATTTTTCAAAAAGCATAAAAAATTTTAGAATAAGGTGTAATTTTTAAGGATCAACTGTTTCTCTTTCTGAAAGTGCGATCTAAAAATTATTTACTTATAGTGTAAATAAAAAGATTCTAATTATCTATATGAAATAATGAATATCTCTTTTTTATTTCTTAAATAAACTCGAATAGCTATAAATATTTAGGACTAGTTACTAATTATAGGCTAGGCATAGTCACTAACTTAGAATTAAGCGTGTCTTTTTTGAGGATAAGGTATCCCGTATGCTGGTTTTTTCTATAGTAAGGCTTGAAATGGGAGGGTTATCTAGGTGATGAGCTTGGAAATATAGTCAAATGGAAAAATTGGACTATGAAACCTATTTTAAGTTGAATAGGACTTACTAAATATCCCTCCCATGCCAACTCTCTGTATGAACTTGTACGGATGGGGTACAAATCAAGCTCTTTTTTTCCATTTTTTGTGGTTTATAGGTTATAGAAGGAGTCTTGACATGAAACCAAATTTGGGTGAAATATTAAGACTTAAGATAACTCAAAATATTAATTAGCATAGTGGTTTTCATTTGTTTATCTATACAATTTAGATTCATATGTTATAATATATGAGGGTAATCTTTAAACATTGACCAATAAAGGTCTAGACAATGTCTACTAACTTATTAGTGAACCCTTCTTATATTTGACAACCAAATGAAATTGTGGCAATAAATTCATACATTTATAGCATCTAGCTTGCTGAAGTTTAGTTTGTGCTTGAAAATATTAGAGAGGTTGGTGATCCATTTTAATAATGGTTTCATTACCCGTTAAATAATGTTTCCATTTCTTAATTGCTTGAACAAGAGCATACAATTAGTTATCATATGTGTATGAAAATAAATTTGCTCGCTTCATTTATCATCACTAATATTATTATTAGTCGACACTAACATTACTAATAATCTCATCTAATTTCATCTAAATTATCCTTACTAATCCTCTTATTCATTATTTTAACACCCCTTTAATTATTCATATCCATGCATTAACATTATATCATCCCACAAATCAATTAATTCTTCTAATCATGTATTATTTATCAACTAACCCCCATTTATCCATTATATGGGAATTTAAAATTTCCTTCCACCTACCATAGCCTATGAGTAGCCTCTTCTACTTCCCTAGATTCTCTAGAACCCCTTAATCACATGACTATCATCTATTAATTATCATAAGGAATCCGAAAAGACTCTATAGGCTTCTACTTCTAGAACAGTCCCTCCTCTAGAATCATCCAAGGAATTTTTAATTCCTTGAATAATTCTTCACCATTGATCTTCCTACAACAAACTTTAAATTTTGTCCATTGATTCTCCCTCCTTCCTCTATTTAAATGAGCCACCCCTCCATTGCCAAACAACTATAAAATCCATAATCCTTCATGTTAAAATATTCTATCAACTAAATCTATCAAATTATAATCCAAGTCTTTTGATGAAGCTAATATCATGCTAAAATTCTGAGTCTATTTGTAAGCAATCTCTATCTATAATATTTTTAATCTTTTTTTTTTGAATATCATAGGGAACATTTGGCTTTGGATTCAAATGTTGCTTTAAGCATTCATTTTATTGCATTTTGATCAAATAGTTTCCAATTTTAATGGTAGATTGTAGATTTGGGTGATTTTGATATAATTTGCATATCCCTATCAATTGCTCAAATTTATCATCTCACAATATGTAAAATAGTTCAAAATTTCACCACAAAATAAATATTAATGTAAACATATGGGCTTACCTCCTTGAAATAGGACAACCCTATAGCATAGTTTCTAGCATCTGTTTCCACCTCAAAAATTACCGTAAGTTAGGTAAAGCTAAAATCAAAACATTGCCAATTTGATTTTAAAATTCAACAAATGCATCTTTTTTCTTTCTACCCAAAATAAAATAATTATCCCCTATTATAATGCCACAACAAAGGTGTTACTAAGGAAGAGAAATCTTAGATGAACTTACTCAAATACTTAAATGCACCTACACATATTCTTTTTTTGGTCATATTGTAAGGCTTAGGAAAATTCATGATGGCCTCTACCTTTTTCAAATCAATTCTCAACTTTACATCTCCAAGCACATGCCCCAAATATACAAGTGATTGTTGTGAAAACTCACATTTATTTTCCTTAAAAAAAAACTTGTTCTCCTTCAAATCTTGTAAAACTTGTTTTAAATGATTTATATGTTCATCATAAGTTCTAAAAAATAAAAGAATATCATCCAAGTACACAATAACAAAATTATCTTTAAATCACCTCAATACCTCATTCATCAATTGCATGAAAATATATAGGTCATTGCACTACCTGAAAACTAATACCAAGCATCTATATAATCCTTGACTTATCTTGAATGTTATCTTTCATGTTATGACCCTTCTTGCAATAGATTATAACAATAGTGTAAATACCAAAAATAATATTGTAAATGAATGGAAATAAACTATATTTCATAAAAAATGAAGCAAAATTATATTACAATATCATTGGCCTCTTTGAGGGAAAACCTCCTTTGATAAATTTCAATAAAATATAATTCAAGGATACATTTCCACTAGTCTATGCTATTATTTATACCAATTCTATCCTAGCTAACTATTAGTTCCCATGCATATGATATTATTACAATTATCTCAAGGGACAATTTACATACATATGCATTTGTAGTTTTTATTAAAGACAAAAATTATAAATAAAGAGTATAAAGAAAGAGTTATGATGAATGGGTCATAATTGAATGTAAGATAAGATTTAAATCCTAACTATAATTCAAATACAACCATTATATCCTAACCCTAAACCTAACTACACCTCTGATAGGGAAATAAAAGATAACAAACAAACTGTTACCTCCACCTACCAATGAAAATTCTCTTCATTGATGCAGGCATGCTAAAAATTAAATTTGTATGTTCTTTCTCAAGACACATGAAAGATCTCAACAATAGTTGGACAAAGCTTTGATGCTGTTGTCCCCAAAAAATGCCACTCATTTTTGGACAACCTGACTATTTTGGCCTTGCACAAACCAAAATTTATCTCTTCCCTTCTCAAAATTTGTTCTGAGCTTTCAAATTCCTCATTTCAAGCTTTTTCTGTAAAAGGATTCACAGGTTAAAAAATCTTCTGTAGGCGAGTTCAGTAAAAAAGAACAAGCTTCTAACACTTAGTCGTTTCCAGGATGGGTTCAGCGGCTTGGTTCAATCAAAAGAGTTCAATCGGAAAATGATAAAGGACAAAGGCTTGAGCCATTGAACTTTGAACCACTTTGGTTCAAAGGTTCAATGGGTTCAACGACCAAGTTGGTTCAAAATGATTGGTGCAAAAGAATAAAGGACTTAGCCAAATAATGAAGGATGAGCCTATTGAACCATTGACCTGTTGAACCAAAGTTGGTTCAATCGATTGGTTCAATCGAAAGGTTCAAGTGGCTGCCCCAAAGCGAAAAAGGCAAGTGCCCTTGCGGAGGGCAGGTAACATTGGTTCGAAGGTCAAAGAAAAGACAGAATTTCTTCAGATTTATTCAAAGGCCCAAAAGGAACAATTCTTTCAGACTTTTTGTCCGATGGAAATGGCTAAGTCCAAGAGGCCGAAAGAATACTTTCGAGAAGATTTTCTCAAAAAAATGTTAAGGCAAAATTCCTTTAAAATTTTTGTCCGAAGGAATTCACTCAGAGAAAAAGCTCGCCAAAGAAGTAAGAACCCGCTGGGGAAGATGAAGCCCGAAGGACAAGTACCCTTATGGGGGGCACTTGGCGATAGAGAAAGGACTGTTTTAAAAAGCCCAAAGGGACACCTTCCCTTCGAGACATTCCAAAGGCTGAACAAAGACACAAAAAGGAACTTTCACAGACTTAGACAAAAAGGGGGCTTCAAAGGATGAACCAAATGAACCGATTGAACAATTGAACCATTGAATTTTTAGTGGTTCAATGGGTTCAAGGTTCAAAGGTTCAACCAGAGCTTAGAAAGATATAGGAAGCAGTGTTTGAGCAAGACACAAAATAAACCAATGAATCGATTGAAGTTTGAACCGAAAGAGTTCAAATTTCAATGGTTCAAAAGTTCAAAGGCAACCTTAGTCAAAGAAAAAGTGGCACACAAGTGGTTCAATAGATGGTTCAACAAAGGGGCAAAGAAGCAATTGAACCAAGAAGTGATAGAATAAAAGAGACAAAATGAACCAATGAACTGATGAACTTTCAGTGGTTCAACGGGTTCAAGGTTCAACCTGAATCGAGCGATCGATTGAAAAGAGAGCTCGAAGACTCGAAGAGAGAAGATCGATGCAAAGGACTAGAAATGTCTTTGAAAGAGTTATTTCTAGTAGGTGGAACAGTGGATCGAGTAGACTTCTGAGCGTACCAAACCATGGACATGGCCTATTTTCTTCCATGAAGTAAAGAAAAATATGCAAAGGACCAGACAGTCCATACTAAGGAGGAGACATATCAGATGAAGGGACACGCCATAGTTATAACAACACACTATTTCAGCATGGTCTCTCCAAACAAAATTGGAGACACATTGAAGACATTGACTGTAAAATGGGCTGTCCCATGGAAAAAGGTTCCAATCCTTGCATAGTGGCTATAAGTTTGCTAATTTTCTCATTTGTAAAGGAGACTTTCATTTTACAAGAGCGAAACTCTGCCCATTTTGAAAGAAGAAGATTGAGACTTTGAGCTCAGGTTGTAATTTCATTTTCATTTTTATCTGAATGAGAAAGCAGGTTTTTCATAGACTTTGTGCTATTCTGACTTGTATCATTTTAGAAGATCATTCTTACGTCTGTCTTCTGAAGGTGTCCTTATTCATTTAATTTGGTAAGCAAAATTAGTGAAGGTAATAGGGAAGTGTCCTGAAACCAACTGTGGGAAGACTTTGTGCTTTCACAATTGATTTCAGTATGTGTTTTTCTTTTCTTTTTGTGTTAAGGATTCTGGGGTGACTTTGTGCCCCCATTATCCTTTGTGATATACTCTTTGGGCAATTGAGGTGGAAACTTTGTGTTCTGCTTCATCCTGCTATTACTATGCCCTTTTGGTTACTAGTTACTTTACTATCTAAAAGAAACTCCTACTGTTTCCTGCAAGAACACTTTTGAAAGAAGAGAAGTGCCTTCAGTGTTTACACTAGGGTTTTCTCTATTTGTGTGCATCATCTTTGAAAGAAGAGAGATGGATGGTTTATTTTGCCCCCATGTGTTATTTTCTACTTATTTATATTGTATATATCTCTTATGTATCTATAGGGAACCTCCCCTTGATGAGAGGAGAGATTTGTCTCTGATTGATGTAGTAAAGCTGCACACTTGGCCGACCAATCTTCTTGCTATGGTTGATCAGACCTATTTTGTTGATCAGTATGCTAATTGACAAAATATTCACCTAATAGTTATTGGTGACTCTGCTGGGGAAAAATGCACAGTTTGAAGTCTCAAACTTCAAGCTGAAGCAGATCCTGCTCTTTTCCATTTTTTGTTCTGCAATCTGGCAACTCCACGTTATACTAAAGGCCAAAAATCCCAAGGTGTTGTTGACCCTGCTTTCGAGTTGGTGCAACAGAGTAATTTTGAGTTGTTTCCTCCACAACCTCACCTTGGATGAACTAGGAGTCCTTCTCCTAGCCCTACCAGGCCACCAACACAAGGCAGAGCTTCTTTTTCTATTGCTGGTCGAGCTTTGCCTATCCATGCTCCACCTAGATTAGTGATCCCACTTTTTCATAATCAAATGATGGCTCAAGGCCCCTGAGGTAATTCTTTCATTCCCCTGAATTTGACTCTACCTCTTCATGGGCTTCCACGTAGTTCAAAGAAAAATTTCCCCAATTTTTTTTGTGATGAAAAGGTTCATCTTGATGAACACATTGCAGCTTTCAACATAGCCTGTGGTGTAATAAGGGTGGAATTTGAAGACATAGCGGTCATGCTATTCGTGGAGACACTACAAGGCGCTACTACAGACTGGTTCTACCACCTGCAGGATGGATCAATGATTGACTGGGACACTCTAAAAGACAAATTTAAAGCTAGGTTCAAGCCTGTAGAAGATGCACATGCCTTGCTAGCCCAACTCACTCAGATGAAGAAGGAACCTCATGAGCCTATGAGAGATTTTATTGCCAGGTTTGACAAGCTAAGGCACAGGATTTCCATGGTCGCCCAACTGACACCTTAGAACCTCAAATGATTCTTCATCAACTCACAACTGCCTGAAGTGAGTTTCTTGCTGAGACAGGCCAGACACATAGACCTTGCTGCTGCTCAGGACTTGGCTACTGAGGTAGAAGATGACCTTATCTTGGCTGGAAAGATAAGAAGAGATCCAAATAGAGGTAAATCTTCTCCTTATTTTGAATACTTCCCTTCAGCCACCACTGATCCAATGGTGTAGAAGCTAGCAAATGAATTGCTGGTCCTCAGAAGACAAATGGACCAAGTTATGTCTACTTCTTCTAATTAAGATATGCCAAGGAGGACATTCAGAATCAGGCGTACCAAGGCAATGCTACTAGAAATCAGGGGTAGCCAAATCGTCTTCCTCCCCCACAAAGGAACCTCACCCTTGAAGCACCTCCAACCAACTCAGCAGTTGGATATCTAGAAACTGAACATGATTTCTCTTTCTAACTTGAGTTTGATCAAGAAAATGACGTTGGTCTCTTCATGGAGGATCAAGAAGAATCAGCTGGTGACTCCCACATTGGTTTCCTGAATTACCAGGATGAACCCAGAAGTAAAGGTGAAGAAGTCGAGAGATCATATGTAGTATTCACCCGATCCAAGAATTAGTCAGCCCAGCAAGTTGATAAAGAAAGAATCAAGGACCGAGCTCAGCCTGCAATTACAATTGCTAAGCATGGAACCACTCTGCCCTTCTAGCCAAAGGATCCGGTGATTACAAGAAAGGTAAGTACCTCAAATGCCCCTACGCCTTCTACTTCAAATTCGTAGTCTAATCCTTCCCTTTCAAAAATCAAAAGGATGAATGTGATATCCCTTCGAATATCAAAACAAAAGCTCTGATACCACTGTGATGTCCCTTACTTAGGGGCTCTTTTATCTGCACAATAAGCTCTGCTATATAGCAATAACAGCTCTGATACCACTATAATGTCCCTTACTTAGGGGATAAATAAACTCATAAAGCTCTGATCACAGATACAAACTTGCAGAATAGATTCAAAATAAGCATACACAAATCACAGTATAATCTCTCAATAGAAAATAAAGATCTCATTACTTGTTCTTCTAGGCGATTACACAATTGAGTCTCTGTTATACAAAATAAAGAATATTAAAATCTTGGTCTTAAAACCCTGGCTTTTGCTAATCTGGCAATGAAAACTGGATCTGGAAGTGTCTCAACCTTTCTGTGTCGACACACAGGCGCCGTCATCGGTCGATATCTCGCCGACGTCGGTCTCTGTCGGTCGGCTTTCTACCGACGTCGGTCTTCAGTCGACCGATGTCGGTCACTGGAAGCCCTTTCTCGGCCGATGTCGGTGCCTGAATAGCTCTGAACGGACTTGTACGGACGTGGTACGGCCGCCAACCTGTCTCTTCTTAACCCCTGATTGCTGAACAACCTGATCTCACGAATATAGATTCTAACACAAGATCTATCTCTGTATAACTTATTAGATCAAAAATAAATAAAGAAAATACCTGGAAAGCTCTGTGATAAACTTCTGTGTGAAGTTATCTCTCAACCCTAGAATTTTGTGATAACTTCTGGATGAAGCTATCTCTCAGATCTATATCTCTGTGATAACTTTTGGATGAAGCTATCTCTCAATTTGGCAATAAATCAGCTGATATCTCACAGCCTCTAAATCACACACAATGAAGAGGGAACGTTCTCCACTGCAATAGAATCCTGGAACCCTTGGCTCAGTCTTCACAGAAGAATTTCTTCAAAATCAATATCAATAATCTATGCATAATCCATAATGGCCTCCATGTGAAACCCTTATACCCTCAAAAGATATGCTTGCCCTAATTAGGGTTTTTCTTAAATTAACATTAGGGTTTCTAATTTAAAATTAGACCAAATAATTAATAATTAATTATTAATGAGACCAAATAATTAATATTTGATTAAATCAATCAAATATTAATATCTCCCTCAATATACGTCGGATCCTCAAACCGATCGAAGCAGGTGAATCAGGGAGTGATTCTGCACATGACCATACCAAAATAAAGGTGCTCCACTGCATGTCAAATATCCCTAAATAATAGGAGCATCAAGCAAACATGTCTGAAAGACCCTGAATGAAAACCAAATGTAGAAATTCTGTGAATCAAAGTCAAGCCAAGCTCCATTATGACCCTCTATCCATCCTATTAGCCTACGAAGGTCGTATAATAGGCTAATCATCAAGTCTGTCAATGTCCACGAAAAAGGGGACATGACAATGAACTCCCATCCTCTACTCCTGGCTCATTCTAGGCATTTGACATAATTGACCATATAAAGAAAACCAAAATTCAAATGTCTGAATTTGAGTTTTTGCAGTCCCATCCTGAGTAATTGGACAAGTTGGTTCAATGTGTCAAGAACCAAACCGTCCCTGCAAGACAAGAGGTTAAGAAAGTAACTCATGGTCCCCCAAGGAACATGCCCATCCCAAAAAATCTTGTCATTACCCCTCCTACCACTAGGAAAATAGAGCCTTTCTATGTTTCCCTATTGATAAATTATCACCAGCTCAACAATTACATCATTGATTCTGGGGCTTTAGACAATGTCATGCCTACTAAAGTGGCAGAATATCTGAGTCTCACACTGACCAAGACATTTGGGAGATGTTTCTCCATGGAGAACAAATAAGTGCCACTACTGGGGCAAATTAAAGATGCCCAATTTGTATTTGCTGCCTTTCTAAACAAGCGAATCAAGATGACTGTCCTAGTGGCCGATGTCCCAGCATCATATGGCATCCTTCTTGGGTAGAACTTATGCAAGGATGTTGGAGGGAAATTAAGCATGGACTTGTCTCAGGCAAGAATCCTTGTGAAAGGTGTAATGTAGAGGTTGCTCCCTGAGAAGGAGGCAAAATATGTTGTTACTCAGACATCAAGGCCTGAAGCTCAAATTCTATTTGAGTCTTCAGGCAGGGGTAATTATTTTCTATCTACTGAAGACATTCATGTTTCAACAGATAAAAATCCTGTAGGTGATGATCTAGGAATTGGTTTAGATGGAACAACACCAAGTATGCCTGATAGTGCCAATCATTGGCCAGTGTTGAATGGGAACAATCAAATCATGTGCTGGATTGAATCAGGAGAGCAACCAATTATGGTAATGGACCATGCTACAGTGTGTCAAAATCAGGAAAAGGAACTCTTTGCCAAGAGAGCAAAGATTCATGGTTTTTGGATTAAAATTCAATTCTTGTTGTGGGGCAAGAGGAGAAAACCAAAGAGATGACACAGAAAATTGGTTTCCTGGTGGAGAGTTCCATTCATCCATCACCGATTTTGGGGAGAAAATGGCTTCTTGCTGGTGTATCAAGATAGAGCACCATTTTCACTGCCTCTCAAAGGGAATCATCTAAAGTACTTCAATTCTTGAAGTACCAGATAAGTTCACCTATATATATGTACATTTGTATAGTCTTTAGTTTAGTTTTGTGCTTTTTGTTTTCATTTTTTGGAGCCTTTCTTTTTGGGTAGCATGACTCCATATCCTAATGGCACACTTCAAGGCACTGGAGATTCTGGTAGTTCTACTCCCCTTAGCTGTGTTTCAAGTTTCCAACTAAAGGTAGTTCCCCAACTAGAGCCAGCTGTTGTCCCCAAAAAATGCCACTCATTTTTGGACAACCTACGAACTATTTTGGCCTTGCACATACCAAAATTTCTCTCTTCCCTTCTCAAAATTTGTTCTGAGCTTTCAAATTCCTCATTTTTTAAGCTTTTTTCATTAAAGGATTCATAGGTTCAATAGGTTAAAAAAGCTTCTACAGGTGAGTTCAGTCAAAAAGAACAAGTTTCTAACACTTAGTCATTTCCAGGATGGGTTTAACACCTCAGTTCAATCAAAAGAGTTCAATCGACAAATGATAAAGGATAAAGGCTTGAACCATTGAACTTTGAACCACTTTGGTTCAAAGGTTCAATGGGTTCAATGACCAAGTTGGTTGAACGTGCTTGGTGAAAAAGAACAAAGGACTTAGCCAAATAATGAAGGATGAGCCTATTGAACCATTGAACTGTTGAACCAAAGTTGGTTCAATTGAAAGGTTCAAGGGGCTGCCCCAAAGTGAAAAAGGCAAGTGCCCTTGTGGAGGGCAGGTAGCATTGGTTTGAAGGTCAAAGAAAAGACAAAATTCCTTTGAATTTGTTCAAAGGCCCAAAAGGAACAATTCTTTCAGACTTTTTGTCCGATGGAAACGGCTAAGTCCAAGAGGCCGAAAGAATACTTTTGGGAAGATTTTCTCAGAAAAATGTTAAGGCAAAATTCCTTCAAAATTTTTGTCTGAAGGAGTTCACCCAGAGAAAAAGTCCGTCGAAGAAGTAAGAACCCACTGGGGAAGTTGAAGCCCAAAGGACAAGTACCCTTGTGGGGGGCACTTGGTGACAGAGAAAGGACCGTTTAAAAAAGCCTAAATGGACACCTTCCCTTTGGGATGTTCCAAACGCTGAACAAAGATGCATAAAGAAACTTTCACAGACTTAGACTAAAAGGCGGCTTCAAAGGATGAACCAAATGAACCGATTGAACAATTGAACAATTAAACTTTCAGTGGTTCAACGGGTTCAAGGTTCAAAGGTTCAACCAGAGCTTAGAAAGATAAAGGAAGCAGTGTTTGAGTAAGACACATAATAAACCAATGAACCGATTGAACTTTGAACTGAAAGAGTTCAAAGTTCAATGGTTCAACATGGTTCAAAATTTCAAATGCGGCCTCAGTCAAAGAAAAAGTGGCACACAAGTGGTTCAACCAAGGGGTGAAGAAGCGATTGAACTAAGACGTGATAGAACAAAAGAGACAGAATGAACTAATGAATCGATGAACTTTCAGTGGTGCAATGGGTTCAAGGTTCAACCTAAATTGAGAGATTGACTAAAAAGAGAGCCCGAAGACTCAAAGAGAGAAGATAGATGTAAAGGACCAGAAATGTCTTTGAAAAATTTATTTTCAGTAGGTAGAACAATGGATCGAGTAGACTTTTGAGCATACCAAACCAAAGATGATAGGATCTAGGAAGCACAATTGATTACCATGTACAAGCAACTAAACGTGGAATTTAACTAGAAGTAATAAGTAACTAGAAATCAAAAACAACACAGAATATGAGAGACAATACCCAACTGTATTAATACTCTTCCAGAAGGAAATACAACACAGAAGATGCCACAGTCTTCTTCCTTACACTCCTCTAGGGCTCCCACACCTCTAGGGCATAAACAATAAATATCTTCAAGAGCTTACTCTCTCAATTACGGTCCCAACAATCAACTCAAACATAGAGTTGTTGTTCACCTCCAACCAGTTAGTGTCACTACTGCCAGTACCAAGTACTCCACGTACTCCAAGTAGATCTCACCTGATCATGCTACCTATTGTGTTGCTGACCTCCTTGATCTTGCACACCTGCAAATCAACTTAGTTTTGCACACCTGGAAACCTAAATCTCGCACACACACACACCTACAGATCAACTGACCTTACTTATCACATGTAGATCTCTACCTGATCTTACACACCTGCAGACCAACCTGATCTTACATACCATGAAGAACCCTTGTCCTCCAAATTAGCACCCCTATGGATCTTCTACCAGACCTTGCTCTCCCATAGATCTACCTAATCATACACACTTGGCACTATGGCACTATGAGGAGCTAAGCTTGCTCTATCTATCTAGCACCCGAGGAATCCCTGCTTTGATCCCTCACACTTTACAATATAGCCCATGAGTCTATTATATAGATCCCATGCAAACAATAATTAGACATCTAATTACAATAATTAGATTCATAGCTCCAAGACTAAAATTAGCCTTTAACATGCAAACAACTAGTTCATTAAACTAACTATTCATCAACTAGCAGTTCTGGAACTGCACAAGCGACTGACATCAGTCCCTATCTAGCTAGAGATGACCGACATCGACCGATCCTGACTGATGTTAGTTGCTCTTCTCACTGTATATGATCGACGTCAGTTTCTCTGTAACTCAACAACCTCTCAATAACCTCCTCCATGTTTGCATTAGTGAAGATTTTAGCTCCACAACCTAACAATCTCCCACTTGGAGATAAATAGCTGCACCTATACCTGTACCTGTACACTGTCTAATTTGTTTCCTGACTTGTATCCCTCTTCAAGCTCAATCTTGAAGACCAACCACCACACATCCTATGGTGCAACTCCTGTCATTTAAGTAACCTGCCATATCTGAAGTGCTTGACCCTGCATAGCATGTTAACCTGCTGTTGGTCCCTCTCAGATACCTGAGAATCCACTGAACCACTTTCCAGTGCTTTTTTCTCAGATTGGCCACAAACTTGTTGACAACTCCCACTGCTGGGGCAATATCAAGGAGTACACATGTACTCAACCTCATCATGTGATTGGGGACACTGTTCTATGAACTGTCCATCCGTAGGTGCGCTTGCCATTCTGCATCGTGCACTACCTTCACACAATCATCTTGAGACAACATCAACTTGTGATTTTCTCTGTCTCTAGGAATACTCATGCCAAAGAATTTTGTTGCTCTCAAATTCTTCATGACATACCACTGAACTAACTTTACCTTTAGCTCAACAAATCCCTGTATGTATGCACTTGCAACAAGCACATCATCCACATACAATAACAGGATAATGTTGCAACCATTATCTAACCTAGTAAAAAAACCACAATGGTTACAATGACATTGACTAAAGCCATGCTTTGTCATCCACCTATCAAACCTGTACCACTATCCTGCAGCTTACTCAAGACCATATGACCTGGCCTTTCATCTTACGTGTCCATTCTCTCTCTTCTTTAACCAAGGAATCCATTCATCTCTCAGTGCTTTCATACCAGCTGGCAACTCTACCAAATCTCCCATTTGGTTCTTTTCTAAAGAATTCATGCCATGCTCCCACTGTTTCCTGGATCCTACCTGCTCTACAGTGAGCAACAAGTATAAATAAGGGGAATAACAAATTTGAGGCTTACTTACACTTTCAGTCCTCCACATGGGCATTTGAGACTCCTTAACAGCTTGCTGTCTGCCCAAAATTTGTTTCATCAGTGACCGATGTCGGTCACCTCCCAGTCTGCACCTGACCAACGTCAATTTCCTGCGATTGACCTGACTGCCAACGTCGATTCCCTGACCGATGCCAGTGTCTACCCGACTGACGTCGGTGTCCACCCGCCCGACATTACCAACTTTTCTTGTCTACACATGACCAACGTCGATACATGTCTGATCGACATCAATTCCTCTTAACCAATGTCGATAACTGTGTTTTTATGTGAGTGATGAATTTTTCCTCGTGAGCTCTCTTTGGATCAAAACCCTATCCAAATTGCCTTGCTCAAAAATATCAAGCCACATCCGCTGATCTCTGTCCATCATCTCCTCCATAAACACCAAGGCTTTATAGTTCTTAAGTTTGTCAAATACATCTGACTTCCTCTTAAGAACATGCATCTCCTTCTTGCTCATGTGACCAAGCCTACAAAGCCATGTCTTCACAACAGAAGAAGAATCAGTAATACAAGTAGGTAGATAAAGAGTACCTACTTTCTTATTACCAGCTAATTCAAGTGCATCCACTGTGAGAGTCCCTGTGCATCTCTCATCACCCAACTTTCTTGTAGAAATTAGCTGCATCTTTAAGATTGGGACTTGCATGACCTCCTTCAACACCCACGTGTTGGCCATCTGTAATTTCAGCCGCACTTCCCCTTTGCCAATACTTTGACAAGGCTCACCAACCCCTAAATAAATCTTTCCAAAGTCTCCATGGACCTTAACATGGAAAAATACTCTATTTGGGGCTGCATGGAAAGAGGCAACACAATCTATAAACCAAGATTATATTTTATCCAAGGAACATACAAGAGCAATCCATGCAACAATACCTGCAACACATGCTTCTTCATTCCCTTTATGCTGATCCGATATCAACCAACAATCTTTCTTTGCCTGCTCTTTCTTTCCATAACACCGTAATTAACCATTCATTCCTTTGAATTCCTCCATTCTTAGCTTACTTTCTTCTGCCATTGCTATACTCCCACTCAATCAGAAACCCCTGAGAGTGACCTGTAATCAAACACAAACCTGCTCCCTGCAACTTGGCTCTATGAACCTGCACCGAACCAACAACCTTGGCTCTAATAAACCTGTCCACCAAACCAACACCCTAGCTCTGATACCACTTGATAGGATTTAGGAAGCATAATTAATTACCATGTACAAGCAACTAAATTAGAATTTAACCAGAAGTAATAAGTAACTAGAAATCAGAAACAACACAGAATATGAGAGACAATACCCAATTGTATTAATACTCTTCCATAAGGAAATACAACAAAGAAGATGCCACAGTCTTCTTCCTTACACTCCTCTAGGGCTCCCACACCTCTAGGGCATAAACAATAAATCTCTTCAAGAGCTCACTCTCTCAATTACGGTCCCAACAATCAACTCAAACATAGAGTTGTTCACCTCCAACCAGTCAGTATCACTACTGCCAGTACCAAGTACTCCACGTACTCCAAGTAGATCTCACTTGATCTTACTACCTATTGTGTTGCTGACCTCTCTGATCTTGCACACCTACAAATCAATCTAGTTCTGCACACCTGCAAACCTAGATCTTACACACACACACACACACCTGCAGATCAACTGACTTTACTTACCACATGTAGATCTCTACCTGATCTTGTACACCTATAGACCAACCTGATCTTACATATCATGAAGAACCCTTGTCCTCCAAATCAGTACCCCTGTGGATCTTCTACCAGACCTTGCTCTCTCGCAGATCTACCTGATCATACACACTTGGCATTATGGCACTATGAGGAGCCAAGCTTGCTCTCTCTATCTAGCACCTGGGGAATCCCTGCTTTGATCCCTCACACTTTACAATACAGCCCATGAGTCTATTATATAGATCCCATACAAAAAATAATTAGACATCCAATTACAATAATTAGATCCACAGCTCCAAGACTAAAATTAGCCTTTAACATGCAAATAATTTGTTCGTTAAACTAACTAGTTGTCAACTAGCAATTCTAGAACCACACAGGCGATCGACGTCAGTACCTGTCTGTCTGGAGATGACCGACGTTGGCCGATCTTGACTAATGTCAGTTGCTCTTCTCACTATATATGATTGACATCGGTTGATCAGACCGACGTCAATTTCTTTACAACTCAGCAACCTCTCAACAACCTCCTCCATGTTTTCATCAGTGAAGCTTTTAGCTCCATAACCTAACAAAAAAAATAGCCTATTTTCTTTCATAAAGTAAAGACAAATATGCAAAGGACTAGACGGTCTATACTAAGGAGGAGACATATCAGATGAAGAGACACGCCATAGTCATAGTAGTGCACTGTTCTCAGCATGGTCTCTCTAGACAAAACTGGAGATGCATTGAAGACATTGACTGCAGCATGGGTCTTCCCATGGAAAAAGGTGCCAATCCTTGCGTAGTGGCTATAGGTTTGTTAATTCTCTAATTTGTAAAAGAGAATTGCATTTTACAAGAGTGAAACTCTACCCATTTTGAAAGAAGAAGACTGAGATTTTGAGCTTAGGTTGTAATTTCATTTTCATTTTTATCTGAATGAGAAAGTAGGTTTTTCATAGACTTTGTGCTATTCTGACTTGTATCATTTTAGAAGATCATTCTTACGTCTATCTTCTGAAGGTGTCCTTATTCATTTAATTTGGTAAGCAAAATTAGTGAAGGTAATAGGGAAGTGTCCTGAAACCAACTGTGGGAAGACTTTGTGCTTTCACAATTGCTTTCAGTCTGTGTTTTTCTTTTCTTTTTGTGTTAAGGATTCTAGGTTGACTTTGTACCCCCATTATCCTTTGTGATATACTCTTTGGGTAGTTGAGGTGGAAACTTTGCATTCTACTTCATCCTGCTGTTACTATGCCCTTTTGGTTACTAGTTACTTTACTATTTGAAATAAATTCCTGCGGTTTCTTGTAAGAACACTTTTGAAAGAAGAGAAGTGCCTTCAGTGTTTATACCAGGGTTTTCTCCTTTGTCTATGTGGATCATCTCTGAAAGAAGAGAGATGGATGGTTTATTCTACCCCCATGTGTTATGATATTAAGTCAAGGTTCCCCAAAGACTTGCACCCATGAACTTAGGCATAGACTTGTGCTTAATCACGGGTCTCATCATGAGGTGCAGTGTCTTACCCACACTTAGAGATTTTCCTATAGAGGGCATGGGGTTCATCATTAGCTACAGACACACCATAGACAATTTAGATTAAAAACTTGAAAGAACTCAACATACATTCAATATAATCAAACATTCAACCCATTGAACATTATGCAAAGATTCATCATTAACTAAGCTTATCAATAATACATATATAAGTTATTACAAATTGATAAAACACTCAACTTAAGCTGCTATAGACCCAAAGCCTCATAGGAAAGATTGGGTGTTACAATGGGGAGTGCCAAAAGCATCCCAATCTACTTATAATCTAATGAGAACCATCTAGGATCAATTTTCCAGAGCTTCACTAATCCAATTCATCTCTTTCACTAACTGGACTTGGCTTCAATTTATAGAGCTTTAGAATGTCTTAGGATCATGGAGAATGGATCATGCTGATTTTTGAGCTAGCACTATAGGTACACATCTTACCATCTCCACTACACTTGTCTTTAATGAGCAGTCATTGTCCCATGCACTTGCTTCCCAATGCTGATTGTTTCAAAAAAGAGTTGTTTGCCACCTGCCAGTTAACACCACTAAAAGACAAAAAAAAAATAATCCACCATGATTTCCTCACACCTAAGTGTTTTTTGAATTATCACAAGTCCAATACTTAGGTCAAAAAGGGGCCCAAAATTACCCCATACAAAAATTCTAGTCCACCCATAGACTAGACTTCTAGCACATTAGCTGTGCAAAACTCAGGTGTGCTCTACTGTAGTTCTACTTTGAAGTCCTCAAAGCCCTAAATTATGAGTTTGATTTCTTTAATGGTACCATCGATATTCATAGAGGAATCCTTGAGTGTGAGAATGTTAGTGTTGTCCAATTATTTTCTAAAGGCCTCTAGCCTTTGCTTTTTTGACCCTACCATCTAGGATGGCTCCTTGTTCGCTTACCCTTGTTTAAAAGGCATGAAAGAGTTCTTCTAGGTCTTACTCTTGGGTTTTTAGCTGGGCACTCAAAGTGTTGACCTGTGCCATAATCTACATGTACTCATCCCTATTAATAATGAATACTTACTTCATCAAGGCATCCTTCTCCCCATTCACTTTTTGGAGGCATGCATCAATGACTGATGCCTAGGTGGAGAAGTTACAAATGATAACATCAACATATTATATGCTCTCTTCTAAATTTATAAAGAGGTATTCTACCTCATCGAGCTTCTTGTTGAGCTCTTTCTTGATGGTGTCATAAGGGTCTTCCTGATCTTCTAGCACTAACTTCATTTGTGGGAGTATCTACTCCACCATTGCACACACCTTATCAACCTCTAAAAATTTAGAAGTGTCAATACCATCCAAAAGGGATGGCTCTACTTCTTCCATGTTCTCGACCAACTGCTGAAGCTTGATCTTCATAGAATTAATCTCTTCTTTTGCATTTAACACTATACTTTTCCATTTTGTGGCATGAACATCATTAACAATGTTATTATACGCTACCTCAAAGGCCATTCAAAGGAGGATGTTAGTCGACCTTATTGGGTTCATTTCTCAAGGGTTGACAAGTTGGTAGTCATGCCCCTCCACTAGTTTTTTGGTACTTTGGATTGCTTTCTTTGGTACCTCAAAGTGAGGCTCATCCATGTAGCAATCAAGTACAAAGGACACTTAGGGGTGCATCATCATTGTGGTAGCTTTGGGGGGCATGTATTCAAACATGTAAAAATCCTCATCTTGGGTGTACCCGTTTTACATATTCTCTCTATAGCTTAACTCAACTTCTTATTTGATGGCCAGTTCTATCTACTCCTCCTCTCCATTAGTGCTGGTGCTTTCTTCAGTGCCTTCTTGTTCTTATTCCTCCTATAGGGGTTCTTCTTCTTTAAAAATTTCCCCTTCATTTACTTCTTTTTCCTACTTGATATGAACCTTCTTAGGTTCCTTCTTGGTACTAGCCTATTCTTCCCTTATACTCTCTATTTGTTCCTTTAAGGCACCATTATCACCTTCTTTGTCTCTAGAAACCCCTTCAATACTAAGGAAAACCTATGGTGTGGCTTCTTCCACTGTGCTGGTGGGGTCACTAAGCACCTCTACTACTTTATCCTTTATAGGTTCTATGCTTGTGGTAACCCTCTTCTCTTCTCTCTCTTTCCTGGCCTTCTCCTCCTAGGCCTTCTTTATTTTCACCTTCCTCTTCCTCATGATCTTGGTAGTTATTTCCTCCTCGGCCCTTATCTTCTCAGCCTTAACTTTGTTGATTTATACTTAGGTCATGCCCTTGGCCTTCATGGCCTCCCTTTTCTGATGCAACTCCAAAACCACTTTTATATGATCCTGATCGAGGCCCATTTTTTTCCATTTGTGCCTCAAATCATCTACATCTTACAAAGGCTACATTATGGGTTATTTGGTTGGTACACTTGATGGTCCTGCTTCTCCAAGCATGGTAGTAGTGCCACCTTGGAGAGCCTCATGAATTTTAGTCATGTCAGGATCTTCTTCCATTTCTTCTTTTATCTTTAAATTTTCTTCTTCTACCTTATGCTCCTCCACCTTGACTCTCTCAATCCCTTCCTTTGTCATGATAACCTTCATCATTTCTTATTTTCTCTTTTGCATCTCTCGTACCTTCTTAATATCTACATCGTTGAGGCCAAGCTTCCTCCATACTTGTTCCCTCCTTACCTCTTCACTTTTAGGTGGTGAAGGAGTTATCTCAATAGACAAGGAGTCATTTTATTCAGTCATAATTTTCATGCCTTTCCCAAAACCTACCTCCTTCTCCATCTCTTCTTACTCCTTTTTCACCTCTTGTACCTCTATGTTTTCTATGGTGATGGTGGGCATTATTGCAAGAAACTTTGGATTTTTTTTCTTTTATTTTAGCATGAACTTCATGTGCTTCTTTGTGGGCACTGATGGAGAGGCTTCATCACCGGATGTGATATTCAACTTGATGAGATCCTCTATCTCCTCAAGTGTCTACCCCTTCTTCTTGGGAGACTTTTTCTTCTCAGTTGGTATTGACATTCCTTCATTGCTGATCCTGATGGGGGTTCATTAGTCTTTTCAGTGTTAGGGCCCTTCTTCCTTAGCTTCATCTCATAGTATAACCTATATATGTGCCCAAGTATGGTTTATTCTTGAAGGGGGTGGATATCAGTGTGATCTGAATCATCCTCTTCATCCTTGGTCACTTTTATCCCTAGGTACACAAAATGGTGTCGTAACTTGTTCCTCTCCATGTCTAATCACCTTATTGGGAAATATAACTATTGAATATTTGGGATCCTTTAGAGCACATCCCTAAAATATTTATCTAAGAAGGCATATAGGAAATTCAACCATTTTGACTTTTTACCATTGGTCAGTGCCAAGTGCACTACATAGAAGTGCTTCATAATGGCAAAGGTCGTACATGCTCTTGGGGGATGCACCACTCTAGCCTGAATGATTCTATGTACTTCTTGTACCAATCCATCACTTGAGTATTACAATTTATGGAGAAGGAATTGGGGCAAGTGAAATCCTTATACTTCTACATTGGAAAGTCATTTTGCTCTAAGAAAGGTTAAATATTGTCCTCATTCCCATCTGGTACTTTGATCTCTTCCATGACTATTAAGATTAGAATAGACCCCCATTTGAAGGTTCAATTTACCATGTGGTAATATAGTGCATTCTTTATAAGCTCTACTACTATAAATTTTATAATATTAAACTTTATGCCCTATACCATATGATAGGTTATGCAGAGGTAAATTTTTGTGATGTCAGTCCATCGACTGCTAGGGTAAAGTTTCAAACTTATGAGGTGTGCCACTACCCTTGAACCAAGGTTTTTATAGTATTTAATGGGGAATACAAATCCCCCTTGTAATAATTTAGGAGATTTACAATGTGCTTTACCTCTTTGTCATCATAAATCATCTATTAAATATCTTTTCTAGCATCTAGAAGCCCGGTTATCCTTCTTATCAAGTTCACCAAAATCCTCATGTGCCTCCTTAAAAAATATATGTGGTCTTCATAGCCTCATGAAAGGATGAATTGCATGAGTTCTTCTAGCTTTCCAAAGCATGGAAACTCATAAAATTGACTTGTGCCAAAGGCCATCAATCTATCTTAGATTGAGACATCAAACAACACTGTGCCTTGCTCCATTTTGTTTCCCATATCAACCATCCAATCTACTAATAGGTCTTGCACATGGCTTGAGGTATGGTGGTTATACTCCTTTAATTGGAAGGTGTACGTAAAATAATTATAATGTTCCCCTATTAAAAATTTTGGGGGAAATTACATCACCTAGTAGGACATCTTTGTCAGCGACTCAATGTCAACTTGTGTAATGTTGACTCTTTCCACTAGTGGTGTTGTTATTCTTAGAGCAGCTACTTCTACTACTATACATGCCCATTTTGGTTCTTGTTACACCTACTATGAACTTGTTCCCTTCTACTTCTTACCCATCTTGATTCTACTAGTATTAAAGCATGGTAGGTTTGGTATTCCAAAGCCTCAAATGGTTATTGACACTTCACAATTATGAAATCTATGACTGTATCTTCAGCCTTCAATATTTACATACCATCAATGGAGGCCTTGGTGGCAAGTCACTTTTTTGTTGACTAGTTCCTACAAAAATCTCTCCCCATACCTCTCTACACTAGTCTCAAAATGAATGTAATTTATCTTATTTCATAGTCATTCCCTTTTGGTGCTTGCAGGTGTTCAAATTCTCACTCTAATAGGGCTTATGTGCTTAGACTCTCTAGTTCTCTAGTTTTCTCTAAGGTCTCAAGTTTGTATAAATTTTGTAACCAGAACCAGTCTACTACTTGATGTTTTATACCCTACTTCTATCTACCATCTTTAATGTAGGTGATTTAATGGCATGGTGACATCTATATTTATTAAATAATGTAAAATTCTATGAAATTCATGAAAATCCTCTGCTACTAATGCATCTAATATGGATCTTTGTGCCTCTAGCACCACCTCATTTAATGATCCTAATGGTATTTTGGTGAAGTGACATGTAGTTCAAATGGTTACTTTCCACTCAACTCTAGGTGGATGCCAACTATCTCTGTTGATTTTCCTTCTACACTTTATTCACTTGACACAACCTTCACCTTCAATATGATACCTAGGTGTAACACCTCACATGCATGTGATTCAACCTCCTTAGTTCTATCTTCTCTTCTAGCTGTGCTTCTATTTCAAGCATGATTTTATATCTTGATCAGTTTCTTGTGCTTCATCTTGCCTTGGCCTATCCTACCCCATACAAATCCATTTCACTACCCCTCCAAAGATTGATTTTCTTCTTTTGGTTCTATTTCACACAATCATGTTGTGCACCTTCACTTTGTCTCTTGTGCATAATCATGTTTTGCATCTTCACTTTCTCTTATGTGACTCTATCAACTCACAATTTTTCTAAGTTTGGTGAGTTCCATGCACCCAAAGACTTAGGTGTCTGGTATAGGTGCTTCAAAAATAGCCTCTCTCAACTCACCTGATTGGTATTATGCTTGGAAATGTTGAGCTAGCCTTTCTATAGGCCTAAAGATGCCTCACTGTTTGAATCTTGCACACAAAGATCTAGTTCACCTTGTGTCTAACTCTAGCAAACTTCACATGCCCATAACATACGTGTCTGACCTCAGGAATTTAGAGAGAATCTATGTTTGACTCACCCAACTAGAATTATGCATGAAAATACCAGAAACATTCTAACTAGCAGCCTCAAAGCATTGCTTATTCACTTACCTTACCAGAATGAATTTGTTTGGCTGATGACAAACTTTATTCTGGTGACTCAATACACCTAACTCATGACCAAGAAGTTGATGTCTCTTGGTAAAAGTGCCACCCTATTACCTATATAACTTCAATTGATTGCCATTGAAATTATCAATGAACATTTCAATTGATAACATACACAACTTGCATGCACCTATCTCCAATATGTGGTGGATGATATAGGGGCTCATCTACCTTATCTATAATTTACCTAGGTGCCTGATATACTTGGAGTCATAGATCAAAATGAATGATCTTAATATTAGCACCTTATTCTTTATATGCTTATCATGCCATAGATTTTGACATGCCTTTTCTATTTGCTAGCTCCACTTTGCTTGGGCACATGTCTCATCTAAGCACTCCATGTCCTCTAGCCTTACATTCAGTGACTCTTAATCATCTAACCAACCAATGCACATGATGCAAAATGATGGTACCAAGAACTCCATCAGCATGATCACCTCAATACCAAACACCAATTGAAATGGTGTAGTCTTATTCAGGTGCTTGTAGGTTATGCAATATGCCCACAACACTGTTAACACTCAATCACCCAATCCTTGCAACCCACATTGCATATATTTGTGAGGCATGTTAATAATATTTTATTAAATGCCTCAGCTATGTTTTTTGATTGTAGATGATATGGAGCTATTTTGTGGTGCACCACCATATACTCGATCAATAGGATGCACACTATTTCATTGATAAAGTGAGTGCCCCTATCACTAGTTAGACTGAGTGGGCACTTATATCAGCTTATTATGTTTCCCTAGATGAAACATGTGGCTGTGGTGGATATGAAGTCTTTTATCAACACAACCTTGAACCACTTAGTTAAATAATCTATAGCCACAAGAATATACCTTGCACCTGTGCATCATGTTATAAGAGTTATTGGCCCAACAAAATCAATTACACAATTCTCAAATGGTGACTAGGCAAGAATAAGGATGAGGGGTATCTCATCTTGATGGTTGGGATTCTTTATGCACTATCATATGACACATGCCTTGGTTCAATCCTTTACATCTTGGAACAAAGCTTGGCTACCACAAGCCTGACTGTAACACTTTTCATGTCATTGCATCTCCAACGTAATGTTCTTCTGCTATGCCTTTATACAACTCTCATAAGATGGAGTCTCTTTTATTCTCCAACACACATCATTGCAACACTTCATCTCTACTTAGTTTATATAGTTCTTCACTAATGAGCTAAAAGGGGCCAGCATAAACTACTAGTTGTTTCTTCTTATTTATCATAGTCTACGGCATAACTCTAGATGTTATAAATTTGGTGATCTCTACCAAATCCTCAGGGATGTATTGGATTATATACAGTTTCATGTTTGGCATGTCATCCTCAATAGGTGCCATCACATCACCAAAATTTATATAGGATAAATGGTCTGGCCCCATGTTCTACTTTTCAGGATTAACAACAATGGAGAACTAGAACTCCTAAAATAGAACTATCCATCTACATATTTTCTCATGTAAAATAGTCTTATTTAAGAGGTAATTGAGCACCTCCTAATAAATCAAAAATACAAATAGGGTTATCGACAAATATTGTCTAAATTTTTGTAAGGCATAGACCATGGTGAGTGCCTCATGCTCTGTCATTGTGTAATTCTATTCTAGTAGGGTCAAATTTTTGCTGACAAAGGAGATGGGATGATCCATTTTGCCTTTTCTAGGATACACCAAGATTGTGCCAATTATAAACCTAGAAGCATTGACATGGATGTGGAAAGGGGTCATCCAGTTAGGAAATTACAATATAGGTGCACTAGCTAATCTGAGATTTAGGGTTTTGAAGGCATCCTCTTGTGCTTCACCCCAGTAAAGTGGTCCATTCTTTCATAATATCTCTTTTATTGGTACCACAATATTCACATAACTCCTTATAAATTTCCTATAATATCCACAGTGGCCAAAAAAGGCATGAATATCTTTTTATGTGGAAGGAGTCTAGAACTAAATGATAATGGTAATCTTCATTGGGTTGATGAGCAAACCATCCTTACAGATGATGTGACTGAGTAAGGTTATAAATGGGGTTATAAAGATACACTTATTTATGTTTAAGGACATTTGAAGCTACTTGCACCTCTCAAACATTAGGTGTAAGTTGTCACAATGGTCCTTGATAAGGCCATACACCATCCAATCATCTAGGTAAACCTGAAGGAACCTTTGGATGAAGACTTTGAATGTAGTGATCACCACTATGGAGAATATGGTTGGTGCATTCTTGAGTCCAAAGGGCATCATGTTATAATAAAAAAAACCCTATTCAATCACT
Source organism: Torreya grandis (assembly GCA_037957365.1). NCBI lineage: Eukaryota > Viridiplantae > Streptophyta > Pinopsida > Cupressales > Taxaceae > Torreya > Torreya grandis. Next base: position 1,910,587 of record JARHVA010001029.1, on the reverse strand, counting down.
AAGGTTATTTTAGGTTTATCTTCCTCCTCAATCTAGACTTGGTGATATCTAGAGAACCCATCAATGAAGGTGTAGATCTCATAGCCTACGATGCCTTCTAGGACTTCATCGATGAGAAAATTTAGGAAGGGGTCATTGATGCATGTAGTGTTAAACATTCTATAATTGAGACAAATGCAAATGTACCCATCTTTTTTGATGGTTATCACCATCAAGCTCACCCATGTAGATTCCTTCATAAGGTAAATGACCCCTGTGGCTAGCATTGCATCGATCTCTATTTTGATATTGGCATGGAGGTTAAAATTCATCTTGTAGGGGTGCTTTTTGACCGGTCTTGCACCATTGATTAGCATTATTCTCATATTCACAAGGCATGGGTGGGTGCCCTTCATATCTTGATAAGTCCTAGGGAAGCTATCTTATAACTCCTTCATGAGGTTTATGATGCATGCCAACTTTTCATCAAACTAATATGCACCTAGAGTAGCTATCTTTGGATCTCCTTCTGTATTGATGTCCACTTTGATGGTCTTTAGTGGTGCATAATATGGCTCATTATTCTCCTAGTGAGTCCTCAATTGGCTGATTTTCCTTTGTTATGTCTATGTGAAGATGAGTGGGGTCTTCTTCATCAAGAGTGCTATCATCTAATTGGCACATGAGATTTCTTATAGATGATCAACATTTTTTAGTAGTGCTCCTTCCAAGTCTCAATGTATTCTTTGCTCAAATCACTATTGATCATTTATTCCTTAAAAAAAGTTGGGAGTGCCAGCCCTTTTTCTTTAAACACATCTTTCAAGTGATCCTCAAGGATGGTGGTGTCCTTGAACATTTCCCTCTGAATTACTTATAATGGCTTGATTAGTTCCAAGTTTTGTATGGAAAAGGAGAAGGTATGTACAAACTTATCCTTTAGGGTATCCCAATTGGTTATCACCTAATGCATCTCATTAACCATGTACCATACTCGTGCTCATGTTTTCAACATCATATAGAAGACATGCACCCATAAGTTCTTTGGGGTAGTCGTGTCATAGTCGATCCATATCTCTTTTCATAGGTGCATGTGCACCATGGGATCAAAGTCACCAAAGTACATAGATATATCCAAGTTCTCATTACTCCTCACAAATCTAGTGAAAATGGCTACATTTACCTCTAGCCAAGTTGACAAATCAGACCTTTGCACTACCCACTAATGCATGATAATGTCTCTCAAGGTGTACACTAATGCACCCATTCTATATGTATATTTTGGGATGCATGATTCAAGGTCATAGAAATACCTTTCCACTAGGTTGATCCCTTTAAATTTTAGGAGCATTGTAAGCTTGCCTTTGCTTAGGCAAAGTAGCCTCTTTCATTTTTTCTCTTGGCATGGGACCCATCATTTTAGAGCATGATCAATCTAGACCAAGCCAATATTCATAGACTTTGGCACCTTTATGTGCACTGAGTGACATCTGTGACTAGTGGCCTCATAAGCCTCTTCAATGCATAAATCATAAGTGACATTGGTGGTGTCCAAGACTGAATACCCATCCTCTCAAGAGAGAACTCCTTGATTGGAAGGGTTGAGATTCTTGGTGCCTTACATCGTGATGTTATATATATGGTTGATCTCATCCTCTAGATCAATACTCTCCATGTAGTGGGTCCTTGTTTACTTGAAAGGGGAATCACTACCCTTTCCTTGTCATTTTTAAGGTCATATATTGCTTCTTGAAGCACATATCTATATTGTTGGTGTAGCACCAAGGTCTTCCTAGAAGCACTGGATAGTTATTCTATTCAGCCAATTTGATAACCTCAAAGTTAACATGGAATTTGGCACCCATAATATCTATAATGGTGACCTTTAGAATTCTAATTGCCTACATTTAGGTCTTGTTGGCCATGAAGAATACATGGGGAGAAGGCCTCAAGGCTAGCCTACCCATCTTTTCCTATATATTCTTAGTCAAGATATTGACCTCAGTGATGGTGTCGATCAACACCTCATAGATGGACCATCCATAGATGGTGGAATTTATTAGGAGTTCTTGGTCATACTCCATGTTTTGGGTATGCCTAACCTCTTGTGCCCTTCTCATGCATGACATGACAACTTCAATTGACTACTATCTTGTATGTTATAAAAGTAGGTTCTTCAATAGGGGTAACATCCCTTCTATTTATAAGAGGCACAAGATCTCTATCAAATCTTGCACTTCAACCTCCTAGCTATATTTCTTTTTGTGAGAGATATTAGCCTTTACCTCTAGGTCTCACACCAATTGGATCTCTCCTTGTAGGTTTTGTATTACACTCACAGCTTTTTGTAATGTGTCTTTTTGGCATGCAAGGTCTGGATAAGTCATGGTTTTGGGTTATGATTATGTAATATGATAAGTGTAGCTCAACATCCCATATTCCAAGTGCAACTTTGATGTTGGTGCAACTAGTATTTGAGTGGTGATCCCACTCCTAGTAGTTGCCTATACTTTGATTAACTCTGTGAATGTTGGTTGCACCTTTGGAGCCCATTTCACCTCTTTAGACTCATACTTGATCATCACTACACCTTTATCAGTGCTTGCCTTGACTTAGGTCAAATTTTTGTTTAAGTTAGAATATTCCTTGATCAGATGTGGTCCTCGACAATACCCACATGTTAGATGTATTAAGCAGTCATGCTGATAGTGCTTGGTTGACTTGCATTTGTAACATGATCATGATGGGAATCTTCCTCCATCACATCCTCCACCTTACACTTTGGTGCTTATTTAGTTCTCATATCTAGAATTATATTGGTCATAACCCTCATTTCCCTAGTTCACCTACCCCTAGCTATTGTAGTTACCTGCCATGCACCTTTCTCTAGGTTTTGGCACATCACATCAATTACTTGGTAGTTAGCTGTGTTGTGAGTGTAAGCATCACACAAATTACAATAGAGGGTTGTGCTAAATTAAATAACATGTTATAATAAAGGGTAGTTGTGAACATCATACAAATCATGACAAACTTCATAACTAAGAAGTAGTGTGTGCACATTCCTCCAAGGGAAGTTGTTTCTATTATGACCCTCTATCTCACAATTAGTGCACCATAAATTGCTTTAAGTGTTTTGTGATGAACTAGAAGTCAAATTATATAGTTGGGAGGCCATAGACACAATTTTTACCTCCATGAATGGGCTATTCATCATGGTCAACTTATACATTTAGGAGGTCATAGACACAATTTTTACCTTTATAAATGGGCTAACACCTGTATTGGTGCTCCCAACCACTTCAGCTTTGAAAATAGCTTTGAGCACTTTTTGAGGGTTTATGAATGTTTTCATGGATAACACATTTTTAAAGGTACTAGAAGTCCTCCAATGAACCATTATGCATGTTGGGAGGGGTGAATATCATAAGGAAGCTTAGAAAGGAGGGTCTTGAATCTAGAATCATATAAGCGCATACTCTTTGATAATCCCTAATTGATATCCTTAAGCATGATGATGCTTTGATACTCAAACTTAGGTATATAAAACTCCAAAAATGTTTCCTTTAGGGTGTCATAATATACCATAGCCTAGTTAGGGTCAAACTTCTTATACCAAGTATGGGTGAAATCAAGAAAGGTTATGGTAAATTGGGTTACCTTGCACTCATATTAGGTTATTGCCTGAGTGCATCATTGTAACTCACACTTAAGCACATGCTATATGAAATTCTCCATGCTTTGATACCCTAGCAAACACATGGCCATATCTTAATATATTTAGGACTGGGGAGTAGTTGGTGCTTAGGGTGCTTATCTTTCTGGTACTTGTCTTGGAATTGGTCCTATAAAGCCTCCATCTACTATGCTAGGCATTGGTCCCATGGTTAATGTTGGTACCATAAAAAATGATGGCATCGTACTATAAAATAGTGGTGTAGGGCCACTTCTTATAGGCTATTTCCCAGGCTGCATAACCATCATTGGTTGGATAGGGTTACTTGCGCTCATGTTCTATCTAGTAGAGCTAACGCCTTGAGGTCTAGAGGTATCTTCACTTACCTCCTCATATGAAATAACTTATTCAATCACAAAGTTCTAGTCCAACTTTGTAAAATGATCAAAGTCCAAGTTGACAACATGTTCAGTTGTCAATCTTCTATTTTCCTATGGGGAATCCAACACATGAGCTCATGTCATGGGTTCAAAGGGGGTCGGTACATATGATACATCTCTAATGGTAAAGTTATGAATGGACCCCAAGTATTCACCCATCAACTGTGGAGCTTGTTCCATGACTTCAAGGGATCCTTCCTCTAGGTATGATTGCCATTTAAGAGATCCTTCCCCATGCCCTTCCCACTTGATACATGTCCTCTCATCACTTCCAAGTTCTAGGTCTTATATCATCTCACACCTCCTCTTATTATAATCCTATCTCCTAAGCTCTCAATTGTCAATCTGCCCATCTTCTTTCATTATGCCTCACCTACATGTTCCCTTCTTCCCCATTGCACTACTCATATGTGAGAGGAATTTAGCCTTCCATCCTTGATATTTAAAATTTGTAATCCACCATTAGCTTCTTGATTTTGATGCCAAGTTATTTCACAAATGTGCCTATGGACTCATGAAAAAATTGATACTCTACTTCTTCAAGGTAGAAGTATGTTGAGATTATAAACTCAAGCATGTAGTTGTTCAATTCTCCTTACCACCATTTGTTTGTGGATCAAGTCCAAGTGATGTTTAAGTTATAAATCCTCTCTAGGCACTCTTTCATCCACTTGAGCTGATGCCTATAACTTTGACTTCTATGGGTCACATAAGCAACCAACCAAAAATACACTTGCTTTAGTAGTTTGCAAAATAAAACCTCATACATGGCATCATAAAAGTGGTTATGGACCCACTTCCTTGGTTTATACCCTCTACAAGTTGGATGCCTCAGTGCAAAGCTATCTTATACTCATTATAGCCAGTGCTTGATGTTATCAAAGGAGAGTCAGATTATTATCCTAGTGCACCATTACAACAACAAAATTTAATAGGTCCTGACAATTAGAAAAGTAGGCATTTTGGTCATGGGCCTAGTCATACACTTATCTAACTATTTAGGTCAAATTTGGGCTTGTTCCAATGTGGTGTAGGTCTTGACTAATACTATAGCACTCAACTTTTAACACTTAACTGTGATAACATCATTTTATATAAGGTGAAAGCCTTATGTTCTCACCTAAAGTGTAGTAGAGAAGGGATTGGGGTCTGTGTTAGGCTAATTATGCCATGTCACAACTCTATTATTCAAGGGCTTGTCTAGTGTAATGATGATTGTAGATTCATGGGCACAAGCCTTTGGGGAACCTTGGATTAATAGTATTCAGGTTCTTAAGGGGAAATTGGGTTTCTAGTTGAGGGACTTAGGCATAGACTTGTGCTTAAGTGCAGGTCTCATCATGGGGTGTAGGGTCTTACCCACACTTAAAAATTTTCCTATAGTGGGCATAGGGTTCATCATTAGCTACAGACACACCATAGACAAGTTAGATTTGAATCTCAAAATAGCTCAACATACATTTAGTGTAATTAAACATTCAACCCATTAAACATTATGCAAAGCTTCATCATTAACTAAGCTTATCAACAATACATAAACAAGTTAATACAAACTAGGCAAATGCTTGACTTAAGCTGTTACAGGCCCAGAGGCTCATAGGTGAGCTTGGGAATTATAATGGGGAGCATAAAAATCATCTTGAACTACTTCTAGATTTGAAAGCAACCATCTAGGATCAATTCACCAGAGCTTCACTACTCTAGTTCATCTCTTTTGCTAACTGGACTTGGTTTCCTTTTATAGAGCTTCAGAGCATCTTAGGATCATGGGGATAGGAACACGTTGATCAATGAGCTAGAATTGAAGGTACACATCCTACCATCTCCACTATGCTTGTATTTAAATAGAAATCACTATCCTATGCACCTACTTCCCAATGCTGATTGATTCAAAAAGGAGTTGTTAGTCGCCTACTAACTAGCACCACTAGAAGATAAAATATCAATCATATACCATGATTGCCTTGTGCCTAAGTATTCATTGAATTAGTTTGAGTCCACTACTTAGGTCAAAAAGGGGCCCAATTGGGGAAGACATTTATAATTTAAAAATTAGAGTGTTTATATTTTCCCATCTTTGAAAGGTCATTATAATTAGAAGAAGCAACAACTTTTCAAAGAATAGAGGAAAAGTAGAAAAAGATGACATGTGTTAGGATGCTACACTAGGATTACCCTAATGGTATGATGGTTAGGGATGATGCCACCTCAAGAGGTCATTTAGGGATGAAAGAGACATAATGTCTCTCAAAATGAGCAAAGGGGTGTTGGATAAAAGATTTTAGAGGGAAAATGGAAAATTAGGTGTAGAAGAAAGAGTGGTTAGGATACAACAAGATGTGAGGAGTTCATATTAGGATGATGATGGATACATAATTTTTTTTATGGATGTCATTGATGGATGTGATTAACTCACTTGAGTTAAGGCTTGCATGATTTGACTTTCCCCAAGAAATGATATATGTGAGGGAGAGGATTAAGAATGATAATATTGATAAAGTTTAAAATCTTTGATGGTGCCCTAAGAAATGATATATGCAAGGGAGTATATTTGGGAATGATATATCCTAAAAAGTTGTGAATTTTAATTTGGATTGATCCCAAATTTTATTGATTGATCTACAGACATAGATAAAGGAAATAATTGATTTGCATGGATTAATTATGTGATGATGAAGGCTCATGTTGATGAATGACACAAATTATATATGTACAAGTTATAGATGCATATAATTATATGATGTTATGGATGGCTTAACATTATTTCTATATTATTATGGTTGGTGCACACTTAGTGAGAAAATGAATAGTTCTCTATGGATCTTTAGGATGAATGAATGTTAAAAAATGAATGTATGTAGATTATGTGATGATGACTTGTTGCTAATCTTGCACTAAAAATGTTTGAGCAACCTTATTTTTATTATGGCATGTGATAAGATGCACCATCATATGGAAAACCATGATGTCAATGTTTTTTTATGTCATAGGACTGACATAGATAGAATAATCAAGAAAAATACAAATAAAATAAATAATCAAATAAATAAAATACACAAAAACTGAAAAAACTAAATGTGTTGTCCCTTGTCAAGTTAAAACCCCCATTGTTTAGTGATTGATGATGATACTTTGATTTTACCCAAAGAACAATATATGAAAGGGGGTTTGATTAGGAACAATATATACCAAAACAACTACATGTCTTAATTTTCCCCAAAAAATGATACATGTAAGGAGGTAGATTGGAAACAATATATGCCAAAAAGATGTGATATTGGATTGGATGGATGGTTTGATCAATTTATTAAGGATTTCAATAGGCTTTAGGACAAGACAAATGATTTTTGGATTATGTGTCTATTCTATTATTATTTTGGTTATTACAGATTTTATATTGTTTTTATATTTTTGGTGTCTATAATGTTTAGGATTTTTGGGATTTTCATCAAGGTACATTTAAAAGTGGAAACCAATTCTGTCACTCATGATGGAAAATCAATGAAAGGATTCTAGATGATGTTTAGAGGTGATTAAGGAGTGAATAGGGATGGTGAGATAGGATGAGGGATAATGAGGGATGATAAGGGAGTGATAAAAATGGATTAGGGATGATTAAGAATCAATTAGGGATGGATTAGGGATTAATATGATTGTATAGGAGTGGATTAGGGATCTCCAAGGACCACATCACATAAGAATGAAACATCTAATCTTCTAAGAATAATTTGAAGGATATACCAAGATGGTTCAAAAGTAGGTCTTAAAACTTATTTCACTTCCTTATCAAGGTCAAAACATGAAGATGGGCATGAGCATATGGTAATGGATGGTGTGGCTAAGAGGGATTGTAGTTAGGATGTCAAGGGATGTGTTTTTTTATAGATATAGGTCAATGGATGGGCATGGTGGTATGAGGGGGAGATAGTGCATATGATGGTTTAGGATGAAAATGGATGGTTGGAGTGTAATTACCCTCAAGTGTAGTGTAGTTTCAAACAATAGATTTTACACGTGATATTATAAACTAGTTTTCATAATGATACTTATCTAAGACACCTAAATAATCATTTTCACTTTTGGATGATTATTTCTCTCTCTCTTTTTAAATTTTTAAATTTTTTGTTTTTGTATTTTTGACTTTATTGGCATCTCAAGTATGGAATAATTTGAGATGAATGATGTTGACCCTTTTTTATATTTAGCTGATACATGTTCTAGGTAACTTCCCTGCCAGGGTCATGTTATTGATGTGTGTTCCACTGATGTCATTGTGAACTTATTTGATCATTGATTTGGATTCCTTAAACATATTAACAAGGTTCCATAATAACCACTATGATAGAGGGTTCCACCAAGGATGATGAAATGGGAGATACTTCGGATAAAAGATTCAGTTTTTTTGATTGTGTGAAGGATTGGGAAAGATGGTGTTGTCATGGAGGTTAGTGGAATGGTCATGGTACCAAGGGGAAATGAGATCAAAAATATTTATACAAAGTATTGGGAGTAACTTTGACCTATATTAATTTAAGATTTTCTTATCCTTTAATAGTGTCTTCAACAAGTGATATAGGGTCATTCTAAAATTGTGTCAATGTAAGAGACAGTTTAAGTTCCTTTTCCATTGATGCCCGATAAGGGTTTTCACCAATATATTCTTTTTCATTCTTTTATTTTGATTTTGGTTTGATAAACCCTCAAAGAGGTTGTCACTAAGGCACTATGATTTTTTTATTATTTTGACTTTTGGATTCATTTGGATTTAGGAAGTCTTCTTATTCCCCAAAAGAGGTTGATACATCAAAGTTGCTTTTGAAACCTTGCATGTGATCACTTGGTGGGATGCCATCGTGGGGTCCCATGAATTTTGTGATTGCTTCATCATTTTGAAATATAACCAATGGCATGTTATATTATTTGTCCCAATCGATGAGGTCAGGATATTGGAAGTCAAGATGCTTAGAAACGATACTGGTGTCAATGAAGGGATTGGTAAGGATGTTAGTGTAGGATAATATTTTACACATATTTACATATTATGGATTATTAATACACATGGGTTTTTATTACACTTATGGAGTTAGTTTTCTTAGTGTACTTTGTCATAGGGAGTTACAATTAGATACCATTATTAGCTAGTGGGAGTTACTCTTTGACTAGTTATTCTAGGTATGGGGAGTTACATTTCATTCTTGGGTCTTTAATGACTTTTCATGGAGGATTTACAAATTCACTCTCCTATTTTTAAATATTAATTTTTTGAGATATTTAAGTTGAGTGTGTTGGATGATCTTGTGATTACTTGCTTTGTAATATTCTCATTTATTTGATTTTAATTAACTTAAAACTATGTTTTGCACTTGTTTGACTCATGTTTGCATTAAACCCATGAATTCACTTGATCCAAATATCTTGGCGTAATACCTAATATGATATAATAGATAATATGGTATTTTATTGTCTGGTTTTCTTATTGTTGTTAGTTTTTTAATTATGATATTTCATTATTTGCAAAAAAACTATTTTTTTCATAACTTAATATTAGAAGTTCTCTTTATTGGTGTATTGTGGGAGTTATGTTTATTAATAAATAGTTGTGTGTAAATTTTGGATTTTCACCAAGGCATTCAAATGGCCTAATACTCTCCATTGGCATCCAAACCCTTTCCCCATTGAGGCATCCAACTCTCTATTTCATTTTATTCTCCAAAGGTAGTAACTCTTTGACCCAATAAAGCTTCAGTTGTGTCTAACATAGGCCACAATAACACACAGACTCATCACACCATATCTAGAGCCACAACATATGTTGTAATGCCATTTGGTTCACATATACCCATCCCTTTTTTTACTGAAACTATTTTTTTAGTAAAATTGCATTTATATTTTATGTAAATATTTAAAATGGCCCATTAATGGTAGAAAACAAAATTTGTGATAAATTTAGAGAGACAACTCATATTTGAGTGCCATTTTTTCAAAAGTGATTATTTTTTGTGCTCATTCCGTTGAAGCCATTTATTTTTTAATCATAGTATAACTATAAAGTGCCAAAATCTAGGGGTTGATTAGAAATAATTTTAGGGGGGGGGTGTTATGTGTTTCTTTTCATTTTGTTTTTGCCTTATTTTCATTTCTAAAACAAAAAACTTAATTCTACATTATGGATGCTATTTTGATAATCCCTCTCATGCATTTTAACTATTATGAATGGAGATATAAAATGAAAATCATTTTGAGGAGCAAGGGTTTACATCACATAACCATGGACACTAAGATTCAACCAAATTCTGATGTCAAAAAAATTAAATGGTTTAACCATTGTGATGAAGCCTTTGGATTTTTGTGTCTTTATGTGTATCCTAATTTAATTTTTCATGTTGAATCTATAAAAAATCTTAATGAAATATGAACCACACTAGGAAAGCTCTTTAGTAAGTTATATGCGATGAGAGGTCATGCACTGGAGAATGAGCTCATTAATTTAAATACTAACAATTTTGACACCCTAAAAGATTTATTCACTAAGTTTAAGTCTTTGAGATTTTAGTTAAAATAATATGGAATAGTTAGTAAAGATGATCAATTGGTTCTTTCTATACTCTCTAAATTAGGTCTAGATTACTCTGTATTCATCTCTACTTTCCATGCTACCAAAAGTGCTCTTGAAACCAAATGGAAAATTCCCTCTTTATATGATTTTATTTGTGAATTGACTCAAGAATAAGATAAGTTAATTCCTATGGGAAAATTGAAGTCCTCAAAACTATAATCTCTAATTACTAGGAATGGGAAACAAAAGCCTTCAAACAACAAGGAGAAGAAACAAAATAAAAAGGATCAAGAGAAGAAGGAAAAAAAAACTACCTCCTCTAAAACAACCACTGAAACCTCCTCTTCCAAATTTAAACCCAAGAAAGATAAGGTTAAGTGTGCATATTTAAATAAAAATGGGCATGATAAACACAATTGTATGAAGAAATAGATTAACCATTGATGTAAGTAGACCTCTTATAGGTCTCTTACACTAGTCTTCAGGACTATTTAAGGTTATTCAATAAGCCTCCTCATAAAGATAACAAGTCTAACCAAGGGAATACACCCTTCTAAATAAAATACTAAACTTAATGAGGTTAATACACTCCTAATACAACATTACACACCTTCCTTAGTCTTGACACTTCATCAACATACCTAATAAACTCTTATCTAATTTTTCTTGATATGGCTTATATTCCTTTCAAGAGGAATTTGGATTTTATAAATATTATTAATGATACACATGATTCATTATGGCTTATTAGATGTATCTTAATTCAAATCAAAGGCTTACTCCTTATTACAAACTCTTAAAAGCATAAAACCCCCACAAGGCTACTAGACCCACCACTAGGCTTAATGACTCTTGCATGGAATTGGGGTTCAAAAAGTAATAAATAAGGATTATCTCACTCTATTATATCATAATAAATTTCAAGTATTTCTCCTAAGAAGTTTAAAAACTTCTCTTTCAACCCAAACTATAATTTTGTCAAAATAGGGCTCTAAGGCTATAAGGGTTACTACACCTTAAACTGACTTATTAGGCCTCTTATTGAGGTTTATGCTTAGGAAAAAACTTTAATTACATTTTAAGTTTTATGACTAGACCCACCACTAGGCTTAATGACTCTTACATGGAATTGGGGTTCAAAAAGTAATAAATAAGGATTATCTCACTCTATCATATCATAATAAATTTTAAATATTTCTCCTAAGAAGTTTAAAAACTTCTCTTTCAACCCAAACTATACTTTTGTCAAGATAGGGATCTAAGGCTATAAGGGTTACTACACCTTAAACTGACTTATTAGGCCTCTTATTGAGGTTTATGCTTAGGACAAAACTTTAATTACATTTTAAGTTTTATTAAAATATAACCAATGTAAAAAAATCTTTTAAGAGGTTACCCAACTTCATTTTTCACCCAATTTCACTTTAGCCAAAATAGGCTACTAGCCCTAATTAAGTCTACTAAAAAACTCAGTCTGTAATAAATTTAATTTTATAGGTTTTAAAAGATTGAAAATAATTTAATATTTTTAAAAGTAACTTAAATCACACACCTAAAAATTCTCATATGATTTTAATCCACCATTTAGAAGATATGCATCTTTTGTCTTCCCAAAATAGGGGTTTAGGCTTGTATTTATGTCTGTAAAAAATTCAGTCATCTATAACTACAATTGTGGAGGATATAAAGAATATAAAGGACTTAATCATGTAAATTATGTACTTATACAAATAAATACCAAGATTGAGTAATTTTGGATGGTTTTTGAGGTTTTAGAGTAATTTTAGTGAATTAAACCCTTAACTAGGGTTTCATAGGCTGATAGCAAAGAAAATTTGATATATGGAATTATAAAGGATTTAAAAACTTGATTCCATTTGGTTTAGGTATATAATTTGATTTTAAAACTCTTTTTAATGGTTTAAAAGTATTAATCATTCAATAAACCTCATAAAATCACTTTAAACACTGTGTGAAACCCTATTTCCTCATTTTATAGGCTCACATACCATAAAACATCATTAAATATATTAAATAAAGTTTGAAAGACATCCAAATAATTAAATTACATGATTATGAATATGACACAAGATTTAAAATGATTTGAATAAGGATTTATTCATTAATTTATTCTCAACTCAAGTACAATCCTTACAAATCCTTAAGCAAATCTTGCCTATAAAGGCTTTTTAATCTTATTTTCTCCTCCTTTCCTCATGGTTCATAGTATATATAATGTTAAATGATGTTATAATCTTAGTATACTCCTATTATATGTATAATAATCTCTCAAATTCCTTTGACTTACCTTAAAACATGATTTTCTTGGCCTTTCTCCAATGTAAAAACATACTCCTTAAGTAGTTCAAAAACTTTAAGAATTTTTCCAATTTAGAAAACCTTATAAAACATGTATTTAGACTCTAAGGTACTCTTACAATTAGTATTATCCTATTACATTTCTTTTAAGATGTACAAAATGATTTCAAAATATTATTACACTTTCAAATTTTCAAATATTTTATTTTGGTGGGAAAACTCCTTATAGCTCCAAAACACTATATTCTAACAATTCTAAAGACTTTAAAATATCCTAAATGAACATATATGACACTCCACACTTAAATATAGTCAACTAAATCAAAATTACATTTATTTTATGATGTTCCTACATCATACTTCCTAGGTGGAAAATTTTGAGCTTCTGCTCAAATAGAGTTTTGATTTCTTTTTCTCTTTTTCCAATTTCTTGGTGCCTTGAGATATTATATGAAATATTCATTATCTTTAGTATTATTATCTTAAAACTTCTCTTATTTATTTCATTTATCTTCCATCTTCTTCTTTGTGGCTTTATCGTCTAAGATGAGGATGTCTTCTCTTAAAACTTGAATACTCTTTACTTGAGTTCCCTCAAGAGATTCTCTCTCTCTGATTCTCAGGCCCTCAACTGATGATCCTACACATACAAAACTCAAAAAATCATGAAATATAAAATATGGATACCTTTAGGTCCCATCAAGTGTCTCTTCATCATGTTCCACTACTCTATTCAAAGCATGTTTTAATGCTTTCATCTTAGCTTCTAGTTGATCTACACTCTCATAAAATAAATAAATAATTAGATTTGACATCTTGTATCATATAAATTTATTCCTTCAATTACTGCTCAAGTATACTCCATTCTTTATTTAGCTATATGGACTGATTTTGAGCTCTTTCATGAGCTTCTTCTTCATTTCTTTCATCTTTTGTATCTCCATCAAGTACTTTCAAACACTTATCTACTTGAAATATGTTTTTTTTGTTCATTAGGAACTATGGGCTGGATCATAGAGGTTATATTAATCATGTGCTAAATTAAACACTTCTTCATTTTGTATATCATCTTCCACGAGCATTCGCTTAAGTGCTTCATCTCTTCTTTCAATGAGCCTACTCGATGGCCTAAATGTTTCATTATTTAAAAAAAAATCTAATTCCTTCATTTTATCAACTTGTATTCTTGCATACACATAATAAAAAACAACATTTTAAATTAAAAATTGAGTCCACATATCCCCTTAGTTTGTTTCTTGCTCCAACACCACCTTTTCTTGTTTAGGATAACAAATACTGATTTCCACATCATCTTTCATGAATATTTCATCTTTATCAAGGTGATGATCACCTTATTCTTACTTATCAACCTATATATTCATCTTAAACTCTTCACATTTGAGCTTCTATATATCCTTCTTGACTAGTTTGCATTGTAACTTCTCTTTCTTTTTATTATCTCTCATGACAATCCTTATTCTCTTTTCTATAAGTAACCTTATAGGCCACTTGAATCACTTTCTTATCTCTATGCCAAATCTTTAGTTCTTGTTTTATTCTATGCTCTCCATTAGAAATTTCACCACTCACATCCTCTCTTTCAACTTAACTATCTCTGCATTAATCATCTCCTTTATTATTGTGTCCTCCCTCTTCTTCATGTAACTTTACTTTTCAACAAATCCCTTCATTTTACTTCCCTTGTCTTCTCTCTCTCTCAGTCTAAATGTGCTTTTTATCAAATCTTATTTCTAACTTTTCTCTCTCTTTTATTCATAGGAACTCAATGTCTCTTTCTTTCTTTCTAATTTTTTTTTTCACCTTGTCTCCTCTTGATACCTCACCCTAGGATTCTTCTTCTTCTTCCTGATATTTTGGTATCTTCTTCCAAGTCTATTCCACCTTGGAAGTACCTCTTCCTCTTGAGTTTCAATGAAATCTTTTTTCCTAAAGCTTCTATGAGCTTATTTTCATAAAAAAATTCTCTTTCCTTTAGAGCTAAAATATTTCAATTTTTAGGGCTTTGTTCTCAATCTTCTTAACTTTCACTTCTTTTTAAAGAGCTTTTGATCTCTGATACCATTATAATGTAAGTAGACCTCTTATAGGTCTATTAGACTAGTATTAAAGACTATTTAAGTTTCTTCAATAAGCCTTCTCATAAATCTAACAAGGATACTCAAGGGAATAGACCCTTCTAAGTAAAATAATAAGCTTCATGAGGTTACTACACTCCTTATACAACATTACACACCTTCCTTAGTCTTAGCACTTCATTAACATACCCAACAAAATCTTATGCAAATTTTCTTGATATTGATTATACTCCTTTCAAGAAGAATGTGTATTTTATCAAGATTATCAAGGATACATAGAATTTATTATGACTGATTAAATGTATCTCAATTCAAATCAAAGGCTAACTCTTCTTACAAACTCTTAAAAGCATAAACCCCCCAAAAGACTACTAGACCCACCACTAGGCTTAATGACCCTTGCAGAGCAGTGGCGTTCAAAAATTCATCCATAAGGATTATATCACTCTCTTATATCATAATAAATGTGCAATAGTTCTCCCAAGAAGTTTAAAAACTCTTCTTTTAACACAAGTCATAATTTGTCAAAATAGTGTTATAAGGTTATAAGGGCTACTAGGCCTTAAACTAACTTATTAAGCCTCTTATTGAGGTTGATGCTTAGGAAAAAAATTTAATTACCTTGTAAGGTTTATTAAAACATAACTTATTTAAAACAACTCTTTTAAGAGGTTACCCAACTTCACTTTAGCCGAAACAGGCTACTAGGCATAATTTGGCCTACTAAAAAACTCAGTTAGTAATAAATTCAATTTTAGAGATTTTCAAAGACTAAAACTAATTTAATATGTTTAAAATTAACTTAAATCACCCACCTAAACTTTTTTAGATGATTTTAATCTGCCGTTTAGAAGATATGCCTCTTTTAGTATTCCCAAAATAGGGGTTTGGGCTTGTATTTATTTGCAAAAAACTCATACATATATAACTATAATATTGAAGGTTATAAAGACTTTAAACCACTTTTATCATGTAAATTAGGTTAGTATCCATATAACTACCAATTTTTATGGTTCATTTAGGTTTTAAAGTAATTTTAGTGAACTAAACCCTAAACTAGGGTTTCATAGGCTAAGAGCAAAGAAAATTTGGTATCTGGAGTTATAAAGGCTTTCAAAACTTGATTATAATTGTATTAGGTTTTTAATTTTTTTTAATAGTATTTTTAATGGTTTATAATCATGAATAATTTAATAAACCTCATAAACTCACTGCAACACTATGTAAAACCTTGTTTTCTTATTCCACAGGCTTGCATACCATAAAAACATCACAAAATACATTGAATAAAGCTTAAAACACATAAAAACCATTAAATTACCTGATTATGAATATGAAACAAGACTTAAAATTCTTGGAGGAAGGATTTATTCATTAATTTCTTCTCAACTCAAGTATAATCCTTAAGCAATCCTTACAAATCCTTAAGCAAATCTTACCTACAAAGAATTTTTAATCTTATTTTTTCCTTATTTCCTCATGGATATTAGTCCATATGATTTTAAATTATTCCATAATATTATTATTCTCATATTATATATCTAATAATCTCTCAACTTCCTTTGACTTATCTTAAAACATGATTTTCTTGGCCTTTATCCAACATAGACACATACTCCTTAAGTATCTACATAACATTACGACTTGTTCCAACGTATAAAACCTTATATAACATGTGTTTAGACTCTAATGGAATCATACAAGTAGGATTATCCCATTAATTTACTTGAATATGTATAAAATGCTTTCAAAATACTATTACAATTTCAAATTTTTAAATATTACAATTTAGTGGGAAAACTCCTTAGAGCTCTAAAACACTATATTCTAATAATTTTAAAGACTTTAAAACCTCCCTATAAGACACTCCACAATTAAATATAATAAATTAAATTAAAATTTACATTTATTTGATGATGCTCTTGCATCAACCACCTAACTCATTTTATAGAAAAGAATAACATAGGTGTTCCTCAGTCCATCAAACATAATTCATCAACTCTAGATTATTCTAAGGTAAAGGAAAATGGTAAAGCTAAATTTAATGGAAAATATATTGTAGTATTTGTATCTCCTACTTCATCTTGGATTGTTGACTTAGGTGCTTCACATCACATGGATTCTTCAAAGGTTAAGTACACTTCCTTAGAACCATATAACATGTCTTCTATCACATTTGGTGATAACACTACAATAACAGTTGTAGGGAGAGGGTGTATTGATGTGAAAGGAGGAACCTTAAGTTTTTTTCTAAGTGTTCCCTCACTTTAAACTAATCTCTTATCAGTGTGCTAGATCACTCACATCGGTAAGGGCATGGGAGTTGAATTCTCTCTAGATTATGTTGTCATTACAGAATTGCATAATGAATTTATAGTAGCAGTGGGAAGGGAAAATCACCAAGCTTAGTTATACACCTTATCACACTTTGCACCTGATATTTATCCTACTACATTACTTAATCACACATATAGGGTAAGAAAACTATGGCATGAGCGATTTGGCCACCTTAACTATCACTATTTGGAATAACTTATTAACTTGATATGGTCACAAGTTCACCTCATGTTTGTTCATATAAAGGTGTGGACACTAAATATGAATTATATAGCACTTAGTCTTGTATATGGCAAATACATATCATGGATCTACGTTTAGCTTCTAGACCTTCTCATTGCCAAAAGGCTCACATACACTATCTCTATGTGTCAAATTGTTTATCTCTTAGTCTGATCAATGTTATTATGATGACACATGCCTTATATCATGCTCAAAGTACATAAAATTGCTTATCTTTTATATATACAATTTTTTGAGTTGTACTTATTTTCTCACTTCCTAGACACTTTCATCCCAATTAGACGCTTACATCGATGTAAGTGTCATATTCGAAAACAAGTGTCTAATACCCTAAAGTCATCCAGATTGTAAATAAATCATATCCCTTCGATTGACCTAAGTGATTTCATATGATATATTTCCAAAAGGGACTAATATATATAATATCAACCCAAATTCATTTCTCACCTTACAAAAACCTAATAACTCACAAGGCACTTGACTAAAAACATTCAATCAATCATTCAAGTGAGCAAATATTCCCTATTTTTCCTTATTTTCCATATCAGCTATAAGGACACCACATCTACAGGTTTGAAGTACTGAAGGAGCACTTTATGAGCCATACTTGCCAAGTTATAAGCTAGGTCATTGTTGTACTTAATTATCACATAATGCATCCTTATACACACACAATCCAACATGTAGGGGAGAACTACATGAGTCTACGACCCTTTTCAAAGTAGTGGTTCTATAGGTAACACTCATTTATAGAGGATTATCTTGACACTGTGATCCCACTAACCCATTTTTCCTAGGGTCACTATGAAGATTAAGAGATATAGTTTTGATGATTTTATAAGAGTGACAACCTATGATCTAAATATGTGCACACTAAAGTAAAGACAAAACAGATTCCAACATATCTCAAGTGGTCACATCCAGATCCATTAGGTATTCCATACTAGACACCTACGTCCAAATTAGATAAAAGCATCAAGGTAAACATCCTAAGATATATAGGTTATAATTATATAATTTTATGAATAATCTAAAATCTAGATCCAATATATTTTTAGCGTGTTCCTTACCATATCTGAATGTGCATAGTAATCTAACTAAGTAGTCTTGTTTTAATTTAATTGATATATCAATCAATAGTTGTAGTTATGATTTTTAACATATCTTATTATTATAAATTTAGAATATTGTTTATATGAGTTTGAAAATTAATTGGCTTGCTATAGAGATAATTTATCCCCTTGTGCTTTAGGCTATCTCTATCCCCTTTAACCCTAAATTCCTTAATATAGATTTTAAGGCTAAACATTTGGTGAACCTGACCTCTATGTCTTTTGCATACAAAATGCTAATTTGGCTTAGGGTTTCTTTTTTTTTATTACTATTAAAATTGTGAATATTTAATTTATAATCAATGGTAAATGTTAATAAAAAAACTTGTTTTCAAATGGAATATAAAGAGGCATTAGTTACTCATCTTAACAAAAATAAGGGCTTAAGAGATTCATTTATATATGTTACAAGAGATGAAATTAGTAAGCATGCTAAATCTAAGGCTTCCTCACTTAGTGATGGTGAATCCTTAGTTGTTACTATAATTGATCCTACACTAATAACCCTCCCTTGGGCACATCTCCACTTCAAATTTATAGTGGGGGCATAAGATATGTGTTTACACCTTTGTTACATAATACTACAATTGCCACATCTTACATAAGATCCCTTAATACTTCAACCCAATTACTAGTTTTAATGCCTATATCTACCCAACCTATGGGTACACCTCCTTTGGTGACTTCTCATATTTTAAACTTTAAAGACTAAGAGGTGAAATATCTTGTCCAAACTACAAAACTTTTGCAAATGATGGTTATAAATATTGAGAAAAATTCTATGAAATCACCTAATGCTATTGATTCAAAATAGGTGCTACATAGTATTATTGTACCAGAGATATATTTTCACCCCTTGCAAAGTGGTTTTTTTGCACCTAATTTCAACTTTTATGATGACAAGGGTGATCCTGAACAATATCTTCAATCATTTTATGTGACATGCCTTGATTATGCCTCCAATGATAAACTTTTGACCAAATTATTTTTAAGGATATTAAAATACTATGCTATAAGGTGGTCATATGATTTACCAATCTAATCAATAAATACATTCAAACCTCTTGTAGATTGATTTTTGGTAAACTTCTTTATTAATATTATTGAAAAGGTTTCCTATGCCCAAATTGCTAAAATAAAACAAGGAACCAATGAACCTACTAATGAATATGTCTTGAGGTACAAGACAATGTAAGCTAAAATGACCAATCCTATAGAAGATAAATAATTGTAAGACATCTTCAAGTAAAGTTTGATTTTTTATTTACATGAGTCCATTATTTTTAAAAAAATGAAATATTTTGATGAATTATGGCATATTTTTTTAAATAAAAAGGGGTAAAAATAATATTAATAAGTAAAGAAAAGCATTACAAGAAGAACGGGGGGTAGAAACCCCCAGAAGAAAGTAGCATAAACTAAAAGACTAGGCACATGCCCAACTAGACAATATTATGAACCTCCCTATCAGCCTCCAGAATTCTTTCCAAATCAGAATGCAATGTCGGGGAGAGGGACCCCCAATCCTCAATGTTTCCACCATCCAAATGGTTAGATGCCCATTTAGCCAAAAGATCCACTACCCTGTTCCATTCTCATGGAATGTGAGCAAAAGTAACGCTATCCATAAGTGATCAAATCCAAAAAATCTGTTGCACAATCAGAGATAGTTGCCAATTGATGTCCACCACTTTCCTCTTAATGAGCAGGTTAATCAAGATTTGAGAATTTGATTCACAGATAATCCTACGCCAACCTAACACCTGGGCCTTCTCAAGGGCATAAAGAATGGCCTGACCATCCATCATGTTAATGGTTTGTAGCCCCTCAGGAACTGTAAAAAGAAAAATCACCATACCTTTAGAATCCCTTCCTATCCCTCCAGTACCTGTGGGTCCTAGATTACCTCTGGAGGAACCATCTGTATTGATCTTGAGAATCCCACTAGAGGGCATTGCCACTAACCAGTCTTAAGAATCTACTCCTTGACCTGCTTGCTCCTCCTAACACACACAAACTTACCAGTTAACTACTAGGATCCAATTCGCACCACTACCTGAGCATCTTATTTGGTCAAAGGAAGATAGATCATGCTATTTACTTGGACAATTTCCTGGATCATCCCCACCACTTTCTGCCATACTTGCTGCACCATGACCCTCACCCCCCAGAAAATTTGCCTATTTCTCTCAAGCTAGATCTTTTAGAATAGAAAAATGGGGCCGCTAAACCATATGTCCTACAAGATGGGCATCCTTGAGGGGGGTTCCCCTATTCCATTCCAAAAATTGACCACAAATTGAGCATGAAAACATGGGCATTGCCAAACATCCCACCAATAATGCCAGAGTTGCAAGGCAAAGGGGCAACACAAAGAAAGGTGTGTTGAATCCTCCTCGACCGCTTTGCACATAACACATATAGAAGGGCCTTGAAAACCTCTCTTTCAGAGATTGTCCTAGGTCAAGCACCTGTTCCAAGCCAACATCCAAGAAAAATAGTTGCATTTAGGCCATGTGAAATTATTCCAAACTTGTCTCCACCAATGCACTTCCCCCTGCCCAATCTCTGAAGAAGTAAAGCCTGATATCCAGATGAAACTGTGTAAGCTCCCTTGGGATTGGGAGACCAAGCTAGCTCATCCTCCTCCTAAAGAGGACTGTAGTGATGCCTAAAAAGATGCTCAATAGCTCCTCATTCTCTTCTTGCATCCCATTAACAAGCCAAGTTTTGAGAGCTTTCCAGCAAGCTACCTCCACCTATCCTTGTGTAATGTAAACTTTGAAGTCACTCACCTGAGACTAGCCAGCATCAAGGAATCTTTGACAAAGGTTTAACAAATTTGGAAATTGAGAAATGATGGGAGGATAACCATCCCAAGAGTCAGACCAAAAGAGAGCCTTGGATCCCTATTTACAAATCTAGAATAAGCCGTTCTTGATGAGGGCAGCCCCTTTTTTGAGAGTACCCCATATTGCCGAACCTTTCCCAATAAGCGGATAGTGAGGAATGTCCCTCTAAATGGTTTTGGAGTAGTTCTTCTGTGAGAGAATTCTGGCCCAAGCTTTTTCTTGTTCAGTGCACCATTGCTAATAAAGTTTGGCCACCAAAGCAATACCATTTAAGTCCATCTGCCTCAAACCGAGCCCGCCATATTGTTTGGTGCTACAGACAATCTCCCATCTAATAAAGCTCCATTTAGTGGAGTTTAGACTACCAGCCCATAAGAATTGTCTAGTAACCAAATCAAACTCCTTAATGAATCCCATCGGGGCAACCTAGAGCATACACCTATAAATGGGTAAAGCCTGCACCACATATTGGATAAGTTGAACCCGGCCCGCAAAGGATAACCACCTATGTGTCTAATGATTCACTTTCACCTAAAATTTCTCCAAAATAGTATGCCAAGATTCTTTGGATGTACGACCAACTGAGATAGGGATACCCAAGTAAATCAAGGGGGAGTCCCAATCTAAAAATGTAGAGTCCTTGTGATCCACTGATGAATAGGGCCCAGAGTATTGAAGAAGAAGATGGATAACTTATCTTCATTGACCTTTTGTCTCGAGTCCATTAGATAAAAATCTAACACCCTACATAAATTAGCAGCTTCAGTCATTGTGGCCATGCCCATAAGGGCAGTGTCATTAGCAAATTACAGGTGTGATTTCATCGGAAATTCACCTCCCCATCGCCATCCTTGGATATGTCCTTCCTCTCTATTCCTATTGATCAACCTCCCCAAACCTTCAGCAAGGAGAAGAAAAAGGTATGGAGAAAGAGGATCACCTTGTCGCAGCCCTCTTGTAGCACCAAAAAGCTTTGTGTGTTCTCCATTGATAAGTAATGAGAAGGAAGCCGAGGAAATGTAGCTCATGACCCATTGAGTCCATTCATCCACAAAGCCAAAAGCACTAAGAACCTTCTACAAGAATGACCATCTAACCCTATCAAAGGCTTTGGCCATGTCCAATTTAATGAACATCGCCTTATCTTTTGAGCTGGCCATGGAGTGAATGGACTCAATAGTAATAACAATACCATCCAAGATTTGCCTACCTTCCACAAAACCACTCTGCTCTTCTGAGATCACAGCACTCAGCCCTCTTTTTAACCTATCTGCAATGATTTTAGTTATAATTTTGTAAACAACATTGCAAAGGGATATAGGGCGGAATTGACTTAGCTTATCAGCGCCTTCACATTTGGGTATGAGAGCAAGATAGGTTGCATTTGTAGCCTTAAGCATTTGTTTATTCTGCTGAGATTCTTAGACAACAGCTAAAAGGTCAAGTTTGATGATATCCCAAAATTATTGGTAGAATTCAGTTGGGAAGCTGTCAGGTCCAGCCGCTTCCCTTTTTTCATCTGAATGATGGTTTCCTCAAGCTCTTCAAGTGTGATTGGTTACATTAAATTTTCATTCATTTCACGCATCACCAATGACAGAATGCAAAAGAGAACCTGAGCTTCTTCTAGTGATTCCCTGTTAGCATCTTCCCTGAAGAGAGTAGAGAAGTACTGCACTACCTCTTCTAAAATTGTCAAAAAGGAGTTAAGGTGCTTACCTCTTTCATTGACCAGGGCTGAAATAGAATTGCCATGTCTCCTAGCTTTAGATGAATTGAAGAAAAAGGATGTATTTTTGTCCCCCTCCTGGAGCCATTTGACCTGAGATTTTTGCTTCCAAAAAATTTCCTCCCATAGCTCACATTCCTACAGGTCTTTCACAGCTTGTGTTTCTTCTTGCAGTAAGTCTTCAGTCAGTCCTTCTTTCGTTATTATTCTTGTGATACCATCAAGCTTGGTTTGTGTAGTAGCCTTAGCATGGAAAATATTCCCAAAACTTTGGTGATTCCACTGCTTGAGCTTGTACTTCACATATTGTAGAGTTTTGGAAAAAATGTACATCATCGTACCATGGGTAGGCCTACCCCAATGCCACCAATTGGAAACACACTCATGTAGAGAATGATCTCATAGCCACATGAGTTGAAATCTAAAGGAAGGAGAGCGTGGGTGATACTATGAGACACTATTAAGCTTGATGGGCCAATGGTTCGATCCTCTTTAGTCCAAAATTTTAGACCTCGTAAACCACATACCTCCAACCCCAAAAGCTAAGACCAGAAAATGGTCAAGTCTCTCAACAATGCAATGTTTCCCACTCCTACAATTGTTCTAGGTAAACTATCCATTATTGGGCCTGATGTCAACTGAATTCAAAATTTCAATATAGTTGCGCATTAGCAAAGTATATGGGTCTAGCCTTGATGTGCCACCACTCTTTTCAGTCAAATCAAGAATAGCATTAAAATCACCTACCATAATCCAAGGGTGGAAGGGGGCCAGGCTACGGACAAAACTTATGTGGCCCCATAAGGAGTTTTTACCCTGCCAATCATTGGGAGCATAGATATTGGAGAAGAGAATGACTACCCCTGTCTCAAATCTAGAAGCAATCATAGTCATGGAGTACTTAGAAGTCAGCTAGCCTATGAGGCCAATCTTTCTTGGGTTCCACAGACAAGCTAGTCTTCCTGAGTATCTGATAGCACCAATGCATTGACATTCTCCTTGCCACCATAACTTGGACGCAAGTCTGGACATGTCTTCAATTGAAAGCTTAGTCTCCTACAAGAAAAGGACATCTGGCCTATGACTTTTAATTAGGTTGTGAACATCATTTTTTCTGGGGCTGTTGTTCAAACCCCTTACATTCCAAGATATTATAATCATTTTAGAGAGCTCAAAAAGTGTGCATCCAGAGTCTTTACTGACCTTGACTCCACCAAAGTCTCTCCCATTAGCTTGATATTTTTCTTGTCCTTTTTTCTGCCAGGCTTGCCAAATTTCTCTCCCCCTCCTTTCTTAAGGTATTTTTATAGAAGGCCAAGATGAGGAAAAGATTTACTGCTTCTTACTGCCCCTGGGTCCCCAGTTTTCTTGATAAGGGGCATATTTCTGTCTTCTTTAAGGGGAACAACTGAGGAAGTCATTTCTTCCAAAATTATCAACTGCTGGTCCATATCCATATGACAATCTCTAGCATCTTATGTTTCAATTAAAGCCCCTGAAGCATTGGTCTCTTGAGCTGGTCCTTCAATCCCCTGGTCCAAAATCTTCAACCTGGGATTCACCTCCTACTGATTAAGGTCATCCAATATTTCAAATCTATTGAGCGAGTCATCTAATTGTCTTTCCTTCATGGACCATTTTTGGCCTCTATTTCTATATCAACCTTTAACCAGCATAAAACCATTAGTTTCAGGCATCTCACTTGGAATCAGACCCCTTTCCTTGTCAGTACCAGGAGTGCAAGTAGATTGAGCTGGCTAAGGTGCAGTGGATTTTGAGGTGGGACACCATCGCTGTAAATACCCATAAACATGACATAGATGATACCAGAAAGGGAGGGTTTCATAATCTAGTTGTTGTACTCATGAAAAAGGGCCCGCACTCATTTCAACATCATTTGGTAATGGCTTGCTAAGATCAATTTCAACACAAATGTGGGCATAAGTCATTACCTTTTTCCCCAAGAGTGACATTGAGGATCCTACTAGCCTTCCCAGTAAGGATGCAAGCAATTAGAGAGTGTCTTCTCGGTAGCATTCCACCAGAAAGTGGGGTAGACGCACCCACACTGGGACACAGTTTGGTAGTTCCTTTGAAGGTATGAAATCGGCATGCTAAGGCTTGATAAATAGTCCCACTTGATTATGGAAGGACCTCCAGCAAAAACTCATTGACAATCTATTATACAGGTAAAAGTGACCATGAAATAGCTATTATCCAGCAATGTAATATCCATATCTACTTTTGGTGCCCACATCCTCTAAACCCATGCTTCCAGGAATAACAGTGACATCTTAAGCCCCATAAAATTGTAGTATATGGAGTGATTGGAATAGTATTCAATGTCTTCAACAATCATTTCCATTGGTATAGCCAGCTTGGGCCTCTCCTTGCATCTTTCTAGATAGTTGTTGACTTTGGGGATGGCATACTTGGTTGCTCAAGAGCAGCAAAAGAACCTAAACCTTGTAAAAGTGGAGCCTTCCCACTGCTACGTGCTCCCTGGAACACCTGCTGTAGTCCAAGCGCTTCCCTGTAGCTATGCCCTACTTTCTACCCTATTGCACTCTGCCCTGTCGTGCCCTCTTACATGCCTTCGTCCATCATGCCCTCAAGGCCCCAAGATATAATCTATCTGATTTTTTTGAACAAAGAATAGAAGTTATCATGAATTATGGCATATTATTCATAATCATGAAATGAAAGTTATCTCATAGAACAAACTTAAGAATGTAACAAACACACCAACTACATCTACATTTAATAACAAATTTAATTTAATACCAAGTTATAAGGTAAAACCCCCTGAGCCTAAAAAATAAACACCTACCATGACTAATATGGTGTCACAATAGCCTAATCAACTTGCCTTATCCAATGCACCAAGGAGACAATTTTCACACTTGCCTTAATCTCCCCCTTCATTACTCCCATAACTTGTAGAGTGTTACCTCATATCTCTCTCTCTCTCATCATATAGAGGTTGATATGAGTCATCCTCTACCCAAAGGATATGATGAGAATGTTTATTTTGACTATCACCAAGGCCCAAGGAATTGTAAAAATATATGTTTTACCTTAAAGCATAAGATCCAAGACCTTATCGATGACTAAAATGTTAAATTTAATGATCCTCCAAAGCAATAAAGTTCACAACTTGGTGATACTTGTATGCATCTAAAATTTGCTTGCCTCATTATCATCACTCATATCACTATTAGTCAACACTAATTCTGCTCATTTAATTTATTCTCTTTTATCTTGTTAATTTATCTCCCCTTTTATAATTATTTATCTAATATCCCACCTCATCACTTATTCATTTTTTAACTTATTATACCCCACCAATTAATTAATTCATCCCAAATCCCCATTATCCTAATCTAACCCCACTTATTTTATTATTTGGAAATTTTAAATTCCCAATGCACCACCTACTATCCTATGCCTAGGCTCCCTTATATCCTTAGTTCATAATCCATATCTAAGCCCATACCTAATCCTAATTAATCCCTAAGAGGATCCTATAATCCTCTCTATTCTAATCCCTCCTCTTTACAAGCCTTGAAATATAGAGACAATTTCCATTCATCGATCTCCCTCAACCAAGTTTAAACCTCAACCATTGATCTTTCCCTCCTTCCTCTATTTAACCAAGGCCACTTTTCCATTGGGGCTAACTAGAAAGTGAGCATAAAATCCATGTCTAACCATACAATCATCCAAAATCATTGATCAAACAACATCACCATGTTAAAATTTTGAGTCACAGGAAATCCAACCCAATCTTCTTGTTTTAATCCTTTTGATCATGGTGTAGAGCATTTCACTTTAGGATTAATATGTTGATTTGGATAGTTTAATTCATCTATTTCATATGGTCTTAATGGATCTATCACTTTAACTAAGTAGTTTGATATTTGGGTTTGAATTTTAAATTGTTAAATATATATAGAGCTAAAAAATCATTTACATTTTGGCGACCACGGTGGGACATTGCTACCAATTTAATCAATTTTGATTGTTAATGGTTTTTTGCTAGCTTGTAGGCTAGATTTTTGAAATTTTTGCACGCACAGGTGTAATATACAACATTGCACTAGTATTCACAACCTTGCAGTCATGGTTTTATCCTGTGAGTTATAATTTTTGGCTAACCACTTGTTTAACCACTAACCATCTCCTCTAACCGTGTAGGTTTTTGGCCTTTTGATAATACCAAAACTCATAATTTGCAATTTTATCAATCAAGTTATGATTTTGATTACCCAAGTCATGATTTTGTGCTAAACCACTAACAATCTATGTTGCAGTTTCATATCTTGTGACAAAATTATGACTTTACCCTAGTAGTCATGATTTTGTGCAACTGACTTATGATTTTGTGGGTTTCGATCACAAACATAAATCCCTCTATTTATATATTTATTTATCATTTCAATTGACTCCCTATGTCCTAATCTCTTATATTCCTATGTGTCTTTCAAGGTCTAACCCTTTTATGTGTAAGATATAAGAAGAAAAACATAATCGGCCTAGATTCTGATAGTTGAATTATAAGCTACAAGATCATTAATCTATGAGTTGTGGTATTGACCTGTGAACTATGGTTTTGCCTATGATAGTTACAATATTTTAGATTTTGATAAACCACTAATAGATGGTAATTATCCCCTAACTTGTAGGCTTTCTAACATCTTATATTTTTTAGGGACTCAATCACCACATGGTTTGACACATAACACTCTTTTGTTTTTATATTCAAAGGGTTTTTTATCTTTAAATATACCTATTACTAACCCTGTTCAGTAAAATAATTTATTTTATTTACTACGTGATCTTGTAATATCCCTTTCCAAGCATAAGACAAGGGCATATCCATTAAGGAGGGCACACAAATTAGAATCACCCCTCTTAAGGGGAGCACTACATTTAATAAAAAATAAAACTTATATAGGCAGGCTAACCCACCTAAACACCAAGGGATGCCACCTTTTGGGACATCGCCCACCTTGGGAAAATACATTTGAAAGAGACATATCTTTCGATGAAAGGTGATGAAGTATTTATAATCATTCATTGGTATAGAAGGAATTCATTCAATCATGTATTAAAAAATATATAACCATGTACAAGCATTATGCTTTATAACCACTTTTAAGGATGAAATCCCTTAATCGTGTAATTTGATTGCAAGGATGAAAACCCTTTTAATCATTATATCCTAAAGATGAAATCTCTTGAGGATTTATATTTTATTATTAATACAATTATATTTTTTATTTTAAATATTATTCCTATTACACGTTACATTTATAAAACATTATTTTAAAAGGAATTTCAAGGACTCCAAATTATCAAATAATATTTTGATTAGGGATATTACAGTGGTATCAGAGCAATTGTTCCTGCTAGCCTATGAAAATGGATTTTGGATTTGATGCATAGTCTATGAATCATGGAGTTAATAAGAGAATATGATTCTAAAACAATGCTTTGTAGATTGAGAAAGGAACTTGAACATCCACATTATTCAAAAAATGTTTTGCTCAACATTTTTGAGAAAGTGGCTAACCGTTTATCCTCGACAAGGAAATCAAATTTTAAGTCTATGTTTTGGGAAATGAATCATTTGGTAACTCATATGGCCATGTCCAAACTATTGAGATATCCAAATCCAAATGTGAGACTTGTGGTTATCACTTGTATTAGTGAAATTACAAGGATAACAACACCAAAATCACCATAGATTAAGAACACTATGAAAGAAATATTTTGGCTAATGGTGGAATGTTTTGAGGGTCTAGATGATATCACAAGTTATTATTTTTCTAAGAGGGTCACAATACTTGACATTTTGGCAAAAATTAGATCTTGTGTGTTAATGTTAGATCTAGGATGTGATGATCTGATTCTTCACATGTTTGAATATTTCTTTACTACTATCCATAAAAATAATATAAAAATGTAATAAAGTCATTACAGTCCATTATGACTTTGGTCATAAATAAGAGTGATGATGTTTGACAAGATTTTTTATCCACACTAATTACTGGTATTGAACAAGAATCATCACTAGTGGCACATACACTAGCTAAAAGTATTATTGCTCAATGTTCAAAGAAACTGAAACTATTTATGACAATTGAGGGGCACAAAGATATGTTTATAGATGAAGAACCAAAAAACATATTAGATGCAACAAAATCTCAAAAGAAAGAACAAAAATCATGGAGAATGAACCAAAGAATGAAGAAAAATATGAGGTGTAAGATTGTGAAGAGAAATTAGTAGTGCAAGCCAAAAGTTTAGATGATTTTCCTAATGTTTAGCTTGATGTAAATTTCAAAATAGCCAACTACATGAAGCAAGTAGATGATGAAAGGGTTCCATGCATGCATTAGATAGATAAAGTCAAAAATTAAAGATAAAGGTAAAGTAATATAAATGATTGGGACAACAAGAGTGGACCCTTAAAAGTCCATGACATGAAGATAGATGCATGGAATTTGGATCAGCCAAAGTACATCAGATGCTTGAGCTTGTGTTGGCAAGATATTTCTCATTTGACAGGGACAAAATCAAAGATTTAGGAGAACTACATCATGTTTTATCTCTTGGACATGGTACTTGGGCATAAAGGCTTACAATTACTTGAGGACAAGCAATTTTGGGAAGGGAGGACTATAATATCCATTTCCAAGCATAAAACAAGGGCATAGCTATTAAGGAGGGTGAAACAATTAAAATTGACCCTCTTGATGGGATTTCCACATTTAATAAAAAATAAAACTTATATAGGTAGGATGACCAACCTAAACATCAAGGGATGCCACCCTTTGAGACATCACCTCCCTTGGAAAAACACATTTGGAAGAGACATGTCTTTCGATGGAAGGTGATGAAGTATTTATAGTCATTCGTTGGTATGGAAGGAATTCATTAAATCATGTATTGAAAAATATATAACCATGTACAAGCATTATGCTTTACAACCAATTTTAAGGATGGAATCCCTTAATCATGTAATTTGATTTCAGGGATAAAAACCCTTGTAATCATTATATGCCAAGGATGAAATCCCTTGAGGATTTATATTTTATTATTAATACAATTATATTTTTTATTTTAATATTATTCTTAGTATAATTTGTTGGGTGAATATTTTATCAATTAGTGTACTGATCAACAAAATAGGTCTAATCAACCACAACAGGAAGACTGGTCAGCCAGGTGTGCAACTTTACTACATCAACCAGAGACAAATCTCTCCTCTTATCAAGGGGAGGTTCCTTATAGATATGTAGGAGCTATATATAATATAAATAAGCAAAAAATAACACATGGGGGTAGAATAAACCATCCATCTCTCTTCTTTCAGAGATGATGCACACAAACAAAGGAGAAAATCTTGATGTAAACACTGAAGGCACTTCTCTTCTTTCAGAGGTGTTCTTGCAGGAAACAACATGAGTTTCTTTTAGATAGTAAAGTAACTAGTAATCAAAAGGGCATAGTAATAGTAGGATGAAGAAAAATGCAAAGTTTCCACCTCAACTACCCAAAGAGTATATCACAAAGGATAATGGGGGCACAAAGTCACCCTAGAATCCTCAACACAAAAAAGAAAAGAAAAACATAGACTGAAAACAATTGTGAAAGCACAAA
Source organism: Torreya grandis (assembly GCA_037957365.1). Classification (NCBI taxonomy): domain Eukaryota; kingdom Viridiplantae; phylum Streptophyta; class Pinopsida; order Cupressales; family Taxaceae; genus Torreya; species Torreya grandis. Next base: position 1,879,580 of record JARHVA010001029.1, on the reverse strand, counting down.
GTCTTCCCACAGTTGGTTTCATGACCTTCCCTATTACCTTCACTAATTTTGTTTACCAAATTAAATGAATAAGGACACCTTCAGAAGACAGACGTAAGATTTATCTTCTAAAATGACACAAGTTAGAACAGCACAAAGTCTATGAAAAACCTTCTTTCTCATTTAGATAAAAATGAAAATGAAATTACAACCTGAGCTTAAAGTCTCAGTCTTCTTCTTTCAAAATGGGCAGAGTTTTGCTCTTGTAAAAATGAAAAGTCTCCTTTACAAATGAGAGAAAATACAAACTTATAGCAACTACCCAAGGATTGGCACCTTTTCCATGGGATGGCCCATGCTGTAGTTAGCATCTTCAATGCGTCTCCAGTTTTGTCTGGAGAGACCATGCTGAGAACAGTGCGCTACCATAACTATGGCATGTCTCTTCATTTGATATGTCTCCTCCTTAATATAGACCATCTAGTCCTTTGCCTATTTGTCTTTACTTCATGGAAGAAAATAGACTGTGTCCTTGGTTTTGTGCACTCATAAGTCTACTCGATCCACTGTTCCACCTACTAGAAATAACTCTTTCGAAGACATTTTTGGCTTTTTCATCTTTCTACTTTTGTCTTTTCCAGCTCTGATTTGAGCTATCGAGCTCTCTTTTCATTTAATCTCTTGGTTCTTCCTTTAAGTTCTATGCTCTATTTAAATTTCCATGGATTTTCCCTCACTTTAAATTTGACATCTGAGGGGCCATCAATGATTGCTAGCTACTTGAACCGTGTTGAACTTTGAACCTATGAACCATTTGAAAGTTCATTGGTTCAAAGCTTCATCGGTTCACTCTGTCTCTTTTGGTCCATCGCTTCCCTGCTTAAGTGCTTCTTTGGTCTCTGATTGAACCATCACTTTCATTGAACTTGCCTTTGGAATCATCCATGTTGCTTCTTTCTTTGCTTGAGGCTACCTTTGAACTATTTGAACCTGTGAACCATTGAACTTTGAACTCTTTTGGTTCAAGGTTCAATCGGTTCATTAGTTCTTTGGTTTTGCCTGTTGTTTGTTCTTCCTAAGCTCTTTGATCTTCATCGCGCTTGGTTGAACCCTTAAACCTGTGAACACGTTGAACCATTTGGTTCAATGGTTTAATGGTTCAATCAATTCATTCTTTGAAGCTCTTTATGTCTTAAGTATTTGAAGATTCCTTTCTATGTCTTTGTTTAGCCTTAGGAACGTCCTGAAGGGAAGGTGTCCCTTTAGGTCCTTGGAAAAGGTCCTTTCTCTGATGTCAAATGTCCCCTACAAGGGTATTTGTCCTTCAAGATTCAACTTCCCTGATGGGTTTTTTCCATCAGGCAAAAAGCTCGAAAGAATTCCTTCAAACAAAATGTCTAAAGGAAAGTTTCTTGTTACTTGGCCATTCATTCTTTCCTGTTTCTTCAGACTTTTCCTTTGGGTGAATTCCTTCAGACAAAAGTCAGAAGGAATTTTGCCTTAACATTTTTTTGAGAAAATCCTCCTAAAAGTATTCTTTCAGCCTCTTGAACAAATCTGAAGGAATTCTATCTTTTATTTGACCTTCGAACCAATGTTGCCTGCCCTCCACACGGGCACTTGGCTTTTTCGCTTTGGGGCAGCCCCTTGAACCTATCGATTGAACCAACTGATTAAACCAACTTTGGTTCAATGGTTCAATGATTTAATCGATTCATTCTTCATTATTTGGCTAAGTGTTGAACCCATTTCTTTCTTGTAGAGTCTTAGAAACCAACCTTGAGAGTCCGTAGATTTGAGCCTACCTGTAAAGTCTGTAGAAACCATCTGTGAAGTTCGTAGTTCCAAGCCTACAGAGTCCATAGATTCAAGCTTGTAGAGTCTATAGATTTCTGGAAAGCTTGAAAAAAAGGAGGAATTTGAAAGTGCAGAACAAATTTTGAGAAGGGAAGAGAGAAATTTTGGTCATGTAGGACCAAGATAGCTCATATGTTGTTCCAAAAATGTCACCCATTTTTGGGGACCAACAGCTGGCTCCAGTTGGGGAACTTCCTTCAGGTGAAAACTTGGAACAACTGAGGGGAGTAGAAACTAGAATCTCTAGTGCCTTGAAGTATGCCATTGGGCTACAGAGTCATGCTACACAAAAAGAAAGGCTCCAAAAATGAAAACAAAAAGAAACAAAATAGAACTAAAGACTATACAAATATACATATGTACAGGTGAACTTATTTGATACTTCAAGAATTGAAGTGCTTCAGATGCTGCTCCTTATGAGGTGAAGAAAACGGGATGCCATCCTGATAAACCAGTAGGAAACCATTCTGTCCCCAGAAATGGTAATGGGCGAATGGAGCTCTCCACTAGGAAACCAATTTTTTGCATCTTCATCTTGGCTCTTTCTTCTTCTTTCACCATGGTAGGATGTGGTCTTCAATTTGAAAACCATAACTCCTTGCTCTCTTGGTGAAGGGATCCTTTTATTGATTTTGGAGTACAATAGTATGGTCCACCACCATAGCTTGCTATTCTACTGGTTCAATCCAGCACATACTTTGATTGTCAGCATCAAACTCTTGACAAACCATCAGCTCAGCATCCCCTTTGGTGTGAAGGAGTTTGATCTCTTCATCCTGAGCAGTCTTCAATCTGAGCAACAGAGATCTACATCCAACATGAGTGGAAGAATTTCTGCCATCAGATATTAGGATCCAAGCATCATCAAAAGCTGATCTTCTATTAGATTTCTCTTCATCAGAGATGGAAGATTCTTCTTGATTTGTACTGCACCATACTAATTTTTTTGATGCCTTATTTGGATCAAATCCTAGATTTCCAGCTACAAGACTTTCATCAGCTAAGACATGAACATCCTCTATGGTCAAGAAGTAATTACCCCTGCTTGAAGGCTCAAACAAAATTTGAGCAGAAGGGGTTGACATTTGGGTGACCACAATCCTTGCCTCAGATAGGTCCACACCTAGCTCTTCACCAATGTTTAACTACTCAAAATTGGCTTGTAGGGATTCAAACTCAGTCATTTGAATTTTAGATTTCTTGACATGATCAATCATGTCAAATGACTGAGATGGACTTGGAAGAGAGGATGGAAGTTCATCCTTTTGGTTTTTGGGAGGGGGAGGACTGATATGCGAAGTTGAAGTAAAAGGTAGAGAGATGTTTGATGTACTAACCTTCTTGGCAATCATTGGGTCCTTTGACTGGAAAGGTAGAGTGGTTTCCTGCTTAGCAATTGGAATTGCAAGCTAAGTTCGCTCCTCTATTCTTTCTTTATTAGCTTGCTGGGCTGAATGATTCTCAGACCGAGTGAATACTGCATATGATTTCTCATCTGCTTCATCTTCACTTCTAGGTTTATCCTGGTAATTTAGGAAACTAATGCAGGAGTCACCAGCTGATTCTTCTTGATCCTCTATGAAGAGACTAGCATCATTTTTTTGCTCGAACTCAGGTTGGAAATAAGAAACATGTTTTATTTCTAGATATTCCACTATTGAGTTGGTTGGAGGTGCTTCAAGGGCAGGGTTCCTTTGTGGGGGAGAAAGATGATTTGGTTGCCCTTGACTTCTGGCAGCATTACCTTGATATGGCTGATTGGGGAATGTCCTCCTTGGTATATCTTTATATAGAGGAGCAGAAGACACACCTTGTGCCATTTGCGTTTTCAAGGCTAGCAATTCATTTGCCAACTTTTGTACCATTGGGTCAATGGTGGCTGTGGGTGAGTATTCAGAAGATGAAGAGGGTTTACCTCTGTTAGGATCTCTCCTTATCTTTCTTGCCAAGATAAGGTCATATTCTAGCTCAATAGCCAAGTCTTGAGTAGCCTCAAGGTCTATGTGTCTAGCACATCTCAACAGAAAACTCACTTCAGGCAGCTGTGAGTTGATAAAGAAACACATGAGATTCTGAGGTGTCAGCTGGGTGATCATGGGAATCCTATGCCTCAGCTTGTTGAACCTGGTAATAAAATCCCTCATAGGCTCATGAGGTTCCTTTTCCATTTGAGTGAGCTGGGCCAGCAAAGCATGCACATCCTCTGCAAGCTTGAACCTAGCTTCAAACTTTGCTTTGAGTGTATCCCAGTCAGTCACTGATCTAGCTTGCAGATGGTAGAACCAGTCTACAACAACACTTTGTAGTCTCCACGAATAGCCTGACTGCTATGTCTTCAAATTCCACCCCTATTACACTGCAGGCTATGCTAAAAGCTGCAATGTGTTCATTAGGATGAACCTTCCCATCACCAAAGAATTTGGGGAAATTCTTTCTTGAACTACGTGGAAGTTCATGCAGAGGTGAAGTCATGTTGAGTGGGCCAAAAGAGTTACCCCAGGGGCCTCGAACTACCATGATTTAATTATGAAAAATAGGGATAACAAATTTGGGTGGAGTGGCCAGATTGCAGAACAAAAATGGAAAAGAGCAGGACCTGCTTCAGCTTGAGGCTTGAGGCCTCAAACTACGCACTCTTTTCCAGTAGCTCTAGTTTTGCAGACCAGATAAAATAATGGAGATGGAGGAAAATGGTAAGGCTATAATGATAATGGGTAAGACACAGAATGGAGTTTCCAGAGTCTATAATGGATAAGGGTTATAATGATTATGGGTACGACACAGGTGATGTTTCAATCTGAAACTTGAGGTTCCAAATTGCACAAAATTACTGTGTCCCTAGTAGAGTCACCAAAAATTGTAATAGATAAGGGTTATAATGATTATGGGTAAGACACAGGTGATGTTTCAATCTAAAACTTGAGGTTCTAAATTGCACAAAATTACTATCCCCAGTGGAGTCACCAAAAACTATTGGGTGAATATTTTATCAATCAATGTACTGATCAACAAAATAGGTCTGATCAACCATAGTAAGAAAATTGGTTGGCTAGGTGTGCAGCTTTACTACATCAACTAGAGACAAATCTCTCCTCTCATCAAGGGGAGGTTCCCTATAGATATGTAGGACCTATATATAATATAAATAAGCAAAAAATAACACATGGGGACATAATAAACCATCCATCTCTCTTCTTTTAGAGATGATGCACATAGACAAAGGAGAAAATCTTGGTGTTCACACTGAAGGCACTTCTCTTTTTTTAGAAGTGTTCTTGCAGGAAATAATAGGAGTTTCTTTCAGATAGTAAAGTAACCAGTAATCAAAAGGGCGTAGTAACAACAAGATGAAGTAGAATGTAAAGTTTCCATCTCAACTGCCCAAAGAGTATATCACAAAGGATAATGGGGGCACAAAGTTGCCCTAGAATCCTCAACACAAAAAAAAAAGAAAAACACAAACTGAAAACAATTGTGAAAGCATAAAGTCTTCCCACAGTTGGTTTCAAGACACTTCCCTATTACCTTCACTAATTCTACTTACCAAATTAAATGAATAAGGACACCTTTAGAAGATAGATGTAAGAATGATCTTCTAAAATGACACAAGTCAGAATAGCACAAAGTCTGTGAAAAACCTGCTTTCTTATTTAGATAAAAATGAAAATGAAATTACAACCTGAGCTCAAAGTCTCAGTCTTCTTATTTCAAAATGGGTAGAGTTTTGCTCTTGTAAAAATGAAAAGTCTCCTTTACAAATGAGAGAAAATACAACCTTATAGCAACTACCCAAGGATTGGTGCCTTTTCCATGGGACGGCCCATGCTGTAATTAGTGTCTTCAATGCGTCTCCAATTTTGTCTAGAGAGACCATGTTGAGAACAGTGTGCTACCATAACTATGGTGTGTCCCTTCATCTGACATGTCTCCTCCTTAATATGGACTGTCTAGTCCTTTGCCTATTTGTCTTTACTTCATGGAAGAAAATAGGATGCATCCTTAGTTTGGTGCACTCAGAAGTCTACTCGATCCACTGTTCCACCTATTGGAAATAACTCTTTCAAAGACATTTTTGGCTTTTTTGTCTTTCTACTTTTGTCTTTTCCAGCTTCAATTTGAGCTATCAGGCTCTCTTTTCATTTAATCAATTGGTTCTTCCTTTAAGTTCCATGATCTATTTGAATTTCCGCAAATTTTCCCTCACTTTAAATTTGATGTCTAAGGGGCCGTCAATGATTGCTAGTTGCTTGAACCGTGTTGAACTTTGAACCTGTGAACCATTTGAAAGTTCATTGGTTCAAAGCTTTGTCGATTCACTCTGTCTCTTTTGGTCCATCGCTTCCCTACTTAAGTGCTTCTTTGCTCTCTGGTTGAACCATCACTTTCATTGAGCTTGCCTTTGGAATCATCCATGTTGCTTCTTTCTTTGCTTGAGGCTGCCTTTGAATTGCTTGAACCTATGAACCATTGAACTTTGCACTCTTTTGGTTCAAGGTTCAATCGGTTCATTGGTTCTTTGGTTCTGCCTATTATTTGTTCTTCCTAAGCTCTTTGATCTTCATCATGCTTGGTTGAACCCTTGAACCTATGAACACATTGAACCATTTGGTTCAATGGTTTAATGGTTTAATCAATTCATTCTTTGAAGCTCTTTGTGTCTTAAGTCTTTGAAGATTCCTTTCTGCGTCTTTGTTCAGCCTTTGGAATGTCTCGAAGGGAAGGTGTCCCTTTGGGTCCTTGAAAAAGGTCCTTTTTCTGACGTCAAGTATCCCTCGCAAGGGTATTTGTCCTTCAGGCTTCAACTTCCCCAGTGGGATTTTTCCATCAGGCAAAAAGTCCAAAAGAATTCCTTTAGACAAAATGTCTGAAGGAAAGTTTCTTGTTACTTGGCCATTCGTTCTTTCTTGTTTCTTCGGACTTTTCCTCCAGGCGAATTCCTTCAGACAAAAAACTTGAAGGAATTTTGCCTTAACATTTTTCTAAGAAAATCCTCCCAAAAGTATTCTTTCAGCCTCTTGAACAAATATGAAGGAATTCTGTCTTTTCTTTGACCTTTGAACTAATGCTACCTGCCCTCCGCATGGGCACTTGCCTTTTTCGCTTTGGGGTAGCCCCTTAAACCTGCTAATTGAACCAAATTTGGTTCAACGGTTCAATGGTTTAATCAATTCATTCTTCATTATTTGGCTAAGTGTTGAACCCATTTCTTTCCTGCAGAGTCCATAGAAACCAACCTTGAGAGTCTGTAGATTTGAGGCTACCTGCAGAGTCCGTATAAACCATCTATGAAGTTCGTAGTTCCAATCCTACAGAGTCCATAGATTCAAGCCTACAGAGTCTGTAGATTTTTGGAAAGCTTGAAAAAAAGGAGGAATTTGAAAGCTTAGAACAAATTTTGAGAAGGGAAGAGAGAAATTTTGGTCCTGTAGGACCAAGATAGCTCATATGATGTTCCAAAAATGTCACTCATTTTTTAGGACCAACACAAGTTACATTTATAAAATATTATTTTTAAAATAATTTTGAGGAATACAAATTTTAAATAATATTTTGATTAGGGATATTACAAATCTATGTGATTGGGAGTAGCTAGGAAGATGAAAAGCTAAAAAATCATCTTTATATTTTTATCTTAGGGTTTTTTTGATCTAAAAGCATATTTGTTGCTAACTTGTAATACTTTTTTTGTTATATCTAGGTGATCTATTGAAATAGGGGAGAGGTAAGGCAAGAGAATCATCTACAAGTAAAGACCAACACATCCCCATATCCTTTTTCCATCTTTGACAAAAATACAAGTAACGAAATCATCAGAGTTGTGATCTTGCCTTGTAAAGTCATGGTATCATAGACTTAATAGTGATTTTGCAATCTAGTCATTTTAAATTTTATTTTGTTTGTTGTTTGACATTTTTAGGACTATGAAGCTATCATATGATAAAGATCTAACAAAAACAACTATCTGAAATTAGATCATTCATGATCTTTACCCATTTTGATAGTACATTTTGTTGTCCCCCAAAAATATCACTCATTTTTGGGACAACATTTGAACTATTTTGGTCTTACAGACCAAAATTGTCTCTTCCCTTTTCAAAATTTGTCTTGGGCATTCAAATTCCTCATTTTTTAGGCTTAAATCTATGGACTCTGTAGGTGGGTTCAATCATAAGAATCAGTTTCTAACACTTGGTCATTTTTGGGATTGGTTTAGTGCCTTAGTTCAAACAAAAATGTTCAAAAGTGGGTTCAAGCAGCAGGTTCAACATTTGGTTCATCCTTTGGTTCAACATCAAATGGTTCAAAGGTGGGTTTAATCAAGTGGTTCAATGCTTTGATTCATCCTTTGGTTCAATCAAATGGTTCGTCAATCAGTTCAAGGCTTCGTTTGCATCGTTGAACCAAAACTTGGTTCAACGGTTGGTTCAAGCGACAAAGTTCAAAGGAGTGCCCCAAGAGTCAAAGACACAAGTGCCCTTGCGAAGGGAATTCTCATGGCAAAAAGTGACCAAGGAAAACAAATGGACCAAGACAAAAGCCCAATAGAATCTCATAGATGCTGCCAAGTGTCGATGGTCGAGCCTCACTAAACTTTGTTTCTACGAATTGGAGAATATTGCCATGTGTCCCTCTTGAAGCTTGTCAGAAGCCTCCAAGTGTCAATATCCATAGTCTCTTCCCTTAGCTTCACTATTTCGAGCAAAGACCATGGTGGACCCAGGGATGAGTGACTAAATGAAGCAGAATGTGCCATGTGTCATCATCCACCTAACTCTCTAAAGATAAGCAAAAGCTGCCACCTTTTCCATTGTAATTCCACAGAGAGTGACACGTGTCTGCATCCACGATTCTGAATTTCTAATAGGTTTAAAAGCCTCTATTAATAAATGTTTCTCAGAGTCCCATGGAAGTTGCCACGTGTTTTCACCTATTTAGTAGTGGGTGCCACGCATCAATTGCTAAAGACCAGTAGAAAGTGACTAAGGAATAGAGCATCGAATTGAATCTAGGACCTGATTTAAATAACCAAAAAAGGAGGAATGATGAAGGATCAGATCGCTAGGTGGACATTGAAAGATGTAAACTTTCAATAGCATGACTTGTTTCTCTGCATTGAGAAAAGCAAATGGGTAGATGCCCCTAAGTTCCAGCCTGCCTTCTTAACAGATTTCAATGCAACATGATGTGTTACTATTCCTGAGTCCTTCTTGAAGAGGCTATCTAAGGGACTCTCTTCTATTGTAAAGATATCTCTTTTTTGACAATTAGAATGAAACTCTACCCAAATTTTAAGGCACTACTGAGACTTTGAGCTTAGATTGTTGATCATATTTTGTTACTGGAATAAGAAAGCAAGTGACTTTTTAGACTTTGTGCTGGAATATCTTTGTTGTTGAGGAAACTGTTCTTATGTCTTTTTCCTTAATATATCTTCTATTATTTTAATTCAACAAGCTAAATTAGTGATAGTAGTTAGAAAGGTGTCCTAAAGAGTCAAGTGTGGAAAGACTTTGTGCCCCCATAATTGCCTTTAGTGTGTTTTCTTTTCATTTCTATGTAAAGGACCTTGGGACGACTTTGTGCCCTCATTGTCCTTCATATCTTACTCTTGAGCAATTTAGGTGGAGACTTTGTGCTGCATCTTGATTTGCTAGTTATTACATCCTTTGCTACATTTTGTTGTTACTACCAGGAGTATTCTTGTGGTTTGTTGAATAGTAATTTTGAAAGAAGAGGAGTACTGTCTATCATTTCCCTTGAGTTTTTCCTTTGATCCACACACATCATCTCTGAAAAAAGAGAGATGGATGGTTTGTCCTACCCCTGAGTATTATTTTCTATTTATATATATATATATATATATATATATATAGCCTACCTATAAGGAACCTCCCCTTGATGAGAGGAGAGATGAGTCCCCTTCTGATGTTGTAAAAGTACACATTTGGATGACTAATCTTCCTGCTTTGGCTGATCAGACCTATTTTTTTATCAGTATGTTGATCGACAAAATATTGAACCAACACATTTAACTACTTGTAAAATTTTGATATATCCTAAATCATTTTCTAATATGTCATACTAATCTATAAGTAAATTTTTTTTTTATTTAGATAACTTGTCAATACCCGTGTAATTATCTATTTTTAGTCCATAGTCAAAATCTGAAGGTTTTATAATTTACCACAAAAATGCAACTCTTGATTTATAGCCAAATAACAATTTTGTCATCTATAGTTGTGTCTTTGCCTAACTGTCATGGTTTTGAAGGATAAATATCATGATCAGTTAACCATTTCAAAATTTTAACTTGTAATCTACAATTTTGACCCCCCAGTTATGATTTTGCATTGTGTAGTTGCAATTTTGCATTGAATTTTTGTCCTTTTTAAGAGCATTTTTTGAGTCATTTTTCATGAATTTTGAGTCATTTCGGGCCTCTCATAAGGCCCAAATTGCCTTAAGGGGCTTTACCCCTTAACTCCACTGGGGGCTACCACTCTCAAACCCCCATTCCATGTCCCACTCACCCCAAAGGAATTATAGAGACAAATCATGATTTTTTTAGGGTGTTTTATTAAGGCATATTAGACTAACATCTTGTTTCTTATAGGGGATAATTTTGTCTTACACCTTCTTTTACAAGTCATTATTTTGGTCTAACATTATGTTTTTCAGGTTTCCCCCCAAGATTATCCATCAAACTACTAATCTTTATCTTGTAGGTTACCTTTTTTGAATGCCACTTAAACTACTAACCATGTGCTTATAGGCCGCTTGCCAAAGATTCCTTGTGGCACTTTGAAAATCATTTTGAATCATTTGAATTGCCTTGTATTATATATATTATTTTATATAAATACCCTTGTCTTATATATTATTGTCTTTCATCTTGTAGATACATCACACTTAATCTTAATCAGTTAATTAATCTTTTGGCTTACTTGATTGTCTCTCGGGGATATGGTTGGTGTATGTTCTCCTCCTTTCATCCTTGCAATGATTCTTGGATGATCAAAAACTACCTATAAATCCTCCATCCTTTTTTTTCTATGGGGTTGATGACATGGATTTCACCACCATGCACTTGACCAAACTCTATGTTTTGATAAACTCTAAAAATTAGGAGAGCTATCATTATGTGCTTAAGTAGAATTCCCCATAAAGGGTTCCATAGAGTGAGGGGAAGTTAAGCTCCACTATGTAGGATGGTTAAAAAACATCTTATATATACTTGGACCCTACTTTACCCTTACATATATAAGAGATGTACCTAAAAACCTTTATGTATACCTAGATTAGGATCCTTCAACCATAATAGGTGTACCACTATAGGAGTTAGTATCAGCTCTAAAGTAGCCATCGAGTGTGAGAGAGGTTGAGAGGGTTTGATAGATTTTTTAATGGGTCACCAACCTATAGCCTCACATTTGAAACCATTAGATGGTGTGATAATGAAGCTACACACCTATCAATTTATTAATAATAGGTTTGTGGCTTGTTTGATTAGATGTGTGTTGCATTAGACCCATGTTTTTTGTGAGATGAGTCAACCTTTTACCCCAATCTTAGTATTTGCACAACCCATCTTGTATATTTTTACCTCATCATTCTACCATGTTGTAAATCCTTATCCCATCATCTTTTGTGCATATCATCTTAGTCTTGCTTCATCCTCTTGTATATCCTTGTCAACATCCCCATTTGTATATATTTTCTCTTGTATATCCTTGTCTCAAAATTATCTTCTATTATCACCTTTACTTCATCCCATCCTAGTCTAACCTTATCCACCCATCATTGATCATCACCCCATCACTCGCATATCTTAATCCATTATCTTGTATATACTTACCTCATCATTTTATCATCATCCTCTTATACATACCATCTTGTATATCCTTGCATTGTCCTATCTCCCATCTTGTTTTCATCCCATCCTAGTCTAGTCATCTCCACTCATCATTGATCATACTCCACTATTCACATATCTTAATCACTTGTAGTCCTCCACACCTTATCCTAAGACCATAATGTATATCCTTAAATTTTACACATATCATTTTGTATGTATTGAATCATCCTGTTATTGCCTTTAGCATATCCTATCTCCCATCTTGTCCTCATCCCCTTCATCATTAATCATATCCACTCATCATTGATCATTACCTCATCGATCATGTATCCTAGTCATCATCTTGTATATTCTTATCTTACCCTATTGTACATATCTTTGTTCTCTTGTATATCCTCATAGTTACATCATATATTAGAACCATCTATCATTAATCACACCCCCATTACATACATATCCTAATCACACCTTGTTTCATCCTCTACATCTTATCCTAAGTCCATCATCAATCCTTTTTCTTGATCTTGTCCTCATCACCCATTTAGTTTAATCTCATTCTCATCTTTTCCTAGTTGGCTCTTTAGTTTCTAAACTATCCCCATCTCATTTACAATATCATTTATCATCCTCACCCCCATCTCATCATTACCCTTTCATCACTTCGTTATCACTTGTCATTATACTTAGTCCCTTACCCTAATCACTTTCATCACATAAATCATATCCCATCCTATCTTGAGAAAAATTGATTTAAGGTTATAATCTAGTCTTATTATCCACATAATCCTATCATACTAATCCACTATCACTCATCCCACTAGTCTCTATCCTTGTCTATTCATAAATATCACCCATCATATCATTCTGTTACTAGTTTGAATCTAGGTACCCATCAAATCCTCAATCCTTTTGCTAGCTTGACAACTAGGCATCATTGATAGTATGTTAGCACATATTTAATTATCCATCTATAATCTAACCTTAGTTATATATCATCCTAATCATATTTATACCACCTGATCATCATCATCACCTAATCATACTAGCTCAGTTCTTTTGACCTATTTTCCTTATCCTACCTCCAACATCCATCACTCCTCAATCATCACCATGGAAATAGACCCCACATTCATAGAATAATATATATCTAACCATAATGATGATATCCTCTTGAAGTTAATTATGATGGGTGTACCACTCTTCTAAGTTGTTGACCCCCTTGAACTCATTGCACTTCCTGTCCAAGCCCCTTCATGTGAATCTTCCACCAATCCTCCATCTACTAGTCATAAACTATCAACTTCCCCTTCCCATACTAGAAAAGGGAATCCAATGTTAGCCATTAATAGTCCATCCACCCAACCACATCAACCACCATATGATCATAATCCAAATGCTTCCACATCTAAGTCATAATGTGAATTGGGTCCTTATACTCCCCTTCCCATGTCCTTGGAATTCCTTTTCAAATAACTAGTCACTTCTAAAATGTTGGTCTATCTACCTATTTTACATCTTGACCCCACCAAGCCTAATCCCTCTTGGTATAAATATGATCAATTTTGTACATATCACCAAACCTAGGGGCATACCATTAATCGATGTCATGACTTTCATTACTTTGTCCAAGACCTCATTTATCATGGTGACATAATAATTGAGGACAAACTAGATAAGTATTAATCCATGGGTAAATAAGAAGAGGAGTGCCAAGATTCCATTCTCAATCAAGCCTTTCCCCTTCTAAGCCAAGGTCAATACTCCACACCCATCTTGCATGATCCCCCCATATTCAACAAATCTTCTATCAAAGATGAGTCTCTTCTCCATAACCCTAGTCCTCCCATCTCTCATACCTCTTTCCATGGGCCTATCATCCATACATCATCTCCCTCTCCACCATCACATTAAATACACCATAATGAGAGGTCAATTATGCACAATCAACCTTTTACTTGTAACCTTGGATCTTGTACATTAGAGTCAGCATCAGAAGTCTTTTCTTCATTAAGATCATGTATAATACCAAAATCCAAATTAGATTCCTCATTAGAAACATCATCCCCCATCAATATTATAGTTGATGCTGATAGTGATTATTTTGTTAAAGATACATATAATCCATTACCAGGCATACCTTTGGATCCTAATCAAGATGACGAAGTCATAACAGAGTTCTTGTAATATTTATCTATTGAATATTGTCAGAGTGAATATGATCCTATTTTTGAAGTGTCGACTATAACTAGTCCTAGTGATCCTTTTGTTGATCTTGAGGAGATTTACTCTAATTTTGAAATTGGGTCTCTTAGGAACCCCTATCAGGATTATGCTACTCCATCACCACTATTTGACCTCATCACACCATCTCCATCACCTCCATCTATCATAGACCCATTTCTTCCTATAAATGATCATTTAATTATCTCCCTCCATAGCGACAAACAAGAACATGCATTGTTGGATCCCTCTTTGAGCAATATAATGTGTGCCACAAGTTAAAAGGTCTAAAACTATATTCCACAAGTTATAAATAATAATCAAATCATATTTGATCTTATTAGTCAAAATCATGCAAAATCAAATCATTAGCCTAATAAAAAAATGTCTTCCCCTAGTGAAGCCCAATATCAGGCACTAAAGGACCATCAAAGTCAAGATCATCATCCTCTATCAAGTCAAAAATCAAACTCCCTCAGTGAAGCCCAAAATTAGGCACAGGGGAAAGTCAAAGTTGGATTCAGTATCAAAATCAAAATAATATCAAAACTACTATCCATATGGATGATAATCCTTTAAATAATCAAATTAAAGAATCACACCATCAAAACATCTTGGATCTCTTATAATATTTTATCAATTGGCACCAATCAAATGAAGTATATCCCACATCTCCAATTATGTATGAAATTTCCATTCCTAATCCTCCATCATCCATCATACCATCCTATCCTGATCCTATAATCCATAAAAATCAAGCTCTAATTCAATCTATAGTTCACATCTCCTCCCCAAGTATCATTGTCTCTCCTAAGGGTAACAAGGACACCTGGTCTAGATATCTAGAGGGGTCTCCATCAAGCATAAAAAAAGGTCACATGGATCCTAATACATCTATTAGCATGATCACAACATCACACATCCCCAAAATAAGTATTGGATAAAGATCACAAAAGCATCAACATTCTTGCATCTTGTACCCACATCTAATAAATAGAGATGCCATCCAAAAAGTTTAAAAAAACATCCATCCAATGGTGAAAACTAGTTTTCTATCACCTTGGGCAAGTACCATGGTGAAAAATAGTTTCTGGTGTCATGGTAAAATAATATTTTTTGTACTATACCTCAATACTTGGGGTCACAATCCATCCTTTTCAACCATCACACCCATCCCTTGTCAATATTATATGTATCATATCCCTTTGTCCATATCATGCATCTTATTGTGTCTCTCATTCCTTACCATCTTGACCTTCATAAGGAATGGAAGGCATCTTGAGACACATTCTCAAACCATCTTGGAAAATCCTCCAATAGACACCTAGGCAACTAAATAACTGGTTCCTTCATGATGTGGTCATTGGCAATCCCTAGTCCATTCCTCATTGGTCCCCATCACCCTCATCATTTTTTCATCCCATCCATCCTTATCATAGTTTTTGGGCTTGGTATTCCCTTTAATAGTAACCCAATCTGTATAATGTACATGCATATTCCAAAAAAACCTATTTTTTTTGAAAAATGTTAAAAACCCTAAAAATCATAAAATTTGAAAAAGCCCAAAATAAGCCCATTATGTCTTGTCTTATGCCTAATTACCTAGTTAAATACATCTCCATATGTATCATATTTCCCCCTCTTTGGATACCATATTCTATCTTGAATCCAATCCTAGTGGTCACCCATCCCTTTATATCTTCAATCACATCCTTGGCCTAGGTATTATTGGCACACATAACCTTGTTGAAGAATTAAATTTGGCACCCATCACTTCCCTATCAGTGCCTTTTTACACTTAAGACCCATCAAATCACTTCCTTACTAAGTGTGGAAGGTACTTGATCCCATCACTATCTTTATCATTACCTTTTCATACCTAACACCCATCAAATCACTCTTTACTAGTATGAAAGGTATTTGATCCCATCATCTCCTTGTCTCCTTACTATATTGCATTATTATAGGTCCTTGTATGTTGGTAATCCTTGGTAATCTCTTTTTTAAACCACCTTCCTTGTCCACTTTTTCATTCAATTTCAAAACCAAATCAGTACTCAAAGACCTTCTCCCATCCTCCATCCTTCTATCCTCCACTAGGGGAAACATCTTAGCCTAATCCTAATCATGATTACCCTATCCAAATATAGATCCATCCTAATTCCAAAATCACATCATGATAATCCAATCCATCACCAAATCATTCATCCCATCATTAGACAAGATGTTGTGACATTGCATATGGATACTTATATGTGTTACTTGTTTGTTTTATTTGTCTTATTTGCATGTTTTTATCATGTAAATATTTGATTGTCTTGGTCTCTTTTTGTCTATTTGGAAATGAAAAGGGATGCTATGAGCTCACTCAAAGATATAGTAATGATTATAAGTTCCCTTAAGGATGCAAATTTCTTTATTTTTCCATGCGCTTGGGCATCATGGCCTCTTGGTCATGCTTATATCATGGGGCATACTACTAAGTGACATTCATTGGATTATTAGAGTATGATGATATTTATGAAATTTGTGATGGATTGATCACCTACACCTCATCATCTATCTAATCATCCTTATTCTCATCACTAATCCAATCTTTGTAATCCATTTGACTAACATCCAATCTTTTATCCTCTTCTCATCATCTGAATCATATCCTCTAATCACTAATCATCATTACCTTCTAATTAATCATTTCCATTTATCCCCAAGTCAGAACTACATTGATATGAGGTATTTTCAAACTATGTAGGTAGAAATTGGCCAATTTTCAGTGCCTAAAGATAGCTCAACCACCATCTCTCTCAATTTATCTTCATCCCCCAATCTTTTGGTCACTCGATCATATCACTATTCTCTCTTATCCTCCTCATAATATTGATTAACTTTAGCTTTGATATACACCCATCCTTAATCTTATAAAATTATTGTCTCATCTTGGCCTAAAGCTCTCCCTTACATGCATCCTTACTTGGGATACATCTAAAGCTTAATTTTTTTTAATCCAATCATCATCATGTTATGGTTGATTTCCCCTTGGGGTGTGTTGACAACCATGACACCAATCATCCTTACTCCTTGTGCATGTGTCCTTGCTAAGGGAATCATAAATCTATAGCTTACTTCTCAAGTAAAATTCTACTTCATCTTCTATCTCAAACTTGGCATCCCATCCCCTCATTTACCCATTGCATCCCACCCCTCATTTCTTATTTTGAGTGGCCATCCATCTTATTCTTCCCCACATGTCCCCTTGAGGGGGTATCATAGCTCCTAACATAATCTACTAAAATTTATCCATGACATGGTTTTTTATTTTGAATACCGTTACTCCTTCCACTTTGATTCACTCATAATTCCATTATAAAGAAGGAAAAAAATGTATGCATATAAAATATGCTTGCTTCATTATCATCACTAATATCACTATTAGTGGACACTAATTTTGCTCATCTAATTTATTCTCTTTCATCCTGTTAATTTATCCCCCCTTTATAATTATTTTTCTAATGTCTCCCAATCACTTATTCATTTTATAACCTTATTCTACCCCACTAATTAATTAATTCATCCCAAATCCCCATTATCTTAATCTAACCCACTTATTCTATTATTTGGGAATTTTAGATTCTCAATGACCCACACATTAGCTTATGCCTAGGCTCTCCTACATCCCTAGTTCCTAATCCCTATCTAATTCCATCCATAAGCTTAATTAATCCTTAAGAGGATTCTAGAATTAGAGGATTCTAGAATTGGAGGATTCTATAATCCTCTCTATTCTAACCCATCCTCTCTAGAAGCCTCTAAATATAGAGACTTCCAAGGAATTTTAAATTCCTTGGATAATTCCCATCCATTGATCTCCCTCAACCAAGTTTAAACCTTAACCATTGATCTTTCCCTCCTTCCTCTATTTAACCAAATCCATGCTTCCATTAGGTCTAACTATAAAGTGGGCATCAAATCCATGTACAACCATAAAAACATCCAACATCATTGATCAAGCAACATCACCATGTAAAAATTCTAAGTCAAAGGTAATCCAACCTAATCTTCTTATTTTAATCTATTTAATCATGGCATAGAGCATTTAGATTTATGTTTAACATGTTGATTTGGATAGTTTAATTCATCTATTGCATATGGTCTTAATGGCTCTATCACTTTAACTAAGTAGTTTTATATTTGGGTTTGAATTTACATTGTTAAATCCATATAGAGCTCAAAAATCATCTACAATACCAAAAATAGAAAATATTTAAAAATCCTTTGGAAGATCATTCTAAGAAAGATCCAAAAGCGAAAATGGTATGCAATGCACATCCTCCTCCATCATATTATGGGAACCCATTAGATGAGATTATTAGTAATTATATGTGGCATACACCTCCCATGGTTTTTAGACCCTCTATTACTTTCAATGGCAATAATATTGTGGATGAAAATTCTAATCGTTATTCCTTATTCATTCTAGCACACCTTGATCACCAAATTATACATAATGTTTTTATTGATAATGGTGCTAGTGATTATGTTTTCACCATGACTTTACTTAAACATTTGGGTTATACACATATTGATTTACATATTTTCACAAAATTAGTTAGAGCATTTGATGGGATATCACAAGATGTTCTTGGTGAGATAGACTTACCTTTACAAGTGGGTATATAACATGTGGTTACTAAATTTTTAGTTATACCATACATGAGATTATTTTATATATTATTGGGATGACCTTGGATCATAATCTTTGCATAATACCTTATACATTGCATGGGTGTGTTAAATACATTCATGCTAACGTGGTAGTTATATTTTTTGATATTCCATATGAATATACAATTAAACAAGATAATTTTATACCTATAAAATTAATTATCAAACCTATAGGCACTTAGTTTTAACCACTTCCATGTCTAAACTATGTTTTAAATGACTTTATTCAATCTAATGCAAGTTTAACCAGAAATAACCAACTGGACTTTATTTACCTACACAACTATCATTTTAAACAAAAATCACAATGATACATCTATGATTGGGGTAATGGATCATCTTGCATCATTAGTAGTATTTTATTCATCCTAATTATAATAAACCTTTTACAAGTGTCTTCATAGGGTAATTAAGCGAATACTTGATTGACAAAGAAACATTGCAAACTTTGCCATTCTTCTAATTATTAATTAATCACCATGATTAATTATCCTAATAATTCCTCTAATAGAAAATTCCATGTATTTGGAATAACCTATTTTTATAAAAATATAAAATTGAATTATGGCCTCACATATGTGATGTCATTCGGTCAATTCAATGGAATTGAGTGGGGTGTGGTCAAGGTGGCTTATGACATGGCCACTTACACACCCTCTTATATCTCTTACACCTTTCTTACACACTCTTACCCTTTTAAACACTCCACGAGGACTAATTATTGTATTTTTATTCCAATATGCCTTTCATACTCCAAAAAGGCATTAAATGGCATATATTACACACTCCAAAGGTGTAATAATGGATTTGAGGATTGATCCTCAACCCTCCATATTAATATGATATAAACGATCCATATCAGTCTAGGGAATATATAAATAGAGGCCTCACACCTTTAATTTCATCAAAATTCCTAATGTAAACTTACTTTTTGGATTATTCTAAGAATCTTCACCAATTTTCTCTCTCATGCCAAGTTAAAACAAAGACCAAGTATAGATAAGGAGAGTTTCTCCCCACACAAGGATTCAAGCATCAATGAAGATTTTTACATATGTAAGCTGAACTCAAGCCATTTTAGACAAATTTTCTAACATATCTTCAAGGGAGGTAAAAATGTTGTTTTTATCCTTCCAATTTGCATTTCATGTTTGATTATCATAGCTCAACATAGGGATTGGCCTTGAGTTATTATGCCTTCAAGTTAGTTTGGATTTATTTCACTAATAATTGACTAACCCCTCTTGGATTCTTGATATACATAATGGCATGCCCAGTGAGACTTATTGAAGGATTGGATGCATCCCATAGCCTTTTTTAGACTACAAATATTCTTTTAATCACCATATTGGTCTTCTGACAAGCTAATTCTCTCTCTTTTCCTCAATAAAATTATCAAAACTTGTTTAGGTGCAAATTATGAATTCATGACTGTGTATCAGTGAATTTGATAGAGACATTAGTGAAATTGTCAAGTAAAAAATCAAAATTTCTCAAGATATTAGTGAAATCATTCTAAAATGACAAAATAATCTTAACTATTTTCTCTATTTTCTACCTACAGGTCTTAATGATGAAATTGTGCTTTTCATTGGTGAAATTGCTCTTGAGAACAAAAAAATCATACCTATCATTAGTGAAATCATTTTCTTACTATGTTCTATTATGGTGTTTTTCTTGTGTAATTATGAAATTATGGACACTAATGCCAAAATTATTGAGTTGATTAGCAAAATTGTAAACCTTAATGATGAAATCATCTCTATTTTTTGTGTTCTTCCTATTTATAGGTTATCATTGGTGAAATCATCATTCTCAATAGTGAAATCATCATTTCATGTAGCGAAATTACCTAGATCAAAAATGAAATCATCTGGATCATAGTGAAATCATTTCTTTATGATTTCTTTCTGTTTCTACATATTTTTGAAATTATCTTTTATGTTAGAAAAATCATTTGTCTGATTAGTGAAATCATTATTATCAATGGTAAAATCATTCTAGGCCATAGTAAAATTGTTCTAACCATTATGTTTTTTGTCTATAGGTTCCAAACAATGAAATTATAGCACCTATTAATAAAATTTGTCCATGTACTAGTGAAAACATCCTATATTAAGGCTGATACTTAAACAAATTACAATTTCAAGCTTCTTTTGGCTCAAAACCACTTGTTTCAAACTTCTAATCATTTCATGTTGCAGGTCCTTGGCCAAACTATGGTGTTTATAATCAAATTACTTAAATTCTATTTCACATTTTTATTTGGAAACTAAAATGAGTCCACACTTCAATTTGGGTTTAACAAACTTGGTCATTTTTAATTCATTTACTTTATTACAAGTTTATTTAATTGATAGATTGTCTTGTATGGTTATTTTTGTGCATATGCTCTCCTCTTCATGGGTGACTCAAAAACACAAAATTTCCTATTTGAGTTTACCCTATTTTCCATTTGACTTAGTGGTGTGGATTTCATCACCTTCCTACAAGTATTTATGGGTGAATTAACCTAGAAAGTGACATCTTAGTATCATACCAAACCCCATTTATCTAGTGGGGTATATCAATTCAAGAATGTTTCCATCATGAAGACCTAGATTTGTGCTTGCACACAGTTGTATGAGGAAAGTAAACTCAAGGATTTCTTTAAAATATCCTAGGTCAATGTATGTTACCCTCAAAATAAGCAATCTTGGAAATGAAATTAAAATTATTTAGTGATGGATTTATGCCTATGTACTCTGAGGTATGTAGGGACCACATAAATATCCCATTATAAAATAATAAACAAACCCCACATCTGGTAGCACTTCATTAAGACCTTTACATCTGAAGTGGTTGTGAAGGGGTAAGACCCTATCATGAATGGCTTGATCTTGTATTGCTTCTTAGATACCTCTTTTTTTTTTAATCATTCATTGATGCATGGGTTCAAAGGTAATAACCCCTAAATATTGCCTTAATTGTATGAACCTTGAGAGAGAAAGGGGTGTAAAAACCCTACCAATAATTACAATAATTTATGTAATGAACATTTAAAATTTTAATCCTCTCTCAAGGCTCAATTGATGTGATGAAAATTTATATTATTTATTGAATATCCTTATAATGCTTGTGTGTTATTGATTGATTGTTATGTCAAAACCAAGTTTATACTTAGGACCAAATCAAACCAACTAAGTCTAAGACCAAAACTATTGTATACACATACAATGAGGTGTTACTCTACCAAAATTATAAGTCAAACCAAAGTGATATGTTATAACTTGGTCTCATACCTATCTTTCTTATTCAAACCACATTGTTAGGCTATCAAAATTGAACCAAAAGACTTATCCTTTGAATTCCAATTTCCATTTTAAACTAATTCAACTTTATTTGCAAAGTTATTATCAATTCCAAACTTATTGTTCATTATATGTCATTATGTTGTCCATTTTATTTCAAATCAAGTGAAAATTCTAAGCCAAACTTCTTTATAAGGTCATTCCACATCTAATTTCTAGTACCATTGTCAAGACCAAATCCAATTTTAAGTATAAATTGCCAATTTTAATTTCCTTTGAAAACTCTAAAGTTTGGAGTCTAGTTTTAAACTTGATTTACTATTTTCAACTAAGACCATTTATTGTGCCATCATTTATATTTCAAAAATTGCTAAGGTGTATTAAAGTAGGCCAAGTATAATTTCTTTGTTCGTAAAACCAAATTTATAAGGTCTAAAACCTTTTCAAAATAATACCAAGAGCAAAAAATTTTCCTAGTCTAAACAATGAGCATTTATACTTGAATTTATTATGCCCAAACTTGTTAATTTAACCTTTGGTAAATAAATTTTAATCATTTACATTGATAAGCCCATTACTAAGTGATATTCTAAGAGAAGTCACTACCAAGTGAAAACATAGTTCTAGGCATTCAAGACCTTTTCAAGATGAATATTATAAATCTAGACATGCATATGTACACACATAGTGGAGCCATTTACAACCCCTCATTTGATGAGGAGGTAGTCTATAATCCCTATGGGTATGATCACTACATAAAAGATGAACAAGAACAACAATATCTCATTGACATGCCCTCTAATTTTGAGGTTAAACAAAATAACCCTCACCTTATAATTATGTCACATAATTTTAACCAAGGCTAATACCAATCCTACTTACCATATGTGCCTTTTGACACCAAACATCAAAATAATCCAACATATCTTGTCAATCCACCACCTAGTGATGAATATAGACAAAAATAATTTAATCACCAATTATTTAAAAAAAAGATGAACATATTCTTAGATTATTGGAGATAAGTTAAAAAATACCCCCCTAATTTTACCATAGAGGATTTGTGACATTTGGTTAGAACACTTACACAAACACCAGAACAAACTTTCATGTCAATTTCTAGTCAAGATCTCATTATGTCAAACAAGGGGAAAAGTCAACTAATTAAATTAATCCTCTCAAATCCAATTTCTTAAAAACCAAATGCAACAACCTAAACAAGTTTTTAGCTAATCTCACTAACTCTCTCGCTACATTGTCTATTGAAAAACCATCTTTAGTGGAATCTAATCCTCCAATATAATAACCATTATATTTGTATAATTATCCCATTTATAATCCAAATCCATTTACTATCAAAACCTTATTTATGGATGTGTTTAACACACCCATAACTGAAACTAGTCTAGAAACTAATCTAGATTTGAGTCTCTTTGTAGACTCTACCCAAAATTTGGTGGATAGTTCTAATGTATCTTATTTTAACCCACATTAGGAACCATCTAATGTACAACAAAATATTATTCCATCATCTCCATGACCTCCTTTTAATAACTTACAACAAAAAATTACAAACCCATCTAAGTTGAAATAACACATTATCAATCCCCCAATTCAACAAGTGGTGACCAATCCCCCACTTCAACAAGTGGAGAAAAATTCCACACTTCAATAAGTGGTCCCTAATCCCCCACCTCAACAGGTGGTGACCAATATGCCATTACAAAAAGTACCAATCAATATCCAAAGAATTTTGTCTAACCAATGATGTGTTTCTATAAGTCAACCAATTTCCACTTTTATTCTAAAGGGATCCTCTTCAAGTCAACATGTACCATTTAACCAACAATTTCCTCCCACATGTCAAATTCCTAAGAATCAATAATAGGCTCCCCTTAAAACCCATCAAGTTTCATTAAGCACCCAACTAACATTCCTCAATTAAGACCCCAATTCCCTCCAAATCAATGCCACAATCAATAATAAGTGCCTTTTCAACAACAAATCCCCTATCAACACTATAACTCTAGTCAAAGAGCAACTATTCCTCATAGAACTACTTGTACCCAAATTTGTCAATATTCTATTCCACTTCTTTTCCTAAGCCAAAACATTGTACCTTTAATTACCCAACAACATGGGCCCACTTCCTCTCACTCCAATCCTCCCTTACATGATTTGTAGGAGGTCAAAGATGTAGTTTCTACCATTCAAATAGGAAATTAAAACAAGAAATTCAAGCTTGATGATATTTGTTCCCATCCATTTGACTTGAACTACCTTAAAATACCCTTACTGCATGAGTTTGAGATGCCAAAATTTGAAAAATAAAAAGGAAAGAATGATCCTAAAGAACATCTTAAATAAATTTATATTGCATGCTAAGAAGTTTCGTATAGCCCAATATACCTTCTTTGATTATTTCCCTAAAGTTTGGCTGGCCATGCCCTAGAATGGTTCCTTAGTTTACCTAAGAATTCAGTTCATAATTTTGATGATTTGTTAGAGAAGCTTATGTAACACTTATCCTAAAATTTGGAAGATGATTTAACCATGCTTGATTTATGTTAAGCTAAACAAAGGGGAAGATAAAATTTTGATAATTATTTATAATGGTGGTGTGCATTGTCCAATCAAATCCCACACAACCTCCCTCATAAGCAGTTAGCTATAACGTTCACTACTAACCTTCAGTTTTGTGTAGCTCATAATATCAACTAGTTTATGCCAACACATTTGAATAATCAATCTCTCATTGATAATGGTATCATTAAAATTTATTCTCAGAACCAAACTCAAAACAAGAATCATGCACAAACACAAATAGGTACATCTGAAAGCCTAAGCCATTTAACATAAAAATAAATGTTGTAGGAGATGGGGTGATTGAATCACATCACATATAAATGGTGCAACCACCACATATTCAATGAAACCAACCTAATCAACCTCTTGCTTTCCAAAGGTCACCTCTAAGAAGAGGCCATTATAGTAATATATTTTTTAGCAATATTAGTGAGCCCATTGTAATGTTATTCTAAAAGATAGTTTCTACTAACTTGATTGTTTGGTCAGTACCAAGACCATTTCCATAAGACCAACCTAAGCCAAATTGGTATAATGAGAATGAATTTTGTGACTATCATCAACTAAAAGGCCATTTTATTCATAGATGTGTGCAAAACTACCATCTTATTTAATATTTGCCTTATAATGGAGAAATAAGATTGGATAATGTTGATACAATGTCTAATAAATAATTGGGTATATATCAGAACCCTTTCCCACACACAATTCCAATAATCAAAATAAACCTCCTCAGAATCAACATCAGAGACAACAACAACAATAACAAAACCAAATTAAGGTCAAGAATCCTATTCTAACCAAGTCAATTAAAAAAGTGTCCCTTATGACTATAACATTTTAGGTTGCATCATTAGTAAACACATTACCACCATTAAGTTTAATCCTAATCCAAATCCCAACAATACCCAAAGACCTCTACCATCCATTATAGGGCCTCCACCTCCATTTTTTGATAATTCTCCTATGGCTCATAATGGCCCAAACACCAATCAACAACTAAGAGTTACCATTTCAATCCATTATTATCCTTATTCTAATTATAGTAACTCTCTGATGACTTGAGTTTGTGCAATCATAATTCTATGCTCAAAAGTTACCATTCAAGTTCCTATACCTTCTCCCTCCAATAATCTATTCAAAGTTCTCTGCCTTAAAAAACCAAGCCAATTTCTCCAATTAAGGACAAGGCTTATGATATTATGGAACAATTATAAAAGACACACACAAATTTATATTTAGATATTTTGCATACATCATATATACATAAAAACATATTAAGTGAGATTTTAAGCCAATCCAAATTTCCAAGTGACATTACACCTAAAATATTACAACCACTTGTGAGTCATTTGGCTTCATGCCAAAAACTCACTTTTGATCAAATAAATATGTCAACCCTTCGACCTTTGCATAACAATATGATTTACATAGCATCAATCATCTCCTAACATAAGGTCAAAAGATTCCTCATCGACAATGATTTAGGGATACATATTATAACATTAAATTTGGTCAAGCACTTGGGCTACACATCAGTGGATTTATAGCCAAATACCATTACCATCAAAGCTTATGATAATAAGGAATAAGAATATCAAGGTACCATTTGCTTTCCTATTATCATTAGGTCACTGACCCACAATACTCTATGCCAAATTATTGATCTAGAACTATCATATAATTTACTCCTTGGGTGACCATAGATTCATGAAGTGCATGGTGTACCATCTACCCTTCATAAGTGCATCAAGTTTACTCATTTTGGACTATAAGTTACCATTCTTGGTGAGTTATAGCCATATCAATTCTTCAAACATTTAGAGAGAGAGAGAGAGTATGAGAGATATAACTATCATTTTGGAATGAGCCTGTTCCTAAGAAAGGTAAGGAAATCATTGATTAACTTCATAATCTAATTATGTGAATCCAAACACCCTTACCTCCACTTCATGTACCCTACCTATAGAAATAGCCAATCACTTCACTATTCAAGATAACACCTTTAGGGAATATAAAATTGGTTATGCATTTCATATAGACAAGTTGCCTAAAATGCCTAAAACATATGGTAGGCCTAAGAAACAAACTTATAAAATGAAATGGTGTAAGAAGGATAATTTTCCTTAGAAAGGACCTTTGATTTTTATCAAGAACGCTTCTTAGGAGCAATAAAAAATCATAGTTGATAATGATTCATGGCTATAAAATGATGATTTTTCCACTTGCTACCAAAATACAAAGTATCCTATTCTAAATTAGATAATGGATAAATAAGCCTGCAAGGGAAAAGGCCTAGGGGAAAACCAACAAGGACTTATTGGGCTATTATCAATTTCTAGACATAAATGAACTTAAAGTATTTGATACAAACCACCTAGGGGTGACCCTTTATATCATGAGAGTGCTTCTAATTTATCATCTAACATAGATAATACCAATAATGATATAGAGTCATACTATAACATCTATAATGTCTTGGATGATACCAATTTATTTGACCTAAATACCATCTGTACCATTTCTAATGTGTCATCTTATCCTCGTCTTTTACTCCATCATCCCCAATTGATTTTTTAGAGGTACAAACACTAAGAGGGGGAAGGGTGAATCAGTGGTGGCAAAAAAATTTAACTTCAATTTCCAAACCCTTCAAAAACACTTAAGCATTCAATACATCCATTCATGAAGCATTCAAGATGTTTATAACAATGAACAATAGATAAATCAAGATCACACACAACATAATATCTATTTTAGAAACCCTCTTGGGGAATAAAAACCACTCTCAATCCTATAAACACATGGACTACTTGTCCTATAAGATGATCACAAACATGAGACTGATCAAATCCTTCTAACCAAAATTTAGTGAAATACCAATTTCACAAGGATCACCTGACCCTAAGATGATAAAGTCCTTCTGAACACCTGTTGGTCAAGTCCTAATCATCTTTAGTGAAACACTTATTTCACAACACCTGCCCCTAAGATGATCAAGTCCTTCTGACCACCTGGTGGTCAAGTCCTTTTGACCTAGATGTCGATCACCCTCCCAAAACCTATGATATGAACAAATCTACCTTTGAAATAATGTCTTCGACACCTAATGATGGTCCTCTGATCTTCTAACCTTTACAAAACACCCTCTCTATCTCATACAAACCTCTCACATAGGCATGCCACAATTTCTCTTCCTTTTCACTCAAACCACCCTTAGTCTTTGAACCTACATGAGCACTATCTTTGACATTATAAATATGACCTATAGGTCATACACATAGTCACAATTTTTTTATGTACATCCACTAGGCACCCACCCTTTCCTTCACTCCACAATTCTCACATGCACCTCTTCACTCAAGTAACACCTATATTTTATAAGCCTAAAAAAAATCACATTTGGTTCCACCTTATATAGATTATTCATGATTATTATCATGTTCACAAATTTCCTTCTCAGCCACAACACATGCCTTCACTCTTAAGGCATAGTCATGGGTCACCTGTAAGCACAATCCTCTTTCAAATAGGCTTAAGTCACCTTTTAGGTCATATGAAGACCCATTACCTTATTTGACACTTATACAAGAAAAATAGAAACATAAGACAAATTAAAAATGCATATTTCAAATCTTCATGACCCATTCAACACCCTAAAATTATTATAATTATCACAACACTCTTCTGCTAAAGCCAAATTCGCTCAAATAAAATTTTGTGCACATAGCCACAATAAATGAACACATAGTTGACTTATAAAACTTTGTTCATACTTAATATGATTGGTAAAACCTTAATAATTAACAAATATTTTCCTCATGGAGTCTAAAACATTCTCCAATACTTATCTCAACTTGAAACATCAAATTACTATCAAGAATGACTCAATTACCCTTCTTAGGTTACTTGCAGAGCATGAATGAATACATAGTAAAATTTAGAGATACATAAATTTGATTGTATAAAATTTTATACCTTTAAAATAGATTATATTGATGAATCCTAGAGTCTTCTACATCTTTTATTTTTACTTCACGATCAAATTCTACATAGATCAAAAGTTATAGCTCAAAAACTAGATACTGGTTTTTCTTTTGTTAAATTTGAAAATTCAAATTCAAATGGTCACAGTTAAACCTCAGTCACTTTGATATTATCTCATTTATTCCTAAAAAATTGGAACAAACTCTCTCCATTTATCTTGTTTGAAATAACTTGGTCTTTAACCGATAGTACTCCACTATCCAAGTGTTAAACTTCAAAGATGTTGACCTCATCTCGTGTAATTTGGCAATCTTGACCACATACTCACCGTTGATCTCTATGGATTAGCCTGATCCTTACCATGAAGCATTCACCATTAGATATAGCTCAGATCTCCTAAGATCACAATAATTTTTACCCTCATGTGCCTTTTGAGCAATTTATTATCACTCTATGTGTTTGTGCCACTTGGCAACTCCTTGTGCATTTTGAGCATTATTATTAGTCTATGCTCCAATGGTCTTTTGTAATTTGGTAGATTTTTGTACCTTATGCATACTATTTTTATTCCATTTTATTATTTCAATTTTAAATATCACATGCATGTTAAGTATTTTACTTTTCCTAAACCATAAATCTTTATCAATACAAACCTATACTCACCATTGATCTTCTATTAGACTAGTGAGCTTGTGACACTTGTCACCTGTGCATGCAAACTTTGACAAGTTGAATTCATAAACAATATTGGATCAAGATATGTGATTTAAAACACAAAATTTTATCTTAATATATCAATGACCTCAATCAATGTTATTAAAATTGATGGTCTTCAAGCCATCATTATCTGTAAGTGTAACTTTGAAGATTTATATCTCGAACTGGACAACACTTTAGAACTCCAAATTTTAAGGGTAGATTCTTGACACTAAAAAAAATATTCATGATATCCTTTAAACTCATTTTAATCTCTATTTTATGAAAATAAATTCACAAACTTACTGGTTCATCCATGTCTATGTGACGGTTTGTGACAGTTATAGGAAAATAGTGCAAACTTCCTGGGAAGCCAACTTTGCATAGTTATATATTTTGCTATGTTCAATTGGATGACCTAAAACTTGGACCATAGTAACTTTGTAATAATTTTATCACACCCATATAAACAAATACCCCTAACTCATCCATATGTGGTAATGGTAATGTCAGCAAATTGCCTAAGATTTTCTGCCACTAGACCCAAAATGTCTAGATGAAAACTATGAACTATAAAATGAATTACATTCATATACACAAGAATTCAAAGCATTTAATACCTATTTTTTGACCTCTTTAATAGCCTCAAATCACCATAATCATCCCTAAACGTCTTTAACCATGTCAAAACTGAGGATCAACCAAGAAAACTTCAAGCATACTAGGACAAGCATACTACACTCTTTGTCATTGATATTTAGAATATCAAGACACTTCATCCACTCACCTAGACAAATACATGACATCAATGAAAAATATCCAATAATCTCCATCTTTGTCATTGATTTCAACACCCATCAAATAGCTCACCTTCCTTCTCTCTATTCAAGCATTCTCATAATAGGAATCTTATCCCCCTTTGACACAATGAAAAAGTGGGCACAAATTGATATTGAGGACCCAAAAAGACCACCAATATAAGAGGACAACCTTATAAATATGATAAAAACTCCCCTTACCTTAATCCTACCTCTTCTTAGCCTTGACAACTTCCTCCTATTACATGTTAATACTCTCTTCAACCAAGCACTACAAATAATGAAGAAAGAACAAAAAAAATCACTAAAACATAATAAAACTCACCAAGAAACATTTGAGATGGAATCCCCCTAATATCTATGAGCCATTTAACCTCTTTATCATCTTTAAATCTCCACACACCATGAAAAACCACCACACAAGCTTACTAGCCTTCTTTCTTAATCTAGCTTAGGGACCACAAATAAAATTTCATGCCTCTCATCAAATAATAAACATGCTCTCAACCAACCTAAGAACTCACTTTGAAACACTCATACCATTATTTTTTGAATAAATTGATCAAAAATCACTCTTCTTCACACTAGGCCTATCTAGACTCCTTATAGCCCTACCTGGACCTTGCATGGAACATAAATTTTAGTAGACACATCTTCAAGACCTAAAACTTCATATCTAAATCACTATAATATGACCACTTAGTCACACCAATTTTCATCATCTAGATCCTCCTCTATAACATAATTCCTTCACAAATTTACTAGCCAATTATGCCTCCATCTTGACAAAATCATGATTAATTTAAAAACCATAAATATTCAGATCTCTGTGAAGCTTTATTTGAAAACCCATTTGGCCCATTAAACATATTAAGAAGTCTTAGACCTTAACTCATAATTCAAACCACTTTCTCAACAAAGCCCAAAACTCTAGAATCTCAAAACAAAGTCAACAAACATCTTTCTGGTCAATGCTCACCTTTGAAACTTCTTCACACCTGGAGACAACCATCAAAAACTTTTGGACCAAGATTTGAGCCTTCATACCTTTGGGAACCTTGAATTCCTATAAACCATTTTAGGCTTGCTTGCCCTTAAGCCAAAAACTAAGAAAACTGAGAACACTCAAAAATCTTCAAGAACATGTTATAATAATGTTAACAAACCTTTTTATGAAAAAATATCATCTTGAGAACTCAAAAATCCTCCTTTTATACTTGAAAGCCTTTAATTTAATCTTGTAGAGTGAGCATACACAATGATCAACATGCCAAAAGGGCAAAAACATACCATGACATCACTCTAACATCACTACATCATATATTCCATTTGGAAAAACTTGATCATGTTGGGTGAATATTTTGTCACTAGCTAACTAACAAAAAAATAGGTGTTTCAACCATACCTTAAGGAGATTTGATCAGCTAAATGTATTGGTCTACCACATCAAAATGGGATAAATCTCTCCTCTCATCAAGGGGAGGTTCCCTATACGGTAGGGGAGGCTCCCTATCTAATATGATATAGTAATATATAAGATGAAAATACACACAGGGGTGAAATCATACCATCCATCTCTCTTTTTTCAGAGATGATGTTCACAAGGACAAGGAGAAATCCTAGGTAATTGTTGAAAGCATTTCTCTTCTTTCAGAAATGATGTCCAGAAAACTAGAGGAAGACTTCCTGGGTAGTAACTGTCATGGGATGTAGTAACACAATAGGATGAAGTATAACACAAGGTCTCTACCTCAATTGCCAAAGAGTAAAAGAATTATAAAGGATAATGGGAGCACAAAGTCTTCCCAAGATCCTTTACACTAAAATAGAAAACACACACTAAAGACAATTTTGGCAACACAAAGTCTCCCACAGTTGGCTTCAGGACACCTTTTAGATTACTTCCACTAGTTCTACTTATTTAATTAAATGGACAAGATAGTATTCAAGAAATAGACATAAGAATAATCTCCTAAATAACACAAGCTATTTCAGTATAAAGTCTGAAAGGTCACTTGCTTTCTCATTCAAATAATAGAATATGATTAACAATCTAAGATCAAAGTCTTAGTAATGCCTTTCAATTTCGGTAGAGTTTTGCTTCTATAATAGAGAGATCTCTTTTGCATAAAATGAGAAATTATAATATATAGCATTTCAAAAAAGACTTGGGTGCTTGTTTTCATGAAAACAACCCATGCTAAATTGAATGCCTTAAATATCTATGAAAGGACCGTGCTAGAATAGGTCATCGGCCTTGACTTTGGCATTTTGAATCATCTCAAATGTCTCCTCCTAAGCATGGGTTATCTAGCCTTCTTTATGATGCTTACATAGCTGTCCATTCACTTTTACTTAATGCATAAAAATAGGCCACGCCTTTGAGTGTTTGCACTCTCTGATGTCCACTTGGTGGACTATTCTACCTACTAGAATAACTCTTACACAAATATTTCTAGTCTTTCTGGATCATTCCCTTTTTCCTTGTATTTTCTCTCTTCCTCATGATCTGAGCTCCTAGGCTATCTTCTCACTTTCTGCTAGCTCATTCAGCTTCTTCTTCAGCTAGTCGTTGAGTTTGTTCTTAGGTTCCATGCCATATTTGAAAATCAACAAATATTTCATTACCCTAAATTTGATGTCCATGAGGATGTCATGGTCACTTAGTTACTTGAACCGCTTTGAACCTTGAACCTTGAACTCTTTTGGTTCAAAATTTCATTGGTTTAATAGTTGAACGGTTTCTTGATTCAATGTTTTATCAAGGGCCACATTCACTCTCTTTTTCTTCTTCAGTTGAACCATTTCTTTTAACCATTTGGTTAAACCATCTTGTTGAACTTCTTTCTAGAATCTTCTACTTCCTTTATTCGCTAGAAGCTTCCTTTCAAACTTTAAACTCTTTGAACCTATTAAACCTTTGAACCTTGAACCATTTTGGTTCAAAGATCAACAGTTCATTCTCTTTCTTTGAATTTGATTTTCTAAGTTTTTGGATCATTTTTTCTATTGAACTCATTGAACCTTTAAACTTTAAACTCTTTCAAATTTCAAGGTTCAATGGTTTAAAGGTTCATTCTCTTAACTCTTCGAATCCTTTAATTTTATAAGTCCATCAGACTTATTAAACTCATTGAACCTTTGAACATTGAACTCTTTTGGTTCAACGTTCAATGGTTCAATAGTTCAATCTTCACTCTTTAAAGTCTTCTTTTCTTTGAGTCCTTTGAAGCTTCAAACTTTTTGGATCTGTTGAACTTTTCAAAGTATTTGAACTCATTGAACTCTTGAAGCGGTTGAACTTCTTTGAAATGCTTAAATATTTAAGTCTGCCAAAGTTGTTGAACCTTTGAACTCTGTTGGGTGAATATTTTGTCAATCAGCATACTGATCAAAAAAATAGGTCTGATCAACCACAATAGGAAGATTGGTCGGCCAGGTGTGCAACTTTACTACATCAACCAAAGACAAATCTATCCTCTCATCAAGGGGAGGTTCCCTATTAAATATGCAGAGGTTATATACTATATATATATATATATATATATATATATATATATATATATATATATATATATGTAGAAAGTAAGACACAGGGGTGGGATAAACCATCCATCTCTCTTATTTTAGAGATGATGCTCATAGACAAAGGAGAAAATCTTGATGTAAACACTAAAGTCACTTCTCTTCTTTCAGAAGTGTCTTTGCAAGAAATAACAGGAGTTTCTTTTAGGTAGTAAGATAAGAAACCAGTAAGCAAAAGGGCATAGTAACAACAGATGAAATAGAATGCAAATTTTCCACCTCAACTTGCCCAAAGAGTATATCACAAAGGATAATGGGGGCATAAAGTCATCCCAGAATCCTCAACACAAAAAGAAAAGAAAAACACAGACTGAAAGCAATTGTGAAAGCACAAAATCTTCCCACAGTTGGTTTCAGGACACTTCCCTATTACCTTCACTAATTCTACTTACCGAATTAAATGAATAAGAACACCTTTAAAAGACAAACATAAGAATGATCTTCTAAAATGATACAAGCCAGAACAACACAAAGTCTATAAACAACCTACTTTCTCATTCAAATAAAATTACAACCTGAGCTCAAAGTCTCAGTCTTCTTCTTTCAAAATATGTAGAGTTTTACTCTTATAAAAATGAAAAGTCTCCCTTAACAATGAGAGAAAATAAAAACTTATATCAACTACTCAAGGATTGGTGCCTTTTTCCATGGGACGGCCCATGCTATAGTCAATGTCTTCAATGCGTCTCTAGTTTTGTTTGGAGAGACCATGCTGAGAATAGTGTGCTGCCATAACTATGGTGTGTCCCTTCATCTGATATGTTTCCTCCTTAATATGGACTGTCTGGTCCTTTGCATATTTGTCTTTACTTCATGGAAGAAAATAGGCCGTGTCCTTGGTTTGGTGTGCTCAGAAGTCTACTTGATCCACTGTTCCACCTACTAGAAATAACTCTTTCGAAGACATTTCTGGTCTTTTGCATCGATCTTCTCTCTTTGAGTCTTTGGGCTCTCTTTTTAGTCAATCACTTGATTGAGGTTGAACCTTGAACCCATTGAACCACTGAAAGTTCATCAGTTCATTGGTTCATTCTGTCTCCTTTGTTCTATCACTTCTTGGTTCAATCGCTTCTTCATTCCTTGGTTGAACCATCTGTTGAACCACTTATTTGTTGCTTCTCTCTTGACTGAGGCTACCTTTGAACTTTTGAACCTATGAACCATTGAACTTTGAACTCTTTTGGTTCAAAGTTCAATCGGTTCATTGGTTCATTCTCTGTCTTGCTCAATTATTGCTTCCTTTATCTTTCTAAGCTTTGGTTGGACCTTTGAACCTTGAACTAGCTGAACCATTTAGTTCAATGGATCAATGGTTTATTTGGTTTATTTGGTTCATCCATTAAAGCCCCTTTTTGTCTAAGTCTGTGAAAGTTCCTTTCTACGTCTTTGTTCAAGCTTTTAAAATAGTCCTTTCTCTATCGACAAGTGCCCCCTACAAGGGTACTTGTCCTTTAGGCTTCAACTTCCCTGACAGGTTCTTACTTCTTCGGCAGGCTTTTCCATCAGGCAAAAAGCCTGAAAGAATTCCTTTGGACAAAATGTCTGAAGGAAAGTTTCTTGTTACTTGGCCATTCATTCTTTTCTATTTCTTCAGACTTTTTCTTTGGGTGAATTCCTTCACACAAAAAGTCCGAAGGAATATTGCCTTAAATTTTTTTCAAGAAAATCTTTCTAAAAGTATTCTTTTAGCCTCTTAGACTTAGCCATTTCTATTAGAAAAAAAGTTTGAAAGAATTGTTCCTTTTGGGCCTTTGAAAAAATCTAAAGGAATTCTATCTTTTCTTTGACCTTCGAACCAATGTTGCCTGCCCTCTGCAAGGGCACTTGCCTTTTTCGCTTTGGGGCAGCCCTTTGAACCTACCGATTGAACCAAATTTGGTTCATTGGTTTAATGGTTCAATCAGCTCCTTTTCGTTATTTGGCTAAGCCCTTTTGATCTTTTGCACCAAGCACGTTGAACCAGCTTGGAAATGACTAAGTGTTAGAAACTTGTTCTTTTTGAATGAACTCACCTGTAGAAGCTTTTTCACTTGTTGAACCTATGAATCCTTTTATGGAAAAAGCTTAAAAATGAGAAATTTGAAAGATTAAAACAAATTTTGAGAAGGGAAGAGAGAAATTTTGGTCTATGCAAGGCCAAAATAGTCTGTAGGTTGTCCCAAAAATGAGTGACATTTTTTAGGGACAATAACTGGCTCCAGTTGGAGAACTTCCTTCAGTTAAAAACTTGAAACACAGCTGAGGGGAGTAGAAACTAGAATCTCTAGTGCCTTGAAGTGTGCCATTGGGCTATGAAATCATGCTACCCAAAAAAAAGGCACAAAAAATGAAAATGAAAAGCACAGAACATAACTAAAGACTATACAAATATACATATGTATAGGTGAACTTATCTGATACTTCAAGAATTGAAGTACTTCAGACTCTACTCCTTGTGAGGTGAAGAAAAGGGGATGCCATCCTGATAAATCAGTAGGAAACCATTTTGTCCCCAGAAATGGTGACGGGCGAATGGAGCTCTCCACTAGGAAACCAATTTTTTGCATCTTCCTCTTTGGTTTTTCTTCTTCTTGTCCCATGGCAAGACGTGGTCTTCAAACTGAAAACCCTAACTCCTTGCTCTCTTAGTGAAGGGTTCCTTTTACTGATTTTGGAGTACAACAGTATGGTCCACCACCATAGCTTGCTATTTTGATGGTTTAGTCTAGCACATATTTTGATTGTTAGGATTAGACCCCTGACAAACTATCAGCTTAGCATCCCCTTTGGTGTGAAAGAGTTTGATCTCTTCATCCTGAGTAGTCTTTAATCCGAGCAATAGAGATTTACATCCAACATGAGTGGAAGAATTGCTGCCATTAGATTCCAAGATCTAAGCATCATCAGAAGCTGATCTTTTATTAGATTTCTCTTCATCAGAGACGGAAGATCCTTCTTGATTTGTACTACACCCTACCAATTCTTTTGATGCTTGATTTGGATCAAATCTTGGATTACCAGCCATGGGACTTTGATTAGCTGAGACATGAGCATCCTCTATGGTCAAGGAGTAATTACCCCTACCTAAAGGCTCAAATAAAATTTGAGTAATAGGGGCTGACATTTGGGTGACCACAATCTTTGCCTCAGATAGGTCCACACCTAGCTCTTCACCAATGTTTAACTGCTCAGAAGTGGCTTGCAGGGATTCAAACATAGTCATTTGAATTTTGAATCTCTTGACATGATCAATCATGTCAAATGACTAAGATGGACTTGGAAGAGAGGATGGGAGTTTATCCTTTTGGTTTTTGGGAGGGGGAGGATTGATCTGCAAAGTTGAAGTAGAAGGTGCAGAGATGTTTGATGTACTAACCTTCTTGGCAATCACTGGGTCTTTTGACTAGAAAGGCAAAGTGGTTCCCTGCTTAGTAAACAAAATTATAGGCTAAGTTCATTCCTTTATTCTTTCTTTATCAGCTTGCTAGGCTGACTGATTCTTAGACTGGGTGAATACTGCGTATGATTCCTCATCTGCTTCACCTTCACTTCTGGGTTCATCTTGGTAATTCAAGAAACCAATGTGGGAGTCACTAGCTGATTCTTCTTGATCCTCCATGAAGAGACCAACATCATTTCTTTTCTTGAACTTAGGTTGGAAATAGGAAACATGTTCTATTTCTAGATATCCCACTGCTTAGTTGGTTGGAGGTGCTTCAAGGGTAAGGTTCCTCTATGGGGAAGGAAGATGATTTGGTTGCCCTTGACTTCTGGAAGCATTGCCTTGATATGGATGATTAGGGAATGTCCTTCTTGGTACATCTCTGTATGAAATAACATAAGACATAACTTGTGCCATTTGTCTTTTCAAGGCTAGCAGTTCATTTGTCAGCTTTTGCACCATTGGGTCAATGGTGGTTGTGGGTGAGTATTCAGAAGATGAAGAGGGTTTGCCTCTATTAGGATCTCTCCTTATCTTTCTTACCAAGATAAGGTCATCTTCTAGCTCAGTAGCCAAGTCCTAAGCAGCCTCAAGGTCTATGTGTCTAGCCCATCTCAATAGAAAACTCACTTCAGGTAGCTGTGAGTTGATGAAGAAATACATGAGATTCTGAGGTGTCGGCTGGGCGATCATGGGAATCCTATGCCTCAGCTTGTTGAACCTGGAAATGAAGTCCCTCATAGGTTCATGGGGTTCCTTCTTCATCTGAGTGAGCTAGGCCTGTAAAGCATGTGCATCCTCTACAGGCTTGAACTTGGCTTTGAGTGTATCCCAGTCAGTCACTGATCTAACTTGCAGATGGTAGAACTAGTCTGTAGTAGCTCTTTGTAGTGTTTCCATGAATAGCCTGATAGCTATGTCTTCAAATTCCACCCCTATCACACCATATGCTATGCTGAAGGTTGTAATGTGTTCATCAGGGTGAACTCTCCCATCTCCAAAGAATTTGTGGAAATTCTTTCTTGGGCTGCATGGAAGTTCATGCAGAGGTGGAGTCAAGTTGAGTGGGCCAAAAGAGTTACCCCAAGGGCCTCAAACTACCATGATTTAATTATGAAAAATAGGGATAAACAATCTAGGTGGAGTGGCTAAATTGCAGAATAAAAATGGAAAAAAAGTAGCCCTACTTCAGCTTGAGGCTTGAGGCTTCAAACTACACACTCTTTTCCAGCAGCTCTAGTTTTGCAGACCAAATAAAATAAGGGAGATGGAGGAAAATGGTAAGGATATAATGATAATAGGTAAGACATAGAATAGAGTCACCAGAGTCTATAATGGATAAGGGTTATAATGATTATGGGTAAGACACAGGTGATGTTTCAATCTGAAACTTGAGGTTCTAAATTGCATAAAATTACTGTGTCCCTAGTAGAGTCGCCAAAAACTATTGTATGAGGCTAGGGAGGAAAAATTAACAATGGGAAAGCACTAGAGCAGTTCATTCTTTCATAGTAGAATTCATGGATAAGGTTATAATGATAATGGGTAAGACATAGGTGATGTTTCAATTTGAAACTTGAGGTTCCAAATTGCACAAAATTATTGTGTCTCCAGTGGAGTCACCAAAAACTGTTGGGTGAATATTTTGTCAATCAACGTACTGATCAACAAAATAGGTCTGATCAACCACAACAAGAAGATTGGTCAGCCAGGTGTGTAGCTTTACTACATCAACTAGAGATAAATCTCTCCTCTCATCAAGGGGAGGTTACCTATTAAATATGCGGAGGTTATATACTATATATATGCATAAAGTATGACATAGGGGTGGGATAAACCATCCATCTCTCCTCTTTTAAAGATGATGCTCATAGACAAAGGATAAAATCTTAGTATAAACACTGAAGGCACTTCTCTTCTTTTAGAAGTGTCCTTGCAAGAAAGAGTAAGAGTTTCTTTCAGGTAGTAAGATAAGAAACCAGTAAGCAAAAGGGTGTAGTAACAACAGGATGAAATAGAACACAAAATTTCCACCTCAACTTGCCCAAAGAGTATATCACAAAGGATAATGGGGGTACAAAGTCATCCCAGAATCCTCAACACAAAAAGAAAAAAAAAACATAGACTGAAAGCAATTGTGAAAGCACAAAGTCTTCCTATAGTTGGTTTCAGGACACTTCCCTATTACCTTCACTAATTTTTCTTACCAAATTAAATGAATAAGAAAACCTTCAGAAGATAGACATAAGAATGATCTTCTAAAATGATACAAGCTAGAACAACATAAAGTCTGTAAATAACTTGCTTTCTCATTCAGATAAAAATGAAAATGAAATTACAACCTGAGCTCAAAGTCTCAGTCTTCTTCTTTCAAAATGGGCAGAGTTTCACTCTTGTAAAAATGAAAAGTCTCCCTTACCAATGAGAGAAAATACAAACTTATAGAAACTACCCAAGGAGTGGCACCTTTTTCCATGAAACGGCCCATGCTGTAGTCAACATTTTCAATGCATCTCTATTTTGTCTGGAGAGACCATGCTGAGAACAGTACGTTGCCATAACTATGGCATGTCCCTTCATCTAATATGTCTCCTCCTTAATATGGACCGTTTGGTCCTTTGCATATTTGTCTTTACTTCATGGAAGAAAACAAGCCACATCCTTGGTTTGGTGTGCTCAGAAGTCTACTTGATCCACTGTTCCACCTACTAGAAATAACTCTTTTGAAGACATTTCTGGTCCTTTGCATTGATCTTCTCTCTTTGAGTCTTTGGGCTCTCTTTTCAGTTGATCACTTGATTTAGGTTGAACCTTAAACCCGTTGAACCACTGAAAGTTCATTGGTTCATTCTGTCTCCTTTGTTCTATTGCTTCTTGGTTCAGTCACTTCTTCGCTCCTTGGTTGAACCATCCATTGAACCACTTGTTTGCTGCTTTTCTCTTAACTAAGGCCACCTTTGAACTTTTGAACGTATGAACCATTAAACTTTAAATCTTTTGGTTTAAAATTCAATCAGTTCATTGGTTCATTATGTGTCTTGCTCAATCATTGCTTCCTTTATCTTTTTAAGCTTTGGTTGAACCTTTGAACCTTGAACCAGTTGAACCATTCGGTTCAATGGTTCAATGGTTTATTCAGTTCATCCAGTGAAGCCCCTTTTTGTCTAAGCCCATGAAAGTTCCTTTTTACGTCTTTGTTCAGGCTTTTAAAATGGTCCTTTCTCTGTTGCCAAGTGTCCCCCACAAGGGTAATTGTCCTTCAGGCTTCAACTTCCCTAGCGGGTTCTTACTTCTTCGATGGGCTTTTCCATCGAGCAAAAAGCCCGAATGAATTCCTTCAAACAAAATGTCTGAAGGAAAGTTTCTTGTTACTTGGCTATTCATTCTTTTCTATTTCTTCAGACTTTTTCTCCAGGTGAATTCCTTCAGACAAAAAGTTTGAAGGAATTTTGCCTTAACATTTTTCTGAGAAAATCTTTCTGAAAGTATTCTTTTGGCCTCTTGGACTTAGCCATTTCCATCAGACAAAAAGTCTGAAAGAATTGTTCCTTTTGGGCCTTTGAAAAAATCCAAAGGAATTCTATCTTTTCTTTGACCTTCGAACCAATGATGCCTGCCCTCTGTAAGGGTACTTGCCTTTTTTGCTTTGGGGCAGCCCTTTGAACCTACTGATTGAACCAACTTTGGTTCAACGGTTCAATGGTTCAATCGGCTCCTTTTCATTATTTGGATAAGCCCTTTTGATATTTTTCACCAAGCATGTTGAACCAACTTGGAAATGACTAAGTGTTAGAAACTTGTTCTTTTTGACTGAACTCACCTGCAAAAGCTTTTTAACCTGTTGAACCTATGAATCCTTTTGTGGAAAAAGCTTAAAAATGAGGAATTTGAAAGCTCAGAACAAATTTTGAGAAGGGAAGAGAGAAATTTTGGTATGTGCAAGGCCAAAATAGTCCATAGGTTGTCCCAAAAATGAGTGACATTTTTTAGGGACAACAAACTTAAAGGTGGGGTTCAATGGTTCATTCCATTTGCTTGAAGCCCGGTGTTGAACCAACTTTTTAACTACCTAAGTGTTTGGAACTTGTTTCTTTATGAGAGCCCACATGTTGAACTTATTGAACCCGTTGAACCTGTGAGTTCCTTAGCTGAAAATGCTTAAATAATTGAAGAACTTAGCTACTCAAAACATTTTTTGAAAAAAGGAAGAGATCATTTTGACATGTAGGACCAAAATAATTGATATGTTGTCCACAAAAACAAGTGATAGTTTTTGGAAACAACAGCTGGCTCCAGTTGGGGAACTTCCATTGATTTTAAAAATAATCGAAGGGATTAGAATCCAAAATCTCAGTGCCTTTATGTAT
This sequence comes from Torreya grandis, assembly GCA_037957365.1. Taxonomy (NCBI): domain Eukaryota; kingdom Viridiplantae; phylum Streptophyta; class Pinopsida; order Cupressales; family Taxaceae; genus Torreya; species Torreya grandis. The sequence goes on along the minus strand of JARHVA010001029.1, from coordinate 1,838,196 downwards.
GCCATTGAGTTATAGAGTCATGCTACCCAAAAATAAAAATGCCAAAAACAAATGAACAACACAAAACAAATGGAAGACTATACAAAAATTATACATATGTAGAACTGAACTTATCTGATACTTCAAGGATTGAAGTGTTTCAAATGCTTCCCACTATGAGGTAGTGAAAAAGATGTGCCATCTTGATACTTCAGTAGGAAACTATTTTCACCATTGAGTCAATAAATGGAAAATGGGCCTCTTCATAAGGAATAAAATTTCCCATGCATTCCCTCTGGTTCTCTTCTTTTGTCCCATAACAAAACTTGATCTCCAATTTAGAAATCATGAATCCTTACTTTCTTATCAAAGTGCCTCTTTACCAGACTTTGATGTGCAGCAATACCGTCCACCACCATAGTTCACTACTCATCTAGTTCAATTAGGCACATGATCCTCTTGTCGATAAAACTTTCAAAAGTTGAATCTTCCATTGCCTTTGCCAACTTCAATGCTAGTAATTCTAGGGTGATTGGTATCTCTACATTGAGACCATACAGAAGTTAGAATGGTGACATACCTATCACCCTCTTGGGTGTAATTCTATTTGCCCATAAAGTGTCAAATAATGCTTTATGCCAGGTTCTTTGATTATCATCTACCAACTTTCTGATAATGGTTATCAGGTTCTTATCACTTGATTATGCTTGACCATTTCCTTGTAAAAAATAGTCAGAAGAGTGGGAGAGGGTAATCCCATAATAAAATTAGAACTGGTTAATCTCATGAGAAGAGAAATAGGCTACATTGTCTGTTATAATCTTGGTCAAGACCCCAAACCTAAAAATAATGTTTTCCTTGAGGAAATTACATACTACTTCTGAAGTAGCATGCTTGATTAGAATGGCTTCCACCCACTTGGTAAAGTAGTATGTGGTTGTGAGGACATAATCATGTCTAGCACTTGAGGATGGATTTACAGATCTAATGAAATCAATTCCCCATTGCTAAAATGGCTCTTCAATTACTACTAGCTTGAGAGGTAATGTAGTCAATTTGGGTCTTCCAACGAACTGTTGACATAGTTCACATCTATGTACCTATTTGTATACATTTTGAAATAGATTAGGCTAATAATACCTAGCTCACAGAATCTTATGAGTAGTCACAAGCATAGAAAAATGTCCTCCACAAGCTAAATTATGGAAGAATTCAAAAAGTTTGTTCAACAACACTTTATCCACGTAGCGAAGGAATACCCCATCAAGGTTCCTCTTATATAGACCGTTGTCCCACATGACAAAGTTGGTAGCTTTCAACTTAACAGTGCTCTTTTCTTTATGAGACAGGTGACCAGAACACTCACCATAGGTAAGGAAATGAGCAATATTCAAATACCACTCATTCATAGTGGTGACAAAAAGAATTGTTGGCATGTCTTCAATTTTTGATTCTTCATGCTCTGATTCTTTTGGTATGTTATCATCAATTAATTGGTAGAGACCCCTTCCTCACAAAAGCTTCATTGATTTGATAACAAGATCAAACTCCTAGATTTTAGCTATCTAATTGCCCCTTTTGGTTCCAAACTCCTGTTGAGTTAAAATGGACTTTACCATTGTATCAGACACCAGAGCAACAGTGCGTGAGTTCAAGATGTAAAAATAGAAGTGTTTTATCACCTTGACTATTGCTTAAGCATGATTATCGATGTTTGAGTATTTCAATTCATGAGCTTTGAGAGGACAACTCATGAAAGATATAAGAGATTCCACACCTTCATTCTGCTGAACTAGAATTGCTGAAAGTGTGTGTTCAGAAGCATAACTATACATTATGAAGTCTTTGGTGTAATCCAGGCAAACCAAGATCAGGGCATGGGTGATATCTTTCTTTATATCTTGAAATGCTAACTTGCCTTCTTTAGTACAACAAAAAGTAGCTTTTCCCTTCATCATGTCTACAATGTGGTGAGTCTTTTCTGTGAACTCAGGAATGAATCTTCATAGAAAATTCACCTTTCTGAAGAAAGAGTGAACTACTATCTTACTAGCAGGCAGAGTAAGCTCTTGGATGGATTTGACTCTTTTTGAGTCAATCTTTATGCCTTCTCAAGATATAGTGTGATCGAGAAGTTTCCCTTTTGTAACCCCAAAAATTGACTTCTTGAGATTTAGAGAAATGCCATTCTATCAACATCATTCCAGCACTTGTTACAAATGATGCATATGATCAGGATGATGCTTGGAAAAGACAATCAAGTCATCAAGATATACCATAATGAACTTCCACATTTCATCTCTAAAATAAAGGTCCATTGCTCTCTAGAAGGTGACACTAGCATTGATCAAACTAAAGGGCATTCTGCGATATGCAAAGGTGCCCTAAGGTGTAGTGAAGGTAGTCTTATGTTGGTCTGCTTCACCGACTTCTACTTGATTGTACCCTAAGAAACCATCTAACATTGATAACATCTCTAAACTAGTCACTGTCTGAAGGTCTTGATCCATGATGGGTAGATGGTAGTTATCCTTTAAAGATGACTGATTCAAATTTTTGAAATCAACACACAGGCAAATTTCCCTATTTTTTTCATAGGGACTATGTTCAAAATCCATGTGAAATGATGAATTAGAAAAATTATCCTAGATTTTAACATTTTCTAAATCTTAGACATAATAGTACTTGATATCTTGGGGTTGTACTGTCTGGATTTCTGCTTGTGGGGCAATGAATCACTCTTGAGAGGAATTTCATGACAAGTTTTTTTAGGCCTAAGCGACTTCAGATCATCATAGGAGTACACCAAAACATCTATGTAATGGTGAAGTAGAGCATTGAATTTGAGCCTCTCATCAAGAGTGCAACACTTCCCAACGTTCACCATCTCGGGATTTTCCTTAGTACTTAAATTTATTTGATCAAACTCCTAGGAGGAACTTGAATCCATTTGTTACTGCTTGATGAACCTGTCATGCTTATCAAATAGTTTCTCAAGGGAAACCAATCCTTTTGGGATTTTATTCCCCTTGAGCTATAGGAATTCTTCACATGCATCTGAGCTTGTTCTAAGGGCTGATTCCCATAGTGGAGACTTACTGCCTTCAAAATTCAACTCCTTAAAGCTATCCATTTGTTCCAGAAAGGCAATGATTTGATTATCGCCATTAAATACCTACCAATGGTTGGCATTATCAGGCACACTTGGTTGAAAGACCAACTCGATAATGTACCTATCTTCTTTGAAGTCGGGGTGAAAAACCATGAGGGTCACTGAAACAGCCAATGAATATGCTTGATTATTGAACTTTCTAGGCACTACAAAAATATTGAAAGCATCAAAACTTTCAATTTGATCCCAAACTAGATTGTGATAATGGTGCAATCTCCCATTCTTAGTTTGATACAGGTTCCTCACCTAAAAAACCACCAATTTAGCATCTCCTTTGGCATGAATGAGTTTAACACCTTTATCTTGAGCTGCTTTTCAGCTCAAGTAATAGAGATTCATACTCGGTAGTGTTGTTGGTGTTGCTAAACTATAATTTATATGCATAAAAAAAATATCTCTTTGAGGAGATATCAACACAATCCCAGCTCCAGAGCTGGTAGAAGAGAAGCTACCATCAAATTATAAAATTCATACATCATCAAAAATTGATCTCCTTTCAGATTCTACTTTGTTTAGAAGGGGAGATCCTTTTGCATCCAAACTATGCTCTATTAATTCTTTTGCTGTCTTGTCTGAATCAATTTTTAGACTGTCACATTCAAAAATTACATTAGGTAAGATAGGAACATCCTCTGTGGATAGGAAGTAGTTACCCATTCTTGAAGATTTAAATAGAATTTGAGCTTTAGGCACTGATATTTGGGTGACAATGCACTTCGACTCCTTCTCAGGGAGTAGCCTCTACATAGCACCTTTGACATGGATCTTGGCCTCAAATAGGTCTATGTTTAATTCTCCACCAACATCCTTGCAAAAATTTCACCCAAAAAGAATACTGTAGGAGGTTGAGATGTCAGCCACCAAGACTATCATTTTAATCCTCTTTTCTGGAAATGCTGCAAATGCAAATTGGGCATCTTTGATTTGTCCTAGAAGTGGCACTTGTTTGTTTTCCATGGAGAAACATCTCCCAAAGGTCTTAGTCAGTATGAGACCAAGAGATTCTACCACCTTGGAGGGCATGACATTGTCAGAGGTGCCAAAATCTATAATTTAATTGTTCAACTTGTGTCCATTTATCAATAGGGAGACATAAAATGGTTCTGTCTTCCCAGGGGTAGCTGGAGGAGTAATCACAAGATTATTTTGGGTGGGTGTGTTATTGGGGGGAATAGGGGTTACCTTTAAAATTTCTTATTCTACAGGGATGTTTTTATTTTTGACGCATTGTACTAACCTATCCAATTGCTCAGGGTTGGATTGCAAGAATTCAAACTTAGACATTTGAATTTTGGTCTTTTTAACATGCTCAATTATATCAAATGACTGAAATAAATTGGGAATAGAGGAAGGAAGTTCATCCTTCTAGTTTTTATTGGGTGTAGGACTAGTCTATGAATTTGGAGCAAAAAGTGAAGGAATATTTGAGGTACTTACTTTTTCGTTGATCACCAGGTCCTTCAATTGGAAAGGCAGTGAAGTTCCTCATTTAGCAATTGAAATTACTGGTTGAAGTTCTTACCCTATTTTTCCCTTATCATCATGTTGAGTTGATTGGTTATGGGACATGGTAGATACCATGTATGATCCATCAGATGCTTCACCTTTACTTTTGGGTTCATCTTGGTAGTTTAAGAAACTGATGTTGGAGTCGCCAGCTAATTTTTCTTCTCCCTCTGTGAAGAGATTAGCATCATATTCTTGGTTCAACTCAGGTTGGAAAGAGAAATCAAATTCCATTTCAAGATATCCAACTACTGAATTAGTTGGAGCCACTTCAATGGCAAGCTTTCCCTTTGTGGGAGGAAGGTGATTTGATTGCCCTTGATTTTAGGTAGCATTGCCTTGGTATGACTGGTTGGGAAACATCCTCTTTGGTATATCTCAGTATGAAAGAGGAGCAAACATCCCTTGCACCATTTATTTATTGAGAGCTAGCAACCCATTTGCTAGCTTTTGCACCATGGGATCAGTGGTGCCTATAGAAGAAAATTCAAAAAATGAAGAAGGTTTGCTTCTATTAGGATCTCTTCTTATCTTTCCTACTAAGATAAGGTCATCTTCAACCTCAGTGGCCAAATCTTGAGCTGTAACAAGGTCTATGTGGCTAGCCCACATCAACAAAAAACTCACTTTAGGAAGCTGTGAATTGATGAAGAAGCATTTGAGATTCTCTGGTGTTGGCTAAGTAATTGTAGGAATCCTATTCCTCAGCTTGTTGAATTTGTCTATAAAGTCCCTCATAGGTTCATGAGGCTCCTTCTTCATCTATGTGAGCTGAGCCAACAGGACATGGACATCTTCTACATGTTTTAACCTTGCTTCAAACTTGGATTTGAGGGTGTTTCAGTTAGTCACAGTCTAGGCCTGTAGGTGATAAAACTAGTCTGTAGCAGTACCTTGCAATGCTTCCAAAAATAGTCTAATTGCTATGTCCTCATACTCCATGCCTATCACACCACAGGATATGCAAAAGGCTACAATATGCTCATTTATATGAACTCTCCCTTCACCAAAAAACTTGGGAAATTATTCTTTGAACTATGAGGTAGTTCATGTAGAGGTGGAGTTAGATTCAGGGGACCAAAATAGTTACCCCAGGGGCCTTGAGCTGCCATGCTATGACTATTGAAGGGAGGGATAAAAAATCTTGGTGGGGTATGTATAGGTAAGGCTCTACTAGTAGAGGAAAAAGAAGCTCTGCCTTGTATTGGTGACTTAATGTTGGTAGGAGGAAGACTCCTAGTTTGTTGGAGGTGAGGTTGTGGAGATAAAAAATTACTCAGTTTCACCAACTCAAATACAGGGTCAACAATACCTCGATATCTCAAGCTTCATGTATACCGTGAATCTACCAGAGTGCTAAACTAGAAATAGAAAAGAATGGGAGTTGCTTCAATTTGAAGCTTGAGGCTTCAAACTACATGTTCTTTCCCCATCGGAGTTGCCAAAAAACTATTGGGTGAATATTTTGTCACCAACTAACTGATGGCAAAATAGGTGTTTCAACCATAGCATAAGGAGATTTAATCAGCCAAATGTGCAGGTCTACCACATCAAAATGGGATAAATCTCTCCTCTGATCAAGGGGAGGTTCCCTATATGGAAGGGGAGGCTCCCTGTCTAATATAATATAGTAATATATAAGCTAAAAATACACACGGGTGAAATCATACCATTTATCTCTCTTCTTTCAGAGATGATGTTCACAAGGACAAAAAGAAATCTTAGGTAATTGTTGAAGGCATTTCTCTTCTTTTAGAAATGATGTTTAGAAAACCAGAGGAAGAATTCCTAGGTAGTAACTGTAACAAGACGTAGTAACAAAGCAGGATGAAATATAACAAAAATTCTCCACCTCAACTACCAAGGAGTAAAATAATTACGAAGGATAATGGGAGCATAAAGTCTTCCCAAGATCCTTTACACTAAAATAGAAAACACACATTAAAGACAATTTTAGTAGCACAAAGTCTCCCATAGTTGGCTTCAGGACACCTCTCAGATTACTTCCACTAGTTTTACTTATTTAATTAAATGGATAAGATGGTATTTAAGAAATAGACATAAGAACAATCTCTTAAACAACACAAGCTATTTCAACATAAAGTCTAAAAGGTCACTTGCTTTCTCATTCAAATAACATAATATGATTAACAATCTGAGCTCAAAGTCTCAGTAATGCCTTTCAATTTGGGCAAAGTTTTGCTTCTATAATAGAGAGATCTCCTTTGCATAAAATGAAATATTATAATATATAACATTTCAAGAAAGACTTGGGTGCTTGTTTTCATGAAAATGGCCCATGCTAAATTAAATGCCTTAAATATCTGTGAAAGGGCCATGCTAGAATAGGTCATCGGCCTTAACTTAGGCATTTTGAATCATCTCAAATGTCTCCTCTTAAGCATGGGTTGTCTGGTCTTATTTATGATGCTTACATAGCTGTCCATTCACTTTTACTTAATGCAAAAAAATAGGCTACACGTTTGAGTGTTTGCACTCTCTGATGTCCACTTGGTGGACTATTTTACCTACTAGAATAACTCTTGCATAGATATTTTTGGTCTTTCTGGATTGTTCCCTCTTTCCTTGTTGTATTTTGTCTCTTCCTCATGATCTAAGCTCTCGAGCTATCTTCTCACTTTATGCTGACTCCTTCGACTTCTTCAGTTGGTCGCTGAGTTTGTTCTTAGGTTCCGCACCATATTTGAAAATTAATAGATATTTTATTACCCTAAATTTGACATCTATGAGAATGTCATGGTTACTTAGTCGCTTGAACCACTTTGAACCTTGAACCTTGAACTCTTTTGGTTCAAAAGTTCAATGGTTCAATGGTTCAATAGTTCATTGATTCAATGTTTTATCAAGGGCCAAGTTCGCTCTCTTTTTCTTCTTCGATTGAACCATTTGGTTGAACCATCTTGTTGAACTTCTTTCTATAATATTTCACTTCCTTTATTCACTCGAATCTTCCTTTCAAACTTTGAACTCTTTGAACCCATTAAACCTTTGAACCTTGAATCATTTTGGTTCAAAGTTTAACTGTTCATTCTCTTTCTTTGAATCCTTTGATTTTCTATGTTTCTGGATCCTTTCCTTTTCTATTGAACTCATTGAACCTTTGAACTTTGAACTCTTTCAAAGTTCAAGGTTAAATGGTTCAAAGGTTTATTCTCTTAACTCTTCGAATCCTTTGATTTTCTAAGTCCATCAGACTTATTGAGCTCATTGAACCTTTGAACTTTGAACTCTTTTTGTTCAAGGTTCAATGGTTTAACAGTTTAATCTTCACTCTTCGAAGTCTTCTTTTCTTTGAGTCCTTTGAAGCTTCAAACTTTCTGGATCTGTTGAACTTGTCAAAGTCTTCAAAGTCGTTGAACTCTTGAAGCAATTGAACTTCTTTTAAGTGCTTAACTCTTTAAGTCTACCAAATTCATTGAAATTTTGAATTCAAAGGTGGGGTTCAATGGTTCATTCCATTTGCTTGAAGCCCGGTGTTGAACTAGCCTTGTAACTACCTAAGTGTTTGGAACTTGTTTCTTTGTGAGAGCCTGCCTATTGAACTTGTTGAACCCGTTTAACCAGCGAGTTCATTAGCTAAAAATGCTTGAATAATTGAAGAACTTAGCTGCTCAAAACATTTTTTGAAAAAAGGAAGAGATCATTTTGACATGTAGGACCAAAATAGTTGATATGTTGTCCACAAAAAAAAGTGATAGTTTTTGGGAACAATAGATCCAATTAGAAACACTCATCTATTTAATTATTGTACCTTCTAAATAATCACCATATCAATACTTGCTTCTCCATTGAAAGGAGTCTCTTAATAAGCATAAACAAAGACCTCCTCTATACCACAATCTTCTAAAACAAAGTGAAGCCAAGAATGACCCACATCTCCTTAGTAACCACTAGAATCCTTTTATAACTATAAGACTTTTTGATATTTTTATCCTTAGTTTTAATTTTGACAACTTGTTCTTTTTCTACATCACTCACTTTATCTTCTATGATAGGATATACAATAGTTAGAGAAACTATGGAGTCTCGATATACTTTGATCGATGAAGTAGCATATTTACATTGTAGAAAATTACCTTTAGATCTTGAAAATATAAGAACCAAGCTTGAAACTTTCTCAAACATAGCAGGCTTCTCATTCATATCCAAACACACCTTAGAACTAGCTTCAACCAGAACCATAGTCTTCTCCTTGAGCTTGGTCTCTTCATTCACAACATGAGTAGACAATGAGAGCTCTTGGAACTCTCCAAATTTTGTATCATTCTCCACCATAATCAACAAATTAATTAGTCTTAAAAACTCATCATGACTCACACTTACCACCTTTGGTTTCCACAAGTTAACTTGCCTTCTTTCTTGCACTTTAGTATCTTGATGAAACCTATTCTATCTCATAGGCCTTTGCTTACATAATATAGCATTATGACCTCTCTGTTGACAATTGAAGCACACTATACCATGCCTAATCTAATTTGAACAATGTTTATCAAAATTTCCCTCATCAAGATAGTTGAAGTGCTTAAAATTTTTTAGACTTTTTGATTGATGATCCCCATCATAGTTCCATGTAAACTCATTTCTAACAGGGCTCTTCCATTTTCTAGCTCTATGCCCAAACTGATTACATGTGTAACAATAACCATTGAAACTTACATACCTCATGGAATTTGGTTATTTGATATGATTTATCTTCACTATAGCAACATCCTCATTCCTTGACTAATTTTTGACCTTCAAGGTATGATTTGCATTAGTCTTCATCTTGTCTTGAGTTGCATTTTTTGGTTCTTTGTATCTAAGACTAGTTCTATCACTTGCATATTTTTGACCACTCAGGATATTGTCTAGATCACTTGATCTCTTTTCAAATCTCATAAATTATTGCATCTTACTAGATGTCTTTTCTAACTCAGCTTTTAATCACTCATTTTCAATTACATACCTTGAACATTCATCTTCTTTAGCTTTCAGGCTTGTAGACAAGATTTTCAATTGACAACTGAGATGCTTGACTATATATTCATACTTCTTGGTGTCTTCATTCATTATTTCTTCATACACATTGAATTTATCTTCATAGTCCTTGATTTGAGATTTTATCTTCTTTTTAATCTTATTCTCAATTTTTAGTTCTTCAAGATCATTCATCAATTCAGTCTCACAGTCCACCTCATTTTTATAATCATCTAAATCACTCCAAGTAGACTCCTTTTGATATGAGCAACTTCCTTCCTCAGCCATGAATAGGTCTTCATCTTCAATAGGACCATCATCTTCATGATCATACTCTAATTCACTATCTTCACTCTCATATAATGAGTTGTAATCATCTTTGGTGTAGAGAATCTTCTTGTCCTTGAAGTACTTCTTCTAATTATCAAACCTTCTTAATCCCTTCTTTATTTTATTAAACCTGAATGATATCTTGTCATCATCATGACCTTGACCATGCTCTTCATCATCATTATTCTTATGCTTATGAAACACTTGTTATTAAAATGTTCCACTTCTCCATAAATGAAGCACTTTAAGGGTAGTTTACCCTTATACTTGACTGACCTTGTTTTCAATTTCCTTGTAAACAAATTAATTAGTTCATCTTCATTAATATTAGATGTGTCATCCTCATTTAGTTTCTTACCTTGAAAATTATTCTTTGGATTCATTTGTATCTTGAATGTTGCTTCCTTATTTGGTGGTTTATCATAATCAACTCTTATCTCATAGGCAGTAAGGAGCCATGTAATTCATCCATCTTCAAATTAGTAAGATTGTGACTTTCTTCTATGGCAGATAGTTTATAATCAAACTTGAAAGAGAGAGAACTTAATACCTTTTTAACTACAATAGCTTCTTCAAGCTTCTCTCAAAGACCTTTAATGATGTTCACAATATCATCAATTCTATGTAGAAAGGATGCCATAGAATCTTCTTTTTTCATATTAAAACTCTCACTTTATCTTTGGTGAGTCTACAACTTTACCAACTTAAATTTTGAATCTCCTTCATAAATAGTCTTCAATTTATCCCACATTTCCTTATTAGACATGCAATGGATTACCTTGGTGTATTCGGTCTTTGAAAGACTACAAGTGATAACATTAATTGCCTTGGAATTGTTCTCAAACAACTTTTTATCTGCAACATTGGATGGAGGAATAGTAGGTGAAAAATAACAATCCAAAACATATTTCCAAGTGTCAAACCCTAGGGAAATGATGTAGGTCCTCATCCTCACACTCCAAAAGCATAATTGGATCCATTGAATGTTAATGCTTCCTTAGTGAAAAAACCTCCTTGCATTTGATGGTTACCCATATTGTACCTTGGATCTCCTTCAAGTTGTTAGCCTTTACCAGAATACCTGCTCTGATACCAATTGTTAGAGGTACAAACACCAAAGGGGGGTGAATCAATGGTGGAAAATAATTTTGAATTTAATTTTCAAACCCTTGAAAAAACTTAAGCATTTAATACATCCATTCATGAAGCATTCAATATGTTTGTAGGAATGAAAAATATATAAAGCAAGATCACACACACAACATAATATCTATGTGGGAAACCCTCTTGGGAAATAAAACTCACTCTCAAGCCTGCAAACACATGGACTAACTATCCTATAAGATGATCAAAAACATGAAACTAATCAATTATTTTTGACTAAAATTTAGTGAAACACTAGTTTCATAAGGAGCACCTTCCCCTAAGATGATCAAGTCCTTATGACCATCTATTTATCAAGTCCTTCTGACTAGATATAGTGAAACACTTATTTCATAAGGAACACCTACCCCTAAGATGATCAAGTCATTCTAACCTAGATGTTGAGCACCATCCCAACACATATGATATGAAAAAATCCACCTTTAAATTGATGTCTCCAACACCTGATGATGGTCCTCTAATCTTTTAACCTCTACAAAACACCCTCTCTATCTCATACAAGCTTGTTACATAGGCATGCCACAATCTCTCTTTATTTTCTCTCAAAATCACCTCAATATTCAAACCTATAAAAACACTATATTTGACAACAAAAATATGACCTATAGGTCATACACATAGTTATCAATATACTCTGCACATCCACTGGTCAACGACCCTTTCCTTTACTCCACAACTCTCACATGCACCTCTTCACTCATCTCATACCTCTATTCCACAATCCTAGAAACCATCACATTTGGTTCCACCTTATATAGAGTATTCATTATTATTATCATGTTCACAACCTTCCTTTTCAGCTCCAACACATGTATTCACTCTTAAGGCATATTCATGGGTCACCTTTAAGCACAATCCTCTTTCAAATAGGCATAAGTCACCTTTTAGGTCCTATGAAGGCCTATTTACTTATTTGACACTTATCTGAGCAAAATATAAACATAGGCCCACTTCCAAATTCATAGGTCCTCTCCTCATAACCCCTTATACACCATAAAATTATTATAGTTATCACAACACTCTTTTACTAAAGCCAAATTCGCTCAAATAACATTTTATGCACACAACCATAATAAATGAATACATAGTCAACTTCTAAACCTTTATTCATACTAAATATGATTTTTAAAACCTTCATAATCCACATATATGGTCCTCATGTATTTTAAAACATGATCCAACACTTATCTCAACTTGAAACATCAAAATACTATCAAGAATGACTCAATTACCCTTCTCGGGTTACTTGCAGAGTATTAATGAATATACAATCAACTTTAGAGCTCCATAAATTTGATTGTATATACTTTCAGGCCTTCAAAATAGATTTTATGGATGCAAACTAGAGTCCTCTACATCTTTGATTTTTTACTTCATGATCAAATTTTGCATAGATCGAAAGTTATAGCTCAAAAACTAGAGACTAGGTTTTCCTTTGTTAAATTTGAAAATTCAAATTCAAACGGTCATAGTTAAACCTTAGTCACTTTGATCACATATAATTGATTCATAATAATTTATATCAAACTCATCCTATAAATATTATTTTAAATAGATTGGTCTTTAACCTGTATTACTTCACTCTCTAAGTGTTAAACTTCAAACATGTTAACCTCATATCATGTAATCTAGAAATCTTGACCACATATGCACCATCGATCTCTACAAATCAGCCTAGTCCTTACCTTGATCACATGCCTTTTGAGAAATTTACTATCAATCCATGCACTTGTTCCACTTGGTAGTTCCTCATGCATTTTGCCCATTACTGTTAATCTGCATCCAATGGTTTTTTCCCACTTGATAGCTCTACATGCCTTTTACATACTATTTTTAGTCTTTATACTTTCACCACTTGGTATTATCACATTAATGTTGAGTCTTTGACTTATACCACATCATATATTTTTTTTAGTACAAACCTTCACTCACCATTGATCTTCTATCAGACTAGTGAGCTTGTAACACTTATCACTTGGGCGTGCAACCTTTGACATGTTAACTTCATATGCATTATTGGATCAAGATATGTGATTTAATGCAAACCATTAGATATTATTAGACCAATTAATTTAGAATTAAATGTGATTAAACTTGATGGTCTCTAACCCATCACTATCTATAAGTGTAACTTTAAAGATTTATATCTTGAGCTAAACAACACTTCAGGACTCCAAATTTTCAAGGTAGCTTCTTAACACTACAAAAAACATCTACATGATATCCTTTGACATAATTTGATTATATGGGTTCCTAAACTAAATTCACAAACTTATTGGTTCATCTATGTGTATATGACATCCTGTGTTGGTTATAGGAAAACATTGCAAACCATCTTAGAATCCAACTTTACATAGTTATATATTTTGCTCCACTCAACTGCATGACCTAAAACTTAGAACATAGTAACTTGGGACTAATGTGATCACAATAATATGACCAAATCCCCCTAAACCATCCATACATGGTAATGGTGATGATATAAAAATTTCTACTCAGATTTTCTACCACTAGACCCAAAATGTCGAGATGAAAACTATGAACTACTAGATGAATTCCACTCATACAGACAAGAATTCAAAGAATATAATACCTCTTTTATGACATATTTCATATAATCAAATCACCATACTCATACCTAAACATATTTAACCATGCCAAAATTGAGGATCAACCAAGCCTACTTCAAGCATACTAGGACAAGCATACTACACACTTTATCATTGATATTTAGACTATCAAGACTCTTTATCCACTCACCTAGACACCTCAAGGACATCACTAACAACTCTTCAACATGATCAAATAGGACCAAAAATATTCTTACATACTATTGGATGATTTTAAGAATGATGAGATAATTATCAATTTATGGGTCTCAAAAATAATGTGCTACATGGTGGTCACAAACATGGATTTACCATTACATTGGTCCCTAATACCTATTTTGGAGAGTGGGTGAACTTACTCGGTCATTAATAAAAATAAAAATGAAATCAAACATTGAGGTCCCAAAGTGAAAACATCTTTGAGGTGATTTTGGACCAGGGTAAAAGTAAATAAAAATACAAGTCCCATGGTGAAAACCTGTTTCAAGTTCCATTAGATGGGGAAGTTCACCCTCTTTCAAATAAATCCTATGCCTCTTCCAGTTCTAGACCTTCATGTTATTCAACAATCAGTTCAAAATAACAACAAACATTTGATCAACTAGTTCAAATTATCCACACACCTTTGCTAAATGGCCATTGCCAAACCTTAGGAACTCAGATTCTTCATATTTTGGTGAACTCAACAATCTAATCAACCCACCAAATGAAGATGAAGACCATTGTACCACTTTACTAAATATTTTAGAAGATGTTTCCACACTAATCATGGAGGACACCACCAAAGTTAATATTGGAAAACCTTATGATCCCAAATGGATCAAACTTGGAGCATCTTTATTGAAGGGGAACATGAAGTCCTTAATACCCTCCTTCAAGAGTTTGTTGATATAGTTTCATGGTGTTATTTAGATATACCAAGATTTGACCCTTCCTTGGTTTTGCATCACCTTGTTGTACATCCTGGTGCCAAGCTTATCAAACATAATTTGAGAAAAATGCACCTCACATAGCCATTCTTGTCAATAAAGAAAAGAAAGAACTATTGGAGGTAGGGTGTATTCATCTTATTGATTATTCAGAGTAGATATGCAATATAGTCCTAATCAATAAGAAGCCAAAATGAATTAGATTATGTACCAACTTTAGAGATATCAATAAATCATGTCTAAATGATGATTTTCCTTTGCCAAATATTGATATGATTATAGATTCCACAATCAGATATGAGATGTTATCTCTCATGGATGGATTCTCAAGATACAATCAGATTAAAATTACACCAAAATATTAACATAAGACAATGTTCACCACTGTATGGGTAATGTTCTATTATGAAGTGATGTCATTTGGCCTCAAGAATGTTGGTGCCACATGCTAACATGCCATGAATATCATTTTCCATGACATGATGCACAAAATTATTGAAGACCATGTGGATGATATATTGGGAAAATCCAATACTAGATCAATACATACATAGGTGTTACAAAGAATATTTAAAAGGATTCATGAATACAAAGTTAGGCTTAATCTTAAAATTTACATATTTGGCATTACTATAAACAAAATTCTAGTCTTGTCACTTATACTTTCACCCAATGAGGAGATGACAAGTTTCTCCTCATTCAAGTGAGACAATGGAACCACCTTAGGGCTTTGGGTGTCCCTAAATTGAGATGGATCTCTAGATGAGGGGTTAGTTCCCCTTGATGCATAACTATAGCTCAATCCTACTAATATCACTTAGGGGGTGCAAAGGGATAAGAATAGTTAAAATAAAATCTACTCTATGGGAGGTGATACACAAAACATATTCTCTACTCATACCCTTTGACATGCACTTAGAACCAAGAAGTATGCACACACACTTCATCCAATGACAACCTTCTCTCTCACATCAATGTTTCACCATGGGGTCATGGAGATAGCTTAGGCTAGGAGGACTTCGACAATAGGCATTCTAAGACAAATTATTGGATAGGCTACTCACTACACCTGAAATCCCATTAGGCACTTCTTGCTGACCTACAAAAGAGAGATTATAAAACCTAGGTACTAGGAAGAGTAACATGTGAAGGTAAACAAAGCTACACTTGCACAAGACCAACAACCATTGTGTACACTTAGTGAAATATTGAATGAGTTAAAAAAAACTATCTTTATTATCTCAAGGCAAAAATTTTATAGGGATTCACCATACCAAGGTGGAGATATCCATTACAATGATAAAAAGGCCATAATTTATAGTAATTGTGTGTGTGAGAGAGAGAAAAAGAAATTCAAGAGTCATTAAACACTTATACAACTAATAATATTAGTTAATTATGCATGTGAGAGAGATATGGGTTGAGACATGCAATGTTAGGAGCTACAAGTGTCATCTAAAATCATCCAAGCCTTGGAAAGTCACCTAAAAACTCCTTTCCTTGCATAAAAAATTGTCTCTCATGATTTGCATTCCAAAACTACCTTATCACTACATATTATCAAGTTTGATGATGGTTCTAAGTAGGAGGGGCTACAAATAAGTCATCACATGCATTGGGAAGGTCCTTTATCATCCCTATAATTTTTTCCATGTACAATCATCCATGATAGTCTCAAAATAACTCCTCTCCATGCACCTCTCACACTTGGCACCTGAAAAATTCCCAATTCTATAATATAATCTATGAATAATGAGATATGACATGTGGCAAAGGTTTCTATATCATCATTTTCATCAAATTAGCCTTAAATGGCTTTCTAATTGAAATTTCACCACTTTTTCCTAAGTATTCACTATCTACCCACTTGACTGGCTAAAATGAGAGAGTTAGAAGATAATATTAGGACCTAATATAGTTCAAAAAAATTCCATGAGGACTTAGAATAAGTCATAATATCTCTCCCACAAGTGATTGAATTTCTTGAAACCTTCCCAATCCTACAAAACACATAAAAATGTCAAAAAGAGCCCTATTTTGCACCATTCATACAAGTGTCATATAGCTCAATCATATGTGGAGGATCCTTGAAGAGTATTATATCAATTCAAAGTGGTTTCGTGGAATTTATATTACATCCTCATGATTCAATTGCTTCATCTTCCCAATCGGGTTTGTAGTGAGGGTTTACAAGGGTTTTGGAGTGGTTTCAGGTCTTAATGTTTGTTCGTAAAGAACAATAGTTAGACCTCTAAGAAAATTCCACTGAGGGTTATTGAGGACCCTCAATAACTTATCCAATCACCTCAAGGTCCCATGTAAGTGTTGGTGAAAGTTCCAAGCATTTGAAGTTGGTCATTCATGTCCTTTCTACACATTCTATGAGGGTCTTGGTGCATTAAAGTAAATAGATGGATTTATGATGAATTTATTTAAAAAAAATGGTTCAAAAAATTCTATACACATCCCAATCATATGCCTCAATCATTTTTATATCTCACCAAGATCTTAGAATTGAACTTGACCCCTATTTGGTAATAGGCCTAGACCTTGTCCCATATGTTTATTTGTAACTCCTACCATAAAATGAGTTTCAATGGTTTTATCTACATCCTATGAGGTGAAAAACATATATAATAGTATACCAAATGTGATCCAACAAGCCATAATGTCCAACTAAGGCCACATGTGAAGATGACCTCTTTATATAACAACAAGCTTTACTATCTCTCATGAGGTTGACTGTAACCCTTGTTGGATAGAGTAGATTTTTTGGATTCATACCTCTTAGACTAGTTTTTATGTTATATTAGGTGTAATATAACTCATCAGACCCTATTCAAAGGCTCCCACACCTTCTAGTCCACCATCTTAGCACATATTCAAAAAACACAGTCTTGGGGGTAAAGACAAAGTGATATATCTTTGAGATAGAACAAGGGTATTTACCCCTTCTTGTTCATAAAAACCAATAATTTAAGGTGATTTTAAAGGTTACCATGATGCTATATGCCAAATTTGGGTGCCTAAATCCAATATTTAGAGCTGTGACTTGCCCAATATCTTAGGCAGACTTTGGGAGTGCACACTGTCTACAAGGATGATATGAGGATTGTGTTTGATGAAAATGGGAGAATTTTGATTGTTTGATTCATAAATTATGAGGATGAATATGGTATATGATATCCTTTAATGAATTTATTAAATCCATTTCATTAAACATATGCTATATGCCATCTTATACATTCTTACACCAAGCAAACTGCTCATGTTTGTCTCAGTTCTCCACTAGCTGACTGCATGAGGGATTTTTAGGTCCTTATAGGCTTGATTTATAAGAATTAGGAATTGGTAATGGTGTTTAGAGTTATAAAATATACATTATAATGATCAACATCACTCCATACATATTAGACCTATGACTATATCTTCACTTCTTATGGCTGAGGTAGTCTTTTCATTGACACCCTGTTGCATGTAGGTGTTGTTTACCTATGAAATCTATTTTGTATGAGTCTTGAGGACATTATGAGGTGTTAAGAAGAAATTCCTAGACTATAAAAACCATTACACCATTATAACCTCAAACCTAGGCCTGAATCATGGATTGTCCACACCCATAGTCAACTGTGTGTGAAAGTTTCTAAAAGAGAGGGCACCTGTAGGTGGAAAATCCATGTTTAAGGATTTCTCTTAGAATTCTTGGTGACTCATAGAATCCATATTGATCATATAGTGTCCATTTGAATTGAAATCATCCTTCAATATCCTTAGAGTATTAAACACATCAAGATTTGGGTTTGTCTTCTACCCTGCCTGTTGTAGGTGGACTGAAACAGTTCATACAGACTGCATGTTTGCTTAATGGGGTCAAAACATTATTTAAAATATCTCTCATGTGCATTTCATTCCATGAGTATCCATTAGAATCACTTGAAATTATTTTCCTATAAGGTTTAGTCTCATTTCAATCTGAGTGAAGAAGGCTATATTGTAAGTCAATCTTGTAAATGTTACTGAGTGTATTTAGTGTCTTCAGAGGCACTTTTGGTGTCCTAGATGACTACCTTACACTTGCCATTTTGACCTCAAACTTGGCACACTAATTGTGCATGCCAAGGGTTAAAAAGATAGACAACTAAGAATTCTGGAAGATTATTGAGTTATGATATATACTATTCTAAAAAATCTTAAGGACATCTGTTTAGTCCATTTAGAGACAAAGGTCCTGAAAACTCAAAAATTGCTATATGGTGATTCCTCTACCTTAGTAGGCTTACAAGAGTCACAAACATGATCTTCAAGATATCAAATTATTTCATAAACCATCACAAAGATTCAACCATATCATTTTGCTTGTGTACAAGCCTCTGAAACTCCTATATGAGACAATTGTAAATGTTCATTTTGTTGACAAGGTAGTGAACAAGAGAAGTAGAAAATTTGATTTAAAGAGTGTTGATATATCCTCTCACAAGATAATTCAATGAAAAAAAACACCTAACTATCATGACCAAGGACACCAAAACATCTCCATGGAGCCTCTTCCACATTGACCATAACATAGGCTATACATTTATGACTGCAAACTTGAGAAACAAGTGTAATTTGGGAATTCTCCATCAAGGACATCAAGAGAGAGTATTGGGTGATGAGAACATCATGGAGAGGGCATATTAAAACCTAAAAATATTCCATCAAACCATATAACTACATTTTTTTTGAAAACAAGAAATAGGTGCAAACTTATACCCCTCTTGAATGCAAGTGCATAAAAAATTGCCTAAGGTCTTAGCAATGGGTCATAAGGGAGAAGCTACCAAAATTAAACTTATTGATATTAATTTTATTTACAATCATATTCATTTCACCCACCAAGATCATTCCTCCTAACTCCACTTGTACAGCTCATACCATGCATTTGAATTTGACCCTTCTTGGCTTGCAAAAAGAAAGTGGAAGAAAGAGAAGTTGAAACTGAATTTTTTGACATTTTTCCTAAAAAAAATGCATGGTAAGTATTTTATGAAGGTGGAGAGACACCATCCCATGTTTTTTCCTGAAAGTGGAGTTCATCAAGTCCATACAAGTGCCCAAAAGGGCCTAAAGTCAAGGAAAAACTCCCCATTTCTACACATAACTACTTCTTGAACTAACACTGACAAATTTATGACATATCCTAACCCTCTCCACATTGAGATTAATTTTGGTGACAAATTTATTGTTTATAAAATCTATACGTGTCATTAATTGAGCTAGGAATATGACCAAAATGCCATTTTTTGCATATGAGACATAGTGAAATGTAAATTAATAAATTTTGAACCTCCTAAAACATATCAAATACCACCTTAGGAAAATTTTAAAATAAAATGAGCCTTTGACCAAGTTTTATGAGGGTTGACTTTGGTTGACTTGACTAGTACAAGGAGGGTGGGCTTTAACAAGGACTAGAGGAAGGATAAGTAATATGATAGACCAACATGACACCCTATAGGACATGTAGAAAATCCTAAAAAGTTTAAAAATATAGGGGTTGACTCAAATTTGACAAAATTTCAAATTTTGTCAATAGTTAGGTTTCATTATCTCTCACAAAGGCATTAAAATTGATTCAGCCAAGGTTAACACCATTATAAAAATGCCTCCACCTTCAAATATCAAATAGATCTATAGCCCACAGGGAAAAACCTAGTCTATCAGATGATTTATTTCTCAGTTGATAGAAAGGTGCCATCACTTCACTCATATTTTAAATAAGGGTACTATTTTCTCATGGAATGTTGATTGTCAATAGGACTTCAAATAATTAAAAGACTATCTATCCAATCCACCTATTATAGCTCCACTTACACCTCAAAATCCATTACTTCTTTATATATCAACAACTAATTATGCCTTGGAGGCACTCATGGCACAACATAATGATTAGGGGAAAGAAAGAGTAGTATACTATTTAAGTCACACATTGGTTGCCTATGAACATAACTATAACTCAATTGAAAAACCCTATTTAGCCATGGTATTTATAGCCCAAAAATTGTGCCATTATATACTCAAGAATAAGAACATTTTCATCACCAAAGTGGACCTTCTCAAATATCTACTTTACAAGGTAGCTTTGACTAGTCATATGACTAAGTGGATCATGATATTAAGTGAATTTGAAATTAAATATGTTAATCAAAAGGCCATCAAGGGGAAAACATTTATAGATCAACTTGTTGAAGCACCCTTATCAAATACCAAGATAATTATCTTCAATTTTCCTAATGAGTCAATCATGACTCTATATGACACTTATTCTATGTCTCAACACTAAATCCTTTATTTTCATGGTTCCTACACTTCTCATGGATCAAGATACAATATTCTCTTCATTACATTGTAGGGAGATCACATTCGCAAGGAATTTCACATTGGTTTCACTTGTACCAACAATATTATAGAATATTAAGCATTCATTGTAGGATTTCATCTAGTAGTACAATGAAACATTAAGCATTTGCACGTTCATGGAGATTATTAGTTAATTATTATTTAGGTGAAAAAATAATATTAGATGAAAGATGATAAGATTATTCTTTACAAGAATATGGTGGACTACCTTAAACAAATATTAGAGCACATTTAATTTGAACAAATTCCAAGGGCCAATAACAAAATTGTCAATGCAATGGCAAAAATTGGTTCCCTAATAATAATTGCAAATCATGTCATTGATTACCAGTTTATTATTGAACACATTTTACAACCAGCTCATGAATGTTCAGAATCTGAAATGGTATGTGATAGTATTGGTCCCATCTCACCTTAGTTCTCTGACATAGATGCCTATCTCCATGACAACATTATTCCTTCCAACCTTTCTCATAAAAAATAAAAATCCTTCATCCATTCCACTTATCATTATACCATTCTCAAAAACACTCTGTATCATAGTGGATATGAAGGAACTCTACTTCATTGCTTGTATTTGATAGAGTCTAAATTATCACTTATAAAAGTACATAAAGGGATTTTTGGGGTTCACACTGGTGGAGAAATCCTCACTAAGAAACTCCTATGTATACGGAATTACTAGCCCACTATGGAGGCCGCTCCATGTGCTTATGTTAAAAAGTGTGTGGCTTGTCAAAAACATGCCAATATCATTCATGCTCTAGCCCAAGCATTAAAATTGCTGACTATGCCATGGCCACTTTCCACATGGGGAATCAATCTCATAGGGAAAATCAATCTGACTTCATCAGATGGCCATAAACATATCCTTACTATAACTGAATACTTTACTAAGTGGGTTGAAGTCATTCCCCTAACTTATTTAACATACAAGCATATATCCAAATTCATCCTCAATCATCTCATCTACCAATTTGGCATTCCCTCTAACCTCATTTATGATAATGGAATCTCCTTCAATAATAATGACATCAAAGCCCTTTATGCTAAATACCAAATCACACAACATTTTTCCTTCACCTATTTCCCTCAAAGCAATGGCCAGGCATAAACGTTAAATAAAACCTTGATGCAAATCTTGAAAAATATAGTTAATGATTTTGTATATGATTGGAATATACAACTATTTTTGACTCACTAGGCATACTATATGAATAACCCAACTCCAATATAAGCTACACCAGACTCCCTTGTTTATAGTATAAAAGTTATTCTCCCTGTCAAGATTGAGTTACCCTCTTTGTGCATTCAACTAAAGAATGTCATTGATGATGAGGTACACAATTTTTTTTGGCTATAATAATTAGACCTACTTGATTAAAATAGATTAACTTATTTGAATAACCTTTAAGCCTATCAGAATAGGTTATGTCATAGCTACAAAAAATGCATCAAACATAGAGACTTTAAACTTGTTGACCTAGTTCTAAAGGAAAATCAAAATAATAACAATATTGACCATGAAAATAAGGGCAAGTTTGAGTTGAATTTGCTCTGCCCATTCATCATCATGCCAAATTATAGATACAAATCATATAGATTGGCACACCAGATGGAGAAGAGATGGATGAGCCCATGAATATTATGCATCTCAAGCATTTCTACACTGTACTTGCTTGAACATTATCTATGAGGATCCCTATTTTGGGGCATGGCATGGAACCACCTTCCTTTCATCCCATTTTACAAATTGAGTTAGTCATCTTGATCTTATTACTTCATCCTTTTACCATTCTTTGATCTTGATTTCGGTTTATTAGTGCAATAGATAATTCCAAATCACAGATTCAAAAAAAATTTCTAGTAGAATATTTAGATTTGATCACTAATAACACATCAAAGATGAGCGATATCTTAGAGTAGCTTATGGATGATTGATCTAAATGATGATCTTAGAAACTACACATTTTTAGCTCTTGATTTAATCCTATACTATTTATTATATTCATATGTCACTACTATTTTCAACCCTACGATTGATTCATAATAGTTTCCACTAGGGTTGAACAACATTGACCTAATGTCCTTTTGGACTATGTAGGTAGCACTCAATTTTTGAGGTCAATTTGATCACCCCTTTTCTATGTTCTCACCATTTTTTGAGTGATCTAGGCCACACTCTCACTATTTTATGAGTAATTTAAGCCACATAACACCATTTTACAAGCAACCAAAGACACACTCGCACCATATTGTGAGTTATAACATTCTACATCTCATAATCCTTCATTGAGTTAAGATGCCAAAAACCCAAAAATATTCAAAACACTTTAAAAAACCCTAAAATTTTTAAAATCCCAAAAACAACCAAAAAATTTAAATTTTTTTGAAAAAAGGGCTTATAATCTCTATGAGAGATATTAAGCTATAAAATTTATGCTTAGTTTGTCATCCTATTCACCATGGACTTTGCCCTATTCTAGAGGGCACAATTTACCATGTATACACACATTATTTTTAAAATTTATCAATTACTAATGTTTTCTCTCTTATAAGAACTTGTCGAGTCTCAATCTCTCTGAGTGCACACCTTAAAGGGTACACCATGAAAGGTGTGGGTAGACCATTGGTGCTTCACAAGATTATTATTTCCTATACCACCACTTGCAACCAACACAAACCTTTCCTTTACATTTACCTAAGATTTGACACCTCCCTTACACACTCCTCCAAGCAATTCACCACCACAAACAACCCCTACCTAAGCCAAAACCTCTTTTTGTTATTTAATAAACAAAGTTGCCTGGACCAACCTTGTTCTTAAAAATAAACATGTTATAGGACTAGGTTGACCCAAGATGACCTAGTCTGGGACCTAACTGCTTTATTTATCAAAGAAAAAGGTTGTCTAGGCCAACTCTATCAGCTAAAAATTTGGAAGGGTTTATGGTTATATCCAATTATATAAACACATTATTTTTGATATTTTCATTAGAGAGAGATAGAGATAATCATTTATTTATGCTTCTTTATAATCTACTCTTCCACCATTCTACTTGAGGAGTCATTGCTTAGGGTTTCCACTTAGAGAGAAGAATCTTGTCTTATGGAAAGGTCTTGGATGCATATGAAAAGTCATATATCCTAGATATGACCTATCTTTGTGATTCTTACAAACCATAATAACCTCTTGTAAAACACCATTAAGAAAGGGAGAGATTAAACCTCAACAAGTTTGTCTTTAAGGTAAGTATTTATAACTCTTAATCCTCTATTTTGGTAGATATAAGTAGCATATTTAATTATCAGAGTGGACTCCAAGATCTCTAAACCAAGAGAATGCACATATTTTTGATAGGCACAATTCAAGCATTTACACAACATAATAGCTACAAGAAAATGAAATCACAAATATGAGAATATTGCATAAACAAGATAAGATCAAAAAAAAGTTTTCATTGAATAATAGCTCACCAAGAGAGATGTACATATAGTAGTGTATGAGTAAATTCTCCCAAGAAAGATGGTCAAAGATATAATAATATAAGAGTTACTCCCATACCTAAAATAACCCATCAGAGGAGTTACTTCCTATTCACCCAGTCAAAATGTAACTCTAAGTACACCTAAGCGAGCTTATCTACAAAAGTAGGAAAAATCCAAATATGGGAAAAAACACCATAATAAATAAATATGGAAAAAAATAAAATCCCTAATCTAATACCCCATAAGCATAACTTTGGTGGGTAATGTAAAAAAAGAGAAATGGGTCCCAATAACTAGGTCTAATTAGGTACCCAACACAAAGTAGTCTCTCATAAAGTAAAGAAAAAGAGAAAACCCATAGGAAAAACTCCATCCCAAAAAGAGAGACATAGAAGAAGTGAAGAGGCTAGAAGGACCCCCTGAAGATGATGCTAATATTGATGTAGACTATACCCTAAGAAGATCTTATAGATGAATAAACTTGCTCTCAATGAAGGGTTTGATAAAGATATTTGTAACCTGCTCTAAATATTAGCAAAATCTCAAGTTGATGAATTGATCATGAATAAGCTCTCAGATAAAGTGCATGTGAATCTCAATGTGTTTAGTCTATTGGTGCTAAACTAGATTCTTGCATATCTATATGGTACTATGATTATCATAATAGATGATGGTGGGTTGCCTAAAAAGGAATGCCAAACCTATATAGAATACCCTAAAGTCAAATAGCCTCAATAGCTACATTAACAACTCACTTAGACTGTACCTCTATGGATGATATAGCAATAGAATTGTGCTTCTTTCTAGACCAATTATGGGACCACAACCTAAAGAAAATTTTAAACCTAAAGTGGACTTGAAATTCTGAATATTGCTAGTCTAATATGAATCTATAAACCCAACCAAGTAAACCTTTGTGCCAAATTTATACTGAATCCTAAATCTCTAAGAGCCCTAGATGTAGTGCAAGATCCTCTTATCTGCTTTCCATTATAGATCATGGGATTCATTCATGAATCTAGAGATAAGTCCCATTGTATATGAAATATCGAGCCTTGTATGAGTTAAATAAATAAGGCTGCTAACAAGTTGTTGATACTGAGTGGTATCAACCAAAGGTGTAGAATAGTTAGCCTTAAGTTTGAATCATAATATAAAGTGAGTTAGAGATCTGTTACAATCATTGATGTGAAATTGAGCTAAAATATCAAGAGTATACTTGGAATGTATAAGTGAAA
This sequence comes from Torreya grandis, assembly GCA_037957365.1. NCBI lineage: Eukaryota > Viridiplantae > Streptophyta > Pinopsida > Cupressales > Taxaceae > Torreya > Torreya grandis. The sequence goes on along the minus strand of JARHVA010001029.1, from coordinate 1,812,404 downwards.
TCCTTGATTCAAACTATGAAATCTTGATCTCAAAGAAGTAATGTAGAAGACCCAAGTTAGTAATGACAAATCTATCTTATAAAGTTTTCTTCACCACTATAATAATCAATGAATAACTCTTGGTGATCAAAATATCATCAACATAAAGGACTAGTATCATTAAAGAATCATCCTACTTTAGAAAATATACATTGGGATCTGAATGACACCTGGTTAAACCTAAAGTAAGGAGGAAGGAATCCATTTTGGCATACCAAGCTTGAGGGGCCTGTTTGAGGCCATAGATGGATTTAATAAGTCTATAAAATAAGGATGAATCCTAAATAAACCCAGGTAGCTTCTCTATTTATATCTCATCCTCAAGGTCTTCATGAAGAAAGGCACTCTTCACATCCATCTGGTGCACCTACCACCCATGTGCTATGACTATAGCTAGTGTGAGTTAGATTGAAGTCATATTTGTAACAAGTATAAAGGTCTTTGAGTAGTCAATGTTGGATACCTATAAAAAACCCTTGGTGACCAATCACACCTTATACTTATCAACTAACCCATCTATTACAAAATTGGTCTGATAGATCTTTCTAAAATGAACCATCTTCCTTCCCTTAAGAAGTGAAGTCAAATCCCAAGTGTGATTTTTGATCAAGGAATAATATTCTTCTTTCATAGCACTATCCCAGTCAACTATGTCTGAAGCCTCTCAAAATTTCTATGGATCTAAAACTAAAGTATAAAAATCATGTGGACCACTTTGATAATCTTCCTAAATACATCTATCATCTATTGGATCCCCTACTTAAGTTCCTACACTTTGAAGTGTTTGCCTAGCCTAATAGGGCCTAGATGTGGGTGAGTTAGGTGTTGACTCCTCATACTCTAAAACATGACTAGAGGTGGATGTAGAAGACTCCCATCAATGCCCTCACTTTTAGAACTGTAAGAAGAAGAAGACCCTAACTTAGGAACCTACTCCAGATGATCTGAGTCAGAAGATGAATCATCAAGTCCGAGTGAATCTAATGAAAGATAAGAAGTGTCAAATGTTAAGACTGTGGGACTCTCTTGAAAGTGAACACTTCTTTCTATAAATAAGTCACATGTGGTTGGATGTAGAAGGTGGCACACCTTAAAACCATTTAGATAACCTACAAATATGCAAGGCTTAGACTGAGGTTCCATAGCTTTGAGTATCTTCTTCGATATACATGTCATAGTTGGAGATCCAAAAAACTTAAGGTGTTCAACATCAGGTTTTGTTTCATGCCAAGCTTCAAAGGGTGTTATGCCTTTCAAAGTTTTATGAGTAACCCTATTATAAATATAATAAGCACAATTAAGGGCATTAGACTAATACTAAGGTGCCAAGGACTTAGAGTGAATCATATAGATAGCCATCTCTTTCAAGGACCTATTCTTGCATTCTACAACTCTATCCTATGAAGGAATATGAGTAACTATTCATTACAAATCAATCCCCTATGTAGTGTAAAATTTCTCAAATCTATTACTAATATATTCACCTCCATTTTTAATTCAAATAACCTTTATGTATTTCTCAACAAGTGCCTTGAAGTCTTGAAAATATTCAAACACTTCAAACTTTTTCTTAAGAAAGTAGACCCATGTATATCTCAAGAAATCATCAATGAAAGTGAGAATATACTTAGCCCTTATAAAAGATAGATTAGGAAAAGGCCCAGATATATCATTGTATACTAACTCCAATGATTGTGAAGCCCTCTAAGCTTTGCCTTTGTCAAATTTTTCTTTGGGATGATTTCTAAGAGAACACCCCTCACAAAGTCCCTTAGATAATTGGACTAGAGGCAAGCCTATGACCATGTCATTTTTGCTAAGTTATTCAAGGTAGCATTAGTTAAGGTGGCCAAACCGCTCATTGCATAATTTTCTAAGTCCATATGAATGATTCAAAAATTCTATCAAAGAAGAATCAAGTGCAAAATGTGAGAAGGTGTATAACCAAGATTGGTGATTTTCCCTACCCACTGCCACTTTAGTATCACTATGCATCTCCCTGATGATAACTGAATTTTGTAAAAACTTAACCCTCATGCCTTTGTTGATATGAGTGATTTGATACGCTAATAAGAGATTGGTTGAAAGGGAAGAGACACTTAGTATACTATTGAATGTTCCTCCTTCAATTTTAATAGACCCTCTCTCTGTAATAGGTACATAAGTGTCATCACCCAAACTGATAGAAGATATGTTACAAGGATCTAAAGAAGAAAACTCAACTAGTGAAGAGCTCACATTGTGAGAAGCACCCAAGTTAATGACCCATGAAGATGTTTAAGTTCTAACTAATATAAGAGCCTTGCCCTTTTATTTTTCTTTCCCTTTCCCTTTTGCCTTAGTATAATCTTGGGTAGATGTTTTTTTCTTGATGGAATTAGGAACACCTATGTTGTTTTTCTCTAGGAGATGAGTTAGGTGATATATTTGTTTATTCATGAATTTATTTTCATCATGCCCATTTTTCTTACAGGAGGCACACTTAACCTTCTCTTTCTTATGTTTTCCATTAGAAGAGGAGGCTTCAGTATTGGTTTTAGAAGAGGTTGCTTCTTCCTTCTTCTCCTGATCTTTATTCTTCTTGTTCTCTTTGTTTGAAGTATTTTATTTCCCATTCCAAACAATTAGGGCTTAAGGTTTTGTGGACTTCAATGTGCCCATCTAGATCAACTTGTCTTATTCCCTAGTTAAGTTGACAATGAAAGCATCTAAATAGGGAATTTTCCATGTAGTGCCTAAAGCATTTTCAGTAGCATGAAAAGTAGAGACAAAGACTAAATAGTCAAGATCTAGTTTAGAGATTATAGAAAGAACAAGTTGGTTATCTTATTTCTTTATCCCACATTCTTTCAACTATAATCTCAAGGACTTGAACTTAGTGAAAAAATCCTAAAGGGTATCCAAGTTGCAAGGACTTAGGCTAATGAGTTCATTCTCAAGATCATGACCTCTCATCACATCTTACTCCCCAAATAGTTTACCCAGAATGGTCCATACATCATGAGATGATTTGGTATTCTCTAAGTGAAATAAGAGATTAGGTGTTATACAAATTCATAATATCCCATAGGCTTGATCAATATGATTATATCATTTAACTATCTCTACATTTATGCTAGGTTTAGTTTCATTACCCATGTTTATCCTATACAAACTCTTACTCATTAGAATTATTGTCATCTTGATTTTCCATTCATGATAGTTAAAGGGAGTTAGTGGGTTGATTGAACTTGAATCTATTAATGCATAAATGAGATGTAGTAGTAGTGAAAGTTGAAGTTGTTGCATAAATGAAAGTTTAAGTAAAATGTAAAGAGTGACCAAAAAGGCATAGTACCCCCCTAAATTGAAATGGTGAACCCACCAAATATTGTAAATACATGCTCAAAGACATTAGCCTTAGCTGATAGTGCTTCTTGATACAACAAGTCAAATGACAAGATTTTGCAAATTAAAATAGGACATCAAACTTAGCTAATAATGCATCTAAGGAAACAAGTACAATGTGAATAAGTGAAAAAATGAATGACACTTTATTTTTAAATATTGCCCACAAAATATTGTTTTATAAAAAACAATAAAAAATATCCACTAACAATGATAAACTTGACCAATCTTATTATGCATTAAAACAAAAGTATCTTATTTTCCTTTATTTTAAATCAAGATATTAAAAAATAATTTAACATGTTAAAAACATTAGGGAAAAATTGAATAGACTTAGCTTGTTTTGGAAGAAAATTTCAAACCTTTGAAGTAGTAGGAGTGTTTTATGATGCTTATCGACTAATACGTGAAAATGTTGTAGTCGTGAGCTATGGAAAAAATATAAAATTAGGGTCAAACACATAGAACTAGTTGAGGCCAAATAAAATTCAATAATGAATAGAGGAGACTAGACTTGAGGTTGTATAGAGGCACACATATTTTTTGTAAAAAAGTACACCAAAGCACACCAAACATGCACTTATAAAGAAACCATAGAAATTATGGTAATGGTTGCTAATGAACTAGTTCTACAAAAAATATGACTCCACCAAAGATGAAAAACTCTCATAAATGGATTGTGAAAACTAGCTTTTATTTAAAAATAACAAATATCAAGATTTCAAATAAACTAAAAGAAATAAAAAACTAGACAATCGAATACTATATTGGATTTGATCACCAAATAGATCACCAAAAGAGATGTATATATAAGAGTGCATGAGTAACTTCTCCCAAGAAAGGCAACCAAAGAGCCATTATTATAAGAGTAACTCCCATACTTGAAATAGCCAATTAAGGGAATTAATTTCTATTCATCTGGTTAAAAAGTAACTCCAAGTACACCTAATCAAGCTTATCCACAAAAATAGAAAAAATCCAAATAAGGAAAAAAATTCCATTATAAATAAATATGGGAAAAAATAAAACCCCTACTCTAACCGTTATGGATTTTAAATGTACTTCTCTCTCCATGCATTAGGATTATATATATATATATATATATATATATATATATATATATATATATATATATATATATATATATATTGACTTGATTAGAGTTTTTATTTGCATGTTTACTTTTATGTTTATTATCCCCATTTTATGCCATATGCTTTGGTGAGCACTAGATTAGATTTACTTTACTTTGTCATTTACTTTGATATGAAAACATAAGACCTAGCTAGGGTTATTGTGTGGTATTACTTGACTAGTGGCTTTGAAACCCTCTCTAGTGATATTGTGTGTTAAGAGACCCATTAGTTAGGTCTAGTAAATTTATATTGGTCATGACCCCGATTATCTAAATGTACCAACTAGTAGAAGGGCTAGTGTGATTTATCTTTTTTGATCTAAGATTGATTCTTAGATCAGTTTCACTTTATCTTGTATACATTCTAGTGAACCCAATGTGAACTAACCCTTGCAAGTTTTCTTTCATGCCTTAATTTATTATAATTTATTATCTATTTCATTTTTACATCACTAGACTGTATTTATCAACTCAGTCTAGCTTTTTGTACGTAGGTTTAACACACAATGGATCTGATCAACTCTATTTTTCTTTGTGTAGGTCATGTTTCTATTCAAATTTTGTTTTCAATTTCAAAGGATTAAGAAACTAAAGAAAGAATGGTCAAGGCTTGTGTACCTGGATATAGTCTGTGCACCGTAATCCAGACGTTGTGGGTACTCCTCTTTGGCTATGGAGGAATGACACCTGCAAAGAAAAGAAGCTTGGACAAAAGAAGATGTTAAATAAACAAATGGTGTGTTGTCAAGTGAAAGCTTGATCCTAGAAGTATGAAAACTTCCTTAAGGGATATAAACCCACTAATCAACAGAAAGAAATGTCTGATAAATAGCTGAATAATGAAGAACCAAAATGATAAAGAAATGGAATGAAAAAGAGAAGTAAAGACTTACTTGAGAGAAGCTGTCGGATTGATAACAGTCGCCGACGTCGGTAAGCCTACCGGCGTCGGTTGGTCAAGGTGCTGACGTCGGTTAATATGCCGACGTCGGTTGGGGTAGTGACCGGTGTCAGTCAGGCCAAAGGTCTTTAGACGAAGTCTGGTTAAGTCTGTGGTTTGTGGACAGAGTTTGGTCAGGGTCTGGGTTTATTCGAATAGTCTGTGAACAGAGTCTGATCAGGGTTTTGGTCTGTGGACAAAGTTTTGGGCTTGGTTGAATGGTCTGGGGTCTGAGTCTGAGAGTCGGGTTAAATGGGCAGAATGTATGATCTGAGAGAGGACGGGAGAAATAGGGAGGTGGACAAATCAAGATTCGGGTCTGGGTTGATTAACAGTCTAGTCTAGGGAGATATTGCTTGAAAGAAATAACTAAAAAGAGAATAAGAACACAGACAATATACTTACCTGTGCCTTGTGGAAGGTGTGCTACCGATGATTCCCGTACCTGCTATTGATGTAGCTTGTATGGAGAACCTGTTGCTGAGGGAGAACCTTGAAGCTGTTGCTGTACCTGAGGGAGAGAGTGGGAGGTTTGATTGAGAGATTTCACAGATTGATGGATAGTCCAAGACTAGGATTCCTGATTCACTTTCAGAGATTTGCTAATTTCTGATTCGGATCCTCCAAAGAGTTGGAAATATTGGTTAAGTATAACCGACGTCGGTGATTCCGTCGGTGTCGGTCGACACATGGCCGACGTCAGCGGGGTTAGAATAGGCAAAAAGAGCCACCAAGCCCATTTTTCATCCGCCAAGTGCCCTATCCATTGGAGAATGCCGAGGGTTGGGCTAAATACGCACGAGAGTTTGTTAGGCGGTTAGAAGAATTAGGAATAGATCTTGAGTGAGTCATAGGATGGAGAATTAGTCCAAGGTGAGGTGTCCCAGGCGAGGTGTCATGGGTGAGGTGTCAAAGGAGGGGGGTTAATTCAAAATAAGTTAATTATTTTAAATTAATAATTGGGTTAGGAATGGACTAAGTGGGAAAGTGACTAAGACACTTTTCAGGTGTCTACATTTACCCCTTTTTGTCTTGTTGGTTTCTCAAAGTGAACTGCAAGACAAAAATAGGAGTCAGTTACCCCAGGTATGGGATAAGGTTGATCAAGTGAACTGCAAGATGAAAATAGGTGAGAGTTAGTTGTCCCAATTATGGATGAGGTATCCCCCCTCAAAGCAGGAGTCGAGAGAAGGGAACTTGGAATCGAGTGCTGATTTGATAGAGAGTGGATGAGAAAAGAGGAAAGATAGAATGAGAACACTGCAAAAGTTGTGATTGCACGTACATCACTTCACGAGGATGATCGGGTCAAATTATCGTAGGTCAAAGGTCGAGGAGTGCCAAAATTAAAAGAACTGGGCCCCAACATTAGTCGTAGCTGATCGGGTTATTCAATCGAGGCTGAAGCTCCAATGGTCATCGTGTTCCAGGTATCCCAGGCTTAGGAAGTGCTCCCAAAAACATGAAAAAGTTACAAGTAAAGTGGATCAACTGGCTTGCGATCCTATACTTGTGAAGGTTAAAAGTGTGCACACAATTTTGCTAATCAATCGTGAGGTAGCATACATGCAAAAACAACCAAGGCAAAGTCGCTTTGGAAGTGGTCACGGTTTTAGGAGATGGGCATGATCTCTAATGTCTGGTGGTCGATGGATGGATGCAAAAGTGATTCAAGTGTGCCCCAAGGGGCCAAAATGACATGGTCTGAAGGACTTGACTTGATTGGGGACATGATTTTGGTCATTTTGAAAAGGGATGAAGTTTTTAAGGCCGCCGACATCAGTTATATAACTGATGTCGATATCCAAAAGAGACCGACGTCGACAGAAATCAACCGACGTCGGCGGATTAGGGCATGCCTATGCCGACGTCAGCGGCCTACCAAATCCGACAAAACTAGATTAGCGGCCCACCAAAAGTCATTTGCTATATTTGACAAAGTGAAAAAGTGAGCTCTGGATTTGAGTTAGTGGAAGTGACTCAGAGTTGACTCGAGGAGCTGTGCGAGGTGGCAAAGAGACATTGGTGGAGAGAAGAAGTTGATTAGACATGCTACAGGGACGCGTTTGAGTCAGTAAGAGCGTGCAGAGCCATTAGGATAGAAGAGATGGCAAAGGGGAGTAGAGGATCCACGTGGGAGGTCCACCACTAGCGGCACCCATCGTGCCACCATGCCGGCGATCGTCGGGATGAGGTAGGAGGGTCTTAAACCTCAATTTGATTCATTTTGGTTTTGAATTTGTTTTTGAAATTTTTGTTATTTGAGGTAGAAATCGAGGGGGGGGGGGTAGCTAGGAATGTGGGTAAAGAGTCTAGGATAGTTTAGGAGTGATTTAGAGGGTTTTTTAGGGGGTTTAGGAGAGTAAAATGGGGAAGCCCTAAAAATTAGGGCTCGCCCCATTCGGTCCAAGGGCCGAACCATTCGCCGATGTTAGCGATCCCGCCAGCGTCAGCCTATCAGTGACCGACATCGGTCACTAATCTACCGACGTCGGTCACTAATCTACCGACGTCAGTCACTAACTGACTGACGTCGGTTAGGTGAGTGCCGTCATGCTGGCATGCTAACCGATGTTAGATCACTACCTGGTCAAAAATGGTTTTGAAAAATGGTCAAGCTCGAGAGGTCGAAGCTATGCCAAGGGCTTTCTGGGTGTCGAGTTAGGCATAGATAGTCAGAATGGTTGATAGAAAAGGAAGAGTAGCAATAATTTCTAACATGAAATTGTCTGTGGATATGGATGCAGGTGAGGTAGACTCTGATGCTACGGGATCGCCTCCCGACTCTGCTGATGCAGATACGCGGAGGTGTGTCAGTCAAGGAGTGGGCGCAAATGAGCGCAGTCAGGCTAGGTGGGCTGAGACACTACTACAGAGTGGCGAGGGATGTGAGCCTTATGGTGGCTTTGATCGAGCGGTGGGACCATGCCACCAACACCTTCCACCTACCTATGGGCGAGATGACGGTCACGGTTGAGGACATGTACCAAATTTTGCAGCTGTAGGTGCACAGAGTAGACCTGTATGCGTGCTCAAGAGAGGCACACGACATTCACATGGTTACGCTGTTTGGAGAGAATGCCGTGGAGACGAGCTACCACTCAGTGAGTTTTGCATATGAGCCGTTGTATGCGGCGGATGAGGACGCACATTGGCTGGCCATTTTGATGATGATCGGCATCACAGTGTATGCGTTGCCAGATGCAGAGGGTAGCAGGTTTTCGGTTGCTATGACCAGAGTTTTGCTGGAGATGATAGAGTAGCAGACAGTGTTCACCTAGGCACCAGTGTTTTTGGCCCAGGTATACAGAGAGCTATGGGGTATCAGCCGGTGGCGGTGGTACAGTCTATGTGTGGGCCACCTGCTACATTACTGGGCCTACGAGCATATAGTGGTTACCCGTCCTCTCGACCTCCCAGTGGCGATCCAGGCTGGCTTCAGAGTTGGATTCAGGTGATGGCGTGAGGTTATGGCATAGACACGGGTGGATGGAGTGGTCAGAGACATTGACCACTATAGAGGGATACTGGAGGCCCTGATTCCTGCAGACATCGTCTGGAGACCATACTTGGTCTATCCAACATTCAGAGACCAGGGAGAGAAACTGGTTGGTGTTCAGAGCAAGCGATGGATCAGAGGCAGGCGAGTTAGTGAGCTTGAGAGGATTCCAGCTGAGAGAGTGTGGTGCCAGTACGGGTTGATATAGGATGTACCTCCTGCCTTCCCATAGTATAGGTGGGATGACATAGAGGTGCCACTCCCACTGCCAGAGGAGATAGAGGACCCTGATTTTGAGGAGCTATCGGTAGGACCTGGGATAGCCAACCCAGGGTGTACAGAGGCCTACACGGCATGGTGGGCAAGACAATATAGAGGCATACAGGTGGGTCTTCAGCCAGATCTGCAGGCAGTCACGAGGGAGCGAGATACAGCCTATGCAGAGAGGGACACTGCATAGCAGGAGAGAGATGCAACTCAGGCCCAGGTCTCAATTTTGCAGGGGCAACTAGCTGAGGTTATAGGGCAGCTGACTGAGATGATAGGTCAGGTAGCAGCACTGACAGGGCAGATCGCTCTACTATAGGGATAGCTGGCAGCAGCCCAGGCATAGGCAGTGGCAGGGTAGAGTTTTGGAGGGCAGCGCCCACTGCAGTAGCCATCATTTTCACAGGGGGCAGGACCATCAGTATCAGTGCACCGAGGTCAGCCACAGCCACAGGGGTCAAGACAATCCACAGGAGTAGGGCAGATGGGTCCACCATAGACTGTATCTATGGTTAGATACACTGATGCGCTGGACAAGATCGCGTATTATGAGAGGGCCATCAGGGAGTTCCCTCAGATACAGCGATACTCTGAGATGAGGGCAGAGCAGAGCTGACAGAGATCGATGTCGCGAGTGACAGCTTTAGGGTCACGCAGACGGCAGAGATCAGAGGGAGGAGAGGATACAGCCTCTTTTTGGCCACCGCCACCACCACCACAGCCACAGCCTTGAGGGCAGCCCTTGAGATGTATTGTATTTTTTTTTGATGTATATACCGGCCTGCGAGCTGAAGACGAGAGATGAGAGAGAGACAGACACAGATTGTGTCTTTTTGTATAAAACTTATTTTTGATATATATATGATGAGATTTTGGCTATTGATGTGTTATGGAGATGTTTAATTTTTTGCAACATTTTTTATGTGTTTCATGATGCATGTTTTGATGTGATATTTATGATGATTATGTTATGATGATGCTAATGATTAATGCGATGATGTTTTATGATGATGATGCTTGATGAAAATGAATGTGATGATGACAATGTTTATGAAATGGTTATATGATGATGACTTTAGGTTAGATGATGATAGATTATATGATGATAACTTTAGATTAGATGATGATAGATGTGATATTGAATGTTTAACTTGTGGATTATATGATGTGAATGTTTAATGAGTTATGACGGATGAAATTTATGACTAATGACTTATGTTGTGATAATGAAAATGAGAGTATACTAATGATTATGTGAATATGTTATTGACTGTGTTATGATTGACAGGTGACGAGAGAAGGAGATGGAAGAAAGTGACGAAGAAAGTGGCCGAGTTAACCCCAGAAGACCCCATGTCAACTGAGTGCTGCCTACATAGTCCTTGTCGTTAGGGCCTCAGGCCAATGTAGTTCTCCCAAGAAGGGAGGAAAAAGATCAAAGTGGTTGATTTTGGTCATGAGAGTGATATAGCATTTCCCATATGTCCGAGGGTACATGCGTGAAATGATGAGGAGGAGATGACGCTACAACATTTGCCAAATGGTGTAAGCTGTAACATTGGTCGGGGTTGTTTTTCATCCCTAGCAACTACCCATATTCGTGATGGATGTTTGCTAAGAATGAATTGAGGTCTATTTATGCTTCAGCAAGTATTGGTTTATGCTTGACGTAAATTGTGTGGTCGATAGTTTCCATGTGTATTGGTGTCCATGGAAACTAGAATGATTATGCTTATGTGAATGGTTTAAAAAGAGTCAGTTTAAGTCATTTTGACAAATGATGTGAGTGAATATGACCAAAGTATAGGTAGAAAGTAAAAAGGCATAAGTGCCCTTTTATTGACAAGGACCAAAAAGGCAACATAAACAGGGGTTGTTAGAACCAAGAGCCCCATTTATGCATTGTGTCATTGACCATAGTTATGTTATAGCGGTAATCGAATCCCCTTTGACATTTAAAGTGAGCTCGAAGTCCCTTGAGTAGGTGATATGATAGGAGGAAAAGAGTAACCCATTTTAGAGTATGGATAACTTTGCCCCTTGTTATAGGAGACCCTAAGACAACTACAAGTCAAGTCCATGACCCGGGTTTTTTTTTTTTTTTTTTGGGAGTGGACTGATCAATGCGGGAAGTCCACATAAAGATGTCATTTATTTGGTGGTCATTTGTGAAGCTGATCGATGCGGGAAGCTTCTAAGAAAGTGCTATTTGTAGCAAGATTTAGTCATAGCCATCCTTCAAGGGAGTGGTCTATACTTTGCTTTGTAGATTTAAGGGCTTTTGAATAGCTGTCCTTCGAGGGAGCAGTCTATTAGCTACAACAATGATAGTGTAGCTGTCCTTCAAGGGAGCAGTCTGCTTTTTGATTTGATTTTGTGACCTTGCATATTTTGACATCTTGATTTAGTTTTGATAGAATATTGAGTCATGGATAAGACTTATAGAAGATCAAGGGCTCCCTTTTATTAGGACGAAGCATTCGTACATCATAAAAGGGTTGTAGAGGATTTTGTTAAGGGAAAAAGGGTGAAATGAATTGAGGATTTAAAGGACAAGGATTGCTCAAGGGACGAGCTCAAGTTAAATGTCAAGTGGATGAGTACTCGACTAACAGTAGAATGGTCATAGATGCAAAGCATTAAGAGGCTTAGGTTCTGGTCGGCCTTTAAGAGAAGACAGACGATAAGTCCCTGATCAATATTTGTGTGTAATGATATAAGGTCCGAGCCAATTAGGAGTAAATTTACCTCATTTACTCCATTCCATATTGGTCACATGTTGGTTCTCTTTGAGGACGAGGTCTCTGATATTGAAATCTCATTCTCTCAGAGTTTTATTGTAGGCACGCTTGATGCAATTTTGATAAACATGGAGATGATTGAGGGTAGTGAGACGACGCTCGTCGAGTAACTCAAGTTGAGCTAATCGATCTTGACGAAAGTCATCATTAGAAAGAATGTCATGGAGTGAAATGCGAAGAGACAAGATTTGTACTTCGAGAGGTAAGACAACCTCTGATCTGTACACTAGAGAAAAAGGGGTAGCACCCGTAGAGGTTCGGATGCTAGTGCGGTAGGCCCACAAAGCGAAGGGTATTTGAACGTGCCAATCCCTTCCAGTGTCGTTGACCACCTTCATGAGAATTTTGGTTAGGATTTTGTTAGAAGCCTCGGCCTACCCATTTTCTTGTGGGTAGTAAGGCGAAGAAAAGCTGAGTTTAATGCCGAAAGAGTCACAAAGTTTTTGGACGGTCTTGTTTTTAAAGGACTTGCCATTGTCGGTGATGATTTTGTGAGGTACACCGAAATGACAGATGATGTGGGTGTTGATGAAGTCGACAATCTTGTTGAATTTTGTGGAGACGAGAGGGATAGCTTCCACCCACTTGGTGAAATACTCAATGGCAGTGATGATAGATTGATGACGAAGAGACAAATGAGGGTTAATCTCGCCGATGAGATCTAAGCCCCATTGTGAAAAAGGCTAGAAATCTTGAGCAACTTGTAAGGCATGACTAGGGAGATGAAGCAAGTTAGCATGCTGCTGACACTTGATGCAACACCGAACATAATCGCTACAGTCTTGATGAAGAGTGGGCCAATAATAACCTAGGCGAAGGATGCGCTTGGCAACCGAGTTACCACTGAAGTGTCTGCCACAAATCCCGTCATGGGCTTGTTTAACAGCATGAGAAGCTTCAGTGGAGTTTAAATAGCGAAGAAGGCCATCAAAACCTCTTTTATAGAGAAGGCCTCCTAGCATGGTATAGCGAGCGGTGCACTTGATAAAATCCCATCGCGCATTGCTAGAGAGGTTGGGAGGAACGAGAGAATGAGTCAAGTAGTCCTCAAGTTGTTTATACCAAACATCTTGTGAACTAGAGTCTATGGTGTGGACAAGATTGATGTCAGTGGAAATGTATGAAGGCAATGGCACACGATGTACCATGACATAAATTCTTGATGAGGATGATGATGAAGAAGGAATATGCGAGGCAAGGGAAGCCATAGTGTCAGCAAACTTATTCGTCGATCGAGGAACAGTCTACAATAAGTGATGGTCGAAAGATGCTAGAAGAGTGTCAACACGGTGCTTGTACCTTTGTAAAATTTCATTTTTACAAAGATATGAACCATTGATTTGATTGACGACAAGTTGTGAGTCACCAAAGATGCTAATGGTCTTGATGTTTAAAGAAAGGGCGGTTTGAAGTCCCAAAATTAAGGCTTCATATTTAGCCATATTATTTGTACATTCAAAGTCAAGTTTGAAAGACAGAGGCATGGGTTCACCTTCATAAGGAATGAGGATGACCCCCGCACCCCCACCGAGTTGACATTTAGAGCCGTCAAAAAACATCGTCATTTGGTAGAATGTGTCATCAGTCGAGAGAGTGGCGATAGATTCATTGGGAAACTCGCACTGAGAAGGTTAATTGTCAGGAAGAGGGGCATCCGCTAGTTGGTCAGCAATTGTTTGCCCTTTGATAGATTTCTGCTGGACAAATTCTAAGTCAAATTCAGCAAGAAGCATGAGCCAACGAGCCATACGCTGGTTTTGATATGGTTTGGAATGCATGTATTTGAGGGGATCAGTGTGGGTGACGACAAAGGTTTTGTGATTGAGAAGATAGTGACGGAGCTTGGTAGTGGCAAAGACTAATGCCAAACAGAGTTTCTCGGTATGAGTATACCGAGTTTCATAGTCGACAAGTGTTTGGCTTATGTAATAGACTGCTTGCTCACGGTGTTGCTCGTCTCGATACGCGATCATGGCACCTAATGAATGATTGGTTGCGGAGATGTAGAGGTAGAAGGGTTGGTCATCTTTTGGTGGAATAAGGACTGGTGGAGAGACCAAATAGTGTTTGAGGGCTTCAAAGGCCTCTTGGCAATCTTTATCCCATTTAAAGGAGACATCTTTCTTGAGGAGGTGATGAAAGGGTTGGCAACGGTTAGAAAGTTGTGAAATGAAACGGCGGACGGATTGGAGCTTTCCTTGTAGGTTGCGGAGTTGCTTGAGATTAGTTGGAGGTGGCATTTCGAGGATAGCACAAATTTTGGTAGGATCTATCTCGATGCCATGAAAAGAGACAATGAATCCTAGGAGCTTTCCTGAGAGGACCCCAAAGACACATTTCTTGGAGTTAAGATGGACCTGGTACTGAAGAAGACGAGAGAAGATGATTTTGAGGATAGTCAAATGGTCATGACGAAGCTTGGATTTGCCAAGCAGGTCATCGACATAGTCCTCCATGATTTTGTGGAGGAGATCATAAAAGATGTAAGTCATGGCACGCTGATATGTGGCGCCTGCATTTTTTAAACCAAAAGGCATGACTCGATAGCAGAAAGTTCCCCATGGGGTAATGAAGGTGGTTTTGTGCTGATCTTTCGGTGCAATCAAGATTTGGTTGTATCCTAAAAATCTGTCCATGAGCGATAACATCTCATGGCCAGCCGTAAGATCAACAAGTTGGTCAATGTTTGGAAGAGGAAAGTCGTCTTTGGGATAAGCTAGGTTAAGGTCACGATAGTCTGTGCAGATCTGGATCCCCCCAATCGCCTTGGTGATAGGAATGATGTTAGAGACCCACTGCGGATAATCGATGGGTTGGATGAAGGAGACAGAAAGAAGGCACTGAAGCTCTTCTTTGACAAGAAGTGCAACACGAGGATGTATTTTGCGAAGCTTTTGCCTAACAGGCTTAGCCTCTGGGTTTGTGACAATGTTATGAGTGGCAATGTTAGGGTCAATGCCAGGCATGTCAGCGTAGGTCTAGGCAAAGGCTTTGCGATTGTCTGAGAGAAATGTGGTATAGTCAGCTTGCTCCTGAGTGTCTAAAGATTGACCAATCTTTAAGACTTGAGGAACATCAGAAGATGAAAGGTTAATGTCAATGGTTGATTCATTTAACATAACCTGTGTTTCAGAAGGGAGGGAGCGCTGAATGAAAGAATCATCAGCACCCATATATGTAAGAATGGCGTCGTCATCTATGCAGTGGACTGTGTTGATGGTTGATGATTCATCGTCTATCATGCTAGGATAAATGAGAGGAAGAGACTTGGGAACCCCGTTGAGTTGATAGGTTAGGGGTTCTTAGCGGATGGTGTTTATGCAAAAAAAAACTAGGAGGGATGGAAACCACCGACTCCGTAGGTGAGGATGGAAAAATAGGTGAGTCTAGAAGAAATTGGTCGATGGCTAGTTCAGGGGAAAGGTTTGTGGAAGCCTCAGTGGGTTCTTGGAAACCCAGTCCATACCGTTTCTTTGCATTATCGTCATTGGGTGTTTCGACAGGCTGATGGGAGCCTTGTTCATAACGTCCAAAGCCAAAACCCTTCCATGCACACCTATAAAGATAGGTATGTGCAAAGATGGGATTGCTAAGAAAGGAGAAATCGGATGTGAAGATTTGAGGCAAGGAAGAAGGATTTGATTCAGTAGGGGCTTGATCTAACCCCCCATAGAGGAGATTGGTGCGAAGGCTAGGAGGACCATAAGGAATGACCATTCCGATCCGACAGTCATAGTTTGGGTTTTGATGAAGTTGTCCATACTCTTGAGGAGTTTGGAACATGTCTAGAGTAAGGAGACGATATTCTCCTAGTGAAAGTCTTTGGAAGATGTCGTCCATAGGGTCCTTGGTTGGTAATTGAGAAGATGATGTGGTGGCAACCGTTGTTTATGCACTAGTTGACGCTTCCATGGATGGAGATGATGTTTGGGTTGATGCCTTGAGCAGGATAAGAATGTCGTTTGGGCTATAGGTCATGTTACAGGTCTTAAAAGGGGATGGGTCAGCGGGAATGACATGGACTTGTTTGTCGTGTTCAAATTTGACACAACGGTGAAGTGTTGAAGGGACACAAGCCATGGCACGGATCTAGGGTCGCCCTAAAAGGATGTTGTATTAGAATTCTCCTTCAATGATGTAGAAGAGCTCCGGGATTGTGCGTGGACCAACGCGGATATGAAGGACAACAGTGCCGATAGTGTTAGCGGTTGTGTCATTAAATGATCTAAGGATTGCGTCAGTTTTTGATACGCAATTCTTTGGAAGGGCCAATTGGTCAAAGGCGTGGGAGGAAATGATATTAATGCTATCACCCCCGTCGATCATAACTCATTTAATATGGGTTCTATCAACATAGGCTGTGATGAAAAGGGCGGCGTCCTAATCTTCCTCGATAGAGGTAGGAATCTCAGAATTACTAAAAGTGATGGAGGCGACGGGGGATAAAGAATGGACTAAGGCAGCAAGTGGTTGAGGGTCTTCAGGTTGGACTTTTGCTGCCTGTAGGGCTTTGATTAGAGCCTGGTGATGCTGGGGGGAGCTTTGGATAAGGTCATATAGGGTCATCTTCACAGACATTTGGTGAAGTTGTTTTATCATAGATTTTGTGATTGCCTTTGAAGAAGTGGGTTGGGACGCACCTAAGATGGAAATCTTGGGTTTCGGTGGTTGAGGTGCCTGGACAAAAGGATAGGTCCAAGGAATAGTGGCTTTTTCTTTCGACTTGTTCTTCTGTGACCTAGTGGTTACATGAATGGCATTGATTTCGAAGATAGTAGGTGAAGAAGGGGTTATGGTCTGTTGGTGAGACATTGATGCGGTTGATGAGGTTGGATGGGAAGGTGTCGAGGGTTGGTCAAGAGTGTCCTCAAGGAGAAGAGTGTCTTTCTCCATATAGCAGCAAATGACTGCCTTGAGGGCACAACAAGTCTCAGTATCGTGTCCTGGTGTGCGATGGTATAAATAAATCTTTGTATCATCGAACCAAGATGGTTTTGACCCAAGGGGTTGGAATGGCTTGATGGCAGGAAGGGTAATGCTATAAGTTTGCAAAAGTTGGTGTAATATTAAAGCGTATGAACCTTCTAAGGGGTCCACGCTTGTTGATGCATGATGCACTGGTGACTTTTGCTTGGGGGATGCTGAAGAAGGTTTTCGTACCACCTTTTGGGTTGGTGGTGCGGTGACAGGTGAAGACGGCACTTTCTTTGTGAGAGGTGCCGAATTTTTGAGAGGGAGTTGACTTGTGATTGGCGAAGGAAGTAATGGAGGCAATTTGTGTTGGTTAATGGTTAGAGTAGGAAGCACGTCGATTAAGGTAGAAGGATGAGGACCTAAGATGGAGGGTAAAGTTGACAGTGGAGGAGGGGTTCATCTTTGTGGTTTGGCAGTCTTCTTCGACTTGGTTGGAAGACTACTTTTGGTCGAGGTTTGGTCCAAGTCCACCTTCACTTGCGGGTGAGTGAGGGTAGAAACAGGATGAATGCTAAGTGTCTTGATCGGTTTGGATTGGGTAGATGCAGGTTTAGAAGTGGGGGTTTGGTCTTTGTTTGGAGTCTTGGGCGATTCTGCCTTGGGGGATTGGTAGCATGAGACGAGAGGGCACGGGAATGTTGAAGAATTTTAAGATGCTCCCACAATCCCCAATGTTCCACTTTCCTTGAAGGGAGAAGTTCTAATTTCTCCACTAGTCGAGAAAATGGCTGGGAGGATGTTGGATGAGGTTGGGATCCTTGAGAAGATGTGTTAAGTGTGGTAATAGTTTCGGACCCAAGGTGTATGGGAGTTATAGCTAGATTGTCGTTGGTCGAGGAGGATGGAGAATCAGGTTCTTCTCTTGGTGGAGAAGGAACGGGAGAGTGTGACTCCTCAAGTGGGTAAAGGGCAGGAATTATGGTGCCCTCCACTTATGGTCGAGGAGTGGGTAAGGTCAGGTCCTCCATAGGCAGAAGAAAGGAAGATGGTGAGACCGGTGGTGCTGGTAAGGTTGAGGCATCCTCCAAGATGAGAGAAGTTGATGGAGAACTGACCGGGGAAAGAGGTTCATCCACACGTGATGGACTGGTAGATGGGTTAACCTCTTGAGGTTGGTTGGTGATGAAGGGCGAGACCGTATTGACCATTCGAATATTGTGTTCATGCATGTTATCAATTAAGGTCTGGACATTATTTTGGGTCAGTGGATGGTTGGGGAATGGTTGCTTGAATATGTCGATGCCCTGGTTTGGAGGAGCATTAGGATTATCTAGAACAAGCTCTTCCTTTTCAAGCATGTCCTGGACTATGTTTTTGAAGGTTTTACAGCTTCCTGTGTCATGACCTTTGACACGGTGGAAATTGCAGAAGTCATTTTCCCTATACCACGCAGGGATGGCGCGTGAGGGATCAAATTATGGCAGTGGTCAAATCTGGGGAAGGTTGAGAATCTCCTGTTTAACAAGCTTTTCCAGTATAGACGCGTAAGATTCTCCAAGAGGAGTATATTGTTTTTACACGTATCTCTGTTGGAATTGATGGGTGGCGCTCTGAGATGTGGATGGCTCAGGCTGATTGGATGAAGAGGATGATGACGGTCTAACGACCACAACATTAGCTGAAGCTTTAGACTTAGGATTTGATGATGAAGGCTTAGAAGAAGAAGAATCATTAGTCTTAGAGTTGGGGTTCTTGCTCTGCAACTTGACTTTGTTCTCCTCGATGGCACGTAATTCAAGTTTACGGGCCATCGTGAAGGCTTCGTCAAAGGTACGGAAGGTCTGAACCCTTAAAGTGGAAGAAATGTGTTTGGCGCAAGCTCGGGAGAATAGTTCAATAAGCTCAGTTTGAGGTAAGGAAAAGGAAAGTTGATTGATAAGGCCTCTCCAATGAGCAACGAAGTCAGCTACTGATTTGTCCTTGAATTGGCAGATAGTGTAAAGGTCTGTGATCGAAACCTTTTTGGTGATGTTAATGGAGAAGTGGTCAAGAAAGAGCTGGGCCAGTTGTGTAAAGGTAAAGAGGGAATGGCTGGAAATGGAGCTGTACCAGTCAAGTGCAACACCAGAAAGGGACATAGGAAATGTGTGCAAGAGTAATGCGTCGTCATGGGCGATAAGGTAGCAGGCATGTCTAAATGCCTGTAAGTGTTCCTGTGGGTCTTCCTTGCTTTGAAAGCAAGAAAATTTGGGAAGCTCCCACTGGCTGGGGTATGGTCTAATTGGAACGGAAGGATAAATAGGCTCATTGCAAATTTGCTCGTATGAGAGAGCATTGCGTGAGCTAAAAATGGAAGTCTCTAAGCTAGAAATTTTATCCATCAGCATTTTGATGATATATGCTGACGGATTGGTGGGTGGAGCACCCCCTAGATTATAAGGTGCTTGAAAGATATTTGGAGGGGCGTATGACGTGGATGGTTACATAGACACAACATATGGATAGCTAGTTATGGGAGCAAAAGTTGGGGCCAAGGGCACTTGTGTTATGAGGTTGGCAGGCACAAGTTGGATAGGAGCCGTCAAGGATGGTTGAGGCGTGGCTACGCTTGTTGACGGGTAAACGGTTACTCTTGTGTTTATAGGTGCAAGAGTAGGGGGAATAGAGACTAGAAGGTTTTGGAAAGGTGTGGAGTTTGGTTGAGTGACTTGAGGTTGAGGGAGTATTGGAACCCCCATGGAGGTAGTTTTAGGTGGAGAGGTTACGTTTTGAAGGTAAGACACGGTTGGGTTATTGGTGGAGGTGTTGTCTAGTGGTTGAATTGTAGGGGCTGCTGATGTGATTCTTGTGTCAACTAAAGAAGTCAGCATCCCATAGATTGGGTTGCCTAGGGAGTCACGTGTTTGGCTATTCGCGAGATAGTGTTGTAAGGCTTTGACGTTAAGGTCCAAGAATCGTGCAAAGTCTTGGTCCCCTTCTAGGACGATAGGAGTTTGAGGCGGGGTTGGGCGAGTAGGAGTTCTTTCAGTCTCCGGTTGAACTCCATTGTAGGACTAGTTATAGATGGTGAAGGTGGAAGCGGTTGTTGACTGGCGTGGTCAAAAAGGGCTTTGGTTTGACTGCGTGTCAAAACCATTCAAGGCAAGAAAGGGTTAGGTTTCAAAAAACTGTGTTCTGTCAGTCTCAAAAAACCAGAATGGATGTTTAGACAGTCAAAAAGTTGGATTTTATGCTTGCTATTTTTTGAAAAAAGAAAATAGACAGAGATCGACGTCGGTATAAAAACTGATGTCGGTGAAGAAGACTGCCGATGTCAGTCAGATGACCGATGCCGGTACAGAAAAGTTGCCGACGTCGGTTACAAGACCGATGTCGGTTATTGTGTTTTCCAGAAAACTCAGAAAAAAAGTTTTTGGAAATGGAGAAGACGTCCTTACCAGCTTAAAAAAGATAGATAAAAATAGAAAATATGATGATGACAGACAGAGCCTAGCGTTAAATCCCTAGAAACAATTTTATTAAGATCGTGTGGCTTATGCCTTAATATGATGTTTGAGGAAGTTGACTGTAAGAAGGGTCCTAGAATAGGCAATCTAAAGATGGTTTCAGGTATGTTAAGGCGCTCAAAAATCTGTATTAGCTTCCATACAGGCCTGGTGCTAAGGAGCAAGCTCCCCTCACTTCACGATTCTAGTGGTTAGCTGGTTTTGCTTAGCCAAAATATACTTTCACTATAGTTTAGACTCTGCCAGAGAACAGAGTTGGCTTTCCCCTTGGTGGTGAAATCCAAGTAGGATTTCCGGGTTGGGTAAGGTTGTCCGCTAGGTGATGAAATCCCAGTCGGGCCTTGTCTCAAGTGAGTTTTATGTTTTATTGAGTGCACATGGTCTGGTAGTGTAACATCAAGTGATCTACAATTTATTCAATATGCGTTTTACTAATTACTAAGTGTGGACTAGAAAGATGCAAGAAAGCAAGAAATGAAATGCAGTAAGTTTTAAAGCCCCAAAATTGAAATATTGAATTGGAATGAAGACAAGTTGGAGAAAGGGTTGAAGAAAATGATTTTCTTACTAGTCTAGAAAATGCAAGAAAAAGGAAGAAAGAGTTCTTTTTATTTTCTGCTTATGATTTTTTTAGAAAAGAAGAAAGAGGTGAAGGTTAAGAAGCCTAATGCAACTAAATGAACAAAGAAGAAAGGGAACCCAAGGAAGGCCCTAAAGGGGTCCCACCGGGCATGCCAGAATGTTTCTATTCAAATTTTGTTTTCAATTTCAAAGGATTAAGAAACTAAAGAAAGAATGGTCAAGGCTTGTGTACCTGGATATAGTCTGCGCACCGTAATCTAGACGCTGTGAGTACTCCTCTTTCGCTGTGGAGGAATGACACCTGCAAAGAAAAGAAGCTTGGACAAAAGAAGGCGTTAAATGGATAGATGGTGGGTTGTCAAGTGAAAGCTTGATCCTAGAAGTATGAAAACTTCCTTAAGGGATATAAACCCACTAATCAACAGAAAGAAATGTCTGATAAATAACTGAATAATGAAGAACCAAAATGATAAAGAAATGGAATGAAAAAGAGAAGTAAAGACTTACTTGAAAGAAGCTGTCAGATTGATAACAGTTGTCGACGTTGGTAAGCCTACCGGCGTCGGTTGGTCAAGGTGCCGACGTCAGTTAATATGCCGACGTCGGTTGTATGAAAACTTCCTTAAGGGATATAAACCCACTAATCAACAAAAAGAAATGTCTGATAAATAACTGAATAATGAAGAACCGAAATGATAAAGAAATGGAATGAAAAAGAGAAGTAAAGACTTACTTGAAAGAAGCTGTCGGATTGATAACAGTCACCGACGTTGGTAAGCCTACCGGCGTCGGTCGGGGCAAAGGTCTTTAGATGAAGTCTGGTTAAGTCTGTGGTCCGTGGACAAAGTTTGGTTAGGGTCTGGGTTTATTTGAATAGTCTATGGATAGAGTCTGATCAGGGCTTTGGTCTGTGGACAAAGTTTTGGGCTTGGTTGAATGGTCTGGGATCTGAGTCTGAGAGTTAGGTTAAATGGGCAGAATGTATGATCTGATAGAGGACGAAAGAAACAGGGAGGTGGATAAATCAAGATTCGGGTCTGGGTTGATTAACAATCTGGTCTAGGGAGATATTGTTTGAAAGCAATAACTGAAAAGAGAATAAGAACACAGACAATATACTTACCTGTGCCTTGTGGAAGGTGTGCTACCGATGATTCCCATACCTGCTGTTGATGTAGCTTGTACGGAGAACCTGTTGCTGAGGGAGAACCTTGAAGCTATTGCTGCACCTAAGGGAGAGAGTGGGAGGTTTGATTGAGAAATTTTGCAGATTGATGGATAGTCCAAGGCTAGGATTCCTGATTTGCTTTCAGAGATTTGCTGATTTTTGATTCGGATCCTCCAAAGAGTTGGAAAGATTGGTTAAGTATAACCGACGTCGGCGATTCTGCTGGCTTCGGTGGACACTTGGCCGACGTCAGCGGGGTTAGAATGGGCAAAAGGAGCCACTAAGCCCATTTCTCATCCGCCAAGTGCCCTATCCATTGGAGAATGCTGAGGGTTGTGCTAAATACGCACGAGAGTTTGTTAGGCAGTTAGAAAAATTAGGAATAGATCTTGAGTGAGTCATAGGATGGGAATTAGTCCAAGGCGAGGTGTCCCAAGCGAGGTGTCATGGGTGATGTGTCCAAGGAGGGGGGTTAATTCAAAATAAATTAATTATTTTAAATTAGTAATTGTTAGGAATAGGTTAGAAATGGACTAAGGGGGAAAGTGACTAAGACACTTTTTAGGTGTCTATAGGTCATATTCAATCATAATTAATTGGATTGATCATCTCAACTTAGTTTTCTACTTTACATATAGGTTTTCAAATTCAGTCAACCCAATTGACTCTGTTAATAGGCTAAAAATATTCATTTGGATGACATAGTATAAAAACAACAATTTGGCACCTTTAAAATTATCAAGTTCATTCTCACCATCTTAGTCATTTTTTTCTTCATTATATTTTTGCTTTTCATAGTTTTTAGTCTATAAAATTTTAACTCTACAATAAACTAAGTTGACCAGATCGACATAGTTATGTATCTTGCCTTTTTATAAAGGAGACTTGGTCAACTCATTTGACTATATTTTTATGGATCTTACTTCAATAGACAGAATCAACTTAGTCAATTATTTTCTATATTATTTTCAAACTTAGTCATCTGAATTGACCCTATACTCTTCAAATAAAGTAATAAACTCATCTAGTTAGTAATTAATTTACTTTTCATTTTGTTGCTTGTTTACAGTAGCACACATAGAATAAATAAGAAGTTTTAATTTATTTATTTAGTCACATTATTTTTATTTTATTCACACACTTCCAAAGCACACAATATCAAAAATCATTAAATAAATTCTACCCAAGGTCTACCTACTTAGATTTCGTCACCAAGTGGGAAATCGACTCAGTTTTTTGGCCCAATATAAATATGTGGTTGATGGTATATATTGACAAAGCACTCGACACTCTTATCACTATAGGATTATGAAGTAAGGGGTAGGCCCCAATACCAAGCCAATACCATCACCAATATAGATCCCTTTTAGCCTTAACTACCTAAGACCATCCTTAGATTACCTTTTTAGTTAATTTTTATAAACAACTCTCTACCACATTCATTTCTAAAAGTTATAATTTAAAACATTCAAAAATAACCACATAGATTAGAATTTGTATTTTTATTGCTCTTTGATAATTGTATGATGTATTACAAAACTTATATCAGCTAATGTTGGTACAAGGTTTGTGCTGTGTTGTAATTGTATTGACTAGTTTGACCCAGTTGTGTAATAAAATTACTTATATAATTCACAATAATAGAATTATATATCACAAAATTAAGATCAGAATAAATAGATCCACAACAATAATTGGTGAAAGAACAAAATACTTGAATATTATGATTGAGCCATTTCAAAGGAGAAACCTCAATAATAATGCAATATGAACATAATTTACAATATGATGATAAAATATTAACTACTACCTCATATATATACTCTACCTAACTAAGGTTATTCCATATAATGACCATACTAAGGACATAGAGAAATGAATAAGATAATATAAAGGTTTGTAAGCCACAAGTCAGCCACACATATCCCTAAACTCATTATAGATTAAGGGTGTATTATGCCCATCCCCTTCAAAATAATGTTGTCCTCAAATTTGAATCAAACCAAGATGTTACTTTAAGAACAATTTTTCCCATGTTTCATCTTTAGAATATAGGTTATTTTATTTGATCAAATACTCTTTAATGGATCTAGTTTGTAGTTGCTCATTGTGTATTTGTGAAGGATATTTTTAGGCTCTAGATTGACTCATCTTTCTTCATCAAATTTGTGTAACTCTAATTAGAAACTCTATGTCCATTGACCTTATTTAGGAAAGATACATGGAATACTATATGTTTGTGAGTGGATGGAGGTAATTCTAGCTTGTAAGCCACCCTATCAATTTTTTACAAGATTTGATAAGGGCCATAATACGTAAGTGAAAACTTGTTATCCTTTTTCTATTAATTCAAAGACATCTACTTATATGACTATAAATGTATAAAGACCCAATCACCTATGAAAAACTACCACTCACTATGGTGTTTATCTACTTTTTGCTTCATTCTATTTTTTGCCATTGCTAAATTCTCTCACAAACTGACTAACACCTCTTGTTAATGGTGAATGTGTTACTCAATAGCTCTAAACTTAGGATGCATTGTCAAATATGAAGTGATGGATGGGGGTGATACCCATACAATGACACAAAGGGAGACATCTTGGAATAAGTATGAAATGAAGTGTTATACCACCATTCAACAAGTGGTAGCCAATAAACCCATTTATCCTATTTGTTATAAACAAAATAACAAAGATACCCATATAGACATTTTTTGAATACCTCTATTTATCCATCACAATGAGGATGATAGGATAAGCTATGAGCTAACTGGGTACCCAAACATGCAAATAATTTAGTCAAAAAATTACTAATAAATATGTGATCTCTGTCACTTACAATGATCTTTGGATTACCATGCAAATTTTGAACTATATTAAGAAAAGAAAAAGCTATTGTAATAGCAAAAAATGACTATGATAAGGAACAAAAATGAGCATAATTTTTTAATCGAGCTACAACTACCATGATAAAAAATCTACCAGTAGATCTTGGTAACGCTATAATGAAATCCATGGAAACCTCCTCCCAACACTGGTTAGGGATGGATAAAGGTCATAAAAGGCCAAGGGTTTTAATGGTTTCACCTTTGTTTTGTTGACATACCATGCATTCAACCACATATTTCTATACATCCTTCCCAAAATAAATCCTACTTGATTATATGATATGTTTTCAAAAATTTGGAATGACCTCCAAATAGAGAAGCATGAAGTTCTTGAAAAATTTCATCTTTGAGGAGAGAATGCTTACAGAGATATAACCTATCTTTATCCCATAATGTATGCCCCTTCCATGTAATTTTTTTATATTTGTCAAAACTCTATTGAATATTTTAAATCAAATCTTTGGTAGCACTATCATTATCCCATTCAGATCTTGCCTCCTCTAACCAATCTGCCTACCACATGGTTATGGCACATAATAATGACTCAATTGACTCATCCCATAGATAGAGGGCATATATCACCACATTCTATTTTCATTTATTATACACTATTTAAAAATCATATCCTAACATTTTATTTACCCATTTATATTATTATTCAGATGACAATCATTGTTCTAAAAAATATTTGAGGTTATCATAATCAATATTTACCTAAAAGTGATGACCCATCAGATGAGGTCTCTATTATTTCACTACATATAGAATAATCATCATCTCTTTCTAAGATATTGGTTTGAGCCTATTTTTTCCTTCAATTGGTGACTTTTAAAATCCATTGGTCTACCTTCTTACATGAGTACAACCCCCATGCCATATCTCGATGCATCACACTCCATAACAAAAGTTTTTAAAAAATCAGGAGTAGCCAAAATTGGAGTTATGCACATAGCCATTTTAAATTGTTTAAATGCCTTGGTAGCTAAATTGGTCCACTTAAAGGAGTATTTCATTAATAAAGAGGTAAGTGGGGTTGTAATGCTACCATAATTTTTGACAAACTTATGATAGTAACCAGTTAGCCCCAAAAATCCTTGAAAGTTCTTGAGGGTCTTGGGAAACTACCACTCCATTATTGCTTGGTTTTTTTATGAACAAATTTCACTCCATGTGAAACAATATGATCCAAGTACTCTAGCTATTAGACACAAAAAACACATTTGAAATTTTTGGCATAAAACTATTGTTGTTCTATAATTACAAGTACCTATTTCACATGCTTCAATTGTTATTCATAATTTTTGTTGTAGATGAGGATATCATTAAAAAAAACTAATACAAACTTTCTCAAAAATGGCCTAAAAATAATATCCATCAAACTCTGAGATGTATATGGTACATTTGTGAGGCCAAAAGGCATGACCATAAATTCATAATTGCCTCCATGAGTTCTGAAAGTTATTTTAGGCATGCCCTCATTGTGGATGTGAATATGATGATACTTAGAATGAAGGTCTAAATTGGTAAAATAAACAAAACCATGCAATTCATCTATAAATTCACCAATTACTAAAATATGAAACATATATTTTATGGTGTACTTTTTGAGTTCTCTATAGTCTAGGCACATCCTCAAACCATCATCATTCTTTCACACCATGACCATCAAGGAAGAATATTCACTTTGACTATGGTGAATGATTCCTACCTCCAATATCTCTTGTACCATATATTCACTTTCATTCTTATGGGTATAGGGGTACCTATATGGTCTGATGTTGGGTAGTATACTTACTAGAATGATCTTGATGGCATGATCATGTGCATGACTTGGAGGAAGTCATTTTGGCATGTCACCAAAAACAAAAAAATATCATCCAACACCTTTTGCAAATCAAGATGTGTAGACTCTTTGGTTGGTTGAAACTCTTTGTAAAATAAGAGTGCCCCAAATCCTTCTGTACCTTTTTTAAGAATCTTCACCATTTGATAGGAACTAACCAGTTTTGGAGATTTAGCCTGTAATCCATGTAGTTCAAAGGTCTTGTATTCTAAATAGAACCTCATGAATAGTTCCTAGAAATTCATCTCAATAGTGCTCAAAGTGGTGAGAAAATGCACTACCAAAATAATTTTAGCTCCTCCTATGGGAATAGAAAACGTATGTAAATCTAGTAAGTAGTCTCCCATAACAAACTTAATGATATGGCATTTTTTTATAATAGTTGATTGTATTACCATCTGTAATCATGACCTAAAATGCTTGAGCTAGGTAAATGAAATAGTTCAAATGAGTAGCCAATTTACTATTGATGAAGTTATGTGTACTCCTAGAGTCAATTAACATAATCACCTTCTATTTCTTTAGGAAACCCACCACCTTAAGAGTTTGAAGAATATTAATGCCTGAAAGTGCATGAAAATAAATAGTAGGTTGAGAATCTTCATATTCATCCTTAGGTTCTTCCAAACCTGACCCTAACGCCTCATCATATTCTCCCTCCTCATTGACACCTTCAATGTAAAATAAATTATTTTTATCACATCAATTTCATTTGTTCCATTTGTTATTGCATCCAAAACATAAACCTTTTGCATGATTTTATTCAACTTGTTGAGGTGTCAATTTGATAGGTTGTGGTGTTAGGAATATAGAACATAGAGCAATATTAATAAAATAAAGATGAAAATAAAATGCAAAAAACAAAACACAATAGAGACACAAATTTAATGTGGTTCATCTAATATAGGCTACGTCCACTCAGAAACAACCAAATCTTCTCTTATTTAGTCTAACAAATGAAGGGAAAACCCTATAATACATCAACTGTAATATCCTCTTCATTCACACACAATGTATTGTCATGATTAAAATACCCTCATGCCAAAAGAGGGTTAAATATTAGGACAAAAATGCACCAACATAATTTTATACCATTAGATCTGTGGCCTAATAGTGAATAGTTTATATTTACTATGAAATTATAATATCTTACAATGCATTTTTCAAAAAAACCTTCTTCAAGGGCATTGCCATCAATCCCCCACTAGGAGGGAATAACCACCTCCCTTAGATCCCCATGATGATCCTAGTGGGGAGAGTTCCCCCCCCACAACCCCTATTGATAACTAAGCATTCTAATAAGATCAGGGTCCACCATCCAACATGTATAAATGATGGTGTTGATAAGGTGCATTCACACACATTAGTGAAAGGTCTTCAATTGATCAACTCTTTTTCCTCATCTAAGCATTCCCTTGGTATGGCTTTAGATACATTGCTAGGATGAAATATGTAAACCTCCAATTGTATGCTATCTTTGAGGTCACCCAAAAATAGGTCAACCAGATTTTATTTAGTGATGTCTACCACATGTAAGGAAAGATTCTAAAATTGATGAATGTAATCCTTTACCATCCTAGTTTTTGTAACTTAGATAGTTGGATGGAGTAATTCTCTGAGACATTATTGTGATAGTGGAACTACAACTCTTTAGAAAATATAGAATAGGAAACTAATAGCCCCTTATTTGTATTTTGAGCACACAACTAATGATACCAAATAAACTGCTCAAGTTCCATATACAAAGAGCCCATGACCACATTTTTTGAATAAAGAGTCTGACGTAGATCAAATAAATTTTAAATTTGAGTAATTCATGTGAGTGCATCATTACCATCAAACTTACATAGGTCCACTTTTGATAACAATGGCCTTGTACCATGGTTGGTGTTGTGATTTTTTGGAGGAGAATAACCAAAATAAAGTGGTGGAGGGGTATTTTACAATTTTGAGTTAAAAAATTGTTTAATTTCTTAAGGATTTGTTTCAATTGATCCCAAAAGTTATTCAGGTACCCTCTCATCCCTGTGAGGTCCCTTTTAACTGAATCAAGATCATATTTCTTCACCATGCCCTACAATTTTATCTAAAGTTGTTGAATTTCTTTGAAGTACTCAGATCAAAAGTTTCTAACTCTATGTCATATTTGTGAGGAGTTTTAGGTGTTTTTTTCCCTTTCTTATGACCACAAGTGTTAGTACCTACCATACACAAACCCTAGGAGGGTTGTGACCTATAAAAAAATGTATTGATAGATGATATCATTATGATCACCTCACCAAGATGAATCTAATTATTATTTATGTGTACAAGGGTGAAAATTTTTGGCCTAAAAAGTGTACCAGTATAATATACCATTACGATCATCTCTAGAGAAGAATCCAATGATTGGTAATTTTCACAAGGTAAAAAAATTCTAGATTAAAAAATTCAATTCTTCTCAGATCACAAGTTATGTTTTTTTGGCCTTCTAGTTCTCAAGACATCAAACTCAAAAAAAATTACATCGCAAAAACTTGCCCAAATCGAAGCATTGATACCACTTGTAATGAAATTACTTAGATGATTCACAATAATAGAATAATATATTGAAGAATTAAGATAAAAATAAACATATCCACAAAAATAATTGGTGAAAAAGTAGACTACTTGAATATTATGACTAAGCCTCTTTGAGAGGGCAACCTTCATAACAATGCAATAAAAACAAAATTCACAATATGATGATAAAATATTAACCACTATCTCCTATATATACTCTACTTATCCAAGGTTATCCCATAATCTGACCATATTAAGAACATAGAGAAATGTAACAAGATAATATGAAATTATGTAAGTCACAAGTCAACCACACACATCCCTAAATGCACTATAGGTTACGGGCATAGAAAGTTACCTATGTGTTTATTTCGAGTATTTTTCAAAATAATACTAGATCATCGAGATTCATAACTATAAAAACCTATCTTCATTCTCAGAACATAATTGACCAACTCGACTATTTATCAGAAAATCTTTCTTTTCTATAGAATACAGTCATTTTGGTCAATCTAGTCTCTCATATGTTGGTCTCCAGTGCTTTTTCACAAAACATAATTGATTGATTTAAATGTTTCCTTTCTTAAATTTTTCTATTGACCTTCCCTCTAAACTCTATTAACCTGGTTCTTGGATGTTATTTCCTTCCTACCTTTGCTACCCCAGAGTATTATCACTCTTGGTGCACTTTCTATCACCACTTATCTTTACACTATAATATGATCCAAATTACCCCAACTGATGACACTGATGGATCATATCCATTTCACACTTCTCAAGATAAATATCTCTCTAAAATACCTTATTACACTATAGGGGCAATAGAAACAAGATTAACTAATAACCCTATATGAAATATTTTAAACACCAATAACCTACCACCTAATAACCCATCCCATAATACCAATTCAAGGAATGTTTCTCGTACCAATCCTAATAATCCACCTTTAAACATTAATAACCCCAATCCACCAATTGACACCACTCAAATTCTTACATAAATAGGGAAACAAATGAATATTATGCAAACATCTTAAACTTCTCAAATGATGTAAATGCAACATCATTTATTAAACATGGCTAATCAAACTCCTACTCTCTTACCCCAAAATAGCCAAAAATTTATCCCTCCACCTCTTAGAGAGGCAACAAGAAATATTATTCCCCAACCACCTATGCACAACAAGATGCTTAAAAATATTCAAAATTAACCTTTATCTCCCTTCATCATTTATATTGATATTGGAAATATCTCTCTGACTATTAAATATGATTAGACTAAAGACCCTGCATCTTTCCTTAAAACATTTGGTAATCTTTATAAATAGTGGATTCAAACTAATACCTTCGCCACTACCAAATTTTTACTACAAATATTCATAGAAGATGTATTATAATGGTATAATCAACTCCCTCAACATTCTATATGGTAAATTGATGATTTAGTAAATCCTTTAGTTAAGGCATTTCAACACAATTATCTTCTTGAAAACTATCGTAGCCATTTCATCAATGCTAAACAATCATGTTCTAAATTAGCTCATGATTTCATTAAACAATGGAAATATTTAGATCATAAAGCCAATCATGATGACTTATTTAAACTATTAATAACAACCTTAACACCTTACCTTCAATATAAAGTTTAACTTTTTTCTCCCCAAACTCTAAATGATGTAATTGATTAAGATAAAAGACAAGACTTTATTATGAAATAGTTTGAGCCCAACATTAAAACCATCAAGGGATCTTACCAAAACTCCAAAAATTTAATCAATTGAAATCCTCCTAAAAAAAACTAGGAGTATCCAAAATGGAAACCCCCAAGCTGTTAGGAATGGTGAACAGGGATTCCAACCCAAGATTCAAAAGTGATAACACCAAAAAATATCACATAATGAAGTTGTAGATAATTTATTGCAAAACAATGCAAGTCAAGTGTTATTCACAAATAAGATATGTTAGTACAAAGGAAATCCCTTGCATATGTAGACAAGGTAAAACAAAAAACTAGCCTAACTAACCAATGTGGGATAAATCTTTACATAGGAAAAACTCACAAAAGGATGAAATAGATAGCTTATACACTAGAAAATGTAAGAAATTCATGAAATACATACTCTAACACCTGCTCCCCTAAAGTGAAGCTAGGGGCTAAAAATATCCAAAAAAAATAGTAACATATCTAGAGCATGAGTCCTAACAACTAAGACTGATAAGGTAGTCATGTACAATATGCATCCATGAAATGAAGAAGGAAAGTGTCCTCATGAACACCCCCCAAGGATAACTTATGAAACCCCAAGCATGCCACGTAACTCAAGGAAATGAGGTGATGCAAAATACTTCATGAATATGTCTATAACCTATTATTGAGTCAAAATATAATCCAAGCTAATAACTCCATCTTAAATGTGATAACGAATGAAGTGCATATGTACCACAATGTGCTTGGTCTACTAATACTCAATTGGGTTGCAAGATATGTGAATTGCACCTTAGTTATCACACCAAAGTATAGTGAGTGAATCCTATATAAATCTAAACTTTATCAATAATTGATGAAGCCAAAGAACTTGTTGACTCATTGTAATTGATACCTTATACTCAACCTCTGTAGATGAAAGTACAACAACCTTCTGATTTTTACATAACTAATCAATGGGTGAAGAACCAAGATAAAATGTGTATCTATAAGTGGAATGCCTATCATCAAGAGAACCTACCCAATCTAAATCATTTTACCCAACCAACTAAGTAGAACCCCTAGTGTAGTGTAATCCAAATGAGTAGTGCCTTATAGATATCATAAAATCCTCTTGGAAGCCTACTAATGACTATCATGAGGGTCATATGCAAACCTAGATACAAGCCCAAATACAAATGCAATGTAAAGATGATTATGGGTCAAATACATAAAAATTCAAACCATTTGCCTATATAATATAGGATCACAAAGTGGAGTGGTATAAGAGGTAGTGAGAGTCACTCTAGAATGAAAAGGAGAAGGACTTGGATTGTAATCAATGATGCTAAAACATTGAAGAATATCAAGTGTGTACTTATACTAGATCAAATAAATCCTTGTATCTAACTATGAAATTTATAAACCAAAGAATAAATGTAGAAAACCAAGATCTGTCATGTCAAACTATGTTGAAAATTTCTACTTAATAGTCTGAATCTATGATGAGGAGCTACCTGTGAGAAACAGATCATCAACATACAAGAGTAGTATAACAAGTCCTCCCTAATACATTGAATATACATTATGGGATTAGAGTTATAGTGAACAAAGCCAATGGAAATAATAAATGAATCTATCTTCTCATACCAAGCCTAAAGGGCTTGTTTTAGACCATAAAGATACCTCCTAAGTCAATAAATAAGAGAATAATTATGAACAAACCTAGTAGATTGATCCATATATATTTTATCATGTAATTCTTTATGCAATAAAGCACTCTTAACATCCATTTGATATACTGGCCAATCCTATGATGCATCAAGATAAAGTACAAAGTGAACACAATCCATATTGGCAATGGGCACAAAAGTCTCAAATTATTCACTACCTTTGACCTATAAGAACCCATTTGCAAAAATATGTGCCTTATACTTATCAATAGAACCATCAGTTGCATACTTATTGTGGTAAATCCATTTGCACCTAAGCAACTTTATTCCTTTAGGAAAAGTGACCAAATCCCAAGTGTGATTATTCATCCATGAATAATACTTATCTGTCATCACATCATCCCACTCTTATATCCCATGAGCATGTGAAAAATACTATGGATCCCCATAGAATGTCTAACACAAAAGTCTAGTACCTATAAAATGTGCATGACAATGTCAAGTAGGTAGAATATCTTGTATGAAAGGTGATGCTTTATAAATAATAGTACGAGCCCACCTAGGCATAGTGATAACATCAATGTGAATACGATCCTCATCCTCTATAACCTCCTCAAGAATCTCCTAAACTATCTCTTTAAAGAATGAATCTTTGATAGGAGGTGAATCATCAAAATAAGAAGGCATGAAATAAGATGAATAGTCATGATATGTGAAGTGCTCATTCAATTATACATATGTTTAAAAATGAACATCATGAGTATTAGAATCTAAAATATGATAATCTCTCATGTCCTTGCAATACCCTATAAAAAGCAAAAGTTTTCTCTTCTTATCTAACGCTTTCCTTTTCTTCTTTGGTACAAATGCCTAAGAAAGTCTCCCAAGACTCAAAAAAATGAGACATCAAGATTGGTTCTAGACCAAGCCTCATTTGGAGTCTTATGCTTAAGTGATCAATGTGGTGTGTGATTTTAAATGTAGTTCACATAATTAAATACCTCTACCTAATAGATAGGAGGTAAATCCTATGAATGCATCATGAAGTTAACAATCTCATTTAGAGTTTAGTTCTTTCATTCTTCTAAGCCATTCTAATATGGAGTATGTGCAATAGAATGCTAGTGAACAATACCATGGGCTTCTAGAAAATTAGAGAACTCTTGACTGAAGTACTCCCCCCATTATATATATGAATATTCTTTATGAAACTCAAATATTGTTTCTAAACCAAAGCCTTAAAGAATTTGAAGTGATCAAATACATCACTCTTGTACTTGAAAAATAAACCCAAGTACACCTTAATAAATTATCAATTAAAATAAGTGCATATTTGATTCCATTGAAATAAGGATTAGGAAAGACCATCAAATCACTATGCATAAGATCAAGTGGTGAAGAAGCTCTTATGGACATACCCTTAGGAAACAAATCGAAGTGGTGTTTTCATAATGCAAAATTAAGGAAAACTCCATCAAGACATGAAATTGTAGGAAAACCCTCTACCATACTGTGAGTGCTCAAATCTTTCAAATATCTATAGTTTAGGTGTCCAAATCTCTCATGCCAAAGTCATCTCTCAAAATCTACATGAAAAACTAAACACATCCCTATAGGAGGAGTATCATTAAAACCCTAAAAATAGTAGAGTCAATAACTATGATCAACAACACCTTGTACAATAAGTGTGTGTGGCTTTAACAAAGCTCAAACTTCATCACCCTATGGTGTGAAAGTCACTATCTTGCCTTGACCAAAATGGAAAATTTGATAAACTAAAAGTAGATTGGTGGTGATGTCTGGAATATATAATGCATCATTAATGTGGTCACCATCTAGCTACATGTCCCCTTAATAGAAATGAAAGAATAATCTCCAACCTCAATGTTTGAAGTAAAACTCAAACCAAAAGATACAAAATAATCCTTAGAAGAAGTCATATGGTTTAAAGCACCATAATCTAGAACCCAACTATCTGAAATAGGTAACTATGATCTCCCAACAACTTTAAGTGGTTTCCCATGCTTATGGTATGGAAAATGAGTGGAGATAGAAATCTTGTATTTCGTAATGACATCCTCTAAGGCTTGTATTCTCTTAAAACACCTAGAATCTTCATGACCAATCCCCCTACAATAAGAGCAAGATAGGTTAGACTTATTCTTAGATTTGGAAGATGATTTAAGTTTAGATGTGTTAGTGTTGGGATTAGGTGCATTTTGAGATGGAGGAGTGTTTTTATTCTTACTCTTAGTTTTCCCTTGTTTTAAAGATGTGATGCAACTAATAATTTTTTAGAGGTGGAAGACTCAAGGTGAGACAATTTGGATTCCTCCCTAGTAAGTCTTTCATAAAATAACTCTAGATCTGGCATTTTGAATGCGGCACCTAAGACATCCATACTAGAGAAAAAGGTAGAAGTAGAGATTTAGAATGGGCCACTCAACTTAGATAAAATCAAGTGCACACACTCTTCATGCTTATTATCTCATCCAATCCCCTTCAACTATGTCAAAAAATACTTAAACTTAGTGAGGTAGTCTACAATGGAGGCAAATTCATCTAGATTAAGTGAAATAAACTTCACTTCAAGCTATATTGCTCTCAAGTGATCTACTTTCCCAAACAAACCCTTTAGCTTAGCCCATTTTTTGAATTGAGGATCACACCCATCTAAATGAAATAAAATATTGGCACTCACATAACCCCTAATCAAACCCATGCACTCTTCAAACTTATATTCGTGCTAAAAATTTTCAAATTCACATGTAAACTATGAATGAGTTTCAATGATTAGGGACCGTAATCCTTTGTGCTTTATGATTTATTCCAATTGAGGTCTCCATGTATGGTAATTATATGTAGTCAAAGTCTCATAATGGTAAAAAAAAATTAGAAGCCATGCTAACGAATCACCAAAGAGTAGGAAAAATGTAAAAGGGTGCATAAAATCGGTACCAAGACAACCCCCCAAAAGATTATATTAATGACCCCCCTAATTTAGCACTTTATTAAATTAGCATATTTTTAAAAATTAATGACACTAATGGATAGAGAATAAAAAACTATGAACTTAAAAAAAAAATCTCAAATCTGAGTTACAGTTCAAAATTATAGGTGTTATGATTTCTCATAAAATGGGTTAAAACATTAAAAAGTCACTACAAATAGATTTTTGTGACCAAATCAGAAAATAATATAGTTATCCAACCACTCATTAGTATTGAAATTGAACCATGAACTCAGAAATTCCAACCAAAGTGAAAAAAATCTACCTAGTTATCGCTATGCTTGTATAAGTGAATGATACTCCCTCTTGAGGCAAAAATACAGCTTATAAAAGCAAATAAATGAATTAAGAGGTTATTTTGAGAGGAGAAAGAGGTGGTTTACTATTATCAATTAGCTCAAATACCTCCAAGAATATGAAAAATTAGATCAAATCCCCTCTAAATGGAATGCCAAGCACCAACTCTCCTATAATGTAGGGCTCTACAGATCCAATGACTAATAGCATATAAGATAAAAAAACTTATTGTAGCAGGTTCCAATGCCACTCTTAGATTTTAATCTAGATGATGTCACCTTATAGGTTACTAAAATCCACATATCAAACTTGGAATACCAAGGAGGGATGCCAAAGTTGAGAGAAAATAGCAAGGAAAAAAGACACCTTTCCTAAAAAGGTGCAATAATGAAGACAATGACATAGATCCTCTTTGAAGGTTTCAATGTCATGTTTCTAGGAGATGGTGCCTTAGATCTTGCTTTAATGCCTCAAAGTATAAGGATGCCTTTTTTCAGTCTTCTAATGCCAAAACTCTAACAAAGATCATGCCAAACCAAAGAAAAATGAGAGCAAATTTTCCTCAAGATTATGATGCCTTCTACAATGCCTTATTTTCTCTCCTCAGATTTGAAATGCCTCAAAAAAATTCAACACACATATTTTCAAATAATAAAATAAAAAGAAAACATAATAGATGGAATTTTCAATGCAAAGTTGCCTAAAAATCAATTTAGTCCTAAAAATCACTTCAGCTCTCAACAAGGATGCCTTGTCTTAAACTTTTTTACAGACTTGAGTGCCTAACTAAGTTTATGTGGATCAAAGTCAATGCTAGAAAAAACTAAAACAAAATAATGAATCTAAATCTGATGCATAGATTCAATAGGTCCAATGTCAAGTTTCTTTAGATGTAACACCTTATAAAGAAATCCAATGCCAACTTTCAAAGATGCAGACTTCTTCTTTCAATAACAAGGATGCCTCCTTGACAACATAAATAATGCAAAATCTTCAAAAAATCTTGAAAAAAGGTCACCATAAGGAAATATGACAAGGGAAGAAGTGGCTTTAAGTGAAATTTTTGAAACAAAATGTAGTAATGCAGATGGGAGAAACACCTCAAAGCTCTGGTACCATGTTAGGAATGGTGAACAAACATTCTATCCCAAGATTCAAAAGTGATAACACCAAAAAACACCATATAATGAAGCTACAGATAATTGATTGCAAAAGAATGAAAGTCAAGTGTTATTCATAAATAAAATATGTTAGTACAAAGGAAAGCCTTTCCATATGTAGGCAAAGAAAAACACATAATTAACCTAACTAACCAATGTGGGATAAATACTCACATAGGAAAAAATCATAAAATCATGAAATAGCTAGCTAATACACTAGCAAACATGAGAAATGCATGAAATGCATACTCTAACACAAGCTTCCCATGCACCCCTAACTATTAAATATATGAAACAATTATTAGTTCCTTCTAAACCTTTCAATTGTGCCAGTAATCCACCTATGTGGTATGATCCTATTTTTTTTATTGGTTTCATCCCGATGTGGGTCAATCCCATGAAATATGTTAGGGGCTTACCAAATCTACTATTTATTTTATATTAGGAGATACATTCAGTGATGATGTTATGATCAAAATACTTCATCATGATTATGTTAATGCCTCTCAAAAGAAACAAATTATTAAACTTCCTTTTCTAAACATCCAAAAACTTTTTCTACTTCCAACCCACAACATTCAAACAAGGATATATGTGCAATTGACACTGACTTTAACCAATATGTGAATGTAAATAAATTTAATTATTAACATAAACCTACCCACAAATCCTTTCACTAAGGAAAAAAACTATCACTTGTTCAACTTCTCAAAGACATCACTACCACTACCATATATTCTGACACAAATGAGGAAACACTTCCACAACTAGAACCTCTAACTAACTCTCTTCCTACCAAAAACCTTTTACCCTCCAAGCCTCATGCTAGTTCTTCATCTTCTAAATCTCCTTATAATTTATTAGAAGAGCTCAAATCCATGACTTGTGAAATACCCCTCATGGAGTTGTTTGTACTTATCCATATCACTACAAATTTTTAATGCAACAATTACAAGACATTGAAGAACCACTTTCCATTAAAGTGGAACAACCTCTTCAAGATCCTACACTAACAGAAGTACATACTATTGAAACTATTTGTACTTATTCCAAACCTTCAATAGAATGACTCTAAGAAGATATGATTAATGATGAAATTATTTATGATTAATGATGAAATTATTTATGATTAATGATGAAATTATTTATGATTAATGATGAAATTATTTTTCAAGCCGATGATCTACCTCTTTTTATTAAAATCATAATTAATACCACCCTTATTAAAAAATTCATAGTTGATGAAGGGTTATGAATTAATGTTACCTCCATTTGGTTAATTCAAGAACTTGGGTATACCAAAGATCACCTTAAGTAAACTTGTCTCACATGTTGAGGATTTGATAAAATAACTCAAAAACCACTTGGTTGTATTTGGCTGCCCCTCACTATTATACCCAAAACCATATGTGTCAAGCTCATGGTCTTTGACTTACCACTATCCTACAATATACTCCTAGGTCATCTATAGACACATCGCATGAGGGATATTACCTCCTTAGGTAGTCAATGTATCAAATACATCCATAATGGAAAATGTTATAAACATAAATCCGATCCTAATCCATGGAGTATTCAACTACCCAACCCCAACTCTTAGTATCAGATTCCAACCATTCCAAAAATTAACAATGCACCTCTACCTAAATTCATTAACATGAATCCATGTTTATAGGTCACTCTTACTGATTTTGATGATGATAAAATAAATGACTTATAAAACACTTATAATACTAATAAGTTACCTCCTTATATTTTGAGTGGCTTCCTCTTTATTTTTTACCATGTGATCATACCATCCCTCTAGTCGATGAGATCACTAAACTTCCTCCTCCATGTAATGTACACGAAGCTTCTTACATAGAAGATGACTTTACATGTAATGAATATGGAGTGGTAAGATTATCTCAAGATCCTTTAACAATGTCTCCCCAAAAATTTAGTGATCTAGGTGTATCTAATTCTAATGCTACTCTAGAGACAAATGCATGCACTATTTACCATACCTATGATGACAACTATATCATGGCTGAAGATCAATCATGTGACTTTGATGTACACAATTATTAACAAACATTAGCCAAAATACATGACTTCAACCGTGATGTCCATGTTATTCATATATCAACTGATAGTGAATTAGAAACTGAAGGTCATATATCTCCCATTAATTCACCACTTCTTGGTACCCCTTTGGTAGTTGAACAAATCTTAACTCTAGAAAATTCATAAATTTTTGAACCATCTATACTTTCTATATCACCAACCAATCTACCTACTCTCATTATAAAACATAACCTAATACACTTATTACCAATTTGGTTGAATCCAATCAACCTCAACAAACAATTACACGTGCATCTAAAATTACCCTTGATGTTATCATTGTCAAATCTAAGAGAGACACAACACACCTCATTGATCTAGCTATCATTTTTGATCTATCAAATAAATACAAAATTAGAAATAACCCATATAATTGTGTCTTTGGCATCACATCTAGTAAAATTTTAAGGTTCTTAATCTCTCTTCATGGCATTGATGTCGATTCCTCTCAAATCAATGTTATAGTCAACATGCCCACTCCTTGTTCCATTCCCAAAATTCACACTTACCTTGGAAAGCTTGGGGCAATCCAAAAATTCATACCAAAAATGGATTATTGTATCTACTCTATTAATTCCCTTCTCAAAAAAGGTAATGTTCTATAATGGACAAATTCATGCTAGAAATATTTTTATAACATGAAAGAATATTTGCTCCATCCTCCCACCTTTTGACCACCTTCTAATGACTACCCTTTATTCTTATACCCCTCTTCTACCCCCATATCAATTAGGGGTAATGATTTCATAACAAGATGATATCGGTAGAGAATACTTTATTTATATATTAGTCTAGGCCTCGTGGACTAAGAAAAATGTTATACTAAAGTAGAATATGATTACCTTGTTATCTAATTCATATCTAAAAATTTATGTCATTATATGTTTTATCAAACCACTTACGTCATTGTCCACTATGATCCACTTTGTAATTTATTCTCCAAAGCATTCCTACATGGAGATAAAATTGGCAAATAGATGGTCCTCTTGATGGAATTTGACCTTAAAATTATTACACAAAATTATATCAAAGGGCAAGTTATTACCAACCAACTTGCAATGACACCTATACCAGCTATAAATCACCTTAAAAATAATCTCCCTAATGACAACACTCTTTATATTGAAGGTCTTATGTAGGCTATCTCCCTTAAATATTATTTTCATAATTTCACCACTAATTTAAAGGCAAATAATCAATAAGATATCAATATCATTCCTGATATTACTAAATCCAAAGTAGTTATCAAAGAAATCCTAAAGTTATCATTTATTTTCATGAAGATACCTAAACTTTCCACTTTAATGGTACAAATGCCTTTAAGGATTTGGAGTAGGTTGTATTCTAACAAACCCACAAGGTAAGATCATCCCTATAGAATTTAGGTTTAAAGGCATTTGGAGTAGGTTGTATTCTAACAAACCCACATGGTAAGATCATCACTATATAATTAAGGTTAACTTTTTAAGATACTAATAATATGGTCGAATATGAAGCTATCATGTTAGGTATGAAAGCAATGCATGACTTGGATATCCCATATTCACATTCTTTGAGTGACTCATAACTTATCTTCTACTAGATTAATGGTGATTATCAGTTTAAAAGTGAAAATATAGTTGCTTATCATATAATGGCAACCACACTTGCTAAAGAGTTTGCCTCTTTTACCATTGAGATAATTCTAAGAGATCAAAATTCCATAGTTGATTCTCTTGCTTCTTCATCATCTTTATTTCATCCTCACCAAGTACTTAATGATTCACAATTTCTTATCCAAATAATAAAATCATCCTCTTCTATCCAAAAAAATGATTCACTCATTTGTCATATCGAGGTTGTCACTATTTGACAAAGCCCATGGTATAAAAACATCATCCAATGCCTTGAACATCAAACCTATCCTCTAAACATAGATTGTTGTGAAAAGACCAGATTACATAAACAAGCCTTTAATATGTTTTCTAATATAAAACCCTTTATTTTCGTAATGTATAAGGTACCCTGATTCACTATGTGATGTAAGAAGAGGTTCCTCCTTTCCTTGACAAAGCACATTGGGGAATTTACAGTGGTCATTATAGCGGACATGATACAACATGTAAATGTTTATGTATGGGATACTTTTGGCCTAATTTAAATAATGTCACTATCAATTTTGCCAAAAAGTGTAATCTTTGCCAACTTCATGATGATTTAATCCATTCACCACCAACTAAGCTTCAAATCATGGAGTCTCCTTATACATTCTCTATGTGGGGATTATATCTCATTGGTAAATTACCTCAGTTACATGATGGTCATGTTTTTCTCATTATTTCTATAGAATATTTTACTAAATGGGTAGAAGCCATGCCTCTTGTCAATGTTACATTAGCCACTATTTATAAATTTATCCTTAACCAAATAATTTGTCACTTTATAGTTCTCCATACTAGCCTTTCTAATAATTTTGGCAATTTCAAAAATAAGGACATGAAATAATTATGTGCTAAATTTAAAAATTGACACAAATTTTCCACACCTTACCATCCATAATGAAATGGCCAAGCTAAAGCCACTAATAAAATTCTCAACAAAATCTTATAAAAGATGATCTAAAAAACTCGTAATGATTGACATCTTCACTTATACCCCACACTTTGGGCCTACCATAATAGTGTATGTACTACCATTGGGGAAACACTCTTCTAACTAGTATATGGTTTTAAATCCATCTTACCATTAGAATTTGAACTCCCATATTTATGTATATCTCTTCATGGCAGCATTCCTGATTAAAAATTATGTGAAGCTTGCCTTCATGACCTAGAAATTCTTGATGAACATCATTTAGCCTCTCTTTAACATAACTGTCAATACAAGGCTCGCATCTCCAAACAACATAATAAAAATGTCAAAGTCTACAATTTTAATGTTAGTGATCTAGTCCTCAAATTAAGATACACCCATGATAAAGAAGGAAAATACACCCAAAAGTGGTGGGGCCCCTATTTAGTGAATGACATTCTTGGTCCTATCAATTACCATATACAAATTAATGAAGGCCATGTTTTTAGAGAACCCAGTAATGCACAATTTTTGAATAAATATTTTACTTAAATATCTCCCCTTTTTTCATATTTCTATACATTATCCTACTAACACTTATTGTAGGACTTCTCGAATTATCTCACCCTTTGTAGAATTCTATCTTATACACAAACCTTAGTTCCTTCCTTTGGTCCTTTAGTTTTCTTATTTTGTGAATTACATTGTAATAGCATGGATAGGCCCTAATTTTCCTTATGAATACCTTTTTATTTCATACATCAATTTTTTAAACTTTTTCTCTTTTTTTACAAGTTTTTTATTTTTCAATACATTTCACACCCACCCACTTGGGTTTTTATTTTGTGAGTTATAGTGTACTACCATGGATAGGACCATGCTCTCCTCACAAATACCATTTTTTACACTATTTTTCACCCACTTAGGTTTTTATTTTTTGAATTACAATGTAAGACCATGGATAGGACTAGGCTCTCCTCATAAAATATACATATTCTTTCAAAATATTTTTGCAAACTGAGTGTTCTTTTTAGAATGTTCATAAATGGTTACAAGTTTGTGATTCCATATTTTCAGCCTCAATTTTTAGTTCTTTTGTGAATAAAAGTTGCACAACAAACTATGTTAGCATGTTTTCCTACACTTCCATACATTCTTATGATAAAGAATCATACTTAATAATGATTGTATCCATTTCACATTATCACATTTTTTGTGATTTGAAGTAATTTAAATTGTTTCATGTCTATTTTACCTTGATTTCCCTTCCTTTCAGTCCACTTTGGATAAAATAAGGTCAAAGTCAAGATATCACTTTTGTGTCACATGAATAAATAAGACTCTTAGACACCATGCTATTTAAGACCTCTTTATTAGCTACCAAGTCCAAAGTTTTCAAATGATAATTACTTTTAGCACCCATGTTTGGTTCTCCAAATCTGTATGGAGAAGGAATAACAAAATCCATCAAAATTTAAAATCCAAATCATTTCAAATAAAAGGAAATGATTCAAATGGTAATATAAAATCAAAAATTCAACATCACACCAAAAGACATGATTTATAACATATCTCCTATTCCTAATTGAAGCTCAAACTTCACAGTTGGCCTTATGATAGAGCGTGGTCCATTGGGAGATGGTAGGCCAATAGATTGGGATGAGAGAATTAAAATTGTATATTGCTACCTATTATCTCATGCAAGTACCCAATCTTTGTAGTAGAATGATGGATCTATAAGGGGTCTCAAGGAGTAGGGAACACATTGTGAGAAGGTAGGTCTATTATAAATTTTATTTATATAGCCTTCATGGGATGATATTCATACTTCATTTGATAACCCAAGATTTTGTGTGGTTAGAAGAAGTTCTTCTGAGTCCTTAATGTCAAAATTCCTTTTGTTTTGACAAACTTAATTTTAATGTCTTAACTTTCATAAAGAGTTTCTCTACCTTGATTTTTCCTTGATTTACCCCACCACCCATTTTGTTTCCCCTTTGATATGAAAATTTGATTCTCAATCTATTTCCCCACTTCTATATTTCTTGTTCTTCATATCTTAAAATATGCTAACAATACTTTATTTTGGTTTTATCTATCTTTAGAATGAAATAATATGTTTTAGTTACTCTGTATTATTTTCTTTACATAATTGCTTTACATTTATAGAATATTCTTGGTTTCATTTGAATTTTTTTTGTTATCCTTTCTTTTTTTAGACAACTATGTTTATTTCTATATTTACGTACTTTTTTCATTGTTGAGTGAATTTGGATCATTACTTCTCACTCACCAATGTTGTTTTTATTTAAATATATTTTTTCATTATTGAGTGAGTTTGGATTGTTACTTCTCATGCATAAATATTGTTTTCCCTTTCATGTAATTTTTTTATTGATGATTGAGTAAGTATTATTACTGCTCACTCATCAATATTGTTTTACCATTTCTTACCCATCTTTGTTTAAGGATTGTTACTTTTTTCACATTGATGTTACATTTTAATTTTTTATGTATCTTTAGTCTGATTTAGTTTATTATTTTTAAAATTTTAAGTCATCCCTAGCTTGTGCAAAACTCACAAAATTATTATAGAGGGTTTGTATGCCCACAAGTATTGATTTATTTAAAGCAATCCATGTACAGATACCTCCCATCCATGCTCATGCCTAAATCAGTCAGCAGATATCCATGAATCAACTAAGTGTCAACTTAAATTCACAATGAGTTTATAATTCATACCCCATGTAAGAATTCCCCATCACACAATCATAAATGGCATGT
The DNA here is from genome assembly GCA_037957365.1 of Torreya grandis. Lineage (NCBI taxonomy): Eukaryota > Viridiplantae > Streptophyta > Pinopsida > Cupressales > Taxaceae > Torreya > Torreya grandis. The sequence goes on along the minus strand of JARHVA010001029.1, from coordinate 1,767,628 downwards.
AGGTTCAAAGACGTAAAGCCCGTCATCTTCAGATAATGTAAGGAAAGGTGAGAAAGAAGCAGTTTTGAATCATGATAAGTGCACCCAAGATATTCAATATTCATGCACTTTCCTATTCAAAAGGGGCTTTAAATATACATGATGAATCCCTAGACCAAATTTTAGAGTTTCAATTATACACTCCCATAAATCACAGACTATGATCTATGTTGTGTAAATGCTACTTCATAGACTAATGCAGAATCTGATATAAAACAAAGACTTGAGAAGGCTATTGAAAGAGGACTTGGTAAAAAATGGTTAAAATTCATGCACCCCAATAGAAGGCTTATACATTACTTCCCTTCACCTAATCATGGTTCATTGTGTAGTCTAACTATGTAGCCCTCAGTGTACATATGGCCCTGAAAGGCATAAGGTAATGTTTCCCAAATAGACACATAGCAATGATGTGGAAATTAAAGGGAGAACCACACAGTGATTGAAAAGCGGTAATAAAGTATAAATAGGTAGTTGTAAAATCAATTAAGTGGCATTTAAGGTCTTGTCAAAATAAGTAAATGCAGATGTGGATGTTAGACATCAGAATATGATTACACTCCACCCCTCTGACTATTCTAAATATCTTCCATTCTCATAAATGCACGTGGATATAGAATAATACTACCACCAACTCTCAAATTTGGATTGTTAGGTAGAATTTAAGAAGCATGGATGTGAGACCAAAATAGAATTAAGGAATGATTTCTACCACCCTAAATTTTGAATTCATTATAAAAGGATGGATCCATTATAAAATCCTTGTTTTTCATTATAAAAAGGGGTTGACACATTTTTGGCAACCTCACACTATCAGAATTTTCCCTCTAAAGAACACTTCTATTGACTGAACCTTGCATGTTAATGAGAATTAAGTTTACCTCCCTCTATTCTTCTTAAACTCTATGTGTTATTTGTGTTTGTTTATCTTTGTTTGTGGATAATATTTTCCCCTCACATCATTGTCCATTCCCAACACCTCTGTGTGGAACTCAGAACTCACTTGAAAGTTGTGTTTTATGCACATACAAGTTTGTGTAGACATTGTCTATGGATCATTTGTCATCCCTTTCAATGTTGTACTATGTTCATGTGCCTCTATATAAAATACTTATGCATTTTGAGTGTCCATGATGAAGTCTATGTGATAACATATTTTTATCAAATATTTATAGTGTGTTCATGTTAGTAGGGGTGCTCACTCTATTCTTGGTGTATCACCATTTCATTTTTCATCAAATTTTTACCTTCTCTCTCCCTTGTCCCTCAAAAATCTTAGGTTTAGATTAGTGGTAGATTTAACTTTTTGATCTTTAGGTCTGTGCACTAGTATTAAACTAGGTGTACTTAGAATAGAAGGATTTTGGCCTACTTCAAAGGCTCATCCTAAGGAGTGCAATGGTGCCACACTTTGGGGGCATTCCCATCATTATGATAAGACAACTAATGTTTTGTATGAGTAGATGAGTGATAATACTTACACACCTAATGTTGAACACTTTTACACCCTACACAAGGCATGCACGCTCTACTCCCTATCACAAAACATCCCATGCTATAGACCATACACAGGTGCATGTTTTGAATGAAAATAGTTACCTTTCTTACTTAAGGTCTACTTGTTTGATTTTTTTTATCATTATTAGCCTTGGATTTTTGGTTACCTAATTTACTCTAGATTTTGACTTGGTCATTTGGTCCTCACTTAGCATTTATCACCTTAGCTTACCAAATTATAAAGTACATCTTGCCAACACATTTTAGTTATCTTGGATTTCCTACATTTATTTGTTTTTCACTTTAAGTTTTATATCCTTAGGGTTTGTACAAAGTAGTATCTATGCCCTCCATGATCAAAACTACAAACATAACAAGCAACTATCTAATAATAAAGATAAGTCAAGTTATGTATACATTACTTATTTATTTTAGTTGTTTCTTTTTAACTATTTACTTTTAGTTATTTATGCTTTAAAATACTACAATTTAATTATCTCAAAGTTGTGTGTTATTGTGTTCTTTTCCCAAAGTACCATCCCATGTTACAACTGTACGATAAATGATGAGGTTCATGTGGGGCATATGTATACACAAAATATTTTTAAAATTTATCAATCAATGATGATTTCTATCTTGTAGGAACAAATTGAGTCTCAATCTCTCAGAGTGCACACCTTAAATGGTGCACTAGGAAAGGGGTGGGCAAACCATTGGTGCTTTATAATATTATTATTTCTTATACCTGTTGGGTGAATATTTTGTCGATCAACATACTGATAAACAAAATAGGTCTGATTAACCATAGTAGGAAGATTGGTTGGTCAGTTGTGTAGGTTTACCATATCAAAAGGGGACTAATCTCTCCTCTCATCAAGGGGAGGTTCCCTATAAATATGTAGGTGCTATATACAATATAAATAAGTAGAAAATAACACATGGGGGCAGAATAAACTATACATCTCTCTTCTTTTAGGGATGATGCTCACAGACAAAGGAGAAAATCCTAGTGGAAACACTGAAGGCACTTCTCTTCTTTTAGAAGTGTTCTTACAGGAAATAGTAGGAGTTTCTTTCCAGTAGTAAGAGTAACTAATGGCAAAAGGGCGTAGTAACTAGCAGGATGAAATAGAACACAAACTTTCCACATCAACTGCCCAAAGAGTATATCACAAAGGATAATGGGGGCACAAAGTCATCCCAAAATCCTCAACACAGAAAGAACAGAAAAAAAATAGACTGAAAGCAAATGTGAAAGTGCAAAGTCTTCCTCATAGTTGATTTCATGATACTTAACTAATTACTTTCACTGGTTTTGATTATCAAATTAAATAAATAAGAATGCTTCTAGGAAATAAACATAAGAACAATTTCCTAAAGTATAACAAGCCAAAATAGCACAAAGTCTATAAACAAATTGCTTTTTCATTCAGATAAAATGAAATGAAATTACAATCTGAGCTCAAAGTCTCAGTCTTCTTCTTTCAAAATGGGTAGAGTTTCACTCCTATAAAATGAAAAGTCTCCTTACAAATGAGAGATATTACAATCTTATAGAAACTACTCAAGGATTGACACTATTTTCCATGGGACGGCCCATGTGGATTTCAAGCATTGGGAAGAGGAAGCCACTTGATAGATAATGCTGTGTCAGCTCTTATTTTGACTTCAGGGGTTTAGAACATAGGCCGCACCATTTGTCTGAAAACAAGACCACTCCTTTCAAGGCATTCACGTGACTTGTTTGCTCATCAATGCAAAGTGAAGAAAAATAGGTCACGTTGTTCATTGTTCATGCCTCTTGATGACCAATTCATAGACATTGTGTCAACCGCTGGAGTAACTCCTTGAGTCGACACCTTCCTTCACCACTTGGACTATTTTGTCCATTTTTGCCCTTGGCTCTTTTTCCCCTTCCTGGCTTTATCTTCCTTCTGGCCTTAAGGCTTTGAATTTATTTGAGTATCCCTTTAAATTTGATGTCCATAGGACCATCAATGGTCGCTAGCTACTTGAACCATGTTGAACCTTGAACCCGTTGAACCATTAAAAGTTCATCGATTCATTGGTTCATTCTAACTATTTTAATCTATCACTTCTTGGTTCAATCACTTCTTTGCTCCTTGGTTGAACCATCTATTGAACCACTTGTTTGCTAATTTTTCCTTGACTGAGGCTGCCTTTGAATTTTTGAACCTATGAACCATTGAAATTTGAACTCTTTCAGTTCAAGGTTCAATCAGTTTATTGGTTCATTCTGTTTCTTGCTCAATCACTACTTCCTTTATCTTTTTAAGCTTTGGTTGAACCTTTGAACTTGTGAACTCATTGAACCCTTTGGTCTAAGGTTTAATGGTTCAATCAGTTCATTCTTTTCATCCTTTGAAGCCCCTTTTGTCTAAGTCTATGAACGTTCCTTTCTGCATCTTTGTTCAGCCTTTAGGACATCCCAAAGGGAAGGTGTCCCTTTGAGCTTTTAAAACGGTCCTTTCTTTGTCATCAAGTGCCCCCCCACAAGGGTACTTATCCTTATAGATGTTCAGGTGGACTTCAGGCTTCAGCTTTTTCCATCAGGCAAAAATCCCAAAAGAATTCCTTCAGACAAAAAGTCTGAAGGAAAGTTCATGTTACTTAGCCATTCGTTCTTTTCCATTTCTTCAGACTTTTTCTCTGAGTGAATTCCTTCAGACAAAAAGTCCGAAGGAATTTTGCCTTAAAATTTTTTCTAAGGAAAATCTTCCCAAAAGAATTCTTTAGGCCTCTTTTACTTAGCCATTTTCTTGAGGGATTTCCAACTTTTGTCCACTTTTGCTCACTACCCTCCACAAGGGCACTTGTCCTTCGGGCTCTTGGAAGACCCCTTTGAACTTCTTGATTGAAAAAATGGCTCAGTGTTAAACCCATTTATTTCCTATAAAGTCAGTAGAAACTGACCTTGAGAGTCTATAGATTTGAGCCTACCTACAGAGTCCATAGAAGCCAAGTTCATAGTTTTCTCTAACTTTGAAAGATTCCATAGACATCTATTTGTGGAGTCCATAGATTCAAGCCTACAGAGTCCGTAGATTCAAGCCTACAGAGTTCATAGATTCAAGCTTGCAGAGTCTATAGATTTTTGAAAAAGCTTTGAAAAATGAAGAAAATAAATGCTCAAAATAGTTTTTGAAAAGGGGAGAGAGGATTTTGGTCTGTGCAAGGCCAAAATAGTCTGTAGGTTGTCCCAAAAATGAGTGGCATTTTTTGAGGACAATAGTTGGCTCCAGTTAGGGAACTACCTTCAGTTAGAAACTTGAAACACAGTTGAGGGGAGTAGAAACCAGAATCTCCAGTGCCTTGAAGTGTGCCATTGGGCTATGGAGTCATGCTACCCAAGAAGAAAGGCCCTAAAAAATGAAAATGAACAGCACAAGGTAGAAACAAAGACTATACAAATGTACATATGTATAGGTGAACTTATCTGGTACTTCAAGAATGGAAGTACTTTAGATGCTACCTCTTGAGAGGTAGTGAAAATGGTGCTCTGTCTTAATAAACCAAAAATAAGCCATTTTCTCCCCATAATCGGTGATGGGTGAATGGAACTCTCCACTAGGAAACTAATTTCTATGTCACCCCTTTGGTTTTCTCCTCTTGCCCCATAGCAAGACTTGACTTTTAATCTAAAAACCATGAATCTTTCCTCTCTTGGCAAAGAGTTCCTTTTCCTAATTTTGATGCACAACAGCATGGTCCATTACCATAATTGGTTGCTTTTCTGGTTTAGTCTAGCACATGATTTGATTGTTCCCATTCAACACCTGCCAATGATTAGCATTATCAGGCATACTTGGTGTTGTTCCATATAAAACAATTCCTAGATTGTCACCTACAGGATTTTCATCTATTGAAACATGAATGTCTTCAGTAGATAGAAAATAATTACCCCTACCTGAAGACTCATAGAATTTGAGCTTTAGGCTTTGATGTCTGAGTAATGACATATTTTACTTCCTTCTCAGGGAGCAACCTCTACATTACGCCTTTCATAGGGATTCTTGCCTGAGACAAGTCCATGCTTAATTCCCCTCCAACATCCTTGCAGAAGTTCTACCCAAGAAGGATGCCATATGATGCTGGGACGTCAACCACTAGGACAGTCATCTTGATTTGCTTGTCTGGAAAGGCAACAAATGCAAATTGGGTGTCTTTAATTTGCCATAGTAGTGGTACTTATTTTTTCTCCATGGAGAAACATATCCCAATTGTCTTGGTCAGTGTGAGACCTAGATATTTTGCCACTTTAGTAGGCATGACATTGTCTGAAGCCCCAGAATCAATGATGTAATTGTTGAGCTAGTGACAATTTATCAATAGGGAAACATAGAAAGGCTCTATTTTCCTAGGGGTAGAAGGAGGGGTAATGACAAGATTGTTTGGGATGGACATGTTCCTTGGGGGACCATGAGTTAATTTCTTAACCTCTTGTCTTGCAGGGATGGTTTGGTTCTTGACACATTGAACCAACTTGTCCAATTGCTCAGGATTGGATTGCAAAAACTCAAATTCAGACATTTGAATTTTGGTTTTCTTTATATGGTCAATTATGTCAAATGCCTAGAATGAGCCAGGAGCAGAGGATGAGAGTTCATCCTTTTGATTTTTGAAAGGGGGAGGACTGGACTCTGAATTTGAAGTAGAAGGCATAGGGGCATTTGAGGTACTTAATTTTCTTGCAATCACTGGATCCTTTGGCTGGAAGGGTAGAGTGGTTCCACACTTAGCAATTGTAATTACATGTTGAGCTCACTCCTCTATTTTTTCTTTATCAGCTTGCTGGGTTGACTGATTCTTGGACTAGGTGAATACTGTGTATGATCCCTCGACTGCTTCACCTTTACTTTTGGGTTCATCCTGGTAATTTAGGAAACCAATGTGGGAGTCACCATATAATTCTTATTGATCCTCCATGAAGAGATTAGTGCCATTTTCTTGCTCAAACTCAGGTTGGAAAGAGAAATCATGTTCTATTTCTAGATATCCAACTGCTGAGTTGGTTAGAGGTGCTTCAAGGGCAAGGTTCCTTTGTGGGGGAGGAAGATAATTTTGTTGTCCCTGATTCCTAGCAGCATTGCCTTGGTACACTTGATTCTGAAATGTCCTCTAGGGCATTTCTCTATATGTAGGAGTAGATGACATCCCTTGCACCATTTGATTTTTGAGAGATAAAATTTCATTTGCTAGCTTTTATACCATTGGGTTAGTGGTGACTGTAGGTGAATACTCAGAAGATGAAGATGATTTACCTTTATTAGGGTCTCTCTTTATCTTTCCTACCAAGATAAGGTCATCTTCTACCTCAATATCCAAGTCCTAACTAGCAGTAAGGTCTATGTGTCTGGCCCATCTCAGCAAGAAACTCACTTTAGGTAGTTGTGAGTTGATGAAGAAGCATTTGAGGTTCTGAGGTGTCAGCTGGGTGACCATGGGAATCTTGTGCCTCAGCTTGTCAAACCTAGCAATAAAATCCCTCATAGGCTCATGAGTCTCTTTCTTCATTTGAGTGAGCTGGGCCAACAAGGCATGTGCATCTTCCATAGGCTTGAACCTAGCTTCAAATTTATCTTTTAGAGTGTCCCAATCAGTCACTGATCCAGCCTGTAGGTGGTAGAACTAGTCTGTAGCAGTGCCTTGTAGTGTCTCCATGAATAGCTTGACCGTTATGTATTCAAATTCCACCCCTATTACACCACAGGCTATGCTAAAAGCTATAATGTGTTCATCAAGATGAACCTTCCCATTACCAAATAATTTGGGGAAATTCTTCCTTAAACTGTGTGGAAGCTCATTTAGAGGTGGAGTCAAATTCAATGGACCAAAAGAGTTACCCCAGGGGCCTTGAGCCGTGATTTGATTATGTAAAAGTGGGATCACTAATCCAGGTGGAGTGTGGATAGGCAAAGCTTGGCTAGTAGTAGAAAAAAAAGTTCTACCTTGTGTTGGTGGCCTAGTAGGGCTAGGAGGAAGACTCCTAGTTCATCTAAGGTGAGGTTGTGGAGGAAATAACTCAAAATTACTCTGTTGCACCAACTCAAAAGTAGGGTCAACAACACCTTGGGATTCTTGGCCTCTGGTATAACGTGGAGTTTCCAGATTGCAGAATGAAAAATGGAAAAGAGTAGGATCTACTTTAGCTTGAAGCTTAAGACTTCAAACTACGCGTTGTTCCCAACAGCTATGGTTTTGTAGACTAGATAATATAACAGAGATGGAGGAAGATGGTAAGGCTATAATGATAATGGGTAAGACATGGAATGGAGTCACCAGACTATGTAATGGATAAGGGTATAATGATAATGGGTAAGACACATGTGATGTTTCAATTTGAAACTTGAGTTTCCAAATTGCACAAAATTACTATGTCCCCAGTGGAGTCACCAAAAACTATTGGGTGAATATTTTGTTGATTAGCGTACTGATAAACAAAATAGGTTTGATCAACCATAGTAGGAAGATCGGTTAGATAGTTGTGTAGGTTTACCACATCAAAAGGGGACTAATCTCTCCCCTCATCAAGGGGAGGTTTCCTATAAATATGTAGGAGCTATATACAATATAAATAAGTAGAAAATAACACATGGGGGCAGAATAAACCATCCATCTCTCTTCTTTTAGAGATGATGCTCATAGATAAAGGAGAAAATCCTGGTGGAAACACTAAAGGCACTTCTCTTCTTTCAAAAGTGTTCTTGCAAGAAATAATAAGAGTTTTTTTTAGGTAGTAAAACTAACTGATGGCAAAAGGGTGCAGTAACTAGTAGGATGAAATAGAACACAAATTTTCCACCTTAACTACCCAAAGAATATATCACAAAGGATAATGGGGGCACAAAGTTGTCCTAGAATCCTCAACACAGAAAGAAAAGAAAAAACATAGACTGAAAGCAAATGTGAAAGTGCAAAGTCTTCCTCACAGTTGATTTCAAGACACTTAACTAATTACTTTCACTGGTTCTATTTTTAAAATTAAATAAATAAGAATGCTTCTAGGAAAAAGACATAAGAACAATTTCCTAAAGTAGCACAAGCCAAAACAACACCAAGTTTGCAAACAACTTGCTTTCTCATTTAGATAAAATGAAATTAAATTACAATTTGAGCTCAAAGTCTTAGTCTTCTTCTTTCAAAATGGGCAGAGTTTCACTCCTGTAAAATGAAAAGTCTCCTTACAAATGAAATATATTACAATCTTATAGCAACTACATAATGATTGGCACTTTTTTCCATGGGATGGTGCATGTGCATTTTGAGCATTGGGAAGAGGAAGCCGCTTGATAGATAATGGTGTGTTGGCTCCTATTTTGACTTCAGGGGTTGAGAACATAAGCCATGTTGTTTGTCTAAAAACAAGACTACTCCTTTCAAGGCATTCACATAGCTTGTCTACTCATCAATGCAAAGTGAAGAAAAATGGGTTGTGCCATTCACTATTCACACCTCTTGATGACCAATTCGTAGACACTGTGTCAACCGCTGGAGTAACTCCTTGAGTCGACACCTTCTTTCACCACTTGGAATTTTTTGTTCATTTCTGCCCTTGGCTCTTTTTCCCCTTCCTGGCTTTATCTTCCTTCTGGCCTTAAGCCTTTGAATTTCTTTGGGTATCCCTTTAAATTTGACGTCCATGAGATCATCAATGGTCGCCAGCTACTTGAACCATGTTGAACCTTAAACCTGTTAAACCATTGAAAGTTCATTGGTTCATTGGTTCATTCTGTCTCTTTTGTTCTATCACTTCTTGGTTCAATCACTTCTTTGCTCCTTGGTTGAACCATCCGTTGAACCACTTGTTTGCTACTTTTTTCTTGACTGAGGCTACCTTTAAACTTTTAAACCTATGATTCATTAAACTTTGAACTCTTTCAGTTCAAGGTTCAATCAGTTCACTGGTTCATTCTATTTCTCGCTTAATCACTGCTTCCTTTATCTTTCTAAGCTCTGGTTGAATCTTTGAACTTGTGAACTCATTGAACCCTTTGGTCCAAGGTTTAATGGTTCAATCGGTTCATTCTTTTCATCCTTTGAAGCCCCTTTTGTCTAAGTCTGTGAAGGTTCCTTTTTGCATCTTTTTTCAACCTTTGGGATGTCCCAAAGGGAAGGTGTCCCTTAAAGCTTTTAAAAATGTCCTTTCTTTGTTGTCAAGTGCCCCTCCGCAAGGGTACTTATCCTTTGGGATGTTCAGGCGGACTTCAAGATTCGGCTTTTTCTGTCAGGCAAAAAGCTTGAAAGAATTCCTTCAAACAAAAAGTTTGAAGGAAAGTTCATGTTACTTAGCCATTCATTCTTTTCCATTTCTTTAGAATTTTTCTTCGAGTGAATTCCTTCAGACCAAAAGTCCGAAGGAATTTTGCCTTAAACATTTTTCCAAGGAAAATCTTCTCGAAAGAATTCTTTAGGTCTCTTTTACTTAGCCATTTTCCCAAGTGATTTCCAACTTTTGTCCACTTTTTCTCACTACCCTCTGCAAGGGCACTTGTCCTTCAGGATCTTGGAAGACCCCTTTGAACTTCTCGATTGAAAAAATGGCTAAGTGTTGAACCCATTTCTTTCCTACAGAGTCCATAGAAATTGACCTTGAGAGTTCATAGATTTGAGCCTGCCTACAGAGTTCGTAGAAGCCAAGTTCATAGTTTTCTCTAACTTTGAAAGAGTCCATAGACATCTATTTGCAGAGTCTATAGATTCAAGCCTACAAAGTTCGTAGATTTTTGAAAAAGCTTTGAAAAATGAAGAAACTGAATACTTAGAACAATTTTTGAAAAGGGGAGAGAGGATTTTAGTCTGTGTAGGGCCAAAATAGTCTGTAGGTTGTCCCAAAAATGAGTGGCATTTTTCAGGGATAATAATACCATCACTTGAAATTAATACAAACCTCTCCTATACATTTCCATAAGTTTTGACACCTCCATTACACATTTCTTGAAGCAATTCATCATCTCAAACAACCCATAACTAAGCCAAAACCTCTTTTTATAATTTACCAAAAAAAGTCACATGGGCTGACCCTATTCTTAAAAATAAGCATGTTACAGGGCTAGGTCAACCCCAATAAACTTAGTTCAAGACCTAACTAGTTTATTTATTAAATAATAAGGTCAACTAGGCTGTCTCTATCAGCTAAAACTTTAGAATGGTTTAGGGTTAGATCCAATTATATAAACACATCCTTTCTACCATTTTTATTAGAGAGAGATAATCATTCATTTGTATTTATTTATGATGTACTCTTCCACCATTATACTTGAGGAGTCATTACTTACGGTTTACACTTAGAAGAATCCTATCTTATGGAAAAGTCTTAGATGCATAGGAGAAGTCATATAACCTAGATTTTACCTATCTTTGTGATCCTTACAAACCATAAAACCTCTTTCAAATCACCATTGCTTAATGGAGAGGTTGAGCCTTGATGGGTTGGTCTTTAAGGTAAGTATTTATAACTCTTACTCCTCTATTTTGGTAGATATAAGTAACATAATTAATAGATTTTGAATGTATTTCTCTCTCTATTAATTAGGATTATATCTATTTTGAATTGATTAGATTTATTTTTTGCATGTTTACTTTTATGTTTATTATCCCCATTTTATGCCACATGCTCTAGTGAGCACTAGATTATATTTAATTTAACTTGTCATTTACTTTGATAAGAAAACATTTGACCTATCTAGGGTTTTTTTGGTATTGCTTGTCTAGATGTTTTAGAATCCTCTCTAGTGATATTGTGTGGTAAGAGACCCCTTAGTTAGGTCTAACAAATCCATATTGGTCATGACCCTAATTTTATAAATATACTAATAAGCATAAGGGCTAGTGTGATTTATCTTCTCTGAACTAGGATTGATTTCTAGATTAGCTTTTCTTTCCCTTATATACATACCAAATTTTTGAGATTGGAACCCCTTATCCAATCATGACCATTTCCATTTACCTTTACCATTTTTTGATCATGTTCACTTCCATTTTTGGGAGAAATATCAGCTTGAGGTCCACACAGACTATATAGGTATCACTTATATTCATGGGGCATCCTGGGTTAGCTCAACCAATTTCATTAACAATCTCAATTTCATTACCATTTCAATTTTCCCTAATTTACCTCAAAACACTCACCATTTTGCAAATTTTCCTTTCCTATTTCCCATTTAATCAAATCTCTTACTTATCATCATTTTTATTCTATACTATATCCCTATGAGAAATACATTTGACCTAAAGTCTATAGGACTATATAGGTAATGTCCACTTCAAATGGGTCATTTGGTGTCAGCTCAACCATCCCTTCCTTTTTATTTTATTCCTCCCATGTGTTTAGGTTAATATATTATCTTGCCAATCGTCCTCTAGAACTTAAGGGGAAAATACCTAAGAGTTGTAGAGATGGATTACAAAGATGGTTAGATCAAGTATTAGTCATGAAAAACACAAAGACTACATAAAGAACTAAGAACCTAGGCCAACCTATTTGAACAAGGTGTGCAAATGACAATAAAGATCAAATGAAATAAATAAAATACCAATCACCTTCCCATGAGGTTTCCATCATCCAATATGGCTCCAAGTCTATTTTTTCCCTTGATTTGGTGTTCTTATATTCATCAACAATGGAAGTCAAGCTCCTCTATCATATCAAGATCACCAAGCATAACCTAGGCTCATGATATTGAATCACTAATATTCCTATCAATTAAAGCTATCCTATTACATATAAAGCATAATAAAACTACACAAATGACTTGTGGAGAGAATCTTGCATTATAAGTTTACACAAATTAAACTTAATAAAAGTGGTTTTGGCCCCTATATTTATAGGATTTTGGATTTGATCAAGATCAACCATGCCTATCCATTTCAAGATCAAGATGTGTGGCCATGAATTAATCCAATATTTCATAATTAATCCATAAATATTTGGGAGGAAGAGGCATTAAAGAGGCATGGTAGCCCATAAACTTGATATTTATTATATTTATGGCTTATGGATGCCACCCCATTGATCATTTCATTAGGTGATGTAGATATTAGGAATAAATTTCCAATAAAGAAATATTCAATAAATTCCATATAATTCTTACTTAATCTCATAATTTGGTTTAATTTTATTAAATAAGATTAATCAATTTTAGTGCAATTCTTTGGAAATTAGTGCACAATTAATCAAACTAGTCAGAATGCCATATTACTAGGTCATGATTTAACTGGAGAGGAATTAGGAGTCAATGTTAGATGTGTATAAACCATTACCCCATTTAGGATGTTATCAACATAAAATAACACAGGCACATGATGTTGCTTATAAATTAGAAGAAAATAGTGATCCAGAGCACCAAAATGCGAAATCATCATTTTGACTAAAAATTATTTGGTCAAACTTAATAATAAAATAAAATGCATTTCTCTATTTAGGGATACATTAACCTAAATTGGCACTTGTATATGAAAATCTCAAACTATTTAACATGTTTAAGTGATTTTGGCCTAAATTGTGTATTTAAGTGTAGTTGAAGTAAGATTGACAATTTTAACATAATGGTGTTAGGAATTAGATGGCTACATTTTTCCCATGTTTGAGAAGGAATAGTGAGACATTCAAGTGAAGCAACATATTTTCAAAGAAAAGAGTTGTCAAAATAAATTGGAAATGACTCACAATGCCACCTCGAGAGGACATATTAGGATGAAAGAGAAGGATGGACTCTTGAAAAGAGAGAGCAGGTGAGATTAACCCATAAAATAGAGTAAATCTAGATGAGCTAATGCTTGCATGCATTGATTCTATAAATGATCAAAATATAATTAGAATAAAATGTGCCCCAAGGATGGGGGGAAGTGAAAAATACAATCCAAAAATAAAAGTGGCACACTTTGAACACACCCAAATCTAGGGTGCAAGTTACATGCTTTATAACTAATCAATCCTGAGACAAGTTATACACTAAGTTATTACCAAAATGAGGGGAAAAGTGTGGAGATATTGTAATTGGAACAAAAGGAGAACACAGTCTCCAAAATAGAAAAATAATAATAATGTGCCCCACAAGAGTAGATATAATTGTGATAAGCAATTGCACCCTAGTAAGGCAAATATTAATTATTGATAAAGAATGGCTTGCCCCTATAGAGCTGATTTAATTCAACGATAGGCTCAGATTTTGTGTCCTGGAATGGGAAACTTGGTAAGTAAGATCTCAAGGATATAACCTAATGCATAGATTAAAGATGAGTAGGCACAATCATAGATGCGATGGTGTAATGTCTTAGAAGGCCACAAAAAATCAAGCATACGAGGATGCACAAAGTGATAAAAATAAAAATTAAAGATGGCCAAGCTGACCCAAGATACATCATGTATCCAAGCGCTACCTACATAGTCCATATGGACCTCAAACTTTAGTTCACCTAGAAGGTGAGGAGAGAATGAAATGAGGGATGATGAAAAATTAACTAGGGTTCGATTAGACTCATGATGTATGCCAAGAGATACATGTCTTACATAGAGTCAAAGTGTTAAACCTATTGAGCCTAGTTTATGCATGGTGATCTTAAGAGCTTTTCATTAGAGTTGCATTGATGTTGAGACTTGAAATCAAAGCACAAAAGTGTTTTCTATAACAAAATGAAATTATGCATCATAAGTATGAATAACCTATAATGATATTGTAGTTTAATTACATGGAGCCGGTTCAAATGTGAGTACTTATAACTAAGAATAATAGTGAAAAATGACCAAATCAGAGTTACAACTATTTACATTTAAATAAAAATAAAGACAAAGAAAAAATAAAACATAGATGATCCCAACTTAAAATCAAGATATGAACAATAAAGACTTAATTAGGAATAAGAATGTACAAAAACAAAGCAAGAACAACTTGACAACAAGAGACCAAGATATAAATAAACAATCTCTATGTGGTCCATTAATATGTACTTAGAAAAGAGAATAAAGAAGCAAGACCAAATAAGAAAACAAGAGACCAAGAAGAAACAAGAAGAAAATAAATGAAGAGACACTAATGCACAACAAAACACCAATAAAAATCAAATAAACACACACAAATTCAAGTCACAAATGTTAGTGTGGTTTAAAAACAATTTTTCATGTATGTGTAGTAGAGGCATTACTTTCTATAATAATGTAAACAAGAACAAGGACACAAAGTTACCTCCAAATAATAAGGAGACAACACAGAATAAATGGGGTAAGAGAAGAAAATGAAGGGGTGGTTGAGTTAACTCTAGATGTGAAAGACAAGTGGATGTTGCCTACATAGTTCCATGGAAGCATGTTCCAAAATGAAATTCAAGGCAAATGTAGTTCTTCCAAGAAGTGGGATAGAAGAAAAATTGATGACCAGAAAACACATGATTAATGTTATAGAAGAATAGGAAGATAAAATGATCTTAAAAAATGGCAAGTCAGAGGGACAAGCGAGAATAATCTTGAAAAATGGCAAGAGAGTGAGATAAGATACTTGTAAAATGGCAAGAGTGTGATCATTATGAGACAAGAATGTACAAAAGCATAAGACAATTTTTTTGTTCTTTTTGATCATTTTCTAATTTTTTTGGTATTTTGGGACAAGAAATATAAATAAACTATGTATAAAAGAATATGGATATCTTAAGAATAGTCCATGGAATAACCTAGTCGAGGAGTTCCACATCTACATGTAAGATTCCAAACAACAGTTAACCTACCTAAAATGGCCCATGCTCATAAATCAGCAAGAGTGAGGATCCTAATAAGGCAGCAATGCCTACCAAACAACATCAAAATAATAAAACATTATACAATATGAGATAAAATCTGATGAACCATGTTGTAGGTAAACCATACACTACAATATCCATGTTCACTTATCTATAAAAGAAGATGAAAAATACAATCTATGCTAATTTGGTTTGTATAATTGGCATTGAATGTGTCCATTAGTGACTATGAGTCATAATCAAGATCATAACTAGTTAAGGGATAAAATTTTTTAGGTTACAACAAGACCAATGCATGAAAAGAATGCGGTTCTTGAAGAGAACAATCCAAAGAATATGGTCCAATAGATGGATGGTCTAGGGTGGGATAAAGAATATGGTTCTCAAAAGAGAATAGTATAGGGTAGGATAAAATGTGTTTAGAGTGCCAACAGTCCAAAATCTTTCACTTCTAGAGCTATGAAAGTAATAAGGTATGTCAAAAGAATAGGGTCCATGAGAGGATAATCTAGGATAGTATAAAATGGTAGGATAAAATTACTTTAGCACAAGTTGGCCCCAAGTAAGGGTTCTTGTAAACAATGGTTCAATCGATTTTTCATGTGTAGAACCTCTTAAGGTGCATAATGTTCATGGGATCTATAAGTTCTTCACCATTCAAAGTATTCAATCGATATGCTCTTGATCCATATTTATTCATGACAAAATATTGTCCCAACTAATTAGGTTGGAACTTATCTTTTTTATTGTATTCAACATTTGTGTTCTTTTGGTTCTCTTTCAAAAGTAAATCACTAATCTCAAACTCCCAAGGGAGAATGCATTCATTTTAGCTTCTTCGCAATCTACTCTGATAGGCTTATAATTTTTCTAGGGAAGCCAAACACTTACCATCAAGAATTTATAGCTCTTTTAAACTTGAGACTCTATATTCTTCATCATCTTCATTATGCTCCAAATATAGTCGCAATGATGGCATATCGATCTCGATTGAGATAATAGCCTCTGTACCATAAATAAGGGAGTATGGAGTGACTCTTATAGGGTTCAATGACTAGTTTTATAAGCCTAGAGTGAAGGAAATATTTGTAAGTGCTAATTATGGCCAATGTCATTGAAAATATTCTTTAAAATGGCTATAATGGTTTTGTTTAACACCTTGGCTAGTCTGTTGCCTTGTGGCTTATATGGAGTTGATTTCTTGTGATTGATTCTAAATTTTGCATAAAGGTCTTTTATATATCTCTTTACAAAGGATCCACCATTATCAGATATAATATGATTTGGGATGCCATATCGATAGATGATATGGTAATGAATGAATTTTTCTATATGTTTTTAGTGACATAAGAGAGAGGAATGGCCTCAATACACTTATTAAAATACTTGATAGTAATTAAAATGTGTTTAAGGCCATCTGAAGATGTTAGGTTTATTTTCTCGATGAAATCGAGACCCCAAGATATGACCATGGCGTTGTGATCAGTTATAGCGATAAAGAAGGTGTGTGTGTCATGTTCCCATTTTGTTGACATGTGACACACTTCACATAATTACAAGCATTGATCTCCATTTTTGGCCAATAATATCCTATTATAAGAGCTTATTTACTAAGATTACATCATTGGTGTGGGCCCCACACATTCCTTCATGAACCTCCCTTAACACTAGCTTGGATTCTCTTGAAGATAAATAATTGAGAAGCGTTCCATCATAACCTTTGCAATAAAGTGTGTTTTCAAGGAGGGCATATTGCGATAAATGGCAAAGGAAGAGATTTTTTTGGTTATTACATAGGTCAGCTAGAAAGATGGGATCATGGAAATAGTTATAAAAATCTTAGAACTATGGCCATTCAGGTGGGGGATTGGGACTAGCAATGGTGATTACCCTTTCTAAATATGGCAAAACATGTGCAAGATTTAGAAGGTTTTCAATTAGGAACTAATACTATTTAACACAATCATTAATCTGTATCATGGATCTAATCATTTTTATTACATCAGTAGACTTGATGTTGGCTCTTGACACTTGTTCAAATTGTAGACAGCTAAAACTGGCCACTGATAACCTCTAACCCGGATTTTGACCAATTTCTACCAAAATGCATAATTTGGCCTAAAAACACTAAAAACATGCTACAATATGTGAAACTGACATATTCAATTGTTGATTTTGGCTAGAGTATCATCAAATGAGGTAGTGTAATTTATGGGCCAACTAAATTTGATCAATTCATTTTGAGTCAAAATGCCAATTTTGCACTTGGGTGCTTTGGATTGCTCTTTCCTATCAAATCTCTTGCACAAGATGCGTGCCTTTGTTATTTTTTGTTGGTAACATCTTAAATGGGATAATGGATCAAATACATCTGACATCACCTTCCAATTCCAATCTAGTCAAATTTTAGATTAATAACAAGGCATTCTGATCAATTTGAGTAATTTGTGCATAAAGTGCTTAAACATGATTAAGAGATAATTAAACCAAATTATAGCCTAATCAATAATTCCATGGAAACTTATTGAATAATTTGTTTTGGAAATGAATATTTAATATCTACATCATTAGGTGACCTCATTTCTTAGGAAGATATCCTTAGGCCATAAATGCCACAAATATTAGGATTCATGCCTCCCATGCCTCATCAAAGCCATCCATGCCTCTTATTACTCCTCTATCCCAAATATTGATGAGCCTATTTATCAATTTTAATTGAAAAAATGGATTCATCCTTAGCCACACAACTCAATCCTAAGATGGATGATTCAGGTTGATTCTAACCATTTACAAAAATCTATAAATAGAGAAGCCATGAACATCATTTCAAAAAGCTTAATTTGTGTAAAGTTATAATGCAAGATTGGTCTTAAAAGCTTCATGCAAACTAGTGTTACCATGCCAAATTGATTCCAAGCCAAGCCAAGGCAAATCCAAAGGTGCCAAGGAGAGATAGAGGTAGCCAAGCTTCCATTGATGAGGACTTCATGAGCACAAACTAAGCAAGCTAATCGAAGAATACTCTTGGAGCATCAAGGAAGGTAAAGAATGTGTGTTTTCTTGCATTTTAGTTGTGCTTTGTTCATTTTTCTTTCTTCACTAAGCTCACCCTAGTAACTAGGAATCAAGATGTTAGTTTAGTGTATTTTTTATTTGATTTCATTCACTAACACAACACTAATCTCCTCTTCTTAGTCAAATTCCTAGTTCACATAATGGCACACCTAGTGGGACCTTCCTAGCTTCACAAAAATGATCATGAAGCTCTTTCAAGCAACCTACTAATATTTTCCTTGTAGAATCTTGAAGTAAGAAGCCAAAAAGAGTGAAAATTGGAGTTAAAACATGTTTTTATAGGAGTTATGGGTCTGTTCTAACACTATCATGGTATTGTTACTTTGAGTCATGGGATTGTCCTGAAACTCGTGGTATTGTGCTAAGCTTCTTTTTTGTCAGACTAACTTTGTCTTTTAGTGTAGGTTTAACAATACCGCTAATATCTTAGTAGCTGGATTATTTTGTAACTCATAGGATTGCCAAAATAAGTAACAATATTATCTAACCACTAATAGGTTAAATGACAATACCCATACTTTTAAAGTGGTGGGATTGTCCTATGAGTGGTGGTATTGTCACTGTGAGTCACAGTATTGTAGTATGTAGAATAGGCCATTTTCCAGAGCTTCATTTGGGGTCATTCAGACTCCATTTTCAATGATTTTTTAAAACCATGTATTTTTTCTTAAATTTTCATAATATGTTATTAATTTATCTTGAACTTGTATAAAGTTTTCACAAAACCTCATTTTATCCCAAGTATCGAGATTGTGACCTTGAGTAGCAGGATTGTTGTTTGTAATACCACAACTCACTAAGTAGCAGGATTATCCTACTATTAGTGGGATTATGAAATTGAGTCACAGTATTATGACTAAACTACCTATAATTAAGTTACAATACCACAACTCTTAAAGTTACAAGATTGTCCTGAAAGTGATGGGATTGCTCTATCAAGTAGTTGTATTACACCATTGTGACAACCTGAGAGCTCCTTTTTCTAACTTCATTGTTTCAAACTAATTTTAGCTTCAAATCTAAACCTCTTGCTAACATTTTTCTTGCATGACAAACTTGGAAAATTGCTAAAACATGTTTAAAACATCTTTTTCATGCTTTAAAATGAATTAGGAACATTATTTTGGTGCTTAATGTAACATTTAGGTGCTTAAGTAAGTTTTTAGCATTAGTTTTTAAAGTTCACAATCTTAAAACCAAGGGGTCAAATGAACACCACCACATCTTTCATTTGGGCTTAAAATTAAACACACTTGTCATTTTTGTCTTCAATAGTTACTTGATCTAATTTTGCTTAGCAAAGAGAGGGGTATTGCATGTTTGCTCTTCCATTTGTCGCTTTTAGGGAACCCTTGGAATCAAAAGCTCCATTCCTATTGCAAACTACCTAGTCCAAGACATAGAAAGAACGTCATCTAAAGCACTCCCTAAAAACTTGTCAAAGTTTGGGTGACCTTGAAAATGACCCTAAAGTCTTTCTCTTTTAGTTTTTTATTTCATGCAAACTTGGCTTGCGAGGGGGACTTCATTATCTCCCATAAGTTCTTTGGGAATCTTTTGCCTGAGGTTTCATCTCCTAGAATTGACTTCACTTACTCCTTTTGAGTTGTACATGGGATGTATCTGCATTTGGACATCACACTACACTAAGTGAATAGTAGGATGTAGTGGTTGTTAAAAAGACTATACCTTTTTACAACTAGCTAATACCATAGTCACCCAATTTTCATGATTGTCTTTTGCATCGTTTGATGTTAAATTCATTATGCAATTGATTCCCCTAGAAACATTCAAAATCTTGATAGTTTAGTCAAGCCCACATTGTCATACCCTTGCTAGTATTTGGATGATTATACTTAGTGTATTTTTGGATCATTTTCTTATTTGGTATGTTTTGAGACTAAAAATTATTTATTTTTTTATATGTCACTCTTTTGTCTAAAGAGTTGTTATGCTGACCGTTTTACACCATACTTGTGCCTTGAATTTTTTTGCTAAACTTGTTTGTGTATGTCATTTGAGTTACAGAGGGCAATGTTATGCTACCCTAAATCATGTCAAACTATTTTGCCTTTGAGTCTTTGAAACATATCTTTGACCTCATCATTCAAGCATTCTTACACCGTTAGGTTGCTCAATTTGTTTTAAGACTTGTTTCACCTTATATCAAAAGACCATTTTTTTAAAACCATATTATGTATACCATTTGGACCTTTGTCATGTGTCATCATGTTGTCCAATCTTGTCTAGTTTGTTTGGTCAAATCCTAGTCTTCAACGTTGAGTTTTCAATTAGCCTTGTCAAGTTTGGATTCAAACATTAATTGATTTATATTTAGGCCTCAATTCATGGGGCTGATATATAGATCTTTCTCTTTTGGGTTGTATAACTTTGGTTAAATCAATTACCTAAATTTGAAAACTATTGATGGTTTGTTTGTTTAGTATCTATCCTTATCATTGTTTGTGCCTTTATTTGGGAGAACATAGCCTTTCTCCAAAATCCTTTTGCCTCATGCCTTATGCCAACTGATCATGTTTATGTTTGACTCCATGTGCCGTGTCTATGTCAAAGTTGTTTCTAAACTTGTTAAATTAAATCAAATCACATCATGCCTTTGTTTTATGTCTAGATTTTGACGTTATTTAGCCAAAAGTCCTAGCATATGCCTATTTGTTTGAGCCTATATTTTCACTCCAAATTTGGATAAAATACCTAGCAACTCAACTTTTCCCTTTCCTAGTTTAGACCTTGTTTGGAACACTTTAACCTAGACCTTTGACATGCCAATTTTTATTCAGACACTTGACCTTTTGTATGTATGACATTTGAATTTAGACATTTGATGTCAGGCTATTTTATGCCAAATCCTAGCACAAATCATTTTGGAGATATAGATCCACTTTCAGACCACATTAGAGATACAACTCCACCTTTTGACCAAGTTAGACCAAGCTTGAACCATTTGTCCTTTGGACATAGTTTTTTAGAGTTTGTAGAACTCTAAGCCTTTTTATTTTAGAGATTTCATCATTTATGTGGATATGTCTCGCTACTCTTATGATGGAGTCACATATAATCTAACTTATGATAGAATATCTGCATAAAATCCCACTAGGAACCCCTATAGAGAAAGATTTTCTAAGGACTTTTATTATTCTCCCTACAATACTCCATATGGGGAACATATTCAAAATCCACAAAATCCAAATTGAAACCTTGATTGGCATAAAGAGGCTTGTGAGGAAGAATTTGAAGACCCAACTATAGATAATGTTATTTGGGATATGGATATATACCCTCTTTGCAATAATTAGTACACAAAACATAGTCAAGAACTAGCTTATGAGGCAACTCACGATTGAGATGATATGATTTATGAGGAAGACTTGGATGTTTTGTCTTGTGTAAGTAATCAAGCTCCACCACATTGTACTATTTCTATTCCAGGACTACAACATCGCACCATTTCTATTCCAAGACCTTTTCCTTTGGCTTGTGTAAGCAATCATACTCCACACTGCCCTATCATTACCATCTCAGAACTTTGTCCTTTAGCTCATGCAAGTAATCATGTTCCCCAAGGCCCTACCATTATCTAATCATAGACCATTCCTCATCTAATGCCAATCCCATCCAAACTTCAACCAATCCAATCCTTCAAAGACTAAGTTGTGTTCAAAACTGGTATCTTCCAACTCATTAGAAACCAAGGCCAAAATAACTAATCAATCTAAGATATTTTTTTTGAACCAACCATTTGTGATAAGTCATCTTATGATGAATTTATTATTGATCCTATACCAATTGTTGAGGAGTCTCACACTAACAAGCCAATATTTGTCAAGTCACTTCTTAATGATTATAAATGCCTTTGGGCAAATCATTACCTTGACCATGCATCTATTTTTCAAGAGCCTCCTATTGACAAACAAGTCTCTGAGGAGTTATCTATTGACAATTTTCCCGTCCTAGAGGAGTCTCACTTGGACAAACTAGTTCTTATGGAGCCCATTATGCCACCATAGGCTATTACTTATCTAATACCAAATATTCTAAAAGACATTATTATAATAGAGTACCCATCAAATAAATAATCAAAGTTAGAGTCAGGTTCCATTCTTAAACTGACATTAGGTTTAGCATCAACATTAGTCTTGACCTTAGACATAGAGTCCCTTGATTTAGAATTAGATTCAGAAGAAGAATATGTTCATGGCTATTACAACATTGGTTATGCATGCCTTGTAGATTAATTTGAATACATTTGTGATCCTTCTATAGTTTTTGAGGATGAGTAATTTAGCTTTGACAAGAGTTATCCTAGTATATTCTATGAGGATTATGCGGCCTTTCCACATTCCATTACCATTCCACAAGCCATTACCATCAACCAAAATAGCCGTATTATTGACATTCCATCTCCCACAACTATTAATTGGAATTGACAAAATCACACTTTATTAAATTGCATCGATGGTGACATAACAGGTGAAGAAGGGAAAGGAGGCCAAGACCACATTTATATATCAAAAGAAAACTTTCCTAGTGAAACCTTTTCAAAAGTACTAGTGGACAATCAAAGTCAGAACCCAACATCTTCTAGTGAAATTTTTTTAGAAGCACTAAAAGACAATCAAAGTCAAAAGTCAACATTCCTTAATGAAACCTTCTTGAAGGTGCTACAAGATAATCAAGACAACTTCATTGGTGAAAACCTTGTTAAGGCACCAATAGCTGAGCACAAAAATTCTTCACTACTTGATGAAGACAAAATTAAAGATTAAATAAAAATAGCTTCCAATCTATAACCTAATCAGATGGTAGCTACTCTCAAGGTCAAATAATAGAAAAATTTGGTGGTCCTATTGAAAGAATGAGTCTTCAACCCCACCACAACCAAAGTTATGTTGAATTTGGCATCAACAACATTACATGTGACTGAAAGTCTCAATCTTCATTTATTTCTCCACTATTACCCTTTCCATTATCATTTGCCATTCCATTTCATAATCAAACCTACCATTCATTATTTGTCCTTATTTACCATCCAAGGCAACACTTTCCTTTCTAGATGCTACAAGGATACCTTGTCTCGTTGTTTGAAGGAATCATAATCAATGACTAATGAAGATCACAAAAGCATTTTTGACAACCAGATCTACATTGAGTTCTTGATAGAGTAGTTATTCAAATGAGGTGTGGGCTAGTAATTAACATGATTCAGTATTTTATTTGTATCATTTATTGATTAGGACATGCATCTCTATCTTAATAGGAAAAATAGAATCATATGCCATTTACCACACCCAAGATAAAAACATGTACCATACCATTTCACATTGCCATTATTACATATCCTTTTGCCATTGTCACATATTCCTACCATTTACCTCATCACTTAGGGGCAACCCTCTTACCATCTTATATAATCTATCAAAAACCATCATTATACTAAACAAGATCATACCATACTATCATTCCATTCCTATCTAGACCAAAGCTTATTTTTACTCATCTTACCCAATCCTATTTTGATCTTGGTTCCTTTGGTTTTTTCCCACACTTGTTATGAGAGGATTCCAATCAAGTTTTAATAATCAATTCAATCCATGTTTATAATGACATTCTATGTAATTAGTGTGACAATTGATCTAGCAAGATATCTATCATCCTATATCCAAATTTATTTATGTGAGCTTGATTATAACTATCTATGGGCAAATCAATGTTTTACTAGTCTTGCTACTAATTATAACCACCTATGGGAAAATTAGTATCATTTACCTATGTTATTGCGTCCTAGTTATAACCACCTATGGGAAAATTAGGGCAACATTTTTTTATCATGCATTACTGCATCACCTTGCCATTATTATTTTCATTTGACTAGCCATTTGTCAGTTTCGAGAACTTGTTAGAACCTAGTTGGTTTTTCCTCACCTTTTGTTTGGGTGGAATTACTATGACTTGAGGTCCTACTCTAGGACTATGTAGGTAGTGCTTGATACTTGTTAAGGCCAGCTTAGTCACCCTTTTTATAAGGCTCTTATTATTTTGTGAGTAACCTAAGAATGCTTTTGCCATTTTGTGAGCAACCTAAGCCATACGATCTCATTATTTTGTGAGTAACCTAAGCCATACACTCATTGTTTTATGAGTAACCTAAACTAAATGATCTCACCATTTTTTGAGCATGTATCTTGTCATTATATAATGAGTTAAGATACCTCAAAATGCTAAAAACATTCATAACATTTCAAAAATCCAAAAACATTTGCCCTATTTAAGCCTAGTCAGTTATCCTTGATCCACCTTACTAGGGCATGGTCATTATTAGGATGCTTTATTTTAATTTTGTTTTTAGGATTTTTGTTTGTTTCTTTATTTCAAGTTGTTTGTTTATTTGTTTTTTATTTATGTGTTTATTTATTCACTTGCTTATTTATTTGATTTCATCACTATTGCCTCGACTCAATCTATATGTGTTCATTGGGTGATTCCTTGAAAACATTATTCTTGAGTCCATCCATATTCATATGTTAACATTGTCATCATGGTTTTTATCATTGGTGTTTTTTTTTGAGTATTTATTAGATATTGGGAGTCAGTCCTTATGCATTTTTTGGCCAAGTCTTTATGGTGTTCTATCATGAAGCCTACCATCACATGCTATAGTAATAATTAGCTTCAAGAAGGTCTATAATCAATGGAGCCACAATTTTTTTTATCCTTGGCACCTTGGAAAATCCTCCCACCTACCTTGATCAATATAACTCATTTGACCATTCTAGTTGTATCATTATTAATCAAGACGAGCATCTCCTCATTGACAGGTAAAACTAAATCATTTTATTGATCAATATCATTCTTCTATCCATCTCTTTCATCACTTTACACCCACTCATCTTTAATATGTATTCTAGGTTATATCCTTGAGTTATGCTTGCTAATCAGCCCTAACTATGGCACTATCATCTTTAGCCAATTTAGGTCCTCATAATGATTATAACCACCTATGGGCAAATCATCATTTTGACTTTTATTCTTGATTATAACCACCTTTGGGTAAATCAACATCCTTTTTAAATCAATTCATGCAAGCATTTTATCATTTGGATTAATCTCAACCACATGCTAATTCCACCTTTCTTCTTGTTTCTTTCGAGGGACCATCCATCAACATATGTCATGGCCACTCCCTTGAGGGGGCATCATCATAGGCTTCCCAAAACCATTTGGAGCTTTGTTATTTAATCATCATCTTCTTGTTGGCATATACACCATCTCTTATTATTTGAGAATAAATTACTTTGCTTATGATTTGTAACATCTTCCCAAACATGGGAAAACTATAGACACCTAAAACTAGCCATTGATAACCTCTAACCAGGCTTTTGACCAATTTCTACCCAAAATACATAATTTGGCCTAAAAACACTAAAACATGATAAAATATGTGAAACTGACATATTCAAGTGCTAATTTTGGCTAGAGTATCATTAAATGGGGTAGTGCAATTTATGGGCTAGCTAACTTTAATTAGTTCATTTCGAGTCAAAATTACAATTTTGCACCTAGGTGCTCTAGATTGATCTTTCCTATCAAATCTCTTACACAAGATGTGTGACTTTGTTATTTGTTGTTGGTAACATCCTAAATGGGATAATAGATCCAATGCATCTGATATCACCTTCCAATTCTAATATAGTTAAATTTTGGACCAATAACAAGGCATTTTGATTAATTTGAGTAATTTGTACACAAAGTGCTTAAACATGCTTAAGAGCTAATTAACCAAATGAGAGCCTAATCAAGAATTCCATGAAAACTTGTTGAATAATTTTTTTTTGGAAATGAATATTAAATATTTGCATCATCAGGTGACCTCATTTCTTAGGAAGACATATCTAGGCCATAAATGCCACAAATATTAGGATTCATGCCTCTCATGCCTCATCAAAGCCCTCCATACCTCTTAATTGTTCATTTATCCTAAATATTGATGAGCCTATTTATCAATTTTAATTTAAAAATTAGATTAATCCTTAGCGACACATCTAAATCTTGAGATGGATGGTTCATGTTGATTCTACCCATTTGCAAAAAATTATAAATAGAGAGGCCATGAACATCATTTCAAAAAGCTTAATTTATGCAAAGTTATAATGTAAGATTGGTTCTAAAAGCTTCATGCAAACTAGTGTTACCATGCCAAATTAATTCCAAGCCAAGCCAAAGGTGTCAAGGAGAGATATAGGTAGCCAAGCTTCCATTGATGATGACTTCATGAGCACAAACCAAGAAAGCCAATCAAAGGATACTCTTGGAGCATCAAAGAAGGTAAAGAATGTGTGTTTTCTTGCATTTTAGTTGTGCTTTGTTCATTTATCTTTCTTCACTAAGCTCACCCTAGTAACTAGGCATGAATATGTTAGTTTAGTTTGTTTTTTATTTGATTTCATTCACTAACACAACACTAATCTCCTCTTCTTAGTCAAATTCCTAGTTCACACAAACTATAAATATTTAAAATGAATTTTTATATTATCAACAATTTGCTTGTATGGAACAAGATTACCATCTCTAGTTTGATATTGATTAGTGGTTTGATTGATGATCAACTATGAATCACCATTAACTTTTAAATTTTGAATATCCCACTTTATAGCAAGGTGAATCCCTAGGATCAATGCCTCATACTTGGCTATATTTTTGGTATAATTAAAATTAATGTGGAATGCTTTGGAAATCAGGTCCAATTATGGTGTAATCAATAATATGCTAGTTATAGATATGTGATATGTAAAGGAGTCATCAAAATATAGCTTCAATTATTTATATTCCTACAATCCTTGTTCTATTTTCATAATAGAATCATCTAGAAGGTCAAATCTGAGAGGTTGAGTGTCTTTAATAGAGGCTTCTACAAGTTGATCAATAATAACCTACCCCTTGATAGATTTTTGGTTCTAATGCTCAATGTCAAATTCACTTAGGAGTATGACCCACTTTTCCATGAGTCCTTGTATAGTTGCTTTAGATAATTAGAATTTGAGAGGATCCACCTTGGTGATGGCAATAGTTTTATCGCTCAACATATAATGTCAAAAAAATTTGGGTTATGAATGCCATAGATAAATATGCTTTCTCAATATGCATATAATTATGTTCATAAGCCACCAAAGTGCAACTTAAATAATAGAATATATTTTATTTACTTTGATCATCATGTTGGACCAAAATTACCCCAAGTGCATGTTTTTTTGCTGATATATACATAAGTAGTGGTCGTCTAGGTGTTGGTGGCCTCAAGATAAGTGGATTGGCCAATTATGTTGAGCTTCACAAATGCTAACTGACAATCTTCATCCCATTGAAACATAACCCCTTTTTTCAAGATATAGGTAAATGTGTGGCACTTATATACTAGTTGATAATGAACCTGCATATAGATTGGATCTTGCCTTGTATGCTTTGTAATTGTTTAATATTATAATGTGGAGGCATTTCCACAATGGCCTTGACCTTAGCAAGGTCAAATTTAATCCTTTTTATGATATAATGAAACCTATAAATTTACCTGAAGTGACTCCAAAGACAAACTTCTTAGGATTTAAGTGGATTTTATATTCATGAAGCCTCTCAAATATTCTTTGTATAACATTAAGATGTCTAGCTCTTGTTATTTATTTTGTTAGTATGTCATAAACATACTCCTCAACAATATTTTGCATCATGTCATGAAATATGACAATCATGGCATGTTGATATGTGACTTCAGTGTTCTTTAAGGCAAATGACATGACTTGGTAATAGAATGTTACCCATGGCGTGGTGAACGTATTTGATTATATATATATATATATATATATATATATATATATATATATATAATCCATCCATCCATCCATTAAGGACAACATCTTGTACCCAATAGTTGAGTCGACAATCATGTTGATGTTGGGCAGAGGAAAGTCATCTTTGAGAAATGCTGTTTTGATATCTTTGAAATCCATACAAATTCATATACCCTATGTATTTTTTCTAACTAAAACTATGTTAGATATCCATTCAGAATAGTCTAGTGGTCTAATGAAACTTGCTCTTTGTAACTTCTCCAGTTCTGATTTAACCAATAGGGCAACATGTAAATGCATCTTCCTTAATTTTTGTTTGACTAGCTTGGAATTATGATGGATAACAAGGTGATGCATAAGCAAATTAGGTTCTAAGCCTAACATGTAAGAGTATGCCCATGCAAAGATGTCAATAAAATCATTTAAGATGGATATAATGTGTTCACATTCTACTTCGGTAAGGGAAGCTCCAAGATAAATAATTTTGGGATCATCATATGTTCCCAAGTTCATTTTTATTGTATTTTACACAAGGAGTGTGGATCCATATTCTAGAATTATAGGCAAGGTGTGATCATGATCATCGTATTCTACTACAAATTCTTGTTTTCCCTCCCAAATCTCTAGATAATATGACAAATTAGAATCTACAATCTTAGGTAGTGGCCAAGTAACAAAGACCTTTCAAAACTTAAGAGAAAGATTCTCAAAAATTTGTTATTCTAAAGAGATAATTATAATGGCTATAGATTTAGGACTTTATAGACCTTTTGCATCTTGAGGGGATGAGCAAAATTTCCCACTTGAAAGTGCCTAAAATAGGTTTTCACTCAAAGGTTTATCTTTTTCTTTACTTTTTCACTGATCAATGAATACCTCAAAGAGGTTTTCACATGAAGATATTGATGTTTCAACTTTGTTATGACAAATAAAGTTTTCCTTCTCTCCAAAGTAGGTAGAAGGATCTAATGAAAAATCAAAACCTTTTTTATGATCACTAATGGGTAATCCATCTTTAAGGCCTATATATTCTATAATTGATTCTTCATTTTAAAACTCATCAAGGCATATGACTAAATTTTATTAATCCCAATCAATGAGTTTAGGATGGAAAAGGCATAGGTAACAATGAGGTTTTAATTCAGGATGGGAACATCTAATAAAAATATGACATTTCAATTCAAGAGGGGAATCTCTAATGTGGGACCTTACTTCAGGATTGAAAGCTCTAATAAAATAGGGTTTTGTTTCAAGATAGGAAGATACAATAGTATAATGGTAGGTTATGGTCATATGGCATTAGAATCAAATAGGTTTGTGTTAGAAAGCTCATCAAAAAGGATATAATGGGATGTATGTTTCTACCAGGAGTCTCATCGTTAATCAGTTTGGAATAATCACTATTAAAAGTCATGAGGTCACCCCCAGGTGGTATAAATATGAGACCATGATTTCAATTAATTATTCTAATTGATAAAGGTTCTAGGATTCCTTACACTCATGGTCTAAGGCCTTTTATTATATAAATAATATGATCTATGATCTGATTTGGGATAGGATAGTTTAGATTCTAAAAGCAATCAATAAGGCCTTTAGAATATAACTAGTCTCTTTCAGTAAAAGCCTTTCAATCCTATTTTGGTATAGTAGTAGGTACAAATACCATAGGTGGTTTCCATTTATGTTTCTTCTATTTCTAAATCAAGTTGGGTCCATTAGGATTCTTTAAAGGTTTTGGATTACCAAATGTTTAAACAGACTTTGGCAACTTTACAACATGGAAGGTGTCCTTGAGATAGTATGTGTAAATGCCCACGTCTTCTATTACAACTTGTTTTTCAAGAGCTAGGGGAAATGGATTAGCTGAAGTGAAAGTAAGATCACTAAGGTTGATATAATTGGATAGAGGTGGATGTGAAACTATAGCCTTATTCTTCTTCACAATGAATTCAGAACCTAAATAATAGTTATAATTATAGAACTTAGCCTCAATATGTTTACAATATTGATAAGGTTGTTGATCGATAGGGATAATAACATTGATCCTATCATGGGTAAACTCAAGGAACTGATGCAAGGTGGATGGAACATCCTGTACTTCATGGATCTAAGGATGACTAAGAAGTATGCTATAAGGCAACTCAATATCCATAATATGAAGTAATGTGTGATGGGAAATAGACCCAACAATGATTGGCAACCAAATAGTACTAGTAGAATCCCTCTCGACATTATCATAAGTCTTTATGGTGATCATCTCTGACTGAATGTCCTTTGTAGTGTATCCCAATATTTGTACAAGCTTAATTGATATGATGTTTAACCCTGAACCATTGTCTATAAGAACCCACTTGATCTTATGGTTTTCATTGATAACCTCAATGTACAGTTGATTGTTATGGCTTGGCCCAAGTTTGGACATGTCTTTTTGATTAAACATTACTTGATGAAATGAATACAAATGTCCCACTAGGTTTTGGAACTATTTAGGATTTATATCATTAGGAATAGTGGATTATTTCAAAAGGTTTTTCATAATAGTTCTATGGACTTCTGATATATGTAAGAGATCCAAAATGGAAATATGCATAGGATTTTTGCTCAATTGGTCTAATAGACTATAAGGATTTTCAACATTAGGATGAGATGGCTTGGATTTTACTAATATATTAGTCATATTTAGATCTAATGGAACAAATTTCTCATTGGGTTCTATGGAAAAAGGGGGCGAAGGGCCCTAGAGAGTTACTCATGAGCATCTAATTGTGACTGCACAACCTAGATGTGAAAAGGAACCATTATAATTAAAAGACAAAGGCAAAGGGGATTAGAGGGTGACTTATGGCCATTTAGTTGCATTACTATAATTTTGAGTTGGTAAAGAGACATTGTAACTAGAGGAAGGATGTTGTACAAAAATAGTAACCCTTACAAATGGAGTCATAATAGAATTATGTGAACTCAACATGGAATTACTACAGGGAGAGGGTGTTGACCCTATAATAATGGGTCCTGTATTATGAGGAACATGAGATGGTTCATAGGATTTGATAGTAATAATGGCAATGTGGGTTACAAAAATGCATCCCATGGTGTTTTTATAGTCGTAAGGCATGTTGTAACCCAAGTTGTTAGCATCAGTATTATGATCCTGATTATGATCATATTGGTTATGATTTTGACCTGATTCTAATTTTGATTCTACCTCTAGTTTTGTCATTGGTTTTGGTTATTTCTTGGTGGTTTTTGTTGATTATGTTGAGGTAAGGGGTCCTTATAGATGCCCATATCCTTATTAGTGTCTTGTGGGGCCAATTTAATCTCAACCTTGCCACTTTCAATGATATATTTAATAATGTGTCATAATTGGATGCAATGATAAGCATCATGACCAATAACATGATGTAATTTACACCATTCATTCTCCTTTTACTAGCTGGTTTTGGTTGATCTCATGAAAATGGCCTTGTTATTATCCATATAATCAGGTTAGCTACTACGAGCTTTTGGAACACTCTTTCAATTATTTCTCCTAATTTATTAAAGACTTTAAAAATGCTATGGAATGTCCTCTATGGAGGCTATCTTTACAAATTGGGTGGTGGATTTGGGGGAGATAATTATACATTTAGGGTCAATGGAGCCTGCCCCATTTGTACATGTCTTGTTTTATTCACCCCATTTCCAACCATGTTTTTGTTCTTATTAAATAATTTAGGCTTATCTTGTGCAATAATTTGGATCAGTGATTGGGTCTAATTTGGAGTTTAAACCTACAAGAAAATATTGACAAGGCCTTTATCAATAAGTGCCTTCTCAATCTACACCCAATTATCGATAATTTCCTCAAATGAGTTGGCACAAGTTAGTCATAAATTATACGTGACTTCAGGATGTAATTTCTATGCAAAAATGTTCCACAATTATTTGTCTATAAAGTTATGTTGAAAGTGACCTGCTAATGCTCTCCACCTCTGTAGAAACACCATGAATCTTTTTCCATCACGTTGTTTGGCTTTGAACAAGTCAACAATAGTCAATGTTGTATGATAAGTGGTTGACAAAATTTTTAGATAAGTCATTCCAATATACAACTGATCCCTTGGGTCACTTGAGTATCTAATATAAAGCTTTTCCTACCAAACTTCAAGGAAACAATTGAAGTAAATACATGTTACTATAAACAACCTCTTAGCATAACATGAAAAATTATCGAATGTGTTCATGAGGGTCACCCTTTCCTTTGTATTTATCAAACTTAGGTGCCTCAAAATGAGATGGAAAAAAGACTTGGAGAATGCTTAAATCAAATGGATATGGACATATCTCATCAAATTTATACTTTTTAACTTTGTTATTTATCTCCAATTATGTCACAATATCTTTCATGGAGTTCCACTCTTTCATGTTTGGTGCATTCATGGGTAGAACATAATGATTTTGGAGTGGTATGTGCCCTTACTACTGTTGGGGTGGTATGTGCCCCTACTATTGATGTTGGGGTGGAATGTGCCCTTATTATTTCTATCGGGGTAGAATGTGCCCCGATTGTTACTATTGGTGTGGAATGTGCCCCTATTGTTTCATGGATTTATGAGGGATGTATACCCTATGATCTTTGAATTGGTTTTGGTTTACTCCTAAATTCAAGTAAATAGGTTTTTGATTCTTCAAAATTTGTTTCCTTGAACTACACATGATCTATTGATTTTGGGGAGTTCTTGGTCTATTTACCAAAATATGTATTAGTTGAGATGAACTAGCCAAATTATTTTGAGGGATATCCTTAATATGAATTGAATGTTTTGGTCTTTAGGTTTGTAAAGTTACAAGAGGTTCCTGATGATTGAAAAAGGTATGTTTTGTGTTTGGTGAAACATTTTGCATAACCTCTTGTGTCTTATTTCTTTTCATTTGAGACACCTTGATCTATAGTTTTTATTTTCTCAAATAATGTTTGTTGTGTTGGTTCAATCACATTTCCTTTTTCCTTGGAATCATCATTAAGGATTGAAGTAGTAACTAGAGATTATGTCAAGTCCACGATAAGTTGGTTTGCATATTGTTGACTTATTCTCTTAATCTTGGTGACAAGATATTGATCAATTGAATTTGACTCTATAATTATTTCCTTACCCTAGTTATAAGAAGAAGGTATATTTGTGTTTATATTGTTTACAAAAGATTGCTCTCACTATTTTTCTCCTTCTTTAACTAAGGTGTGTAATTGATCCATAAGAAATTTAGAGGGTAATCTATCACCAAATTCAATCAACCTTAGGAGGGATTCATCTTTGTCTTCTTAGGGTTGGTATTCAAAGTAATCTTCCATAGATCCTATAGTTGGAGGAATGTCCTCAAAGATAATGGAATTGTCTTTACCATTGTAAAAGTTATCATCCTCATAGCTAGGGACATAAGAGACCCCACTATGAGTGAACCTTTGAGTCATGTCTAGAAAAGGTTATCCTCTACGTTTGACTATATTTAAAACTATGTTTTTAAAATGTTTTAAACAAGGTATGTGTTTTGATATTTTTCCAAAAAAATGACAAGGTACCAAAGAGATTATAATAAAATGAGGGTGGCATAGTACCACACATAATTAAAATAATATGTTCACAAATTTACTCAATCTTGGGTAGGGTTGAAATCATATAAATTAGAAGAGGTATGATAACTCAAAAATCCAAAGTGTAAACTAGTACACCAAAGCCTATATTTTTGTGATACATCAATACCGTAAAATCTAGTTCAACTTAGATGAGTTACTACTAGGAAACTAGAATAAATCTCTTTGGATTAGGAAGGAGACAATGTAAACCAAGAAACTCAAGATGTAAAAAATGTGAGAATTCCTAAGTATAAAATTAGAACCAAGTGGGTAGCACAATGCCACCACATGGTAATAGGAATGGTATTATAAAATATGTCCTAGAACTTAGAGTGTAAGTGATGCACAAGATGACCTAAGTTCACCAATGATAAAAATAGATGATGAGTCTATAAATGACCTCTAATCCAAATGGGAAATTGAACCCAAGTTAACTCAAGTCAACTACAAATGGTGAACCCAATTAACACGTCAACCTTTATAACTTAGAAAGGTGCAATTTTGACTTTGAATTATCAATGAAGGACTTAAATATTTTGGAAAGTGTTTTAAACTCAAATGGGCAGCATAACTATGCCAATTAGATATGATAAACATAATGTTTAAGATGATAATTTTGAACAAGGCAAAGATGATTTTGACTTGGATAGCATAATGCCTCCTTGTTTAAAAAAATGGTGGACAATGTGTTTTGGTTATGATGTTTATTTACAAGCAAGTTTTGACTCAAATCAATGACCAAGTAAGTAAAGACTGAAAAAGACCAACTACAACAACTAAGTAATCATCCTAAGCCCTAAACTGACAAGGCTTTATTTTTATTATTGAAGTCCATATTTAAAAATTCACTTGAGATGGAATTAAGTGTTCATCCAAAATAAAAGCACATTAATTGGTAAAGTATTTTACACCTCCTTCTGCAGAGAGATAATATGATGACATGGACCTTTAGGCATACCTTGCATCAACAATACTCCACAACAAGTTGGATTATTTAAAACTTATAGATTTATGACCATCTAAATGGTCCCAAGTGTGGTTAACACAAGGGATCTAACACATCAATAAGATCCACATCAATCAACTTATTGTAAAAAGTTTTAATCCTTTTCACAACCACTACACCCATCAATTACTTAATGTAGTGTGATATCCTGATTGATCACATGCTAAGGACTAGATTACCACTAATGGAGATGGTTTAATCACTCAAACTACTATCTTAGTGGGGCGATCCCAATTCATATACCCCCCCATGGTGAGGGGTTGAAGTCAATGTTGGGAGATGAAGCACCGGGTCAAATCTTCCCTATAGAAACTATGAAGAGGCTTTGAACTCCTCTCCCAATCCAAATTGCATGAAATAAAATCTAAGTAAAAAGGCTTTAGGGTTATTTTTATATCACCCAAACCATATGGGTTTTGGGGAGAGCCTAAACAACTTTTTTATGCCTTAAACAAAGGCATAATCTTAATGAAAAAGTGTTTTTGGTCACCCAAGTTCCCTACATGAGATAGGGGTAGAGTATATGTGCACTTTTTGATTTTCTCAAACAATATAACAAGCAAGTGATAGATGATTTATATAAAACAAAACACTTCAAGAAATTGAAACTTAAGTGAATGTTGAGTTTTATAACACCAAATTGAAATATTGAGTGGAGTTCTTATCCCCTTAGCCTTAGTTTGTAAAAACTTTAAAAATTATTCACTAAATAATTAAATAAACCATCTAATTTTCCTTTTAAAGACCAAAGGGAAGGTTAAATGACTTAATTATGCTCAAATAAACACTTTTCCATGTAGGTCTAGCATAAAAAGTTAAAGAGTCTTATTTAGCTTTGAAAGATAATCTAAAATGAAACAAGTAACTTTGGATTTATTGCTCTTGGATTTCTATATTTTAAAAACATAGAGACTGATGTCGATCACTGTTGATCAATGTTGATTGTTACAAGATCGATAACAATTGTAACTTAATTGTGGTCGATCAAAAATAACTGATAACAATCACCTATGAACCCAAAGGCATGAAAATATTTGGATAAAAAACACTTGTTAGACTTGTAGGATAACATATACAAAAGAAAAGCTTTTGGATCAGGAAATATGTTCAGACCAGAGACTTAAAAAATCAAATTAACCAATATAACTTCGAGAAAATCTCTAAAATTAAATTTTTTTAGCCATGTTTCCCTACAACCCAACTGATATCGGTCACCTAGAATTGATGTCGATCACTATGTGACCTGTGTATGCACAAAAATGTTAAAAACAAGGGGAAATGAGCATAAAAATTGATGTTAAGGGAATTTTTAATGACTTTAATGAAAATCTATGATTTCCAATATGTCTTCCTTTCTTGAATGGATGTTCTTGTCCCATCAAGCATGCCAATATGTAGAGATGTATTACAAATATGGTTATATCAAGCATTAGTCAAGAAAAACACAAAAAATGCATAAGGAATTAACAACCTAGACCAACCTATTCAAATGGGGTGTGAAAATGACAATAAGGATCAAATGAAATAAATCAAATACTAATCACCTTCTCATGAGGTTCTCATCATCCAAATGTGGTTCCAAGAATGTTTTCCCCTTGATTTGGTGTTCTTGTATTCATCAAAAATGGATGTCAAGCTCCTCCATCATCTCAAAATCATCATGCATAACCTAGGATCATGATATGAAATCACTAATTTACCTATCAATTAAGGATATCATATTGCATATAAAGCATAATCAAACTACATAAATGACTTGTTGAGAGAATCTTGCACTATAAGTTTACACAAATTAAAATTAATGAAAGTGGTCTTGGACCCTCTATTTATAATATTTTGGATTTGATCAGGATTAACCATGACTATCCATCTCAATATTAATATGTGTGGCCATGAATTAATCTAATATTGCATAATTAATCCATAAATATCATCATAAATATTTGGGAGGAAGAGGCATTTAAGAGGCATGGTAGCCCATAAACTTGATATTTGTTGTATTTGTGGCTTATGGATGCCACCCCATTGATCATGTCCTTAGGTGTTGCTAATATTAGGAATAAATTTACAATAAATAAATATTCAATAACTTTTATTGAATTCTTATTTAAGCTCATAATTTCATTTAATTTGCCTAAGTAAGATTAATCAATTTTAGTGCAATTCTTTGGAAATTGGTGCATAATTAATCAAACTAGTCAGAATGTCATATTATTGGGTCATAATTTGATTGGAAAGGAATTAGAAGATGATTTTAGATGTGTATAGACCGTTATCCCATTTAGAATTTTACCAACACAAAATAACATAGGCACGTGATGTGTGCTTATGAATTAGAAGAAAAGAGTGATCTAGAGAACCAAAACAAGAAATCATTATTTTGACTAAAAATTATTAGATAAAATTTAATAATCATATAAAATACATTATCCCATTTAGGGATACATTATCCTAAATTGGTACTTGTATATGACAAGCTCGAACCATCTAGCACGTTTAAGTGATTTTGGCCTAAATTATCCATTTGAGTGTAGTTCAAGTAAGATTGACAATTTCAATGGTGTTAGGAATTGTATGTCTACATTTTACCCCTATTAGAGGTGTATCAAGACATTCAGGTGAAACAACATCTATTCAAAGAAAAGATTTTTTAATAAGAAATTGGAAATGACCCATGATGCCCCCTCAAGAAGACATACTAGGATGAAAAAGATGGATGTGTGGCCATGAATTAATCTAATATTGCATAATTAATCCATAAATATCCTCATGAATATTTATGAGGAAGAGGCATTAAAGAGGCATGGTAGCCCATAAACCTGATATTTGTTGCATTTGTGGCTTATGGATGCCACCCCATTGATCATGTCCTTAGGTGTTGTTGATATTAGGAATAAATTTAAAATAAATAAATATTCAATAATTTTTATGAAATTCTTACTTAAGCTCATAATTTGGTTTACTTTGGCTAAGTAAGATTAATCAATTTTAGTGCAATTCTTTGGAAATTGGTGCACAATTAATCAAACTGGTCAAAATGTCATATTATTGGGTTATAATTTGATTGGAGAGGAATTAAAAGATGATGTTAGATGTGTATAGACTGTTATTCCATTTAGAATGTTACCAACACAAAATAACATAGGCACGTGATGTGTGCTTATGAATTAGAAGAAAAGAGTGATTCAGAGCACCA
This sequence comes from Torreya grandis, assembly GCA_037957365.1. NCBI lineage: Eukaryota > Viridiplantae > Streptophyta > Pinopsida > Cupressales > Taxaceae > Torreya > Torreya grandis. The sequence continues at coordinate 1,729,592 of JARHVA010001029.1, read as the reverse complement.
AAATGTGAAATCATCATTTTGACTCAAAATAATTTGATCAAATTTAATAATCATATAAAACACATTACCCTATTTAGGGATAGATTATCCTAAATTTGTACTTGTATACGATAAGCTCAAACCATTTAGCATGTTTAAGTGATTTTGGCCTAAATTATGCATTTGAGTGTAGTTCGAGTAAGATTGACAATTTCAATGGTGTTAATAATTATATGTCTACATTTTTCCCCTATTTGAGGTGTATCAAGACATTCAAATGAAGCAACATATATTCAAAGAAAAGAGTTTTCAATAAGAAATTAGAAATGACCCATGATGCCCCCTCGAGAAGACATAGTAGGATGAAAAAGATGGATGTGTGGCCATGAATTAATCTAATATTGCATAATTAATCCATAAATATTCTCATAAATATTTGAGAGAAAGAAGCATTAAAGAGGTATGGTAGCCCATAAACCTGATATTTGTTGCATTTGTGGCTTATGGACGCCACCCCATTGATCATGTCCTTAGGTGTTGCTAATATTAGGAATAAATTTCTAATAAATAAAAATTCAGTAACTTTTATGGAATTCTTATTTAAGCTCATAATTTGGTTTAATTTGCCAAAGTAAGATTAATCAATTTTAGTGCAATTCTTTGCAAATTGGTGCACAATTAATCAAACTAGTTAGAATGTCATATTATTGAGTCATAATTTGATTGGAGAGGAATTAGAAGATGATGTTAGATATGTATAGACCGTTATCCCATTTAGAATTTTACCAACACAAAATAACATAAGCACGTGATGTATGCTTATGAATTAGAAGAAAAGAGTGATTTAGAGCACAAAAATATGAAATCATCATTTTGACTCAAAACGATTTGATAAAATTGAATAATCATATAAAATATATTACCCCATTTAAGGATACATTATCCTAAATTGGTACTTGTAAATGACAAGCTCGAACCATTTAGCACGTTTAAGTGATTTTGGCCTAAATTATCCATTTGAGTGTAGTTCGAGTAAGATTGAAAATTTCAATGGTGTTAGGAATTGTATGTCTACATTTTCCCCTATTTGAGGTGTATCAAGACATTCAGGTGAAGCAACATCTATTCAAAGAAAATATTTTTTAATAAGAAATTAGAAATGACCCATGATGCCCCCTCGAGAAGACATATTAAGATAAAAAGATGGATGTGTGGCCATGAATTAATCTAATATTGCATAATTAATCCATAAATATACTCATAAATATTTGGGAGGAAGAAGCATTAAAGAGGCATGGTAGCCCATAAACCTGATATTTGTTGCATTTGTGTCTTATGGATGCCACCCCATTGATCATGTCCTTAGGTGTTTTTGATATTAGGAATAAATTTCCAATAAATAAATATTCAATAATTTTTATGGAATTCTTACTTAAGCTCATAATTTGGTTTAATTTGGTTAAGTAAGATTAATCAATTTTAGTGCAATTCTTTGGAAATTGGTGCACAATTAATCGAACTAGTCAGAATGTCATATTATTGGGTTGTAATTTGATTGGAGAGGAGTTAGAAGATGATGTTAGATGGGTATAGACCATTATCCCATTTAGAATGTTACCAACACAAAATAACAAAGGCACATGATGTGTGCTTATGAATTAGAAGAAAAGAGTGATCCATAGCACCAAAATGTGAAATCATCATTTTGACTCAAAATAATTTGATCAAATTTAATAATCATATAAAACACATTACCCCATTTAGGGATACATTATCCTAAATTGGTACTTGTATACGATAAGCTCAAACCATTTAGCACGTTTAAGTGATTTTAGCCTAAATTATGCATTCGAGTGTAGTTCGAGTAAGATTGACAATTTTAATGGTGTTAGGAATTATATGTATACATTTTCCCCCTATTTGAGGTGTATCAAGATAATTAGATGAAGCAAAATATATTCAAAGAAAAGAGTTTTCAATAATAAATTAGAAATGACCCATGATGTCCCCTCGAGAAGACATACTAAGATGACAAAGATGGATGTGTGGCCATGAATTAATCTAATATTGCATAATTAATCCATAAATATCCTCATAAATATTTGGGAGGAAGAGGCATTAAAGAGGTATGGTAGACCATAAACTTGATATTTGTTGCATTTGTGGCTTATATATGCCACCCCATTGATCATGTCCTTAGGTGTTGCTGATATTAGGAATAAATTTCCAATAAATAAATATTCAATAAATTTTATGGAATTATTACTTAAGCTCCTAATTTGGTTTAATTTTTCTAAGTAAGATTAATCAATTTTAGTGCAATTTTTTGGAAATTGGTGCATAATTAATCAAACTGGTCAAAATGTCATATTATTGGGTGATAATTTGATTGGAGAGGAATTAGAAGATGATGTTAGATGTGTATAGACCGTTATTCCATTTAGAATGTTACCAACACAAAATAACACAGGCACGTGATGTGTGCTTATGAATTAGAAGAAAAGAGTGATCCAAAGCACCAAAAAATGAAATCATCATTTTGACTCAAAATGATTTGATCAAATTTAATAATCATATAAAATACATTACCCCATTTAGGGATGCATTATCCTAAATTGGTACTTGTATACGATAAGCTCAAACCATTTAGCACATTTAATTGATTTTGGCCTAAATTATGCATTTGAGTTTAGTTCGAGTAAGATTGACAATTTCAATGGTGTTAGGAATTGTATGTCTACATTTTCCCCCTATTTGAGTTGTATCAAGACAATCAGATAAAGCAACATATATTCAAAGAAAAGAGTTTTCAATGAATTATTGGAAATGACCCATGATGCCCCCTTGAGAAGACATACTAGCATGAAAAATATGGATGTGTGGCCATGAATTAATCTAATATTGCATAATTAATCCATAAATATCCTCATAACTATTTGGGAGGAAGAGGCATTAAAGAGGCATAGTAGCCCATAAAAATAATATTTTTTGCATTTGTGGCTTATAGATGCCACCCCATTGATCATGTCCTTAGGTGTTGTTGATATTACGAAAAAAATTCTAATAAATAAATATTCATTAAATTCTATGGAATTCTTACTTAAGCTCATAATTTGGTTTAATTTGCCTAAGATTAATCAATTTTAGTGCAATTCTTTAGAAATTGGTGCACAATTAATCAAACTAATCAGAATGTCATATTATTGGGTTGTAATTTGATTAGAGAAGACTATGAAGATGATATTAGATGTGTATAGACCATTATCCTATTTAGAACGTTACCAACACAAAATAATGTTTGCACGTGATGTGTGCTTATGAATTAGAAAAAAAGAGTGATCCAGAGCACCAAAATGTGAAATCATCATTTTGACTCAAAATTATTTGATTAAATTTAATAATAATATAAAATACATTACCCCATTTAGGGATACATTATCCGAAATTGGTACTTGTATATGACAAGCTCGAATCGTTTAGCACGTTTAAGTGATTTTGGCCTAAATTATGCATTTGAGTGTAGTTTGAGTAAGATTGACAATTTTAATGGTGTTAGGAATTGTATGTCTACATTTTCCCCCTATTTGAGGTGAATCAAGACATGCAGGTGAAGTAACATCTGTTCAAAGAAAATAGTTTTTAATAAGAAATTAGAAATGACCCATGATTCCCCCTTGAGAAGACATATTAGGATGAAAAAGATAGATGTGTTGCCATGAATTAATCTAATATTGCATAATTAATCCATAAATATCCTCATGAATATTTGGGATGAGGAGGCATTAAAGAGGCATGGTAACCCATAAACCTGATATTTCTTGCATTTGTGGCTTATGGATGCCACCCCATTGATCATGTCCTTAGGTGTTGCTGATATTATGAATAAATTTCCAATAAATAAATATTCAATAACTTTTATGGAATTCTTACTTAAGCTCAAAATTTGGTTTAATTTGGCTAAGTAAGATTAATCAATTTTAGTGCAATTCTTGGGAAATTAGTTCACAATTAATCAAACTAGTCAGAATGTCATATTATTAGATCATAATTTGATTGAAGAGGAATTAGAAGATTATGTTAGATGTGTATAGACCGTTATCCCATTTAGTATGTTACCAACACAAAATAACATAGGCATGTGTTGTGTGCTTATGAATTATAAGAAAAGAGTGATCTAGAGCACCAAAATGTGAAATCATCATTTTGACTCAAAATGATTTGATCAAATATAATAATCATATAAAATACATCACCCCATTTAGGGATATATTATACTAAATTGGTACTTGTATACAACAAGCTCAAACCATTTAGCACGTTTAAGGGATTTTGACCTAAATTATGCATTTGAGTGTAGTTTGAGTAAGATTGACAATTTTAATGGTGTTAGGAATTCTATGTCTACATTTTCCAACTATTTGAGGTGTGTCAAGACATTTAGGTGAAGCAACATCTATTCAAAGAAAATATTTTTCAATAAGAAATTGAAAATGACCCATGATGCCCCCTCGAGAAGACATACTAGGATGAAAAATATGGATGTGTGGCCATGAATTAATCTAATATTGCATAATTAATCCATAAATATCTTCATAAATATTTGGGAGGAAGAGGCATTAAAGAGGCGTGGTAGCCCATAAACCTGATATTTGTTGCATTTGTGTCTTATGGATGCCACCTCATTGATCATGTCCTTAAGTGTTGTTGATATTAGGAATAAATTTCCAATAAATAAATATTCAATAATTTTTATGGAATTCTTACTTAAGCTCATAATTTAGTTTAATTTGGTTAAGTAAGATTAATCAATTTTAGTGCAATTCTTTGGAAATTGGTGCACAATTAATCAAACTGGTCAGAATGTCATATTATTGGGTTGTAATTTGATTGGAGAGGAATTAGAAGATGATGTTAGATGGGTATAGACCGTTATCCCATTTAGAATGTTACCAACACCTAATAATGTAGGCATGTGATGTGTGCTTATAAATTAGAAGAAAAGAGTGATCCAGAACACCAAAATGTGAAATCATCATTTTGACTCAAGATGATTTGATCAAATTTAACAATCATATAAAATACATTACCTCATTTAGAGGTACATTATCCTAAATTAGTACTTGTATATGACAAGCTCGAACCATTTAGCACGTTTAAGTGATTTTGGCCTAAATTATGCATTTGAGTGTAGCTCAAGTAAGATTCATAATTTCAATGGTGTTAGAAATTTTATGTCTACATTTTTCCACTATTTGAGGTGTATCGAGACATTCAGGTGAAGACACATCTATTCAAAGAAAAGAGTTTTCAATAAAAAATTAGAAATGACCCATGATGCCCCCTCGAGAAGACATACTAGGATGAAAAAGATGGATGTGTGGCTATGAATTAATCTAATATTGCATAATTAATCCATAAATATCCTCATAAATATTTGGGAGGAAAAGGCATTAAAGAGACATGGTAGCCCATAAAGTTGATATTTGCTGCATTTGTGGCTTACAGATGCCACCCCATTGATGATGTCCTTAGGTGTTGCTGATATTACGAATAAATTTCCAATAAATAAATATTCAATAACTTTTATGGAATTCTTACTTAAGCTCATAATTTGGTTTAATTTGCCTAAGTAAGATTAATCAATTTTAATGCAATTCTTTGGAAATTTGTGCACAATTAATAAAACTAGTCAGAATGTCATATTATCAGGTTGTAATTTTATTGAAGAAGAATTAGAAGATGATGTTAGATGTCTATAAATTGTTATCCAATTTAGAATATTACCAATACAAAATAACACAGGCACGTGATGTGTGCTTATGAATTAGAAGAAAAGAGTGATCCAGAGCACCAAAATGTGAAATCATCATTTTGACTCAAAATGATTTGATCAAATTTAATAATCATATAAAATATATTACCCCATTTAGGAATACATTATCCTAAATTTGTACTTTTATACGACAAGCTTGAACCATTTACCATGTTTAAGTGATTTTGGCCTAAATTATGCATTTGAGTGTAGTTCGAGTAAGATTGATAATTTCAATGGTGTTAGGAGTTGTATGTCTACATTTTCCCCCTATTTGAGGTGTATCAAGACATTTAGGTGAAGCAACATCTATTCAAATAAAAGAGTTTTCAATAAGAAATTAGAAATGACCCATGATGCCCCCTCAAGAAGACATACTAGGATGAAAAAGATGGATGTGTGGCCATGAATTAATCTAATATTGCAGAATTAATCCATAAATATCCTCATGAATAGCTGGGAGGAAGAGGCATTAAAGAGGCATGGTATCCCATAAACCTGATATTTGTTGCATTTGTGTCTTATGGATGCTACCCCATTGATCATGTCATTAGGTCTTGTTGATATTAAGAATAAATTTCCAATAAATAAATATTCAATAAATTTTATGGAATTCTTACTTAAGCTCATCATTTGGTTTAATTTTCCTAAATAAGATTAATCAATTTTAGTGCAATTCTTTGGAAATTGGTGCACAATTAATCAAACTAGTCAGAATGTAATATTATTGGGTCATAATTTGATTGGAGAGGAATTATAAGATGATGTTAGATGTGTATAAACTATTATCCAATTTAGAATGTTACCAACACAAAATAACACAGACACGTGATGTGTACTTATGAATTAGAAGAAAAGAGTGATCCAGAGCACCAAAATGTGAAATCATCATTTTGACTCAAAATGATTTGATCAAAGTTAATAATCATATAAAATATATTACCCCATTTAGGGATACATTATCCTAAATTTGTACTTGTATACGACAAGCTCGAACCATTTACCATGTTTAAGTGATTATGCCCTAAATTATGTATTTGAGTGTAGTTAGAGTAAGATTGACAATTTCAATGGTGTTAGGAATTGTATGTCTACATTTTTCTCCTATTTGAGGTGTATCAAGACATTTAGGTGAAGTAACATCTATTCAAATAAAAGAGTTTTCAATAAGAAATTAGAAATGACCCATGATGCCCCCTCAAGAAGACATACTAGGATGAAAAAGATGGATGTGTGGCCATGAATTAATCTAATATTGCACAATTAATCCATAAATATCTTCATGAATATTTGGGAGGAAGAGGCATTAAAGAGGCATGGTATCCCATAAACTTGATATTTGATGCATTTGTGTCTTATGGATGCTACCCCATTGATCATGTCATTAGGTCTTGCTGATATTAAGAATAAATTTTCAATAAATAAATATTCAATAAGTTTTATGGAATTCTTACTTAAGCTCATCATTTGGTTTAATTTGCCTAAATAAGATTAATCAATTTTAGTTCAATTTTATATAAATTGGTGCACAATTAATCAGACTAGTTAGAATGTCATATTATTGGGTCATAATTTGATTAGAGAGGAATTAGAAGATGATGTTAGATGTGTATAGACCATTATTCCATTTATAATGTTATGAGCACAAAATAATGCAGGCACGTGATGTGTGCTTATGAATTAGAAGAAAAGAGTGATCCAAAGCACCAAAATGTGAAATCATCATTTTGACTTAAAATGAATTGATCAAATTTAATAATCATATAAAATATATTACACCATTTAGGGATATATTATCCTAAATTGGTACTTGTATACGACAAGCTCGAACCATTTAGCATGTTTAAGTGATTTTGGCCTAAATTATGCATTTGAGTGTAGTGCGAGTAAGATTGACAATTTCAATGGTGTTAGGATTTGTATGTCTACATTTTCCCCTTATTTGAGGTGTTTCAAGACATTCAGGTGAAGCAACATCTATTCAAAGAAAAGAGTTTTCAATAAGAAATTGGAAATGACCCATGATACCCCTTCGAGAAGACATATGAGGATGAAAAAGATCGATGTGTGGCCATGAATTAATATAATATTGCATAATTAATCCATAAATATCTTCATAAATATTTGGGAGGAAGAGGCATTAAAGAGGCATGGTAGCCCATAAACATGATATTTGTTGCATTTGTGACTTATGGATGCCACCCCATCGATCATGTCCTTAGGTGTTGTTAATACTATGAATAAATTTTCAATAAATAAATATTCAATAACTTTTATGGAATTCTTACTTAAGCTCATAATTTGGTTTAATTTGTCTAAGTAAGATTAATGAATTTTAGTACAATTATTTAGAAATTGGTGAACAATTAATCAAATTGGTCAAAATTTCATATTATTGGGTCATAATTTTATTGGAGAGGAATTAGAAGATGATGTTAGATGTGTATAGACCATTATCCCATTTAGAATGTTACCAACACAAAATAACACAAATGCGTATAGACCGTTATCCCATTTAGTCAAAATATGAAATCATCATTTTAACTCAAAATGATTTGATCAAATTTAATAATCATATAAAATACATTACTCCATTTAGGGATACATTATCCTAAATTGGTACTTGTATACGATAAGCTCGAACCATCTAGCACGTTTAAGTGATTTTGGCCTAAATTATGCATTTAAGTGTAGTTTGAGTAAGATTGATAATTTCTATGGTGTTAGGAATTGCATGTCTACGTTTTCCCCCTATTTGAGGTATATCAAGACATGCAGGTGAAGCAACATCTATTCAAAGAAAAGAGTTTTCAATAATAAATTGTAAATGACCCATAATGCCGATTCGAGAAGACAAACTAGGATGAAAAAGATGGATGTGTGGCCATCAATTAATCTAATATTGCATAATTAATCCATAAATATCCTCATGAATATTTGGGAGGAAGAGGCATGGTAGCCCATAAACCTGATATTTGTTGTATTTGACCCCATTGATCATGTCCTTAGGTGTTGCTGATACTATGAATAAATTTTCAATAAATAAATATTCAATAACTTTTATGAAATTCTTACTTAAGCTCATAATTTTTTTTAATTTGCTTAAGTAAGATTAATCAATTTTAGTGCAATTATTTGGAAATTGGTGCATAATCAATCAAACTAGTCAAAATTTCATATTATTAGGTTATAATTTGATTGGAGAGGAATTAGAAGATGATGTTAGATGCGTATAGACCGTTATCCCATTTAGAATGTTACCAACACAAAATAACACAAACACGTGATGTGTGCTTATGAATTAGAAGAAAAGAGTGATCTAGAGCACCAAAATATGAAATCATCATTTTGACTCAAAATAATTTGATCAAATTTAATAATCATATAAAATATATTACCCCATTTAGGGATACATTATCCTAAATTGGTACTTGTATACGACAAGCTCGAACTGTTTAGCACGTTTAAGTGTTTTTGGCCTAAATTATGCATTTGAGTGTAGTTTGAGTAAAATTGACAAATTCAATGGTGTTATGAATTGTATGTCTACATTTTCCCCTATTTGAGGTATATCAAGACATTTAGGTAAAGCAACATCTATTCAAAGAAAAAAGTTTTCAATAAGAAATTGAAAATGACCCATGATGCCCCCTGGAGAAGACATACTAGGATGAAAAAGATGTATGTGTGGACATTAATTAATCTAATATTGATAATTAATCCATAAATATCCTCATAAATATTTGGGAGGAAGAGGCATTAAAGAGGCATGTAGCCCGTAAACTTGATATTTGTTGCATTTGTGGCTTATGGATGCCACCCCATTGATCATGTCCTTAGGTGTTGCTGATATTAGGAAAAATAAATATTCAATAACTTTTATGGAATTATTACTTAAGATCATAATTTGGTTTAATTTGCCTAAGTAAGATTAATCAATTTTAGTGTAATTTTTTAAAAATTGGTGCATAATTAATCAAATTGGTCAGAATGTCATATTATTGAGCCATAATTTGATTGAATCGGAATTAAAAGATGATGTTAGATGCGTATAGATTGTTATCCCATTTAGAATGTTATCAACACAAAATAACATAGGCATGTGATGTTTGCTTATGAATTAGAAGAAAAGAGTGGTCCAAAGCACCAAAATGTGAAATCATCATTTTGACTCAAAATGATTTGATCAAATTTAATAATCATATAAAATACATTACCCCCTTTAGGGATACATTATCCTAAATTGGTACTTGTATATGACAAGCTCAAACCATTTATCATGTTTAAGTGATTTTGGCCTAAATTATGCATTTGAGTGTAGTTAAAGTAAGATTGACAATTTCAATGGTGTTAGGAATTGTATGTCTACATTTTTCCCCTATTTGAGGTGTATCAAGACATTTAGGTGAAGCAATATCTATTCAAATAAAAGAGTTTTCAATAAGAAATTGGCAATCACCCATGATGCCCCCTCAAGAAGACATACTAGGATGAAAATGATGGATGTGTGGCCATGAATTAATCTAATATTGCATAATTAATTCGTAAATATCCTCATAAATATTTGGGAGGAAGAGGCATTAAAGAGGCATGGTAGCCCATAAACCTGATATTTGTTGCATTTGTGGCTTATGGATGCCACCCCATTGATCATGTCCTTAGGTGTTGCTGATATTAAGAATAAATTTTCAATAAATAAATATTCAATAACTTTTATGAAATTTTTATTTAAGCTCATAATTTGGTTTAATTTTCTTAAGTAAGATTAATCAATTTTAGTGCAATTCTTTGGAAATTAGTGCACACTTAATCAAACTAGTCAAAATGTCATATTATTGGGTCATAATTTTATTGGAGAGGAATTAGAAGATGATGTTAGATGTGTGTAGACCATTATCCCATTTATAATGTTACCAACACAAAATAACACAGGCACGTGATGTGTGCTTATGAATTATAGGAAAAGAGTGAGACACAACACCAAAATATTAAATCATCATTTTGACTCAAAATAATTTAATCAAATTTAATAATCATATAAAATACATTACCCCATTTAGGGATACATTATCATAAATTGGTACTTGTATATGACAAGCTCAAACCATTTAGCACATTTAAGTGATTTTGGCCTAAATTATGCATTTGAGTGTAGTTCGAGTATGACTGACAATTTCAATGGTGTTAGGAATTGTATGTCTACATTTTTATCCTATTTGAGTTGTATCAAGACATTCAGGTGTAGCAACATCTATTCAAAGAAAAGAGTTTTCAATAATAAATTGCAAATAACCCATGATGCCCCCTCGAGAAGACATACTAGAATTAAAAAGATAGATGTGTGGCCATGAATTAATCTAATATTTCATAATCAATCCATAAATATTTGGGAGGAAGAGGCATTAAAGAGGCATGGTAGCCCATAAACTTGATATTTGTTGCATTTATGGCTTGTGGATACCACCCCATTGATCATGTCCTTAGGTGTTGCTGATACTACAAATAAATTTCTAATAAATAAATATTCAATAACTTTTATGGAATTCTTACTTAAGCTCCTAATTTGGTTTAATTTGCCTAAGTAAGATTAATCAATTTTAGTGCAATTCTTTGAAAATTGGTGCATAATTAATAAAACTAGTCAAAATGTCATATTATTGGGTCAATATTTGATTAGAGAGGAATTAGAAGATGACGTTAGATGTTTATAGACCATTATCCTATTTAGAATGTTACCAACACAAAATAATACTTGCACGTGATGTGTGCTTATGAATTAGAAGAAAAGAGTGATCTAGAGCACCAAAATGCAAAATCATCATTTTGACTCAAAATGATTTGATCAAATTTAATAATCATATAAAATACATTACCCCATTTAGGGATACATTATCCTAAATTGGTACTTATATATGACAAGCTAGAACCGTTTATCACATTTAAGTAATTTTGGCCTAAATTATGCATTTGAGTGTAGTTCGAGTAAGATTGACAATTTCAATGGTGTTAGGAATTGTATGTCTACATTTTTCTCCTATTTGAGGTGTATCAAGTCATGCAGGTGAAGCAACATCTATTCAAAGAAAAGAGTTTTCAATAAGAAATTGGAAATGACCCTTGATGCCCCCTCAAGAGGACATACTAGGATGAAAAAGATGGATGTGTGGCCATGAATTAATCTAATATTGCATAATTAATCCATAAATATCCTCATGAATATTTGGGATGAGGAGGCATTAAAGAGGCATGGTAGCCCATAAACCTGATATTTATTGCATTTGTGGCTTATGGATGCCACCCCATTGATCATGTCCTTAGGTGTTGTTGATATTAGGAATAAATTTCCAATAAATAAATATTCAATAACTTTTATGGAATTCTTTATTAATCTCATAAATTGGTTTAATTTGCCTAAGTAAGATTAATCAATTTTAGTGCAATTCTTTGGAAATTGGTGCACAATTAATCAAACTAGTCAGAATGTCATATTATTGTGTCATAATTTGATTGAAGAGGAATTAGAAGATTATGTTAGATGCGTATAGACCATTATCCCATTTAAAATGTTACCAACACAAAATAACATAGGCACATGATGTGTGCTTATAAATTAGAAGAAAAGAGTGATCCAGAGCACCAAAATGTGAAATCATCATTTTGACTCAAAATAATTTGATCAAATTTAATAATCATATAAAATACATTACCCCATTTATGGATATATTATTCTAAATTGGTAATTTTATACAACAAGCTCGAACCATTTAGCACGTTTAAGTGATTTTGGCCTAAATTATACTTTTAAGTGTAGTTTGAGTAAGATTGACAATTTCAATGGTGTTAGGAATTATATGTCTACATTTTCCCCCTATTTGAGGTGTATCAAGACATTCAGGGGAAGCAACATCTATTCAAAGAAAAGAGTTTTCAATAAGAAATTGAAAATGACCCATGATGCCCCCTCAAGAAGACATAATAGGATGAAAAATATGGATGTGTGGCCATGAATTAATTTAATATTGCATAATTAATCCATAAATATCCTCATGAAATTTGGGAGAAAGAGGCATGGTAGCTCATAAACTTGATATCTATTATATTTATGGCTTATGTATGCCACCTCATTGATCATGTCATTAGGTGATGTAGATATTAAGAATCAATTTACAATAAAGAAATATTCAATAACTTCCATGGAATTCTTATTTAAGCTCATAATTTGGTTTAATTTACCTAAGTAAGATTAATCAATTTTAGTGCAATTCTTTAAAAAATGGTGCATAATTAATCAAACTAGTTAGAATGTCATATTACTATATCATGATTTGACTGGAGAGGAATTAGGAGATGAAGTTAGATACATATGGACCATTATCCTATTTAAGATGTTGCCAACACAAAATAACACAAGAACATGACATGTGCTTATGAATTAGAATAAAATAGTGATCCAGGGCACCAAAATACAAAATCATCTTTTTGAGTCAAAATAATTTGATAAAAATTAATAATCACATAAAATGCATTTCCCCATATAGGGATACCTTAACCTAAATTGGCACTTTTATATGACAAGCTCTAACCATTTAGTGTGTTGAAATGATTTTGCCCTAAATTGTACATTTGAGTGTAGTTCAAGTAAGATTGATAATTTAAACATAATGGTGTTTGAAATTGGATATCTAAAAGAGTAACACCTTATAATCACACATGCACAAATAGTTGACTAATAAGTTTATTCATTTTTTATTTTATGTGTGTTTACATAACATGGATTATATTTGATTGTTAGTGTGTTTATTTGAGCAATTGGATGTTTTCTGTTACTTTTCTTTTAGTTTGTGTTTGTTTATTTCTTTGTATTGTTTGTTTGTTTCCATTTTTTATTGTTACCTTGACTCAATTCACTATGTTGGAAGGGTCATAATCATGATGTTTCTTGTCACGTAATTATACTTGAGTCCATAATTTGGTATTTAAAAATATTATCATCATGGCTTTAATCATTGGTGCATTATTTTCATCTGTCTATTGGATGAGGGGTCGATCCTTATGCATAGTATGGCCTAGTCATTATATTTTTTTTATCATGATACATGTAATATGGTGCTATAGAAAAAATCAATATGTTAAAAGTCTAATTTTTAATTATGAATAAAGATCTCTCCTTGTCTACCATCCCCCAACCAATTCATCAAGTGCCTAGTCATCATTTCAAAGTGAAAATTTGCCCTACTTGGGTAAACCATTAAGACCAATCAATGATAAAATTCACCTTATTGGGGAAGCTCCTTGTATTAATGATCAAATATAACCTATTGGGGTACATTATTGTGATATACTAGAACTACCCTTTTTGGGGCCATGTCCATCATTTCTTTCATTCTGACTTCTTCTCTTTTGCAAGGGCCCATTTATTTCAACTTCTTCCCCAATCATTCCCTAGAGGGGGCATTCATGGATAATCAATCGGCCTTTGGGGCATCAATCTAATTTTATTAACTCATAAAATTATAAGAGAAGAGTGAATACATCATTCTTCAAGAATTATCAAGTTTCTTCTTAATGACTTTTTCTTTATTTGAAAAGATGTTATTGTGCCTAGAGTCTTGAAATGTCTTCTCAAATAGGGGTAAAATGTAGACACTTCATTTTAACCATTTCCATGTCTAAATTGTATTTAGAATGAATTTATACAATCACATACAAGTTTAACCAAAAATATCCAACTAGACCTACTTTGCCCACACAACTACCATTTTACACCTAAACCACAATGATACATCCTTAATTTGGGTAATAAATCATCTTGCATCATTATTTTATTTGACTCATCATAATTCTAATCAACCCTTTATAAGTGTATTTGTATGGAAATTAAGTTAATAATTTATGAATAAATAAACATTTCAAACTTTACCATTCTTCTAATTGTTAATTAATCACCTTGATTAATTATCTTAATCATTCCTCTAATAGAAAATTTCATGGATTTGGAATAACCTATTTTTATAACAATAAAAAATTGAATTAGGGCCTCACATAGGTGATGTCATAAGGTCAATTCAATGGAATGGAGTGGAGTATGGGAAAGTTAGCTTATGATATGGCCATTTACACACACTCTTACATCTCTTAAACCCCTCTTACACACTCTCCCCCTCTTACACACTCCAGAAGGACTAATGATTGCACTTTCCTTATAAAATGCCTTTAATACTCCAAAAAGGATTTAAATGGCATATATTACACACTTAAAAGGTGTAATCATGGATTTAAGGATTTATCCTCAGCCCTCCATCTTAACATGAGATGAATGGTACATATCAATATAGATAATTTATAAATAAATCCCACACCTCTCATTTCATAAAGCTTCTTAATGTACACTTTACTGGATTATTCCAAGAAGCTTCATCAACTTTATCTCTCATGTCAGGCCAAAGACAAGACCAAATGTATATAAGGAGGGGTTATCTCCATACAAGGTGTTTTTATGCTAAATTTCGCTTTCACATTCAAAAGATAGAAATGAGAAACTAAGAGATGGTCTAGGGTTAAAAGATACCCAGATGTAGTCGTGCACACCGAAATCAAATGTTAGAAGGTACTCCTCTTTGGCTATGGAGGAATGACACCTGCAAAGAAAAAGAGACTAAACACAAAAAATGTTAGACGAGGAGACGGTGGGCTGTCAAGCAAAAGCTTGATCCCTGAAGTACGAAGACTTCCTTAAGGGATATCAACCCACTAATTAAAAATAGAATATTTGACTGAAGTAGAAATAATGAAAGACAGAATGAAAGAAAAAAAAGACAAAAAGTAGAATGCATACCTGATATGCAACAAACTGCTCTACACAATCACTGGTGTCGGTCTCTGTGCCGGCATCAGTCAAGAAGGGTGTCGACGTCGGTTAAAGTGCCGGCATTGGTAGGGGTAATGACCGGCGTCGGTCGGGGCAATAGATTTTGGACAGGGTTTGGTCAGGTTTGGATAGGGTTTTAAGATTGCAGAAGGGTCTAAAGTTTTTGTCTGAGGGTTAGGGAGCCAGTTTGGGAGTCAGAGGGATTGTTTGGGGGTTTGTATAGGGATCTAGGCAGAGTTACAGACTGTATTTTTTGTAGAGGGTGGATAGAGATGATACGGGTGTAAGTAAGGTCGGGGCTATGGTCTAACTCTAGATCGAGGTGGTAATATTAAATAAAAACAATAACCAAAAAATGAAATAAAAACATAGAACAAATGCTTACCTGTTATACGCTGAAGATAGAATAGGAGACATGATTGATGTTGCCGATGTGTTGCAGAAGTTCGATATAGCAGACCTCCAGCGAGATGACTGAAGTAGAATACCTATACTAGAGAGAGAGAATACGAGAGATTGATTGCAGATTGGTTGAATGCAAAAGTTGGCTGATCCTTCGAATGAAGAGGTTGCTGATTGATATGAAGGAAGGTCCGATAACCAATCAAGAAACGGATTGGCAACTGAATGACGAATAACAGATAACAAATAACGGATAATGAATCCTGCATTCGGGTCAAGAACGCAGTGTTAAGGATAATCAATGCCAGCAGGAGTACCGATGTTAGCCGATTAGTGACTGATGTCGGTGATGTCGGCCACGTAGTGACCGTCATCGGTAGATGCAAAATGGGGATAGAGGCTAGCTTTAGCTTTCAGCTCATTTTTACATGCTGCCAGGGTCAAGGCTCATAGGAAAATGGTCAACAGGGGTTAAATAGGCATGGAAGAATAAAAATGGGGGTTAAGGGGAGGATGACAAGGGTTAGACACAATTTTGGTGTCTACATTTGCCCCTTTTTGTCTTGTTGGTTGTTCTGGATGAACTGCAAGACAAAAATAGGAGTTAGTTGCCCCAGGTGTGGGATAAGGTCAATTTCATCTTGTTGGTTGTTCGAATGAAATGCAAGAAAAAAATAGGAGGTGGATTGCCCGATTATAGATGAGGTATTCCCCCTCAAAGCAGGAGTCGAGGGAAGGGAACCGAGAATCGGGTGCTGATTTGACAAAGAGTGGATGAAAAAGGGGGTAAGGGTGAACACTGCAAAAGTTGTGATTGCACGCATACCACTTCATGAGATAGTTAGGTTAAATTGTCACAGGTCAAGGGTTGAGGAGTACCAAAATTTAAATAACTGGGCCCCAGCATTTAGTCATCTGCTGATCAGGTTATTCAATCTAAGCTATAGCTCCAATGGGTCATCGTGTTCCAGATATCTCAGGCTTAGGAAGTGCTCCTAGAAACATGAAAAAGTCACAAGTAGTTCGGATCAACTGGCTTGCGATCTTATACTTGTGAAGGTCAAAAATAGTCTATGCACAATTTTGCTAACCAGTCATGAGGTAGCATATAGGCAAAAAACAACCAAGGCAACATTGTCTTGGAAGTGGTCAAAGTTGGAGGAGACAGGCATGATCTTCAATGGTCATTGGTCAAGGTGGATGGATGGAAGAAAGGATGTGGCCGAGCTAACCTCAGAAGACGTTATGTGATTTGAGTGCTACCTACATAGCCCTTGTGTGAAGGGCCTTAGACCAATGTAGTTTGAACAAAGAGTCTGAGTGGTAGACAGGTGGTGAAAGTGGTCGATAGACTGGTCTTGGTTAAGGTCGAGGTCGAGTGATGAAGGAGAAAAGAGGTTTTTCATCCCTAGAAATTTTCCATATTCATGATGGATGTATGCTAAAGATGAATTGAAGTCTATTTATGCTTCAACAAGTATTGGTTTATGCTTAACATAAATTGCGTCTGGTCGATAGTTTCCATGTGTAGTGGTGTCCATAAAAACTAGTGAATAGGCTATGGGAGTGGCCTGAAAAGAGAGTTGAGTTGAGTTGATTAGGTTTAACAAGTGATGAAGTTGAATGTGATCAAAGTGTAGAAAAATTGAAAGGCATATTGCTCTTTCATTGACAAGGACCAGAAGGAAAGCATAGATAGGGGTTATTAGAACCAAGAGCCCCATTCATGCATGACGTCGTTGACCATATGTTGTGTTAGAGAGGTAATCGAATCACTTTGACATTAAAGTGAGCTCAAAGTCCCTTGAGCAGGTGATAGGAGGAGGATAGGGTAACCTGTTTTAGAGCAGAGATAACATTGCCCTTTTTATAGGAGACCCTGAGACAACTATAAGCCAAGTCTATGATTAATTTTTTTTTTCACAGACTGATCAATGTGGAAAGTCTACTTAGAGATGTCATTTGCTTGGTGGTCATTTGAAAAGCTAATCAATGCAGGAAGCTTCTAAGAAAGATTGCTATTTGTAGCAAGAGTTAGTCATAGCCATCCTTCGAGGGAGTGGTCTATATTTTGCTTTATATATAAAGGCTTTGAATAGCTGTCCTTCGAGGGAGCAGTCTATTAGCTACAGCAATGATAGTACAGCTGTCATTCGAGGGAGCGGAGATAACTTTGCCCTTTTTATAGGAGACCCTGAGACAACTATAAGCCAAGTCTATGATTAATTTTTTTTTTCACAGACTGATCAATGTGGAAAGTCTACTTAGAGATGTCATTTGCTTGGTGGTCATTTGCAAAGCTAATCAATGCAGGAAGCTTCTAAGAAAGATTGTTGTTTGTAGCAAGAGTTAGTCATAGCCATCCTTTGAGGGAGTGGTCTATATTTTGCTTTATATATAAAGGCTTTGAATAGCTGTCCTTCGAGGGAGCAGTCTATTAGCTACAACAATGATAGTATAGCTGTCGTTCGAGGGAGCAGTCTACCTTTTGATTTGATTGTGTGACCTTAGATATTTTGACATCGTGATTTGTTTTGACAGAAATGTGAGTCACGGACAAGACTATAGAAGGTCAAGGGTTCCCTTTTATTAGGACAAAGCATCCATACTGTATAAAAGGGGTATATAGGATTTGTTAAGGGGAGTAGGGTTGAAAGGAATGAGGACTAAGAGGATGGGGATTGCTCAAGGGATGAGCTCAAGGTAAATGTCAAGTGGATGAGTACTCGACTAATAGAAGAATGGTCACAGATGCAACGCATTAAGAGGCTCAGGTTCTGGTCGTTCGTCAAGAGAAGACAAACGATATGTCCCTGATCCATACTTGTGCGTGATAATGAAAGGTCTAAGCCAATTAGGGGAAAACTTTCCTCATTTACTTCACTCCATATTGGTCACGTGCTGATTCTCTTTGAGGATGAGGTCTCTGATATTGAAATCTCATTGTCACAGATTTTTGTCATAGGCTCGCTTGATGCGATGTTGATAGACATGGAGATGGTTGAGGGCAGCAAGGTGGTGCTCGTCAAGTAACTCAAGTTGAGCTAAGCAATCTTGATGAAAGTCATCGTTAGAAAGAATGTCATGCAGAGAGATGTAGAGAGATGAGATCTGTACTTTGAGAGGTAGGATAGCCTTTCTTCCGTACACGAGAGAGAAAGGGGTAGCACCCGTGGAGGTTCGAATGCTAGTGTGGTAGGCCCACAAAGTGAAGGGAATGTGAATATGCCAATCCCTTCCAGTGTCACTGACCACCTTCATGAGAATTTTAGTCAAGATTTTGTTGGAAGCCTCGGCCTGCCCATTTGCTTGTGGGTAGTAAGGCGAAGAGAAACTGAGCTTGATGCCAAATGAGTCACAGAGTTTTTAGACGGTCTTGTTTTTGAAGGACTTGCCATTGTCGGTGATGATTTTATGAGGGACACTGAAGCAGCAGATGATGTGGGTGCTAATGAAGTTGACAATCTTGTCAGCTTTTGTGGAGATGAGAGGAATGGCTTCCACCCACTTGGTGAAATACTCAGTGGCAGTGATGATGGATTGATGACGAAGAGACAAATGAGGGTTAATCTCACCGATGAGATCTAAGCCCCACTGAGAAAAAGGCTAGAAATCTTGAGCTACTTGTAAGGCGTGACTAGGAAGATGAAGCAAGTTAGAGTGTTGCTGACACTTGATGCAACGCCGAACATAGTCGCTACAGTCTTGATGAAGGGTGGGCCAATAATAGCCCAGATGAAGGATGCGCTTGGCAACTAAATTTCCGTTGAAGTGTCTGCCACAAATCCCATCATGGACTTGTTTAATGGCATGAGAGGCTTCAGTGGAGGTTAGACAACGAAGAAGGAGGCTGTCAAAGCCTCGCTTATAGAGAAGACCCCCTAGCATGGTATAACGAGCAGTACGCTTGATAAAAGCTCGCCACACATTGTTAGAGAGGTTGGGAGGAATGACAGACAAAGATAAGAAGTCCACAAGTTGCTTATACCAAACATCTCGTGGGCTAGAGTCTATGGTGTTGACATGATTAATGTTAGGAGAGATATAGGAAGGCAGCGGCACATGATGCACTGTGACAAAAAGTCTGGATGCAGATGAGGAAGATGGGATATGAGAAGCGAGAGAAGCCATGGTGTCAGCAAACTTATTCATAGATCGAGGAACAGTCTGCAGGAGGTAATGGTCAAAAGATGCAAAGAGAGTGTGAGCACAATTTTTATACCTTTACAAAATTTCATTTTTACAGAGGTATGAACCATTGACCTGATTAACGACAAGCTGCGGGTCACCAAAGATGTTAATGGACTTGATGCTGAGAGAGAGGGTGGTCTGAAGTCACAAAATTAAGGCCTCGTATTCAACCATATTATTGGTACAATTAAAGTCGAGCTTGAAAGACAAAAGCATGGGCTCACCATCGAGTGGGATGAGAATGACTCCCACACCCCCACCAAGTTGACATTTGGAGCTGTCGAAGAACATGGTCATTTGGTAGGTAGTGTCATCGGTGGAAAGCGCGACGATAGACTCGTTAGGGAACTCGCACTATAAAGGTTGATTATTGGGAAGAGGGGCATCTGCCAGTTGATCAGTGATGGTTTGCCCCTTGATGGATTTTTGCTGGATGAATTCGAGGTCGAACTTAGTAAGCAACATGAGCCACCGAGCCATACGTTGATGTTGATATGGCTTGGAGTGCATAAACTTAAGAGGGTCAATGTGAGTGATGACAAAGGTCTTGTGATTAAGAAGATAGTGGCAGAGCTTGGTAGCGGCAAAGACTAACGCCAAACAGAGTTTCTCAGTATGAGTATATCGAGTTTCATAGTCAACCAGTGTTTGGCTGATATAGTAGACCGCTTGCTCATGGTGATGCTCGTCACGGTGCGCGATCATGGCACCTAACGAATGATTGGTGACAGAGATATAAAGGTAGAAGGGTTGATCGTCTTTAGGTGGAATGAGAACTGGTGGAGAGACCAGATAGTGTTTGAGGGCTTCAAAAGCCTCTTGACAATCCTTATCCCATGTAAAGGAGACATCCTTCTTAAGGAGATGATGAAAAGGTTGGCAGTGGTCAGAAAGCTGTGAGATGAAATGGCGAATGGACTGGAGCTTCCCTTGTAGACTGCGAAGCTGCTTGAGATTGGTTGGGGGTGGCATCTCGAGGATATCGTGAATCTTGGCAGGATCTATCTCGATGCCATAGAAAGAGACGATAAAGCCTAAGAGCTTTTTAGAGAGGACCCCAAAGACACATTTCTTGGGCTTAAGGCGAACATTGTATTGAAGAAGGCGAGAGAAGATGATTTTGAGAATGGTCAAATGGTCACGGCAAAGCTTGGACTTATCGAGTAGGTCATCCACATAGTCCTCCATGATTTTATGGAGGAGATCATGGAAAATGTAAGTCATGGCACGCTGATAAGTGGCACCTACATTCTTCAAGCCGAAAGGCATGACTCGATAGCAGAAAGTTCCCCATGGGGTAATGAAAGTGGTCTTGTACTGATCTTTCAGAGCAATCAGGATTTGATTGTATCCTAAAAACCCATCCATGAGAGATAGCATCTCATGGCCAGCCGTGAGATCAACAAGCTGATCAATGTTAGGAAGAGGAAAGTCATCTTTGGGATAGGCTAAGTTAAGGTCACGATAGTCTGTGTAGATCTAGATCCCCCCAATCACCTTGGTGACTGGGACGATGTTAGAGATCCACTGTGGATAATCGATGGGCTGGATGAAGGAGACAGAAAGGAGGCGCTGAAGCTCCTCTTTGACAAGGAGGGCAATGCGAGGATGCATCTTTCGAAGCTTTTGCCTAATAGGCTTAGCCTCTGGTTTGGTGACAATGTTATGGGTGGTGATGGTGGGGTCGATGCCAGGCATGTCACGGTAGGTCCAGGCAAAGGCCTTACTATGGTCGGAGAGAAATTAGGTGTAGTCAAGCTGCTCCTGAGCGTCTAAAGATTGACCAATCTTTAAGACTTGGAGAACATCAGAAGAAGGGAGGTTCATGTCAATGGTTGATTCATTTAACATAACCTGGGTCTCAAAAGGGAGAGAGTGCTGGATGAAAGAGTCATCGGCGCCCATGTAGGAAAGAATGGCGTCATCGTTAATGCAATAGATAGTGTGAATGGTCATCGACTCAGCTTCTATCATGCTGGGAAAAATGAGAGTGAGAGACCTAGACACCCCATTGAGCTGATAAGTCAAGGGTTCTAGGTGGATGGTGTTTATGAAAAAAAAAACTAGGAGGGATGGAAACCACCAAATCCGTAGGTGAAGGAGGAGGGATGGGTGAGCCTGGAGGAGATTGGTCAATGGTTAGCTCAGGGCAAAGGTCTGTAGGGTCCTAAGTGGGGTCGTGATATCCCAGACCATATTGTTTCTTGGCATCGTCATCGTTGAGCAGTTTGATGGGCTGATGGGAGCCTTGCTCATAGCGTCTGAAACCAAAACCCTTCCATGCACACCTATAAAGGTAAGTGTATGCAAAGGCAGGGTTACTAAGAAATGAGAAGTCTGATGTGAAAGGTTGAGGTGAAGAAAGAGGATTGCAATCAGAAGGAGCTTGATCAAGCCTCCCATAGACAAGGTTGGTTCAGAGGTGAGGAGGACCATAAGGCACGATCATCTCGATTCAATGGTCGTAATTAGGGCTGTGATGAAGGCATCCATACTCTTGGGGAGTTTGGAACATGTCTAAGGCCAATAAGTGATACTCCCCCAATGAAAGTCTTTGGAAGATGTTTTCCATGGGGTCTGTGGTCATCACTTGAAGGGGAGGTGTGAGGGTGACTGCCTGTTGTGAACTGGTCAAAGCTTTCATGGATGGAGGTAGTGTCGGGATTGATGGCTTGATAGGAATGAGGATGTCATTTGGAAGGTAGGTGGTGTTACAAGTTTTGAAAGGTGAAGGGTCAGCGGGAATGATATGGACTTGCCCATCGTGCTCGAATTTCACACAATGGTGGAGGGTGGAGGGGATACATGCCATGGCTCAGATCCAGGGTCAGCCCAGCAAGATGTTGTATTGAAACTCTCCTTTGATGATATAAAAGAGCACTGGGACTGTGCGTGGACCAATGCAGATGTGAAGGATGACTGTGCCAATGGTCGTGGTAGTGGTGTCATTAAAAGAGTGCAAGATTGCATCAGTTTTGGAGAGACAATTCTTGGGAAGAGCCAACTGTTCAAAGGCATGGGTGGAGATAATGTTGATGCTGACACCTCCATCAATCATAATGCATTTAATGTGTGTCTGATCAACATAGGCAGTGATGAAGAGGGCGGCGTCCTGATCTTCCGTGTTGGATATGGGAATCTCAGAATCACTGAATGTGATGGAGGCAATAGGGGCTAAAGAGTGGACAAGGGCAGCAAGTGGCTGGGGGTCCTCAGGTTGAACTTTCACTACCTACAGGGCTCTAATGAGGGCTTGACGATGTTGGGGTGAGGTTAGGATGAGGTCATAAAGGGACATCTTCACAGGCGTGTGGTGAAGCTGTTTCAACATGGAGTCATGGATTGGTTCGAAAGAAGAAGAAGAAGAGGAGGGTTGAGGCACGCCAAGGATAGAAATCTTGGGCTTGGGTGGTTGAGGTGGCTGGACGAAAGGGTAGGTCCAAGGAATGACAGTTTTTTCTTTTGCCTTGTCCTTTTGTGACCTGGTGGTTATGTGAATGGCATTGATTTCAAAGATAGGCGGTGAAGAAGATAAAGGGGTCATGGTCTGCTGATGAGATGTTGATGGGTTTGAAGAGGTCAGAGGGTTATGAGAGGGAGTCAGGGGTCGGTCGAGAGTGTCCTCAAAGAGAAGAGTGTCTTTCTCTAGATAGCGGCGAATGACGGTCTTGAGGGCACAGCAAGTCTCGATATCGTGTCCTGGCGTACGATGATATAAGCAAATTTTCGTGTCATCGAACCAGGAGGACTTAGACCCGAGAGGTTGGAAAGGCCTGATGGGTGGAAGGGTTATGCTGGAAGTCTGCAAAAGTTGGTGTAAGATCAAAGAGTATGAGCCCACTAAAGGGTCCGTGCTCATCGATGTGTGTGATATTGGTGACTTTTGCTTGGGCAGAGTCAGAGGAGGCTTCCATACCACTTTTTGGGTTGATGGTGCAGTGACAGGTGGAGACGGTACTTTCTTCATGGGAGGTACCACCTTTTTGAGAGAGGGTAGGCTAGCGGTAGGCAAAGGAAGCAAAGGATGCAACTGGTTTTGATTAAAGGTCAGAGTGGGAAGGACTCTAGTCAAGGTCGAAGGATGGGGGCCCAAAATGGAGGGTAATGGTGACGAAGGAGGAGGCATTTGCCTCTATGGATTGGTAGTCTTTTGTGACCTGGGTTGAAGACTACTATTGGTCAAGGTCTGGTCTAGGTACACCTTCATTTTTGGATGAGTGAGGGTAGAGACAGGGTGAACGCCAAGTGACTTGATAGGTTTAGATGGGGTAGATGCATGTTTTGGTTTTGATGGGGTCAGTTGAGGTTTAGAAATGGGAGTCTAGTTTTTGTTGAGAGTCTTGGGAGATTTCACCATGGGAGGATTAGTAGCATGAGACGAGAGGGCACGGGCATGTTGAAGAGCTGTGAGATGCTCCCACAATCCCTGATGTTCCACTTTCCTTGAAGGGAGAAGTTTGAGTTTCTCCACTAATCAAGAAAATGGCTGAGAAGATGTTGGATGAGGTTTGGGTTCTTGAGAAGATGTGGACAGTTGTGGGGTTGAAGATGAGACTAGTGTAGTGGTCTCAGACCCAAGGCATGATGAAGTCATGACAGGTTCATCTGTGGTTAGAGACGAAGGAGAGGCAGGTTCTTCACTAGGTGGAGAAGAAACCGGGGAATGAGGCTCCTCAAGTGGGTAAAGGGTAGGGATGATTGTGCCCTCCACTTGCGATCGAGGAGTAGGAAGGGTTAGGCCCTCCATGGGCAGCAAGAAGGAGGATGGTGAAACCGGTGGTGCTGGTAAGGTTGAGGCGTCTTCTAAGATGAGAGAGGTTGATGGAGAACTAACCAGAGAAAGAGGTTCTTCCACATGTGATGGACTGATGGGTGGACTCACCTCTTGAAGTTGGTCGGGGATGAAGGGCGAGACCATATTGACCGTTTGAATGTTGTGTTCATGAATGTTGTCAGTCAAGGTCTAGACATTGTTTTAAGTTGGTGGATGATTGGGGAATGGTTGCTTGAAGTTGTCGATGCCCTGATTAGGTGGCACATTGGGATTGTTGAGGATGAGGTCACCCTTTTCCAGCATGTCTTGGATGATGTTTTTAAGGGTTTTATAGTTGCCTGTGTCATGGCCCTTAACACGATGGTAGTTACAGAAGTCATTTTTTCTATACCACGCAGGGATGGCACGTGAGGGATCAAATTATGGAGGTGGTCGGATTTGGGGGAGATTGAGGACCCCTTGCTTGACGAGTTTTTCCAGCATAGACGTGTATGATTCTCCAAGTGGAGTATACTGTCACTGTATGTATCTCTACTGGAATTGGTGGGTGGCACTCTGGGACGTGGATGGCTCAGGCTGGTTAGTTGAAGGGGAAGAGGAGGAAGATCTAACGACCACAGCGTTTGCTGAAGCTTTAGATTTAGGATTAGATGAGGGAGGCTTAGAAGAGGGGTCATTGGTCTTGGAGTTGGGATTCTTGCTCCACAACTTGACTTTATTCTCCTTGACGTCACGTAACTCAAGTTTATGGGTCATCTTGAAGGCTTCGTCGAAGGTGCAGAAGGTCTGAAATCTCAAGGTGAAAGAAATATGTCTGGCGCAGGCTTGGGAGAAAAGTTCAATAAGTTTAGGTTGGGGTAAGGAAAAGGAGAGTTGATTGATGAGGTCTATCTAATGAGCAAAAAAATCAGCAATGGATTCATCTTCGAATTGGCAGATAGAATAGAGGTCTGTGATTGAGACCTTCTTGGTGATGTTGATAGAGAAATGGTCAAGGAAGAGCTGGGCCAGTTGAGTGAACGTGAAGAGGGAATGGCTGGCAAGGGAGCTGTACCAATCAAGTGTAGCACCTAAGAGAGACATAGGAAATGTGTGTAAAAGCAATGCATTATCGTGGGCGATAAGGTAACAGGCATGTCTGAATGCCCGTAAGTGTTGTTGTGGGTCTTCCTTGCTTTGAAAATGAGAAAAATTAGGAAGTTCCCACTGGCTAGGATATGGCCTGATCGAGACAAAAGGATGAATGGGCTCATTGCAAATTTGTTCATATGAGAGAGTATTGCGTGAGGCAGAAATAGAGGTCTCTAGGCTAGACATCTTGTCCATCAGCATTTTGATGATATCTACTGATGGATTGGCAGGTGGAGCGTCCCCTAGATTGTAAGGCGCTTGAAAGAGGCTAGAAGAGGCATACGTTGTAGTCGGTTGTACCAGTAAGGGTGCAATGTACGAATGACTAGTCGTAGGGATAGAAGAGGAGACTAAGGATGGTTGGGTAGAAGGCACGGCTAGGCTCGACGTTGCCATGGGAGGTTGGTTAGTGGTAACATAGGCCAATGGATAGGTAGCCACCCTGGTGTTGATAGGGGCCAAGGTAGGCAGAATAGAGATGACTAGATTCTGAAAGGGGGTAGAGAGTGGTTGAGTGGGCTGAGGTTGATAGGGGGCCGAAACCCTGATGGAAGTGGGCCCAAAGATGGAGGGAAAGGCCATACTTGGATGGTTCGTCAAAGGCTGGTCATTGGTCGAGGCAATAGCCTGGGTGTCTAAAGGTTGAACTACAGATGCTGTTGATACGGCCGTAGTCTCGAGAAGAGAGATCAACATTCCGTAAATTGGATTGCCCAAGGAGTCTTGCGTTCGGATATTCGCGAGATAGTGCTGCAAGGCTTTGACATTGAGGTCCAAAAATCATGCAAAATCTTGGTCCCCTTCTGGGACAATAAGAGTCTGGGTTGGGGATGGTCTAGTAGTTCTTTCAGTCTCTGAGTGGAACTCCATTATTGGACTGGTTATGGATGGGGTAGATGGAAGCGGGTGATGCCTCGTGTGATCGACTAGAGCCTTGGCTTGACTACGAGTCAGAACCATTCAAGACAAGAAAGAACGTCCTCACAAGCTCAAACAAGCAGATAAGAATAGAAAAGATGAAGAACACAAGCAGATCCTAAAACCCTAGGAGTAAATATTTAGGATTATAGTGGCTTATGCCTTAGAATGTGTGTAGAGGAAGATTGGATTTTGAGTCAAGTCCTAGAAGAAGTAGTCTATGGATGGTTTTGGGTCAGTTATGGTGCTTAAGAAGTCTGTGTTAGGTTTCATACATGGCCTGGTGCTAAGGAGCAAGCTCCCCTCACTTCACGAGTCCAGTGATAAGCTAGGCCCGCTTAGCCAAAATATACTTCCCCTAGAGATTAGACTCTGCCAGAGAACAGAGTGGGCTTTCCCCTTGGTGATGAAATCCAAGTAAGATCGTCGGGATGCGTAAGGTATCTGTTGGGGGATGAAATCCCAGTCGGGCCTTGTCTCAGGTAAGTTAAGATGTTTGTTTTGTGCAAGTGGTTTGGTCGTGTAACATCAAGTGGACTAGATTAATTCAATATGCGGTTATTAATTACTAAGTGTGGTCTAAGAAATGCAAACAAGCAGAAATGCAATGCAACGTATTTTAAGCCCCAAGTCAAAATATTTGTTCGTATGAAGACGAATGGAGAAAGGGTCGAAGAATATGAGTTTTAACTAGTCTAGAAGTGCAAGAAAGAAAAGAAAAGTTCTTTTTAGTCCTGCTTATGATGTCATTTAGAAGAGACGAAAGAGGCAAAAAGGAAGGAACCTAATGCACCTATATGAATGAAAGAAAGAAAGAACCCAAGGAAGGCCCTAGGGTCCCACCGGGCGTGCCAGAATGTTTTTATGCTAAATTTCACTTTCACATTCAAAAGATAGAAATGAGAAACTAAGAGATGGTCTAGGGTTAGAAGATACCCGAATGTAGTCGTGCGCACCGAAATTAGACGTTAGAAGGTACTCCTCTTTGGCTGTGGAGGAATGACACCTATGAAGAAAAAGAGACTAAACACAAAAAATGTTAGATGAGGAGACGGTGGGCTGTCAAGCAAAAGCTTGATCCCTGAAGTACGAAGACTTCCTTAAGGGATATCAACCCACTAATTAAAAATAAAATATTTGACTGAAGTAGAAATAATGAAAGACAGAATGAAAGAAAAAAAAGACAAAAAGTAGAATGCGTACCTGATATGCAGCAAACTACTCTGCACAGTCATCAGTGTCGGTCTCTGTGTCGACGTCGGTCAAGAAGGGTGCTGACGTCAGTTAAAGTGCCGGCGTCAGTAGGGGTAATGACCAATGTCAGTCGGGGGAATAGCTTTTGGATAGGGTCTGGTCAGGTCTGGACAGGGTTTTAATATTGCAGAAGGGTCTGAATTTTTTGTCTGAGGGTTAGGGAGCCGGTTTGGGAGTCAGAGGGATTGTTTGGGGGTTTATACAGGGATCTGGGCAGAGTTACAGACTGTATTTTCTATAGAGGGTGGATAGAGATGATACGGGTGGAAGTAAGTTTGGGGCTATGGTCTAACTCTAGATCGGGGTGGTAATATTAAATAAAAACAATAACCAAAAAATGAAATAAAAACACAGAACAAATGCTTACTTGTTATACGCTGAAGATAGAATAGGAGACATGATTGATGTTGCCGATGTGTTGCAGAAGTTCGATGTAGCAGACCTCTAGCGAGATGACTAAAGCAGAATACCTATACCAGAGAGAGAAAATATGAGAGATTGATTGCAGATTGGTTGAATGCAAAAGTTGGCCAATCCTTTGAATGAAGAGGTTGCTGATTGATACAAAGGAAGGTCCGATAACCGATCGAGAAATAGATTGGCAACCAAATGACGAATAATGGATAACGGATAACGGATCATACGTTCGGGTTGAGAATGCAGTGTTAAGGATAACCGACGCCAGTAGGACTGCCGACATCGACCGATTAGTGACCGACATCGGCGACATCAGTCGAGTAGTGACCATCGTCGGCAGATGCAGAATGGGGACAGTTGCTAGCTTTAGCTTTTTGCTCATTTTTACATGCTACCAGGGTCAAGGCTCGTAGGAAAATGGTCAACAGGGGTTAAATAGGCGTGGAAGAATAAAAATGGGGGTTAAGGGGAGGATGACAAGGGTTAGACACAATTTCGGTGTCTACACAAGGATTCAATCATTGATGAAGACTCCTACATCTATAAGTTGAGGTCAAACTATTTTAGACTGATTTTCAAACATACCTTTAAGGGAGGTAAAAGTGTTGTTTTTATCCTTCCAATTTGTATTTCATGTTTGATTATCATAGCTCAACATAGGTATTGGGATTGATTTATTATGTATTCAAGTTTTTTTGGATTTATTTCAATAAAAATTGACTAACCCCTCTTGGATTCCTAATCTAAAAAACTTACTAGGGTTAATCCTCAATGAAAGGGTAAATAACATGTAATCCCCTTTCCTAGGCAGCCAATAATTGAGAGACCATTACATCAGAGACACACTATGGATTACATGGAATCCTCATCTAATTCACACCATATTCAGATTTCTCAATCATCTAAACATATTTCTATTATTGTTACTTCAAAAAAACCATAGGTCACTCAATGATGGGTTCCACGTATCCCCATTCCTTCTATTGTTTCTTCATGACCATAGAGTCCTACTATACATGCATAGAAAATTCTAGATCCTAAAGTGATAGATATTACACCTATGCATGTTCCTTAGTAGTATCATCAATATATTACACTAGGTTATCAGTGGGGAGATACCTATGAGCATCCATTAGATGAGATCATAAAATAGTTATTTCTTTGCAAATATTCCAAAAATACCAAAAAAATAAAAACACTTCAAAAACCCAAAAATACCTTTAGCATTTACATGATATATTGGCCCTTTGGCATTTATGTTGTTGGTTCCATGTTGGTGGATGAAATATTAGTACTTTTTATATACACATATGTTTCATGCATATTTTGAGTGTGATACAAGCATACCCAGGCACATGATCTATGCACATTCAGGTGTTGGGCCTTCCCTATACTCATGTCATTTGGACATTGGGGGAATCCATTTATTTGATCACAATACATCTAGGTTATAGTATTCTATGATAATTTTTCATTATCATGTTTGAACTTATGTACTTACACATGCCTTTATTCATGCTTATATCTTTTACATTGTACTCAATATGTTATGTACTTGTCATTTTTTTCTAACACACATATCTAGGGGCTAATGTGTTATGTTTATGTTGGTTGATTGTGCTTTTTATTTATGCACTTCCTTGAGTGTCTTGTCTTTCTTGTTGAGTATTTGAATATGCTCAATTATTTTTGGCCATTATGCCTTTGTTTACTTACTTTGGCATTTGAATATGTAATTAATTTTTGTATGGACATATGAATAATTCACATTCTTTTGATTTTGCAATGTTTGAATATGACCATTTTTTGAGGTATTCTTGGACCATTACCTTTTAATATACTTTTGAGTACTATTATGTGTGTACTTTATTTCTTGTAAATCTTGTACTGTTAGAATATATATGTTTCCATGATATATATCATGCATCTTAGGACTTGATGTGACCACATAGTATGTACTTTATTGATATATGTACCTAGACATGATACTTATATATGCTACATGGTTCATACACATATTATACAATTATATTATCATTTTGAGGTCTCACCTTGAAAGGGAGGAATATTAGTGAGGGCATGTCATAGAGACATGGCTTACACATTTTTTTCATAGTTCACCAAATTTATATATATAATGGAGGCATGTTATGGAAACATGTTCTCCACATTTTTCATAGTTCATAGACTCATATATACATTGGAGGAATGTTATGGAAACATGTTCTCCACACTTATACTAGCTATCAATTTTATATATCAATGGGGGCATGTTTTAGAAACATGATCTCTACACTTCCATAATTATAAATATGCCAAATTACATAATTATATGATTTAGATACATATTTGTGATAGTATTTTATACATTAGTACCATTACTATACCTAGGTTTCAACATGAGACATATATTAGGTGCATATGCTATGTAGAGGGCACCTAAATTTAAAAATCAAAATCAGTTTCACATTTCAAAATATTTCTATGGACTTTATTTCACTATTAGGAACTCGTGTGACCTCTTATCTTTACTTTGTTAGTATATTAGTTGCTATGGATGCATATGCTTTGTAAGTCATCTTGTGAGCATTATGTTTTATCCCACATTCATGGAAAGTAGTAGTTGATTAGATTAGTCTTAGTATATAAGTAAATGTTGAGCCCAAGGAAGGCATCCAAGAATTTATTATATTGAGCTTGCCCCCTCAAAGTGGCCTATGATCAATATAATCTTTTCAGTGCTTTTTCTCATTTCATAATTCTATTATTTTGTGAATTTTTAATAACTTGTTGTAGGAGGATCCTCTCATCTAGTATCAGAGTGCTTTCCAAGGCCAATTTTTTTTACTTTAGAAAGTCTTCACTCTATTCTTCTGCATAATTTCTTAAATAATTTTTTATAAATAACTCTATTCTATTGCATAATTTATTTAAGTATTTTCTTATAACACAACAATCTATTTCAGATCCTGTTTAAGGGTTTTGGGGTCCATTCAAAACCTGCTTTTACCGTAATCTAAAACAATCTATTTCAGACCAGGGTAAAAACTTGATCACATAACTATGGGAAGTGTTTGGGTGAAATCCCTAAAACTCATTATGAGGAGTACCACAATAACTCCAAAGTAGTTAGCCCATTGAGAGGACTTACCAGTGAAATAGGCAACAACCCCTTCCCAATTGAGCAGTTCCCATCTGTGAGGAAAACCAAGAGTTTGTCATTGAGAGATAAATTTGTGGCCAAAAAATCTAGAGAGTGGTACTCACTTAGACGGCATTGGTATTCAGAGTGATCTCATTAAACCCTTAGGCAACCATTAAAATTTGGGGCCCATATCTATCAGTTTAACATATTACCAATGAAGTATCAAAAAATTACAGTATCAATTCTTTATTAGAGTATTAGAGGACTTACCATACCAGTTTTAACATATTACCAATAGAGTATCATAAACCTATCATATCAAATTTGTAGACTTATCATATCAATTTTAGCATATTCCTAGTCAACTATCACAAAATTGAATAATTTTTTTTTCACTTTCTTGCAATATCTATCCATCTATAGCCCTGTTGATACTCAAAATTTATTTAGACATCTGGAATTCCATTCTCTAAAGTTTCTTCCTTGAGGTACCATATCCTAATTCTACTCCTAATTCCCACAAATCTCAATTTTCTCTTTTTTTGGGGTTTTACCATAACTTCTGTTCATTTGCCTCAAAAATTTTCCATGGCGTTCATATCCCCATTCTACTCCCTTGTACCTCTTTGATAAATTTTCTAGTTTTGCCATTTTCCCTCCTGAAATTACCCTCACCTTCAACAATCCTACTCCCACTATGCAAAAAAATTAGTAAAATTCCCTTTACCCCTTTCAATTTTGTCCAAATTCAAAACTTCCCTTACTAAAACATGTCTTAACTCTAGTTTTGCTACTTGTTCCAAAAAATATATCTTATTCTAGTCATGGTAGTGACTTGAATAGGAGCAAAAGACATATAAGATGAAATTGCCACCCTCAAGACCCACATCAAAGATCTTGATGAAAAAATTCTTAATCTCAGTCTTCAACATACCACTATGAGCAACAAATAGCTTATAGAGTCCTCTTCAGACATAGGGTTTTTTTATTCTAGTAATTTTCATGGGTTGAAGATTAATTTCACTTGATTCAAAGGTGTATATTTTACCAAATGGATCTATCAGGTAGAACAATATTATAGTCTGCATAATATGTTTGATGCCAATAAGGTCTCACTTACATCCTTTCACTTAGAACATGAAGCCCTTCAATGGTATCATTGGTATACCAAGGCTCATGATGAGCCCATATGGACTTATTTTTGCACCCTCATTATGCAATGGTTTAGCCCTAGTGCTTTTGATGAATTCATTAGAGCACTCTCTAAACTTTGCCAAATAGGAACCATGAGATAATATCAAATAGAATTTGAAAAATTGGCCAATCACATAGAGGGATTGTCCAATGAATTCTTTAGGAGTTGTTTTATCAGTGGACTAAAGGATGCAATTCAATTAGAGGTCAAAATGTTTTTGATCTGTAAACTACACTGATTTGATTGAAATTAAAGTTTTAAGTACGAATACTAAAATTTCTCAAACATAAACAAATTCTTGAAAAACTCAAAAGAACTTGCAAAATGTTTGGCATAAAATGTTCTCGATTATTGAACCAATTTTTTTTTAAATAACATTGTTTTATAATTATCAAAATTTGAATTTCTTGCATGAGTTCATTTACTAATTAAAATCAAATCAGCAAACTGAATCAAAATCATGCACAAAAATGACAATTACCAAAAACACAAAACATGATAATGGAGTTCAGCTCAACAATTTATGCCTACATCTCTGGGTTCTCTAAAGGAGTGGACATTTCCATTAAGGGCACTTAAAACACTTGGAAATAATAAACAACTTTCCTGCAAGTTGATCTCTCAATGCAAAAATTCACCTTCACTGTGACTGATAATCAAGCCCGGCACCTTTGAATTCTGTGAGTCTTCACACCTGCAAAGTTGCTCTAAAAGTCTTAAAAATCTCCTCTATGGGCTTAAAAATACTCTTCCAATATGCAAATTGGATAAAAAAGAGTATTAAGACTGAGTATTATGGCCAGAAAATGGATAAAAATCCATTACATAAGCTTTCCCAAAGCTTTTACAAAGTCTCAGCCTCTTAAAATAAAAAACACAATCCAAAACTTCTATTCAAGTAAAAATTAGTGCCTTTTATAACACTTCAAAACCCGTGGCTGAAGTGGTCAAGGCCTTAACCTTTTACATGGGAGGTCAAGGGTTCAAACTTATCCCTTCCTTATAGGGCATTCTTAAGCATGAATTTGAAAACTTCCCTCCTTTTTGGGTGCACTTAGGCTCTCCTTTCTAGGTGCCTTGACTCCTTTGGTGCCAAGTTTGAATATTTCCTTGGGTGGCGTGATAGACATGGCAAGGTGGCGTGGCATGCTTTAAAAATTTCAAATAACATGTGATAAATAACACCTAACCAAATTTTTTTCCCCTAATTATATTCCATGTGTCAAATGGAGATTGGTCCACTTGGCATTTTTCAATAGTGCCACGTCACTTTTGACACCCCTGTCGCATGATTTCTTTAACTAGCTATATCTTGAGCATCCAAAATCCATTTTTTAAACTAAAAAAAGTATCAAAAAGCTCTTGACAAGATATAAAGTGTGCCACCATTGAAACTCTGACTTGAAACCATTTTTTAGAACCCAATTTTTGATCACACCTCCCCAATGGAAGGCTTTTGGTCTCTAAAAGTCTAATATCGCTTGAAATCTTATAACTGGTCTACTACATCCATAAAAATAGAACCCAATCATAGCAAGAGGTATAAACAATTGCATTAAAATGATTCACATTCAAACTTCAAAAATGCCTAATCCAAAGGCATGAGTGAGTCTGCAACTGCCAAAGTGATTACAACATACAAAAACTGCCTGCCCAAATGTCACATCCTATAAAGCGGTGAATTGCTGAAAATTGAAACAACTCCCAATGTAACTGCAAGACAAGTTTATAATTTTGAAAACATATAATAAATGTTATGGACATGTTGCAATACAATGCCCTAGTATGGGACTTATATGCTAAGCAAATGCAAACAACCAAAAGTGTATGCTGCCTAACATTTAAACATGCCCATAGGGTCTTAACAATGCATCTATACATCCATGTGCAAAAATAGATACATTCAAAATAGCAGTCTAATAAGTGTTGTAAGGAATCATATCAACCTACAACATGCACTCTGCTATTATCTATAACTGATCAAATGAGTTCAAGTCCTCTAGACAACTCACACAACATAAATAGGAGATTAAAAAACTTACAGTTATCAAAAAGTGAGAATTGAAAAAATTCATATGGTAAACCTGTCTTGAAGTGTTCCCACCAACTCTAATATACATCTATCAAAGCTTGTTCATTCCCTTAGGTGAATTCTTAACCATGCTTTGTAAAAAGAATGTAGTGATAATCCACTTAACCATTTCTTTCCTCCTAGTGAAATTGATTGTCTTAGTGGATTCCTTATCAATTGCATATTGTTGACTTAACCTCTTAAATGGATTTTCACTTGTAGGTTTTAACTTATCCTGGGTTGTATTGTCAACTGCATTATGGATTGAATTAGCTTCATTAACCTTAGTGAGAGGTTTGTAAATCATCTTAGTTCTAACATTACTTGAATGTGAAGATGCATGAAGCTTAAAGCATCTATCAATCTTATGTCCACTCACTTTACAGTGAGTACAAACATCCTTCTTAGGTGAGGGTCCCCTTTTGCCAATTCCCATCTTATCATGAGAATGGTCTTTCAAACATACAATCTGCTTCAACAAAGCATTTCATTTCCAACAAGTCTTAGCACTACGGTTATTCATCCCACAAAAAGTGCATGGAAATGATTGCATTATCTTCTGTACATTATATCCAAACTTCTTAAATATATTAATTGGATCAAAAGATTTAGTGTAAGAATCAGGAGGTGGAATCTCAATACCTCTTTTACCTTTACACCTTTGAACTAGTGGCCTAGAACCTTTGCTATTGGAAGCTCGTCTTCCTTTAGCCATGGATGAAACTTCTCCATCATCCACCTACACACTAGTATAATCCAATCCTACATGAAGAGGTCTATGCTCAACCTAAATTGGGTTAGTTATACCTTGGCTATCTCTACCAAGTCCTCCTCCATTATAACCCATTTTAAACAACAATTTAGATCCTATGCCCTTAGTGTATCTTTCAAAATCACCAAAAACAATATTACTAGAATCTGAATTTGAAATGGTAGAAGAAGATGAAGATTCATGTGGTGAAAAACTTACACTGCACTTAGTCATAGTTTCTGCATCTGAAGTTGAAGGCTTTACCTTTTCACACTCACCACATTGCAATCTAATCAAGAACTTATCCTTAGATTCAAGCTCTAATTTTAAATTTTCAACTTGCTCTTCAAGGGAATAGAGATTGCATCTCAAGAATATATTCTCATCCTGAATCTGGTTGTTGATGCTTTCAAGGTCTTCCATCTTGGATTTATGTGACAACTTGCCCATAGTTTCCTGCAAACACACTAATTCCACAATTGCACACTGCAATCTAATCAAGTGATATTGAAAACCAATAACCGAAATCAACTGTCAAAACTCAATCAGAAGCTAACCCAACATTCTAACTGCTCTGATACCAACTTGATCCATAAAATACACTGATTCAACTCAAAGTGAAGTTTTAAGTATGAATATTAAAATTTCTCAAACATAAACAAATTCTCAAAAAACTCAAAAGAACTTGCAAAATATTTGGCATAAAATGTTCTCGGTTATTGAACCAATTTTTTTTAATAACGTTGTGTTATAATTGTCAAAATTTGAATTTCTTGCATGAGTTCATTTAATAATTAAAATCAAATCAGCAAATTGAATCAAAATCATGCACAAAAATGACAATTACCAAAAACACCAAACGTGATAATAGAGTTCAGCTCAACAATTGATGCCTACATCTCTGGGTTCTCCAAAGGAGTGGTCCATTTCCATTAAGGGCACTTTAAACACCTGGAAACAATAAACAACTTTCCTGCAAGTTGATCTCTCAATTCAAAAATTCACCTTCACTATGACTGATAATCAAGCCCGGCACCTTCAAATTTTGTGAGTCTTCACACCTCCAAAGTTACTTCAAAAGTCCTAAAAATCTCCTCTATGGGCTTAAAAATACTTTTTCAATATGCAAATTGGATAAAAAAGAGTATTAAGACTGAGTATTATAGCTGGAAAATGGATAAAAATCCATTACATAAGCTTTCCCAAAGCTTTTACAAAGTCTCAGCCTCTTAAAATAAAAAACACAGTCCAGAACTTCTTCTATTCAAGTAAAAATTAGTACCTTTTATAACACTTCAAAACCCGTGGCTGAAGTGGTCAACACCTTAACCTTTAACATGGGAGGTCAAGGGTTCAAAAATTATCCCTTCCTTATAAGGCACACTTAAGCATGCATTTGAAAACTTCCCTCCTTTTTGGGTGCACTCAGTTTCTCTTTTCTAGGCACCTTGACTCCTTCTTGGGTGCCAAGTTTGAATATTTCCTTGGGTGGCGTGATAGACATGGCAAGGTGGCATGGCATGCTTTGAAAATTTCAAATAACATGTGATAAATAACACCTAACCAAATTGTTTGCCCCCTAATTATTTGCCATGTGTCAAATGGAGATTGGTCCACTTGGCATTTTTCAACAGTGCCACGTCACTTTCGACACCCCTGTCGCATGATTTCTTCAATTGGCTATATCTTGAGCATCCAGACTCTTTTTTTTGAACCAAAAAAAGCATCAAAAATATTTGACAAGATCTACAGTGTGCCACCACTGAAACTCTGACTTGAAACCATTTTTTAGAACCCAATTTTTGATCAGTTTTGGCCCAACATAATGATGGAAGCCCTAGGGTTGGCTAAATTGGTATAAGACAAGATCATAGCTCAGCAGTGATTCAAATCCAATTTTACTCCATTTCAAAATACAAATTAATAATGATGTTAAACAATGCTAGCCCCTATAACCATTCCTATCAAGTATTTGACTAAAGCAGAGATGTGAGCCCATAGAGAAAAAGGACTATGTTATAATTGTGATGACAAATTCACTAAGGGACATAAATGTGTATAGAAAAATATCTACCTATTGGATATGGATTCTCCACCCAAAACTAAAGTTTTTGAATATGCTTAGGTTATATCAGATGATCCAGATGAAGATCCATTGATTGTGGAACCTACTTTTTAGGAAGACCACCTAGAGATCTCTCTCCATGCTTTAGCAAGAGTCATCACCCCACAAAAGATATAGGTCAAGGGTTACTTCAAGAATCTCCCCCTCACAATACTCATTGATTTAGGTAGCACTCATAACTTCATTAACCCTTAGATCACTAAATAGGCTAATTATTTTACCCATCCTTGCTCTAAATTTGAAGTCACGATTGCTAATGGGGGCACATTACCTTTAAAAAGGTGTTATAATGTGTGTATTTATATTAAATATTATAACTTACACTCTAATATGTTTTCCTTGCCTTTAGGTGGATGTGACGTTATTTTAGGAGCCTAATGATTACACACACTTAGACCCATCTTATGGGATTTTGCTAAAATTTGGATGCATTTTTTAGATAATGGGTAAAAACACACATTGAATTGCTTACAACCAAGGTCTCTCAGCATCATCAATTCACATCACATGGAAAATCTTCTTAAGAATAATTCACATGGAATCATTTCCTAGCTCCATTCCATTCAAATATATCCATCATCGATCTTCACTCCTCCTTCTAATCTACAAACCATTCTACAGAGGTATGTAGGTGTCTTTTTCAAACCAATGGGATTTCCACCTTCACGGCTAGAGAAACACTATATTCATCTCCTTTTGGAAGCATTTCTCTAAACATTAGGCCCTACTACTACCCATTTTAGAAAAATATTAAGATCAAGATGCTCATACGAGACTTACTAAAGTAAGGCATTGTTCACCCCAGTCCAGTCCATACTTTTCCACAATTATCCTTGTTTGGGGAAAAGATGGGTCATGGCACCTCTACATTGACTTCCATGCACTTAATCACATCACAATCAAGGATAATTTCTTGATCCCTATTATTGATCAACTTTTTGATGGGCTTCATGGTGCTCATTTTTTCTCCAAGTTGGATCTCCACTCTAGATATCACTAGATCTAGCTTCATGAGGATGATATCTTGAAGATAGATTTTCACACACATGATGACCACTATGATTTTTTAGCCATTCCCTTTATCCTCACTAATACTCCTTCAAAATTCTAGGCATTGATAAATAAAATATTTTATCCCTACCTACAAAAATTCATTCTGGTCTTCTTTGATGATATCCTCATCTATAGTAAAACATGGTCTAAACATCTCCAACATCTAGAGCTCACACTACAATTTCTCTCTTATCATTATCTCTATGCAAAATAGTCAAAATGTGCTTTTGGCTAAGATGAAGTAGAGTATTTTGGACATATTATTTTAGCCCAAGGGGTTTGGGTGAATCCCAAAAAAATAGCTACTATGAAAAATTGGCCTCATCCTCAGACACACATGAGCCTTCATGGTTTTTTGGGGTTGACTAGATACTATCGTAAGTTTGTCAAGGATTACGAGAAGATTGTAGATCCATTGATAACTATGTTGAAAAATAATGCTTTTACATAGACACAAGTTATTGAGTGTGCATTTGAAGATTTGAAACAAGCTATGTGTACTACGCTTGTTCTAGCTATGCCATATTTTTCCAAGACCTTCACTATCAAGAGTGATGCTTGTGCTAATGGCCTTGGTACTATTCTTCTCCAAGAAATATTCCCCATTAAATTCACCAGCAAATCCATTTTTGGAAAGAATTTAGTACGCTCTACTTATGAGAAAGAAATGATGGCTATTTTGAATGTCGTATAAAAGTGGCAACCATACCTACTAGGAAATCATTTTTTCATCAAAATTGATCACCAAAGTTTGAAATATTCCCTAAAACAATGGGTCTTTACCCCATCACAATATAAATGAGTCAAAAAACTCATGGGTTATGATTATGAGATCACTTACAAGAAGGGTAAGGATAATATTATGACTGATGTTCTATCTCACACATTTATGGATCAAGCTCCCCTCTCAGCTATTTCCATCCCTATTCTAAATTGGTTGGATTCTATATAGTAGAGGTATGTCAATAAATCCTCATTATCTCAAATCATTCAATAATTGGCCACTAACCCCTCTGCAGTATTGTATTATTCTTAGGATGGTTCTTCTCTGTGATACAAAGGTCATCTAGTGCTTTCCCAAAGAACACATCTTTAACAAGTTATATCTTATGAACTCCATACTTCTCCATCTATAGGGCACTCAAGGTTTCTCAAAACTTATGAGTTGGCACGTCACAACTTCTTTCGTAAAGGAATGAAAAAGACAATTCATCATATGGTGGCTGAATGTGATACCTACCAATGCAACAAGGGTGAAACAACACTCATCCCTAGGTTTCTTGAAACCTTACCCATCCTTACTAGGATTTGGAAAGATATTTATATGGATTTCATTGAGGGGCTCCCTAAATTTGGAGGGAAAATAGTGATCTTGTTTTTGGTTGATCGCCTCTCCAAATATAGTCAATTTTTTACCCTCAGCCATCCCTATACCACCTCTACAGTCACATAAATTTTTTTGGACCAGATTTTCCATCTTCATGGCATTCCTTCTTATATTGTCTTAGATCATGATGTAACCTTCACCATCCATTTTTGGATAGAACTATTTTGATGCACTAGCACCAAATTGTTTATATGAGTTATCCATAAATAGATGGCTAGACTGAAATTATCAATAAATGCTTGGAAATGTTCTTTCAGTACTTCACCTCAGAATAACAACATTAGTGGGAAAATACCTCCTACCACACTTTAACTAAAATTACCCCATATGAATCAGTCTATGGTCAAGTACCACCAGTGTTCCTTCTGTACACCCCCAGTAGTTCACCAGTTTAAGTGGTCAACACATTTCTTTGAACTCAAGATCAGATCCTTAACACCCTACAAGACAATATTTATATGGCACAAAATATAATGAAATAATAGGCTGATTATCACTATTCTGAGTGCACTCTTCAAGTAGGTGATATGGTTTTTCTTTCCTTGCATCCATACAAGAAATCCTACCTAAAACTCAAAGGGCATCATTAATTGGATCCTAAGCTCTATGGACCATATAAGGTTCTCCAAAAGATTGGGTCAGTTACTTATAAGTTGGAGCTCCCACATTCTTCTTGATTTCATCTAGTATTTCATGTCTTTTGTCTGAAGAAAGTTCTTGGCTCAAACATCAGAGTGTATACTATTTTACCAAAACTTGATAAAGAAGGATCCATTATTCTTGAGCTAGAGGCAATCTTTGACAGGTGCACATGCCAACTTCACTCTTGATCCATCATAGAGGTATTAATTCAATGGTGTTGTCCCCAAAAAATGTCAATCATTTTTGGGACAACCTACAGACTATTTTGGCCTTGCACAGACCAAAATTTCTCTCTTCCCTTCTCAAAATTTTTTCTGAGATTTCAAATTCCTCATTTTAAAGATTTTTTCGTAAAGGGATTCACAGGTTTAACAAGGTAAAAAGCTTTTGTAGGGGAGTTCAGTCAAAAGAACAAGTTTCTAACACTTAGTCATTTCTAAGATTGG
Source organism: Torreya grandis (assembly GCA_037957365.1). NCBI lineage: Eukaryota > Viridiplantae > Streptophyta > Pinopsida > Cupressales > Taxaceae > Torreya > Torreya grandis. Next base: position 1,688,031 of record JARHVA010001029.1, on the reverse strand, counting down.
TTTGGTGCCTCGGTTCAATCAAAAGAGTTTAATTAGCAAATGAGAAAGAACAAAGGCTTGAACCATTGAACTTTGAACCACTTTGGTTCAAAGGTTCAATGGGTTCAACGACCAAGTTGGTTCAACATGCTTGGTGCAAAAGATCAAAAAGGACTTAGCCAAATAACGAAGAATGAGCCGATTGAACCATTGAATTGGTTCAATCTCCAGGTTCAAGGGGCTGCCCCAAAGCGAAAAAGGCAAGTGCCCTTACGAAGGGCAGGCAAAATTGGTTCGAAGGTCAAAGAAAAGATAGAATTCCTTTGGATTTGTTCAAAGGCCCAAAAGAAACAATTCTTTCAGACTTTTTGTCTGATGGAAATGGAAAAGTAAAAGAAGCCAAAAGAATTATTTCGAGAAGAACTTTCTCAGAAAAATGTTAAGGCAAAATTCCTTCAAAATTTTTGTCTGAAGGAATTCTTTCAGGCTTTTTGTTCGAAGGAAAATCCTGAAAGCCAAAATCCCACCGAAGATGCAAGAACCTGCCAGGGAAATTGAAGCCCGAAGGTCACATGAAAGATCTCAAAAGGTAGATACCCTTGTGGGGGACACCTGACATCAGAGAAATGACCTTTTCCAAGGACCCGAAGGGACACCTTACCTTTGGATGTTCCAAAGGCTGAATAAAGATGTAGAAAGGAATATTCAAAGACTTAGACATAAAGAGCTTCAAATAATGAACCGATTGAACCATTAAAAGGTAGAACCAATTGGTTCAATGAGTTCACAAGTTCAAAGGTTCAACTAAGTGTGATAAATATCAAAGAGCTTAGGAAGCAATGATTGAGTGAGACACAAAATGAACCAATGAACCGATTGAACTTTAAACTGAAATAGTTCAAAGTTTAATGGTTCATAGGTTCAAAATTTCAAAGGTAGCCTCAATGAAGAGAGAAGTAGCAAACAAGTGGTTCAATAGATGGTTTAACCAAAAAGAAAGAAAGCAATTGAACTAGGAAGCAATGGAACAAAAGAGACAGAATGAACCAATGAACTTTCATAGGTTCACAGGTTCAAGGTTCAACATGGTTCAAGTAGCTGGCGACAATTGATGGCCCCTCAGACGTCAAATTTAAAGTGAGGGAAAATCCATAGAAATTCAAATAGAGTGCAGAACTTAAAGGAAGAACCAAGCAATTAAATGAAAAGAGAGCTCAAAGATTTAAATTGCTACAGGGAAGAGAAGATCAATGTAAAGGACCAGACAATCCATACCAAAGAAGAGACATATTAGATGAAGGGACACGCCATAGTTATGGCAGCGCACTATTCTCAGCATGGTCTCTCCAAACAAGACTAAAGGTGCATTGAAGATGTTGACTGCAACATGGGCCGTCCCATGGGAAAAAGTGCCAATCCTTGCATAGTTGCTATAAGATTGTAATATCTCTCATTTGTAAAGGAGACTTTTCATTTTTATAGAAGTGAAACTCTACCCATTTTAAAAAAAGAAGACTGAGACTTTGAGCTCAGATTGTAATTTCATTTTTATTTTAATGAGAAAGCATGTTGCTTACAGACTTTTTTTTATTTTGGCTTGTATAATTTTAGAAGATCATTCTTACATCTATCTTCTGAAGGTATTCTTATTCATTTAACTTGGTGAGCAGAATTAGTGAAAATAATAGGGAAGTGTCCTAAAACCAACTATGGGAAGACTTTGTGCTTTCACAATTGTTTTCAGTCTGTGTTTTTCTTTTCTTTTTTGTGTTGAGGATTCTAGGGTGACTTTGTGCCCCCATTATCCTTTGTGATATACTCTTTGGGTAGTTGAGGTGGAAACTTTACGTTCTGCTTCATCCTGTTGTTACTATGCCCTTTTGATTACTAGTTACTTTACTATCTGAAAGAAACTCCTATTATTTCTTGCAAGAACACTTCTAAAAGAAGAGAAGTGCGTTCAGTGTTTACACCAAGATTTTCTCCTTTGTTTATGTGCATCATATCTGAAAGAAGAGAGATGGATGGTTTATTTTTCCCCCATGTGTTATTTTCTACTTATTTATTTTGTATATAGCTCCTACATATCTATAGGGAACCTCCCCTTGATGAGAGGAGAGATTTGTCCCCATTAGATGTGGTAAACCTGCAACTTTGGATAACCCATCTCCCTATGCTGTGGTGATAGGAACTATTTTGGTCACCAGTTAGCTAGCTGACAAAATATTCACCCAATAGTTTTTGGTGACTCTGTTGGGGATGAACATGTAGTCTAAAGCCTCAAGCTTCAGATTGAAGTAGTTCCTTCCCTTATCCATTATACAAACTCTAGTGAATCTGTTCCATGTCTTACCCATTATCCATTTATAGACTTACCATTTTCCTCCACCTCCATTATTTTATCTAGTCTACAAAAGTAGAGATGCTGGAAGAGCATGCAGTTTGAAGTCTCAAACTTTAAGCTAAAGTAGATCTTGCTCTTTTTCATTTTTTTTTCTACAATCTAGCAACTCCACATTATACTAGAGGCTAGAAATCCTAAGGTGTTGTTGACCCTGCTTTTGAGTTGCTGCAGAAGAGTAATTTTGAGTTGTTTCCTCCACAACCTCACCGTAGACAAACTAGGAGTCTTCCTCCTAGCCCTACCAGGCCACCAACACAAGGCAAAGCTTCTTTTTTTGTTGTTAGTTGAGCTTTGCCTATCTATGCTCCACCTAGATTAGTTATCCCACTTTTACATAATAAAATCATGGCTCAAGGCCCCTGGGGTAACTCTTTTGATCCACTGAATTTGACTCCACCTCTACATGAGCTTCCATGTAGTTCAACTAAGAATTTCTCAAAATTCTTTGGTGATGGGAAGGTTCATCCTGATGAACACATTACAGCTTTTAGCATAGCCTATAGTGTAATAGGGGTGGAATTTGAAGACATAGTGGTCAGGCTATTTGTGGAGACACTAAAAGGTGCTGTTATAGACTAGTTTTACCACCTGTAAGCTAGATCAATGACTGACTGGGACACTCTAAAAGACAAATTTGAAGCCAAGATCAATCCTGCAAAAGATGCACATGCTTTGCCAGCCCAACTCACTCAGATGAAGAAAGAGCCTCATGAGCCTATGAGGGATTTTAATGCCAGGTTCAACAAGCTAAGGCATAAGATTCCCATGGTTGCCCAGCCGACACCTCAAAATCTCAAATGCTTCTTCATCAACTCATAGCTACCTGAAGTGAGTTTCTTACTAAGATAGGCTAGACACATAGACCTTGTTGCTACTTAGGACTTGGCTACTGAGCTAAAAGATGACCTTATCTTGGCAAGAAAGATAAGGAGAGATCCTACTAGAGGTAAATCCTCTTCATCTTCTAAGTATCCATTTATAGGCACCATGGATCAGATGGTGAAAAAGTTGGCAAATGAACTACTAGCCTTGAAAAGGCAAATGGCCCAAAGTATGTCTACTCCTCCTAATTAAGATATGCCAAGGAGGGCATTTCAGAATTAGCCATATCAAGGCAATGCTACTAGGAATCAAGGGCAGCCAAATCATCTTCCTCCCCCATAGAGGAACCTTGCCCTTGAAGCATCTCCAACCAACTCAGCAGTGGGATATCTAGAAATAGAACATGTTTCCTATTTCCAACTTGAGTTAGAGTAAGAAAATGATGTTGGTCTCTTCATGGAGGATCAAGAAGAATCAACTGGTGACTCCCACATTGGTTTCTTGAATTACCAAGATGAACCCAGAAGTGAAGGTGAAGCAGATGAGGAATCATATGTAGTATTCACCTGATCTGAGAATCAGTCAACCCAACAAGCTGATAAAGAAAGAATAGAGGAATGAACTCAGCCTGTAATTCTAATTGCTAAGTAGGGAACCACTCTGCCTTTCTAGTCAAAAGACCCAGTGATTGCCAAGAAGTTTAATACATCAAACATCTCTACACCTTCTACTTCAACTTCATAGATCAGTCCTCCCCCTCCCAAAAACCAAAAAGATGAACTCCCATTCTCTCTTCCAAGTCCATCTCAGTCATTTGACATGATTGATCATGTCAAGAAATATAAAATTCAAATGACTGAGTTTGAATCCTTGCAAGCCAATTCTGAGCAGTTAAATATTGGTGAAGAGCTAGGTGTGGACTTATCTGAGGCAAGGATTGTGGTCACCCAAATGTCAGGCCCTACTACTCAAATTCTATTTGAGCCTTTAGGTAGGGGTAATTACTCCTTGACCATAGAGGATGCACATGTCTCAGCTGATCAAAGTCCCATGGCTATCAATCCAGGATTTCATCCAAACAAGGCATCAAAAAAATTGGTAGGGCACAATACAAATCAAGAAGGATCTTCCATCTCCCATGAAGATAAATTTGATAGAAGATCAGCTTCTGATGATGCTTGGATCCTAAAATTTGATGGCAGCAATTCTTCCATAGCTGGATGTAGATCTCTATTGCTTGGATTGAAGACTACTCAGGGTGAAGAGGTCAAACTCTTCCACAGCAAAGGACATGTTGAGCTAATGGTTTGTTAGGATTCTAATGCTGACCATCAAAATATGTGTTGGACTGAACCAATAAAACAACAAGCTATGGTGGTGGACCATACTGCTATAATCCAAAATTAGAAAAAGGAGCCTTTCGCTAAGAGAGCAAGGAGAGATCCATTCACCCATCACTATTTCTAGGGGCAAAATGGTTTCTTGCTAGTTTATCAAGATGGCATCCCCTTTTCTTCACCTCACAAGGAGCAGCATCTGAAGTAATTCAATTCTTGAAGTATCAGATAAGTTCACCTGTACATATGTATATCTATATAGTCTTTAGTTCTATTTTGTGCTTTTCATTTTTATTTTTGGCACCTTTCTTTTTGGGTAGCACGACTCCGTAGCCCAATGGCACACTTCAAGGCACTGGAGATTCTAGTTTCTACTCCCCTCAACTGTGTTTCAAGTTTTCAACTGAAGGAAGTTTCCCAACTGGAGCAAGCTGTTGTCCCCAAAAAATGTTACTCATTTTTGGGACAACCTACAGACTATTTTGGCCTTGCACAGACCAAAATTTATCTCTTCCCTTCTCAAAATTTGTTTTGAGATTTCAAATTCCTCATTTTTAAGCTTTTTCTATAAAGGGATTCACAAGTTCAATAGGGTAAAAAGCTTTTGTAGGGGAGTTCAGTCAAAAGAACAAGTTTCTAACACTTAGTCGTTTCCAAGATTGGTTCGACGCCTTAGTTTAATCAAAAGAGTTCAATCGGAAAATGATAAAGAACAATGGCTTAAACCATTAAACTTTGATCCACTTTGGTTCAAAGGTTTAATGGGTTCAATGACCAAGTTGGTTCAATGTGCTTAGTGTAAAAGATCAAAAAGGACTTAGCCAAATAATGAAGAATGATTCGATTGAACCATTGAACCATTGAACCAAAGTTGGTTCAATCGGTTGGTTCAATCACTAGGTTCAAAGGGTTGCCCCAAAGCAAAAAATGCAAGTGCCCTTGTAGAGGGTAGGCATCATTAGTTTGAAGGTCAAAGAAAAGATAGAATTCCTTTGGATTTGTTTAAAGGCCTAAAAGGAACAATTCTTTCAGACTTTTTATTCGATGGAAATGGTAAAGTAAAAGAAGCCAAAAAAATTCTTTTGGGATGACTTTTGTCAAAAAAAAGTTAAGGCAAAATTCTTTCAGACTTTTTGTCCGAAGGGATTCTTTCAGGATTTTTGTCTGAAGGAAAAGCCCAAAATCCAAAAGCCTGCCGAAGATGCAAGAACCCGCCAGGGAAGTTGAAGCCCGAAGGTCACATGAAAGATCCTAAAGGGTAGATACCCTTACAGGGGACACCTGATGTCAAAGAAAGGACCTTTTCCAAGGACCCGAAGGGACACCTTCCATTTGGGACATTCCAAAGGCTAAACAAAGATGTAGAAAGGAATATTCAAAGACTTAGACACAAAGAGCTTCAAAGAATGAACCGATTGAACCATTGAACCGTTGAACCAATTGGTTCAATGAGTTCACAAGTTCAAAGGTTCAACCAAGCACGATAAAGATCAAAGAGCTTAGGAAGCAATGATTGAGTGAGACACAAAATGAACAAATGAACTGATTAAACTTTGAACCGAAAGAGTTCAAAGTTTAATGGCTCATAGGTTCAAAAGTTCAAAGGTAGCCTCAGTCAAGAGAGAAGCAAAAAACAAGTGGTTCAATGAATGGTTCAACCAAAGAGAGAGAAAGCAATTAAACCAAGAAGCGATGGAAAAAAAGAGATAGAATAAACTAATGAACTTTCATAGGTTCATAGGTTCAAGTTTCAACATGGTTCAAGTAGCTGGAAACCATTGACAACCCCTCAGACATTAAATTCAAAGTGAGGGAAAATCTATGTAAATTTAAATAGAGTGCAAAAATTAAAGGAAGAACCAAGTGATTAAATGAAAAGAGAGCCTGAAGATTTAAATTACTCCAGGGAAGAGAAGATCAATGCAAAGGACCAGACAGTTCATACCAAAGAAGAGACATATTAGATGAAGGGACATGCCATAGTTATGGTAGCGCACTATTCTTAGCATGGTCTCTCCAAATAGGACTGAAGGTGCATTGAATACATTGATTGTAGCATGGGCCATCCCATGGGAAAAAGTGCCAATCCTTGCATAGTTTCTATAAGATTATAATATCTCTCATTTGTAAAGGAGACTTTTCATTTTTACAGAAGCGAAACTCTACCCATTTTGAAATAAGAAGACTGAGACTTTGAGCCATATTGTAATTTCATTTTTATCTGAATGAGAAAGTAGGTTGCTTATAGACTTTGTGCTATTTTGGCTTGTGTCATTTTAGAAGATCATTCTTACATCTATCTTCTGAAGGTGTTATTACTCATTTAACTTGGTGAGCCAAATTAGTGAAAGTAATAGGGAAGTGTCCTGAAACCAACAGTGAGAAGACTTTGTGCTTTCACAATTATTTTCAGTCTATGTTTTTCTTTTCTTTTTTGTGTTGAGGATTTTGGGGTGACTTTGTGCCCCCATTATGCTTTGTGATATACTCTTTGAGAAGTTGAGGTGGGAAATTTGCATTTTACTTCATCCTGCTGTTACTACACCCTTTTGATTACTGGTTACTTTACTATCTGAAAGAAACTCCTACTATTTCCTGCAAGAACACTTATGAAAGAAGAGAAGTGCCTTCAGTGTTTACACCAAGATTTTCTCCTTTGTCTGTGTGCATCATCTCTGAAAGAAGAGAGATGGATGGTTTATTCTACCCCCATGTGTTATTTTTTACTTATTTATTTTGTATATAGCTCCTACGTATCTATAGGGAACCTCCCCTTTATGAGAGGAGAGATTTGTCCCCATTGGATGTGGTAAACCTGCAACTTTGGATGACCCATGTCCCCATGTTATGGTGATAGGAACTATTTTGGTCACTAGTTAGCTGGCTGACAAAATATTCACCCAAAAAATGGCATAGAATGTAACTAGAGGATGCAACATGGGAACCACTCTTTTAGATTCAGTACCAATTCCAACATTTGAAGCTTTGAGGACAAAGCTTTTTCAAAGAGGAAGGGGATGTTAAGAACCTATGTGACCCCTTCTCTTTACTTTGTTATTATATTATCTATTATGGATGCATATGCTTTATAAGTCATCTCGTGAGCATTATGTTTTATCCCACATTCATGGGAAGTAGTAGTTACTTAGATTAGACTTAGTATATAAGTAAGTGTTGAGGCCAAGGAAGGCATCCATGAATTTATTGTATTGAGCTTGCTCAAAGGAGGTTACCCCCTCAAATTTTCTTGTGATCAATATAATATTTTAAGTGCTTTTGATCATTTTATAATTATATTATTTCCTGCATTTTTTATAAAAAAATTTATGAAGATCCTCTCACTCACTAGGTTAGATTGTTATAGACTATTATTGAGCTAATCCATTATTGTAGTTGGCTTATTTTTCATATGGTTGAGGTGATTATATCACTCAACCTTTCCAAGTTTATATGTTGTAACTGATTACATCATTCAACCTCACTATATTTTTAGTGTTGGTTGGATTGGATCAACTCACGCTCACAAAGTTGTAAGTATGATTGGGGTGCAAGATTGAGTTAATCTCAACTACTGAATGACCACTCATCTTTTCCCCAAGGTTGGGGGAAATTTTGTTGCTTAAAATATATATCTCGTTATCTCTCTCTATATATATACACTTATAGATTTAAATTTTTCCTAATCTCAATTTAAATGGGTCATAATGATATATCTTTTCAAATCAAGTTGTGATGTAGGAGCATCCTTCTAAGGGTGAACTTGTCTTGTTTTGTTTGCATAATTTTAGAGTGATCAAGTGTTTATGGGTCATGTATATTGTTTAGGATGTTTTAATGGATTTAGTATTCTTATCATACATGTGAGAATATTTTTCAAGTGTCAAATCTTATTTAGAGAGGTTAGAATTTGAAATTCGCATTTTCCTGCCAATTTCACTAAGTTGAATTTTCTTGTCAAGTCTTAGGTCCTCAGCCATGTTTGATGGAGATTAAATGATTTATTATTATTTATTAGGTTTTAAAATGGGTAAATTTTACTCCAATAATACTTGATTCATATAAGGATTCACTTTTATAAGTATGATAGGAATTTGGGTGTTTTTAAGCTCCTCAATGTTCTTGGAGGGAATCAAGAATTGTTGGAGAAATGATGAGACATATAAAAATTATAAATGTTGATGTTTTTAGACATTTTTTAAAGATTTATTCAATGATTAATTCACTATAACTCTAATAAAATCAATAAAAGGTTTCTCAATTTGAATATTGACTATATATACCATGTGTTCCTATGTTCTGTGTTCAAGATAAAAGACTAAATATGCATCAATATCAAGAAAGATTTTATAGAAGGTTAGCTGAAACACATTTTTAATTGGTAATATATTTATTCAATTTTTTTAAGGTTATTTATTTAGTTTTAAATAATTTTTAATATATATTTTATGAGGTACTATGTTCATACCTTGTAAGAGACTGTGTCCTCACACATAGTCAAACCTAAACTTGTGTAAATTGACCTACAAAGGTGTCAAAGAGGAAACATATGAATTGATAAATGTGAATAGGGATAATATAGACCATAATAAATCATCACAATAAGTTTAAAGTTACTTAAAAGTTTAATATACCAAATTAACCCTTCTCAAATAATACAGTCAGAATAAACCTTGATTTAGGGTTTAAAAACTAAAACTAACAATGTGAGATATTCCAATGGTTGAAAACCATAAATTTTGGTTATTAGTTGATTATTAATGTGTTATAACATATTTTGAAAATTTTAAACATGTACGGACCTTCTCTGTATGGATTTAGATGATTGTATCTGAAACAAGGGTAAAGAGACCTAATTAGGTCTAGACAAGGTCTAAAAAGTGCATCTCTGAGTGGATTTTAGACCAATAAAACTATTAGAGAGGAATAATTCAATATAGTGTGTTTAAATATAACTTTAGTTTCTAAATATCAATCAACATCTGTTAGTACAATTGAAAATAGTGAAAAAGGCTACAAGAAAGATTATCAAAGGAATGAAGCAGTGTATGTTGAAAGAGTTGTACTTAGAGGCCGAGAAGATTATTTATAAGATTAAAAGAGGATTTGAACAAGATAGTATATGGTCATAAGAATAATAATATAATTAATAAATATTTAATGATGTATTGAGTTATTTTTCCTATGAACCTTTGCCAAAGAGTTAGCATATTGACACAAGAAAAGTTAGTGTTGATTAGAGAAGTTTCCTCTACATCATTTGGTATCAGAGCTTAAGATCTCTTAGAAAGACAATAAGAAACATAGAATCTATATGACATGGATCAACAAAATCTCAAAGGATATTATAGGTAGTTGATGCTTTAGTGGTTGAGGTGAGAAACCTGTGGGCTAGATTATAAGCTATAGAATTGGCTCAAAGAAGAGAGATGAATAGAGGTGATGTGAGTGAAGGAAAGGATAGGTTCCTCAAAAATAAGATGAAAAATAAGGAGAATGTATATTGTAGGAAATATTCATTAGATCAATTATAGGTGTGACATCAAAGCCCAAATTAGACTATCAATGTATGAGGGTAGTCTCAATGTTGAAGAGTTGATTGACTGGATCACAACAATGGATAAATACTTTGAATATGAAGATATAAATGAGGAAAATAAGGTGAATTTTTTAGTGACAAGGTTGAAGGTTCATGCATCCCTATGGTGGGATAGAATATAGGAAGAAAGGAGAAGAAGGGGAAAATAAAAGAGAAGGTCATGGGATAAAATGGTGGCCAAGATGAAGGGCAAATTCATCCTAAGGACTACCAAACTAATTTGTTTATAAGGATAAAAAATATGAGACAAAAAGACATGTCAGTGAAAAAATAGACAAAATAATTCTACAAACTAACCATCAAATTAGGACACATAGAGGAGGATGTTGAAAAGGTTCTTGTGTACATTAATGGAATGAAGTTTAGCATTCAAGATGAAATCAACATTTTGTCTCTAAGGACAGTAGAAGAGGCCTATCAAGCTACATTGAAGGTATAGGAAAACTTTAATAAAATTCAAATCCAAAAAAATAGAGGGAGAGGTAGGATTTATATAGGTAGAGGTTAGAAATAAGGAAGAAGATAATCAAGCAATAAAAATCAATGGCAAACTCATAGTAAGGAAGTTGGTAGTAGTTCTAAAAGCACAAGTCAGTCTAGTAGAGGTGGTTATAGATTCAAAGGTGGAAGATATTATGATAGAGGAATAGGATACATGGATTGATATGTAAATTCTTCAAATCTTATAAGTTTATAGGATATAGATCTTATGAATATCCATAAGACATTCAAACTATCATCTCTTGGAGTGAAAGTAGGAACCGAGTAGTTCAACAAGAAGAGGAAAGTGTAGATCCATTACCAAAATATGTTGAAGAATATAAAATAGGAGATATTTTTTTTATGAGGATATTTATTTTAAATACAATATATGAAGAGAAAGAACCACCAAAACAAAAGACATTAGTCAAGACTATGTACAAAAGTAGAGGTAAATTTTGTAAGGTTATAGTTGATAATGGTAGCATGAATAACCTTGTTTCTTCCATGATGGTAACTAATATATGATTAGATATAAAATTTCATCCTAATCCTTACCATGTCTCTTGGATACAAATAAATCACCAAGTCTTAGTTAGTGAGCAATGCCATGTAGACTTGCAGATTGGTGGTTATAAAGACAAAGTTTTGTGTGATGTGATTCTTATTAATGTTTACCATATCATACTTGGTAGACCATGGTAGTATGATATAATATTTATTCATGATGGTATGGTTAACACATACACTAGTTTCCATGCAGGATAATCAATCATGAAAAAAGGTATAAACTACAATGATGACGTTTGGTGAGAAAGAGTATTTGCCAAAAGGAACCAATTGTAGCATTGAGAATAAGAAAGTATCAATTGAGTACAAGTGTCAAGAGGAATAAGGTGGAATACAAGTTGACATAAAAATGAGAGAGGATAATGCAATAGTTGAAAATAGATCTAAAGTATTGATTGCGGATAGCAAAGAGTTTCTATAGCCAGCCAAGCATGATGAGGTGAGTAATACATTATGTGAGCCTTAATAAATGGGAGTTAGAACTAATAATAGGTATGATTTGTCTTTTGAAACTTATTGTTTTTCAAAGGAACACTTGGAAAGGTTGTTTTTAGACTTTTCTCATCAATTAACTTTGATAAAGAGCATAGGGTATCTAGAAAGCTTTGCTGAGAAGATTGGTATGTTGAGAGAACTTACTTTAAAAAACTCAATGCCTAGCAAAAATTTAAAAAGTGATTAGAATAATGTGATCAATAAAGTGATACATGAGAAACACATATAATAGAAGGATGTGAATTTGAAGAAGGAGGCTGTCCACAGCCAGTCAGAACAACAAGCATTAGTCCAAAAGATATCAAATACAACAAAAGAAGAGACAACCATCAAAGTGCAAGAGTATAAATTCTTAAAAGATAAGGAGGAGGATGTTATGTTTAAATTATTTGTTTCATGTATAATTTAATTTCATTAAAATAACTAAATACTTAAGGTGATCATCTTGGAGAATAGTATAAATAAAGACAACCTCAAAGGAGGAGACAATGTAGCATTTGGCAAGAAACAAGGAGGCCTACATTCCACTAGCAGGCCATGGGATCCAGGAGGCCATCAAACAAAGGAAAAAAGGAAATAATAATGAGAGATGTTAAGAAGAATATCAATACAATATTATTTTAACTTTCATTTAAATTTCTTTTTTCTCCTCAGTAGTATGATGCAGGAGCATCTTTCTAAGGGTGAACTTATTTTTTTTGTTTACATAATTTTGGAGTGATCAAGTATCTAGGGTTAATGTAGATTATTTATGATTTAAATGGATTAAGTATTATTATCATACACTTTAGAATATTTTCCAAGTGTCAAATCTTGTGTAGAGAGGTTAGAATTTTAAATTGGCATTTTCTCACCAATTTCATTAATTTGAATTTTTGAATTTTCTTGCCAAGTCTTAGTTCTCAGCCATGTTTGATGGAGATTTAATGATGTATTCTTGTTTTTTAGGTTCTCAAAGGTATAAATTTTAATCCAATACATACTTGAGTAAAATAAGGATTCATTCATATAGGTATGATAAGAATTTGGGTGGTTTTGAGCTCCTCAACATTCTTGGAGGGAATCAAGATTCGTTGAAAAAATGATAAGACATATAAAACTTGTAAATGTTGATGCTTGTAGGAAATTTTTTGAGATGGATTCAAGGATGAATTAATTATAACTCCAATAAAATCAATAAATTTTTTATCAATTTGAATACTGACTGTATATATCCTATGTTCTTATGTTCTGTGCTCAAGACAAAAGAATAAATATGCATCAATAACAAGAAATATTTTGTGGAAGGTTGGTTGAAACACATTTATGATTGGTAAGATCTTTATTCAATGTTATTTATTTTATTTATGTAGTTTCAAATTCTTCTTAAAATATAGTTTATGAGGTATTATGATCATACCTTGTAGGAGACTGTGTCTTCACACATAGTCAAACAAAAAATTATGTAAATTGACCTAAAAAGGTGTCAAAGAAGAAAAAAATGAATTGATAAAGTTTCATAGGGATAATATAGACCCTAATAGATCATCAAAATAAGTTTAAAGTTGGTTAAAAGTTTATTATACCAAATTAACCTTTCTCAGGTTAACATAGTCAAAATAAACCTTGATTTAGGGTTTAGAAACTAAAGTTGATAGTGTGAGAGATTCCACCAATAAAAAAGCACAAAAATTGGTTATTACTTGAGGATTAATGTTTTTTCACATATTTTTAAATTTTTAAATCTGTACATACCTTTTGTGTATGGAGGTAGATGATTGTGTATGAAACATGGGTAAAGAGACCTAATTAGGTCTAGATAAGGTCTGAAAAGTTCATCTTTGAGTGGAGTTAGACCACGAAAAATCTTGGAGAGGAATAATTTGATATAGGGTGTTAAAACATCACTTTAATTTCTCAATATCAATCAACATATATCTATACAATTAAAAATAGTGAAAAAAGGCTACAAGAAAGCTTATCAAAGGAAAGAAGCAGTGTATGTTAAGAGAGTTGTAACTTAGAGGTTGAGAAGATTAGTTAGAAGATTAAAAGAGGATTTGAACAAGCTATTATATGGTCATAATAATCCTAATAGAATCAATAAATCTTGAATGATGTATTGAGTTATTTTGCCTATGAATTTTTGTCAAAGAGTTGGCATATTGAAACAAGAAAAGTGAGTGTTGATTAGAGAAGTCTCCTCTGCATCAAGTTTCCAAAAGGCAAGGTTATTACATTGATACACATGTACTCCTAAACATTAGTATTTATATTTAAATCATTTCAATGATTTCAATTTTAGATTATATGAATGGATTATATACTTTAACATGCTCTTGGTTTTAGGCCAGTATCCAACAAAGCACTCAAGTTGGGCTCACATAAAGGCAAGGTGTATTATACCCACCCAAGTTTGAATTTATTTTCCTTTAAACTAGTAATTTAATTACTAAATTATAGAGGGAACTGTAAACACTAAATTTTAATTATATATCACCTCAGTCTTGTACACCTAGAAAATACATATCATGGATGTACCTCCAATTTCTAGACTTTTCCACTATCGAAAGTCTCGCATACACTATGTCTCTATGCCAAATTGATTATCTCTTAGTTTGACCAGTGTTATTTTGATAAATCAAACCTTATATCATGCTAAAATTACTATAAACTTGTTTATCTTCTATCTTTGTAAGTTTTAGGCCTATAATTGCTTTCTAGCTTCTCGAACACTTGCATCCTAGTCAAACACCTACGTCAATACAAGTGTCCTATTATGAAAAAAGTGGTTAGTGTCCTAAATTAATCCAAATTTCAAATGAAGTGTATCCCTATAGTTAGCCTAAGTGATTTAATGTGAGATATTTATAAAAGGGATTGATATATGTTTTAACCTTTTAGGAATTAGATGAATGTAAATCCTATGTTGTTAAAGAGATGAGTATAGTAAATCAGGGTATAAATATATAATAAATATAACTATTGATTTGTTATAGAATTGACTAAATTTGACCTTTTTAAAAATAATAATAAATAACATAAATAAGAACTTGGTTGGAACATGACTGGGATGGATGCTCTAGAGCCTAAAAACTGAGGCAGATGTTGGTTTGAGTGTTGCAAACATGATCCACATGTAAAAACTCCTTCTAGATGTAGACACCTAAAATTAACCACCAATGGATCTTGACCAGACTTCAGACTGATTCCTACCAACCTTTGCAAATTAAGCCTAAGAATCACTAAACATCCCAAATTTTCTTGAGCATCATTCATCAAATTTTAGAATCTCATTAAGACATACTTAATTTGGGTATCCTATCATAAACAACAAAAAAATCTCATGGATTCGTCTCTAATAATCTTGTGGCATCATAACATGTAATTTAGCCTATAGATATATTAAGTGTGGTGAGTGTACACATAAAATCAAATATTGAAAATGATAAAATCCTAATCAAAATTAATTAAAAAGTTAAACCAAATCAAATACCTAGTTAAATTATCCATGTGTAATTAATGAAGTTCTAAAAAAGGAAATTCAAATATCAAGAATATTCTAGGTTTTCATCATGACATTTATGAGTTATTAAGCCTTTAAAAATATCTCACCCATACTTATTCATTGCAAATCATGAG
The DNA here is from genome assembly GCA_037957365.1 of Torreya grandis. Lineage (NCBI taxonomy): Eukaryota > Viridiplantae > Streptophyta > Pinopsida > Cupressales > Taxaceae > Torreya > Torreya grandis. The sequence goes on along the minus strand of JARHVA010001029.1, from coordinate 1,672,727 downwards.
ATATTGACACCTTTTAACTCTACTGGGGTTAATTAACTCACTTAGGTTAGGTTTGAACCCATTTCAAGATTAAACTACATCTTAACTCACCTTGGGTTGGGTTAGTTTCTAAACCTATAAATACAAGCATTTGCTTCTTCATTTGGATAGCTTGAGATAGAGTAAAGTTATAATATAGGTTTTATGACAAGATTGTAAGCAATAGTGTTATAATGCCACAATCATAAGCCAAGCCATCAAGCAAGCATAAGACACAATCAAACCATGGTGCCAAGGAGAGAAGGAGATAGCCAAGATCCATTTCCAAAGACTCTTTGAGCACAAGTCGAGCAAGCCATGAACACATCATTTAGAGCATTCAAGGAAGGTAAGAGATATTGTTTATTTTGTATTTTAGTTATGTTTTAAATTGTTGTTTGTTAACTAATCTCCCCTATGATCTAGGCATAAAGATGTTAAGATTGTTAGTGTGTTTAATTCATTGTTCTATAAAAACTAACACTTGATCTAACCTCCTCTTTATCATCAAATTCCTATGATCACAAATAACACGCATGATAGGACACTCAAATGCATCTGACATACCAAGGAGATTAAGATGCAGCTCATAAATTATAAAATGAATGCTTGAAAATCTTTAAAATTGGAGTTTTGTCTTTGTTTTTACCATATTTGTATATTTTGTGCTAACTCGAATCTACACAGAGACTAGAATTAGTTAGGTATAACCAGCATCGATTCTACCAAACCATTATTAGCTTTGCCTAATTGAGCATGGTTATGGGTGACCTTCATCAATCAGGTGGTAAGAGGATATACGATTACAAAACTTACATTTTTAATCTTTTAAGCATTCCTACTAGTTATTTCTTGGTTTCATTAGTATTTATATTCTCTATCTAATCATATCCTTGTGGGTTTTAAAAAAAATTAATCTAACTATGATAAAATTAACATTTTTAACTTGTGTTGGTTTTGCCTTTAGGTTCACAGGAAACCGAACTCGGTCCTTATCGATTGGTATCAGTTATCACCAATCGACATCAATTCCCTAGTAACCGACATCGGTCACAAGTGACCGAGATTAATCTCTATGTTTTTAAAACAAGAAAATAAAGAGCTATGTTTTAAAAGTTTGTTTGATCACCATTGAAAGTGCTTCAAATAAAGTGAAATTATCTAATCATTGTAGGTCCAAGGTGGGAATAAAACATGAATTTTCAAGTTTAAACTTATAAACATTTCATTTTAGGTGTTTAAAATGAATTTAGTTAAGTCTTAAACACTTCATTTTGGTGTTTAAAAATGAATATGGCTAAATCTTAAACATTTGGTTTTAAGTGCTTAAAAATGAACATAGGTGTTTTTTCTTAAGTGGTTTTGTGCAAATTTTTTTCAAGCTTTTACAATTAAGCCAAGGGGCCAAGTAAAGAACTTAATCAAACATTCCAATTGGGGTATGAAATAAACATTCACTTAGATTTTAAATTTTTGAAAGTGTTTATTGCTTGTTTGTTTTTTTGTGCAAAAAAAAAATGTGTGTATGTTCTCCCCCCATCCCCTATAGAGAACTTGGGTGACCAAAAACACCTTTTCACTTGAAATTTATGCCTAGTCTAAGGTGTGGAAAGAATGTTGTCTACGCTCTCCCCAAAACTCATATGGTTTGGATGATCTAAATGTAACCCTAAAGTCTTTCCACTTGGGTCATTTTTTTCATGCAATTTGGCTTACAGAGGGAATTTCATAGCTTATTCATGAGTTCTTTCGGGAATATTTGACTTGGGGTTTCATCTCCTGGTATTATTTCAACCTTACTCCACATTGGAGTATACAAGTTAGGGTACGCATCATATGATATCCAAGGGGTTGAGCAGATAACCTATCCTTTCATAATGAAGTCCTGAGTTAGGTTTGGTTAACTAGGGGATTCCACTAAGAAGTCCATGGATGGAATTATTTATGCAAAGGAATAGAACCTTGCATAGTAATTTAATTGATATGAACTCAATTGATGTGATGCTTCTCTAGTGTTAATAACACTTGGAATCAATATAGACGTTTAAAAACTATAGTTTTAGTCAACCCCATTTGACCAACCTTGTTAGGATTCAAGAAATTACATTTAGTTGTTATGTCTTTTATTCCTTTATTTCTTGGTCTTTGAGTCTAAAAATTTGTTTATACCATGTTAAAATGAGTTGTTTGTCTATAATACTCCATTGTTTGAGGAGGCATTATGCCTTCCATTTGATGCCTTGCTTTACCTTAGTTTTTTTTGTCAAAAACATTATATGTGTGTCACTTGATTAAAATGGGTAACATTACACTACCCAATTCATTTAAAGTTTGTGCCTTGGAGTCTTTGAAATAAACCATTATTTTACATCTTTTGTGGTGATAACATCATTACGCTGCTCAAATTGTTTCATAAACTTGTATTATCTTGTTTCCAAATTTCAAATTTGATCCATGTATGCTTTTGTGGTTTTTTTTAGTTTCAGTATGCCATTGAATTTTGTCTAGCTTGTTGTTCAAGTAAACCATAGTTTTTCCTAAGTTGAGTTTTTAATTAAATTTGACAAATTCAGATCCAAACATTGATTGATTTTTTTTTTGCCTTGATTAATTTAGGCTTAGACATAGATATTTCTTTTTTATGTTGCATAATTTAGGTTAATTCATTACCCAAATTCAAAATCTATATTATTTGTGCCTCTATTTGGGAGAATCAGTCTATCCCCAAATGCCTTTTGTTTCATGCCTCATGCCAATTTGACCAAGTTTATATATGAAATCAAGTGCCTATTCTATGCTAAAGTGTTCTAAGTTTGTTAGATTAAATACCTCTTTGTTTCAAGTCTAAATTTTGACATCGTATTTAACTAAGAGTCTTAGCACATGCCTTGTTTGAGCCTAGATTTTGATGTCACATTTGGCCAAAATACCTAACAACTTTTACCTATCCTTGTTTAGACTTATTTGGAACACTTTGGACCTTAGAGTTTGGCATTTTGTTTTTAGTTTATTAAAATTGACCTTATTTGTGTGAGATATTTAATGTTATACATTTGATTTTATATTATTTTTACCAAGTCTTAGCATAGACCATTTGGAGATACAAATCCATATCTTTGATCAAGTTAGATAGAGTTTGAACCTATTATCTTTTAGACATAGATTTTTAGAGTTTATATAAATCTAAACCCTTTTATCGTGAAACATTCACCATTCATTTAACCATGTCTCAATATACATGTAGTGGTGTCATGTATAATTCAGGGTATGGAAATTTTGTCATGCAAGAATACTTTGTTCAAGACCCTTATGGATATGATGTTTATTAGATGGATCCTTATCCACCTTACAACACTCAATCAAGACAATAGAGTCAAGATCCTTTAGCCAATTATTTATTCAACATGCATCCATACTTGAAGTAGGACCAAGAATATATGGAATAATACCTCGTTAATATACCTATGGTTACAAAACCAATACAATAGCAACCTTATTACATTACAATGCCATTGACTTATGACCCAAACTTGTTTAATCATCACTTGCTTGCGAACAAGGATGAAGTCTTAAATAAGAGCCATAGAGGTAGGGGATAATTTTTGGGTAGAATTTATGATGTAGGAGCATATTCATATTTTTCACTTTTTTTTTTGAGTTTGAGGTTGTCTAGGTGTGTTAGGTAGTTTTCCCACTAAACTATGTAATTCAAATTTTCAAATTTGAAAATGTGTTTCATAAGCTTGTAATAAGGCCTACGGGTGTCAAAAGGCTAAAATTATGTATATTTTAGAGAAAATAGGATTTATAAATATTATTCTAGGTGATTCCAAGTTAGTTAGGTGACATATGGAGTGGTTAGAGTTTGTCTTTTGTTTAGCAAGTTGTTGAGTCCATTTTAGGAGGTGGATGAGTAAGGTTAGGAATGGGATTTGAGTATCTAAGTTGGATTTTGTTCTTAAATGAATAGATTTTTCATGAGAGATAAATGTATTATGACATTTAAAGTGTGTAATAATTATTTGGAAGGATTGAAGACAAAAATATAGCCTTTTGTTCATGCTTTTCTCATGATTGTGTGACAGAACTAGATAGGGCAGTAAGGGAAAAGTTGATAGTCAGTATTTCCATGATTTTTTTCCTCTCTATAACCACTCAAGAACCTATAAGAGGTGAAGACAAGATCAATAAAATTTATTTGAGCTCTTGAAACCCTCAGATGAGCGTTATATCTCTAATTTTGTGTGGATTAAGCCCTAGCTAGGGTTTGGTGGATATAGTAATCTGTACGGTGAAAATTCCTAAAAAATTGCAATCCTGATGCTCAAAACACTTATGTCCACTATCCAAATTTTCAAGTTCCATATTAATTGGTAAGTGTTCTTTCTAATTCAAACTTACTTTTAGACCTTGCATGCACAGGTTGACTGAGATAGAGTGGTTTAATAATGTGTTAGCATTAAAAACTAAATGGGTTTTGATTTAGATAGTCATTAAATGTCATTTTACACTTACCATATGATATGTAGGCTCTAGATCATCTTATTACTCTTTCTACCTCCAAAATAGGGTGCTTTAGAGGCTTAATTAGGTCTGTCATAGTCACTGTTGGTATTATTCCATACAAAACAACCATAGGTGAAATTTAGGTATGTTGTGTAATTCCTTAATTAGTGTCAAGATCATCTTTGATTTTTGTGTTATCTAGAGTTTTAAGTAAGTTATGATTAAAAGATATGGAAAACAAGGTTACAAGCCCATAGCCTTGCCAAAGAGGGAGGTTAGGCCTTATGATCTAGTGCACCCTTTCTAATCATTCAAAGGTCTTACATTAAGTGTACATAGGCTAGGTAGGGTGTGTCTAGTATGTTTTATGATATTTTTCTTGCATATTAATCCTTTTATGTTATTCCATGTTTGAAATCCAAGTGCTAATATTATGAGTGGTCAAGTCAACATTATTTAATGAACTTGTTAGTCAAGAAGACAATAAGAGAAGATTAAGGTGTGTTGTTAGTGACACTAGATGTGTTGGAGTGTCACACCACTTTCCTCATGAAAACTTTCTAGGTATAGTAAGAAGGCCTTAAAAAATATATTATGATCAAAACACTGATCAAGTCTCTTCTAGAAACCCTCATTCCATAGTATCGATGTCATATCAAGACCCTTGTATGCTCATCACATGAAAGGGCCTCCTATAGGATCATTTCATTCAGATGTAGACAACATACGAAACATACCTAAACCTAGCACATAATTTCAAAAACATGACCTTGTCAAGTACTCCTCTTATCAAGTTAGCTCCTTCAACAGGGGTCTTAATGGAATTGACAAGATAAAAAAATTAGGGTATAGACCCATTTGTGAAAATCACTTTGGTATAAAACACGTTCAATACCCCAACTATCAAATAAGTATCTTTTGCTTCTATGCATAATAATGAATCAAACCTAGTGGATAATGCATAAGTAATGTCCAATTTAAACCAAAGTGGTATAAGCACACAAACACATAATCCACAAAAAATGTGTCTTTAGTCAAAACCATGATTAGTTCACAAACTTAGGGGTAGGAATTTCTACCTCCCAACCATAATAAACTACCTCTAATCTATAACCAGTTGCTTCTTCGAGTACACACCATCAAGGATTAAGTAGTTAATCAATGACCAGTGACATACCTCAATAAAAAGTGATGAATGTTACTCTACCCCAATAGGTGATGAGTAACATTCCACAATAACATGCACCATCTAACATACCCATGCAACATAGGTAAAACATCTTGCCACCTCAATAGGGGAAACCAATGTTCTACCTCCTTAGGTAGTGATAAACATTCCTCTTTAGTCATAAATGAACATGATAATCAAATCAAAAATGATGCCTAATAAACATTGTATAAGTATTGGTTAGTGATAAATGTCTAATATCCAACATGCATCCACTTTTGAATAGGGATTCACACAACCAAGAGGTTCTAATGTTCCACAAGTACCAATTAGGCAACAAATGCCTTTCATGCCAAAAATTCCAAAAGTTCCTCTCAATCAACAAGGTTTGACTAATCAGTAACATGTCCTGATTCAACCTTAATAGGCATAGTAAAACCATATCCCTCCCTGTCAGCCATAATTTCTTTAAAACCAAGCCCATATATCCAATCCTAACTAGAATATTGTATTGCAGCATGTGCAATTTCAATAATCACACCCAAATCCATGTATGAATATTCCAAGTCCATTCTCAAACCAAACTGATAGTCCACAACAAAACATCCCAATCAAAGTAATCCACTTGTGACCACCCAGCCTCCACCTCAAGCCAATGTTCCCACTAGTTTCCTAGCCCAAAAACTATAACAAATGAAGGATACAATTACCATCATCTAAGATGGGAAACAAACCAAAAAGTTTTAGATAAAGTGTGTTCTTACCCATTCAACATGGAGTACTTGTAGATACCATTTCTTTTAGGGTACGAGCCACCAAAATTTGACAAATACAAGGGGAAAGGTGACCCCAAGGCCCATTCAATGGAATTCTTTATTGCATGCCATCCAGTGGCCTATAGCAACATATACCTCTTATTATTATTTCCATAGAGTTTATTAGGAAAAGATTTGGAATGGTTTTTGAAATTACCTAAGAATTCAATTTCTAATTTTGATGATCTTTTAGATAAGTTTGTGTAGTACTTCTCCTACAATATTGAACATGAGATTTCATTGGTAGATTTGACACAATAAAAATAGAAGGTCGATGAAATATTCAAAAGTTATTTACAGAAATGAAGAGCCCTTATTAGTTTATTTATCCATGGTCTACCAGATAAGCAATTAGTTATTGTATTTACTAAAAAACAACACAATGAGATATCTTACCATTTGGAGTTTCACTGTGCACACACTTTCAAGGAAATCATTGACAAAGGTTTGTTGATCAAAATATCCCTTATTAATAAAGGGATCATTAAAATTACCTCACCCAAGCAAATCAAAATTAGAACAATGGCCAAAATCAAAACCAAGTCCAAGTGCAAGCATCGCAACAAGACTAGGCCAAAAATTATGACAACCCTAAGCCATTCAGTCACAATAATAATGTTGTGGGAAATAGAGTAATAGATTCACAACATGTCCAAATTATTCAAACACCATCTACTCAACCTATGCCTCATATCCAATTTACTCATAACCACCAACCTCTTCAACAAATGCAACAAACACAATAGCCTAGACCAACATAACAAATGTAGTAACCTATGCCTTTGCAAAACCCTCCTCCAAAGATAACTTTGCCTACTCATCACATTTTTGGTGACCTTGGATATCCCATCAAATTTGCATTTCATAAATAAGCTATAGATAATCTGATTAACTAGTCTATTTCAAAGCATTATCTTGAGGGCATTGACTATCCAGACTAGTACATGCCAAATCAATTTTGTGAGTATCTTTGGGTTAATGGGAATAATTTACATTATTGTGTGAAAATTAAACATGTGATTTAGAATATGTTGGAAAATAGAGAGATAACATTGGATCATGGAACTTCCACATCTAATCATAACCTTGGTATTTATCAAAACCCCTTTCCCAATATAACAACCAGTAACAACAATAATAGTGGTCAACATAACAACAATAATAATATCAAAATTCAAGGAAGAATCAACACAATCATTATTAGAACTAACAACATCAACATAATAGACAAAACTAAGGCCAGAATGATGCCAATAACTAACAAACCCACCATGTAGTTGGACATGACTATAATAAGGTTATAGGTCATATTTTAGGAGGTCACATTAACACCATTTCCATTAATCTGAGACCAAGTACCAATTAAAAAAGACCATTGTTAATCATTCCCAATCAACCAAACCATGTTGGTGATCCTTATTTAACCTATGACCACATGCAGGCAAATTAGCAAGCAAGGATTCCCACTTTTAGACCTTATACTGATAACTTATCATTAACCCATGACCATGCATAAATACATTAATAACTAAGACTTATCCTATCTAGTCCCCTCCACCATCATTTTTTAGCAATAATGGTCTAGTATCTGATCTTGATTATGTAATCACAGCTTCATGGTTGAAGATTACCATACCAGGCCCACAACCAACTTCCATTTCACCCATCATCCAAACAATTATTCTGGCTAGGAATAAGCCACTTCCTATTGTCCAAAAAAAGATGTTTGATATTATGGAACATTTATAAAAGATGCCTACATAAATCTCCATTTTGGATTTATTGCATATGTCTATAATTCATAAGAACATCTTGACTGAGTTCCTTTGCCAATCCCAAGTTCCCAATGACATATCTCCTAATAAATTTCAAGCTTTGGTTAGACACCTATCCCCAAGCCAACAAATAAACTTTGACCAAAGTGATATGTCATCCTTTGGTCCTCTACATAATAATCCATTATACATAAAAGTTGTCATAATGTGGTACAAAGTGAAATGTGTCCTCATAAACAATAAATCAAGCCTCAATATTATGTGTCTAAAGATCATCAAGCTTATCAGGTACATAATAGTCAATTGACAATTAAAAACCATCATGATTAAGGCTTATGATAATGAAGAACAAGAATCACAAGGCACCATCATCTTGTCATTTATCATTGGGCCCTTGACCCATGATACTTTATGATATGTGTTAGTCCTTGAATTGTCATATAACATGCTTTTGGGAAGATCTTATATACATGAAATTCATGAAATCCTATCTACATTACACCAGTATATCAAGTTCCCGTATTCAGGTATGGAAGTTAACATTCGTGGAGATTTGTAGCCATAAAAACATTGTAAACATTAAGAAGCTGAGTACCAAAGCTATAACTACCATTTTGTCTTGAATATGGTTGCTAAGAAGAACAAAGGGAAATAAATACTTGTTGATTTGTTAGAGGCCAACTATATTGACCTTGATACCTGTTTTTCCCTAAATCTATCACTTGTTTTTGGGACAACATATCAACTATTTTGGTCCTGCAAGCTAAAATTCTCTCTTTCCTTCTCAAAAAATGTTCTAAGCGCTCAAGTTCTTCAATTATTCAGGCATTTTTACTCAAGGGACTCACAGGTTTAATAGGTTCAACAACTTCAACAGGAAGACTCTCATAAAGGAACAACTTCCAAACACTTAGGGAATTTCAAGGTTGGTTCAACGTCGAGGTTCAACCAAAAGGTCCATCAGCAGGCTTCAAACAAATGGAATGAACCATTGAACCATTGAACCCCACTTCAGCAAGGTTCAAAGGTTTAATGAGTTTAAAGGTTTGAAAAGAGTTAAGCACTTCAATGAGTTCAAAGACTTTGGCAAGTTCAAAGTTCAACCACTTTGAAAAGTTAAAATGGCTTTAAAGGAATTAAATGAAAAAAGACTTCGAAGAAGAAAGATTGAACCATTGAATCATTGAACCTAGAACCAAAAGAGTTCAAAGTTCAAAGGTTCAATGAGTTCAATAAAGTTTGAGAGATGTAGAAGAACCAAGGATTAAAAGAGCAAAGAATGAACCATTGAACCATTGAACCTTGAACCAAAAGGTTCAAATGTTCAAGGTTCAAAGTGGTTAAAGCGACCAGCAACTAGTGACGTCCCCGTAGATGTCAAATTTAAGGTAATAAACTATCTGTTATTTTTCAAATATGGTGCAAACCTTAAAACAAACTTAGCGACTGGCCAAAGAAGAATCTGAAGGAGCCATCAAAAAGAGAGAAGATAGCCTAAGAGCTCAGATCACCAAGGAAGGACAAGATGTGGCAAGGAAAGAGGGAACGATGCAGAAAGACTAGAAATATCTATGCAGGAGTTATTTCTAGTAGGTGAAAGAGTCCACCAAGTGGACATCAGACAGTGTGAAAACTTAATAGCATGGCCTATTTTTCTAGATCAAGTAAAGGTGAAGTGGATAGCTACACAAATATCAGGAAGAGGACCAAGTGGCCCATACTTTAAAGGGGACATTTGAGATGAATTGACACACCACAGTTAAGGATGATGCCCTGTTCCAGCATGGCCCCTTGACAAAACTAAAAATAAATTCAAGGCATTGAATGTAGCATAGGCCATTCCATGAAACAAAGTGCCCAAGTCTTTCTACAAGTGCTATATATTACAATCTCTTATTTTATGCAAAAGAGATCTCTCTGTCATAGAAGCAAAACTCTGCCCAAATTGAAAGGCATTTCCTAAGGCTTTGAGCTTAGATTGTTAATCATATTTCTTTATTTGAATGATAAAACAAGTGGCCTTTTAGACTTTGTGCTAGAATAGCTTGTGTTATTTAGGAAATTGTTTTTATGTCTATTTCCTAGAAGCATTCTTGTCCATTTAATTTAACAAGAAGAACTAGTGGAAGTAATTAAGAAGGTGTCCTGAAGCCAACTGTGGAGAGACTTTGTGCTGCCATAATTGTCTTTAGCATGTTTGTTTTTCTATTTCTATGTAAAGGATCTTGGGATGACTTTATGCCCCCATTGTCCATATATTTCACTCTTTGGCAGTTGAGGTGGAGACTTTGTGCTACACCTCATTTTGCTAGTTTTTGCACCCTGTTACTTATCATTACCAGAAAGATTCTTGTTATTTGTTGAACAACACTTTTGAAAGAAGAGAAGTGCCTTCTATCATTTCACTAGGATTTCTCCTTTTATTTGTGAATATCATCTCTAAAAAAAGAGATATGGATGGTGTTATCCTACCCTTGAGCATTATTTTTAGCTTATTTATAGTATATTAATACATATAGCACCTTATAGTTATAGGGAACCTCCCCTTGATGAGAGGAGAGATTTGTCCCCTTTTGATGTGGTAGACTTGCACATTTGGCTGATTAATCTCCTTATGCTATGGTTGAAACAACCTATTTTGCCCATCAGTTAGCTGGTGACAAAATATTCACCCAATAGTTTGTGGCGACTCCACTGGAGAAGAATGAACAGTTTGGAGCCTCAAGCTCCAAGCTGAAGCAGGGCCAATTCTTTTCCATTTCTATTCTACAATTTGGCATCTCCATGCTATATAAGAAGCCAAAAATCTCAAGGTGTTGTTGACCCTATTTTTGAGTTGGTGTAGCAGAGCAATTTTGATTTGTTTCCTCCACAACCTCACTTTCAATGAACTAGGAGTCTTCCTCCTACCAACACTAGTCACCAATACAAGGCAGAGCTTCTTTTTCCTCTACTAGTAGAGCTTTTCCCATACATACCCCACCAAGATTTGTTATTCCCCATTTTCATAGCCATATAATGGTAGTTCAAGGCCCTTGGGGTAATTCTTTTGGCCCATCAATTTAACTCCACCTCTACATGAGCTACCACATAGTTTAAGGAAGAATTTCCCTAAATTCTTTAGTGATAGGAGAGTTCATCTTGATGAACATATTACAGCCTTCAGCATAGCCTGTGGCATGATAGGTGTGGAGTTTGAAGACGTAGTAGTTACGCTGTTTGTAGAGACATTACAAGGTGCTACTATAGACTGGTTCTACCATCTACATGCTCAGTTTATGACTGTCTGGAACACCCTCAAAGCCAAATTTGAATCCAAGTTCAAGCCTGCAGAAGATGAGCATGCCCTGCTAGCTTAGCTCACACAAATGAAGAAGGAGCCTCATGAACCTATGAGAGATTTCATAGCCAAGTTTGATAAGCTGAGGAATAGGATTCCTAAAATTGATCAATTGACAGCTGAGAATCTCAAATGTTTCTTCATAAACTCTTAGCTACCTGAAGTGAGTTTTTTGCTAAGACATGCTGGCCACATAGACCTTGTTGCTGCTCAAGATTTGGCCACTGAGGTGGAAGATGATCTTATCTTGGTAGGAAAGATAAGGAGAGATCCTAATAGAGGTAAATCTTCTTCATCCTCTGAATATCCATCTACAGGCACCATTGATCCAATGGTGCAAAAGTTGGCAAATGAGTTTTTAGCTCTCAAAAATCAAATGGTGTAAGGGATGTCTGCTCCTCCCTCATACCGAGATATACCAAGGAAAAAGTTTCCCAACTAGTCATACCAAGGCAATGCTACCTAAAATCAAGGGCAACCAAATCATCTTCCTCCCCCATAGGGGAAGCTTGCCATTGAAGCAACACCAGCCAACTCAGTAGTTGGATATCTTGAAATAGAATCTAATTTCTCTTTCCAACCTAAGTTGAACCCAGAAGATGAAGCTAATATCTTTATAGAGGGAGAAGAAGAATTAGCTAGTGACTCCAACATTGATTTCTTGAATTACCAGGAAGAATTTAGAAGCAAGTCAGAAGCGTTTGATGGATCATATGTTGTATTGACTTAGTCCCAGAACCAATCAGTCCAGTAAGCTGATAAGGGAAAATTAGGTGAGCAATCTCAACCAAAAATTTCAATTGCTAAATGGGGGACTACTCTACCTTTTCAATCAAGGGACCTGGTAATTACTAAAAAAGTAAGTACCCCAAATGTTCCTACATCTTTTACTTCAAATTTATAGATCAATCCTACACTCAAAAAACTAGAAGGATGAACTTCTTCCCCTATTCCTAATTCATTTCAAAAATTTGATATAATTAACCATGTGAAGAAAACTAAAATTCAAATGTCTGAATTTGAATTCCTATAATCCAACCCTGAGTAGTTGGATAAGTTGGTTTAATATGAAAGGATAAAGCTGTCCCTACTGGATAAGAAATTTTGAAAGTAACTCCTAGTCCCTCTAAGAACACATCCACCTAGAATAACCTTGTCATTACTCCTCCATCTACCCCTGGGAAACCATTTTATGTTTCCCTGCTAATAAATGGACACTAATTGAACAACTGCATAATAGACTCAGGTGCATCTGACAATGTCATGCCTACCAAAGTGGCAAATCTCTTAGACTCACACTAACCAAGACCTTTGGGAGATGCTTTTCCATGGAGAATAAATAAGTGCCACTACTGGGATAAATCAAGGACGCCCAATTTGCATTTGTAACATTCCCAAATAAGAGAATTAAGATGACAGTCTTGGTGGCCAACATTCCAGCCTCCTACAGCATCCTTCTTGGTTGAAATTTTTGCAAAGATGTTGGTGGAGAAATAAGCATGGACCTGTCTGAAGCAAGGATCCCAGTCAAAGGTGTCATGCAAAGATTGCTCCCTGAGAAGGAGGCAAAATACATTGTCACTCAAACATCAGCACCTAAAGCTCAAATTCTATTTGAGTCTTCAAGCATGGGTAATTACTTCCTGACTACAAAGGATGTTCCTATTTTAGTTGATGAAACTTCTGAAAATGACAATCTAAAAATTGGTTTAGACTGAATAGCAGAAGGATTTGTAGAATGCATTACAAACACAAAAGAATCCTCCCCTCTAATTAAAAGAAAATTTGAGGAAAGCACAGTTCCTAATGACATATGGATACTAGAATTTGATGGCAACTATTCTTCTATAGGCTCTGGAGCTGGGATTGTTCTAATATATCCTCAAGGAGATATTTTTCCTTCTTCATATAAATTACAGTTCAACAACACCAACAATACTGTTGAATATGAATCACTACTACTTAGATTGAAGGCTGCTCGAGACAGGGGCCTCAAACTCCTTCATGCCAAAGGAGATGCTGAGCTAGTGGTTTGTTAAGTGAGGAACCTATATTAAACCATGAATGGAAGATTGAATCATTACCATAATCTATTTTGAGATCAAATTGAAAGCTTTGATGCTTTTAGTATCTCTGTAGTGTCTAGAGAATTCAATGACCGAGTTGATGCATTAGCTATTTTGGTGACTCTCTTGGTTCTTCACCAAGAAATTTGAATGAGACACGTACACCATCAAATTGGTCTTTGACAGAGTGTTCCTGACAATTCCAATCATTGGTAGGTGTTCAATAGTGATAACCAAATCATTGCCTTTCTAGAATAAAAAGATAGCTTTGAACAGCTTCATTTCGAAGGTAGTGAGCCTCAAAAATGCAAATTAGCCCCTGAAACAAACTCAGACGTAGGTAAAGAATTCTTGCAGCTAAAAGGGAATAAAATTCCCAAAGGACTGGTTTCCCTTGAGAAACTATTTGATAAGCATGACAGGTTCATCAAATAGCAACAAAAAGATTCAAGCTCCTCTCAAGAGTTTGATCAAATAAATTTGGGTACTAAGGAAAATCCCAAGATGGTGAACATTAGGAATTGTTGCACTCCAAAATATAAGTTCAAGTTTAATGTTCTACTCTACCAATACATAGATGTTCTGGCATACTCCTATGATGACCTGAAGTCACTCAGGATTGAAGAAATTCACCATAAAATTCCTCTCAAGAGTGATTCAGTGCCTTACAAGTAGAAATCTTGGTAGTATAATCCAAAGATATCAGGTACTATTTTATCTAAAATATAGAAAATGCTGAATGCTATAATAATTTTCCCAATCCATCATTCCACATGGATTGAAAACATATTCCCTATGAGAAAAAAGAATTGTAAAATTTGCCTCTATTTGGATTTCAAAAACATGAATCAATCCTCTCTAAAGGATAACTACCCTCTGCCCATCATGGATCAAGTCCTTCAGATGGTGACTAGTTTAGAGATGTTATCAATGTTAGACTGCTTCTCAAGGTATAATCAAGTAGAATTTGGTGAAGTAGACTAGCATAAGATTACCTTCACCATGCTTTGGGGCACCTTTGCGTATTGAAGAATGCCATTTGGTCTGATAAATGCTCACGCCACTTTCTAGAGAGTAATGAACCTTGATTTTAGAGATGAAATGGGTAAGTTCATTATGGTATACCTTGATGACTTTACTATCTTTTCCAAGCATCACCCTGATCATGTGTGCCATCTACAACAAGTGCTGGAACGATGTTGATAAAATGGCATTTCTCTAAATCCCAAGAAGTCTATTTTTGGAGTAACAGAAGGGAAACTTATCAGACACATTATATCCTGATAAGGCATAAAAATTGACTTAGAAAGAGTCAAATCCATCTAAGAGCTTACTCTACCCACAAGTAAGACTGCAGTTCACTCTTGCTTTGGAAAGATGATTTTTTTACGAAGGTTCATTCCTAAGTTTACCAAGAAGATTCGCCACATTGTGGACATGATGAAGGGAAAGGCCACTTTCATCTAGACTAAAGAAGGCAAATTAGCATTTCAAAATATCAAGATATCTATTGCCCATGCCCCAACTCTAGTTTGTCTAGATTACACCAAATGCTTCATTATGTATAGTTATGCTTTCGAACATGCACTTTCAAAAATTATGGTTTAGTAGAACAAAGAAGCTGTGGAATCCCCCATATCCTTCATGAGTTGTCCCCTCAAAGCTCATGATCTAAAATACTCAAACATGGACAAGCATACTTATGCAGTGGTAAAGGCAGCAAAACATTTCCGCTTTTACATTCTGAATTCACATGTTGTTGCCCTGGTTCCTGATGCAACAATCAAGTCCATATTAACTCAGCAGGAGTTCAAAACAAAAAGGGGCAATTAGATTACTAAAATCTAAGAGTTTGATCTAGTTATCAAACCAATGAAGCTAGTGTGGGGAAGGGGTCTTTACCAATTAATTGCTAACAACAGACCAAAAGAAATAGGGCATGAAGAAAAAAAAGTGGGAGACACACCAATGGTTCTCTTTGTCACCACTACGGATGAGTGGTATTTGAATATCACTCATTTCCTAACCTATAGTGAGTGTCTTACTTACCTATCTCATAAAGAAAGGAGGAATGTTAAATTGAAAGCTGCCAACTTTGTCTTGTATGACAACGGGCTGTATAAGAAGAACCTTGATGGGGTATTCCTTTGCTGTGTGGATAAAGTGCAGTAGAACAAACTTCTAAAATCATTCCACAATCTAGCCTATGAAGGACTTTTTTTGTGCCTATAACTGCCCATAATATTTTATGAGCCAGGTATTATTGGCCTACCCTATTTTAAGATGCATACAAATGGGTGCATAAATGTGAACTGTGTCAATAGTTCATTGGAAGACCCAAATTGGTTGTGTTGCCTCTCAAGCCAGTAGTAATAGAAGAGCCATTTTAGCAATGGGGAATTGATTTCATTGGCATTATAAACCCATCTTTGAGTGCTAGACATGATTATGTCCTCATAGCCACTGATTACTTCACCAAATGGGTGGAAGTTATTCTAGCCAAGCATGCTACTTCAGAAGTAGTATGTAATTTCCTCAAAGAAAATATCATTTCTAGGTTTGGGGTTCTAACCAAGATTATGATTGATAATGCAGCCTATTTCTCTTCTCATGAGATTACCCAGTTTTATTTTTATTATGGGATTACCCTCTCCCACTCTTCTGACTATTTTCCACAAGGAAATGGTTAAGCAAAATTGAGCAACAAGAACCTAGTGAGCATTATCAGGAAGTTGGTTGATGACAATCAAAGAACCTGGCATAAAGCATTGTTTGATGCTTTATGGGTAGATAGAATTATGCCCAAGAGGCTGATAGGTATGTCACCTTTCTAGCTTCTATATGGTTTGAATGCAGAGACACCAATCACTCTAGAATTACCAGCACTAAAATTGGCAAAGGCAGTCGAAGATCAGACATATGAAAGCTCCATCAATAAGAGGATCATGTGTTTGACTAAACTTAATGAGCAACGAACCATGGTGGTGGACTAAATTGCTATGCATCAAATTCTAGTGAAGAAGCTCTTTGACCAAAAATCAAAAGCCTATAATTTTTAGATTGGAGATCAAGTTCTGTTATGGGATAAGAGAAGAGAACCAAAGGGAATGCATGGGAAATTTGATTCCTTATGGAGAGGCCCATTTTCTATTATCAGCTCAATGGTGGAAATAGTTTCTTGTTGAAGTATCAATATGACACATCCTTTTCACTGCCTCACAGTGGGTAGCATCTGAAGCACTTCAATCCTTAAAGTATCAGATGACATCAGTTGTACATATGTATATTTGTATAGTCTTTAGTTCTATTTGGTGATTTTCATTTTTATTTATTTTTTGGTGTCTTTATTTTTGGGTAGCATGAATCCATATCCCAATGGCATACTTAAAGGCACTGGAGATTCTAGATTCTACTCCCTTCAATTATTTTTACAATCGATGGAAGTTCCCCAACTAGAGCCAGCTGTTGTTCTCAAAATTTGTCACTTGTTTTTGGGACAACATATCAACTATTTTGGTCTTGCAAGCCAAAATTCTCTCTTTCCTTCTCAAAAAATGTTCTGAGTGCTCAAGTTCTTCAATTATTCAAGCATTTTCAGTCAAGGGACTCATAGGTTCAACGGGTTCAACAACTTCAATAGGCAGACTCTCATAAAGGAACAACTTCCAAACACTTAGGCAACTTCAAGGTTGGTTCAACGTCGAGGTTCAACCAAAAGGTCCATCGGTAGGATTCAAAAAATTGGAATGAAACATTGAACCATTGAACCCCACTTTAGCAAGGTTCAAAGGTTCAACGAGTTTAAAGGTTCAAAAAGAGTTAAGTGCTTCAACTAGTTCGAAGACTTCGACAAGTTCAAAGTTCAACCGCTTTGAAAAGTTTAAACAGCTTTAAAGGACTTAAACGAAAGAAGACTTCAAATAAGAAAGATTGAACCATTGAACTGTTGAACCTTGAACCAAAAGATTTCAAAGTTCAAAGGTTTAATGAGTTCAATAAAGTTTGAGAGACTTAGAAGAACAAAGGATTCAAAGAGCAAAGAATGAACCATTGAACTATTGAACCTTGAACCAAAAGGTTTAAAGGTTCAAGGTTTAAAGTGGTTCAAGCAACTCGTGACACCCCTATAGCCGTCAAATTTAGAGTAATAAAATATCTATTATTTTTCAAATATGGTGCAGACCTGAAAACAAACTTAGTAACCAGCCAAAGAAGAAGCTGAAGGAGCCAGCAGAAAATGAGAAGATAGCTCGAGAGCTCAGATCACCAAGGAAGGACAAGATGTGGCGAGAAAAGAGGGAAAAATATAAAAAGACCAAAAATATCTACGTAGGAGTTATTTCTACTAGGTGAAACAGTCCACCAGATGGACATCAGAGAGCATGAGTACTCAATAGCGCAGCCTATTTTTCTAGATCGAGTAAAGGTGAAGTGGATAGTTGTGCAAATATTAGGAAGAGGACCAAGTGGCCCATATTTTAGAGGGGACATTTGAGATGAATTAACACACCACAGTTAAGGCTGATGCCTTGTTCCAACATGGCCCCTTGATAGAACTAAAACTGCATTCAAGGCATTGGATGCAGCATAGGCCATTCCATGAAATAAAATGCCCAAGTATTTTTGGGAGTGCTATATATTGTAATCTCTTATTTTATGTAAAATATATCTCTTTGTTATAAAAGTAAAACTCTGCCCAAATTGAAAGGCATTTCTAAAGACTTTGAGCTCAAATTGTTAATCATATTTCTTTATTTGAATGAGTAAACAAGTGACCTTTCAGACTTTGTGCTTGAAAAGCTTATGTTATTTAGGAAATTGTTCTTATGTCTATTTCCTAGAAGCATTCTTTTCCATTTAATTTAACAAACATAACTAATGGAAGTAATCATGAAGGTGTCCTGAAGCCAACTGTGGAGAGACTTTGTGCTACCAAAATTGTCTTTAGCGTGTTTGTTTTTCTATTTCTGTGTTAAGGATCTTGGGATGACTTTGTGCCCCCATTGTCCTTCATATATTTTACTCTTTGGTAGTTGAGGTGGAGACTTTGTGCTACACCTCATTCTAATAGTTTCTGTGCCCTGTTACTTATCATTACCAAAAAGATTCCTGTTGTTTGCTAAACAACACTTCTAAAAGAAGAGAAGTGCCTTCTGTCATTTCACCAGGATTTCTCCTTTATTTGTGAACATCATCTCTGAAAAAAGAGAGATGGATAGTGTTATCCTAACCCTGAGTGTTATTTTTATCTTATTTATAGTATATATATATATATATAACACCTTATAGTTATAGGGAACCTCCCCTTGATGAGAGGAGAGATTTGTCCCCTTTTGATGTGGTAGACCTGCACATTTGGCTGATTAATCTCCTTATGATGTGGTTGAAACATCCTATTTTTTCCATCAGTTAGCTGGTGACAAAATATTCACCCAATATTACCCTTGATTCACTTTCCCAAATGTCACCTCCTGAAATGTTTTATCATTATACCATCTTGGCTAATGGCCTAAGGGAAAACTTGACCCATGATATATTCTACATTTTCAAGCTTCCACAGAACCCCAAGTCATTCAAAAGACCTAAATCCAAACCATCCTGCATGAAATGGAAAAGAAAGAGAAAAGGAAAAATTCATAGTCTAGCACCTATCATTTTCATACTAGCCTCTGGCCAAGAATAGGACCCTCTTTTAGATGATGAATCTTGGTTGTATAATGATAAATTGGTTGATTATTATATAAATTCCAAATATCCTATTTCAAATAGAATCATGGAGAAGCATGTCTATGAAGGAGGAGGCCTTAGGCTAAATCAATAAGGTCTATTTGAGCCAATTTATGCCACTCGATATAAAGGAACTTATGGACATGGATTTAAACCACCTAGGGATGACCCCACATATCTAATTCATGTTCCAATGCCAACCACTAGTGATAATGATGTTAATAGTGAATCAGAGTCTGATCATAACCCTTTTGATGACCTAGCTAATACCAATTTATTTAATGATAATTCCATTTGTACCCTTTGACCAATTAGTCATCACAATCCAATTCCATTATATTATCCTTAATTGATAGACTAGGACCAACAAAAATCAAATGTGTCAGTTTTTGAGTTTTAAAATGACAAAGCTTTCTATAATTTTCTAGGCCTTAGGGACAATGTTCCATTGGGAGACCACAAACAAGGGTTCTCAATTAATTTAAATCCTAAAGCTTATTTTGGAGAATGGGCGAACACCCTTAGCCATAAATAATTAAATAAAACATTGAGATCCCAAAGTGAAAACTTCTTTGAGGCACTTTTAGACTAGGAAAAGAGTAAAGATAAAGGCTAGTCTAGTAGTGAAAACATGTTTCAGGTTCCATTAGATGGGGGTGTTCAACTTTCCTCAAACATAGCTCAAGAGTCTACCAATAACGAACTTACATATGGGTCAAGTTTAGCCTAAAGGAACAATAAGCTTTTAAATGAATCATCCAAGAGTTTTGAATAATATTTATTACATGGGCATCCTTATCATTGGGGGATTCTTATTCATCATGCTTAGGAGAATTTGAAGAGCCAGTCCTAACAGAGGAATATACTATTTTAGGCCAGTTTAAATCTTTGCCAACCATCCTAGAAGATGGTTTGACTCTTCTTGTGTAGGACATAATAGAGGTTAATATCAAGACTCGAGATGACCCAAAATGGATCAAATTAGGAACATCTTTCACTAATGAGGAATGTGAAATATTTATAGCCCTTTTGATGGAATTTGTTGATATATTTGCATGGGTCTACTCTGACATGCCTAGTTTAGACCCCACCTTGGTTGTATATGACCTCATGTTACATCCTAATGCCAAACCTATGAAACAAAAATTATGCAATATGCATCCTTTCATTGTTGTATTAGTGAAGAAAGAGTTGGAAAAACTCCTAAAAGTGAGATGTATTTGATCGATCAACTACTCAAAGTGGATTTCCAATGATGTACCAGCTAGAAAAAAACCTAAAGGAATCAAAATTTTCACTGACTTCAGAGACATAAACAAAGCTTTCCCCAAGGATGACTTTCTTATACCAAACATTGACATGATTTTTGACTCCACAATAGGATATGAAATTCTTTTGTTGATGGATAAATTCTCAAGCTACACCTATATCTAAATAGCACCCAAAAACCAACATAAAATAGCATTCACCATTATATGGGTAATATTATGTTATTAGGTTATGCCATTTAGTCTTAAATTTTTTGGGTCCACCTATCAAAGAGCTATGACCATCATATTTCATGATATGATGCATGATATGGTCAGATATTATATCAATGACATACTAGGTAAATCAAATACTAGGGTTGATGATCTAGTAGCACTATGATGGAGATTTAAATGATTGTGTGAATACAAAGTTAGGCTCAATCCTAAAAAGAGTGTTTTTGGATTTACTTCAGGCAAATTATTTATCTTTATTATATCTCATAGTGGAATTGAAGTTGACCTAGCTAAAATATGAGCCATAAAAAAGATGCCACCACTGTATAATTTAAAGTAGCTCCATAATTTATAGGGTGAGATACAATCCATTAGACACTTCATATCTTAATTGGCTGATAAATGCCACCCATTCACACACTTTTTGAAGAAAGGGGTAGAATTTCATTGGGAATATGAATGCTAGAAAGCTTTTCAGCATTTGAAGGACTATCTAGCAAATCACTTGTTTTATTACCTCTTGTGCTAGGAAAGCCATTCCTTCTATATATGTCAACCACAAATAAAGACTTGGGGGCACTTCTATCTCAACATGATGATAATGGAAAGGAGCATGCCATGTACTAAGTTGTACACTAGTAGTGTATGAGAATAATTATATGCCCATTGAAAAACCTTATTTATCTATGGTCTTCATAGCTTAGAAACTGTGACATTATATGTTGAACAATAAGACCATGGTTATTTCAAAAGTAGATCCATTCAAGTGTCTAATATCTAAAATATATTTGCAAGGTTACATGGCCAAATGGATCATGATTATAAGTGAATTTGAGATAGAGTATGTCAATCAAAAGGCTATCAAGGGACAAGTTCTTGAAGATCAGCTTGTTGAAGCACCCCTTGTAGATAGAGAGTTGTTAACATTCCAATTCATAGATGAATCCATTATAACCATCATTGAAATACCTCTTAAGGAGCAACATTAGAATTTATATTTTTATGGGTCATTCACTGCAATGGATTAGGGGAAAGCCTTTTATTTATTACACCATAGGGGTATCTAATCCTTAAATCATTTTGGATCAATTTCCCTTTTACCAATAACATGGTTGAATATGAATCATTTATTGTAGGGCTTCAATAGGAAGTACAATAGAACATACATCTAAAATTTTATGGTGATTCTTAATTAATCATCAATCAGGTTACAAACCATTTTTAGACCAAAGATGATAAGTTGGTGCCCTACAAATCCATGGTTGATACCCTCAAATAGCAGATTGGCGATGTCCAGTTTGAACATATACCAAGGGATAGTAATAGAAATAGATACTATGGCTACCATTGGATCCTTGATTTGACATATAGATACAACCAATGAATACCAATTTCTCATTGAAAATCTATTAGTGCCAACTCATGAACATTTAATTATCATAATGATCTTTGATATTGTTAGTCCCAAATCTATTTGGTATTTAGACCTATATGCATATCTTCATGACCATATTATGCCACCATATCTATCCTGTAAATAATCTAAATCCTTTGTCCACCATGCCACAATTATACCTTACTCAGACCAACCCTAAACCAGTGCAGTTTTGATGGAACTCTGCTTTGTTTTTTAACTTTGACATAATCTACATTCATATTATGAGAAGTTCATAAAGGAGTATGTGGATCCCACATGAGTGGGGCCTTATTATCCAAAAATCTCTTGTGTACTGAGTACTATTGGCCAATGATGGGCATAGATGCAATTACATATGTGAAAAAGGGCGATAAATGTTAATGGTATGCCAATCTAATTCATGCTCTAGACAAGGCTTTAAAACCAATGCTTACACCATGGCCATTGGCTATACATGGCATCAATCTCATTGGGAAGATAAACCCCACTCATCTGATATCCATAAACATATCCTTATTGCCATCAAATATTTCACTAAGTGGTTTGAATTTATACCCCTCACTTATGTGACAGGAAAGCAAATTTCCAAATTCATCTTCAACCATCTCATTTTTTGTTATGGTATCCCCTCTAACAACATATCTAATAATGGTGGATAATTAAATAACAAAGATGTCAAATCTCTATATATTGAGTACAATATTAAACAACATTTTTTCATGGCATATTACCGATAAGGTAATGACCAAGAAAAAGCATCTAACAAAACCATTGTCAACATCTTTAAAAATATTATCAATGATGTTGGCCATGCTTGGCACCTCCAAATATTTTTTTCCCTCTGGGCATATCACACCATTCACCACACCCCATAAAATCACTCCATACTCACTTGTTTATGGTATTGAATCCATTCTTCCTATTGAGGTTGAGTTACCTTCACTATGCATCTCTTTGAAGCATATCCTAGATGATGAAGGATATTGAGTGTCTTGATTATAAGAGATAAAGTTACTTGATGAGAAATGTTTGGCCATAGTAAATACTTTGCAAACATACCAAAACTGACTCCATGGCCACTACAATCGACATGTGAAATGTAGATAATTTAAACTTGGTGATCTTGTTCTTATAGAAAACCAAAAGAATACCATGGCTGAGAAGAAACATAAAGGCAAGTTCAAACCTAATGAGGTAGGTCCTTTCATCATTGTTACAAATTATGACACTAGAGCATATAGGCTTGCCACACCAAATGGGGATGAACTTGATGAGTTGATGAACATTATACACCTCAAACATTACTTCACTTGAGTGACTTAGTGTATTGTCTATGAGGACCATTTCAAATTGTACCATAATATCGACTTTCTTCTTTGTACCATACCATTATATCACTTTTTGGTTCCATAATTCTATTCTACCATACCTTTTTTTATCAATTGAGTCATTTTTTAGCCTCCATACCTAGCCCGTTTGACCTCAGTTCTGTTCCATTGGTTTAATGGCCACTTTCAGCATGAAGATTCAGATTAGTTTCAATAATTGTTTCAAATATTCTAGATAGAGGCCATATTTTGGAGTAGTATGACATTAGTTTTGGTGGTTGCATCCTTCATTTCTTGTTATGTTCTATACCAAGTGTGCCTGATTATAACTACCTTTGGGAAAATCAGTGTCTCACCATCTTGCTACTAATTATAACTACCTATGGGTAAATTAGTATCATTGACATATGTCATTATTTCCTAGTTATAACCTCTTATGGTCAAACTAGGGGCAATAGTTGTTTATCATGCCTTGAAGTACCACCTTACCATATTTATGTTGTATTATGCCTTTGCCAACTTTGCCTATTTTGTTTGAATTGGCTGATACACTAGTTAGATTCCTCCATTGTAAGGTAGAACTATAGTGACTTGAGATCCCACCCTTGGACTATGTGGGAAGTGCTCGATTCATGTTAAGGTCAACTCAGTCACCCTTTAGCCACACTTTTGCCATTTTATGAGCAATTTAAGTTTGAATGCTTTCATCATTTTTGCAAGCTTGGACCATTTTATGTCTCATCATTCTCTATTGAGTTGAGACAACTAGAAAATTCCAAAAACATTTGTAAAACTATTTTCTAGAAAATTCAAAAACCATTGACCACTTCTTTGTCTTAAGGATTCTGAGAACTCTCACTATGTCACAAGAAACCACTTGTCCTTTAGTTTCCCCATCTTTTTGTCCTTGCATCCCATGCTCTTACCATTTTGTGAGTCCATTCCCATATTCTTCTATCTGATCCATCAGGTTTTCTTTTTATCATCACTTTCTTCTATCCCATTTCTTGAGAGAACTACATTTAGCCTAAAGTTTTTATTAGATATTACATCCATGGAACTATGTAGGTAACATCCACTTGTGTAATGCATCTGGAGATAGCTCGACCACCCCCTTCCTTTTCTTCATTCCCCCATATTTTTTATTTGTTAAGTTATCTCCTATTTTCTAGGGGAAATATTTATCTTCTTGTTTGTGTCATGTTGTTTGTACTAACATTGTGATTAACCATTATTTGTGTTTGTTTTGTTTTATTCTTTATTTTTTTGGTATTTTATTTGTTTCTTTCTTTATTTTCCTATTTGTTTGATTTATTATTGTGCCTTGATTCAGTTTATGTGCATTCATTGTTTGATTCCTTGTGCATTATTCTTGAATCAATTCATATTCATACATCAACGTTATCATCATGGTTTTTATCATTGGTGTATTGCTTTCAATTAAATATCAGATCAAGAATTAGTCCTTATATATATTTTAGCTAAGTTATCATGATGCCTATTGTCATGTGCTATATCAAAAATTAGATTTGAAGAGTCTGCATGGCAAGGCAATAATGATATATCTCCTTGGCATTGGTAATAATCTTGATCTAATTCAAATCATATCCTAAATAGAGTAATTAAACAATGAAATAATTTTACTCCTTGCCAGTTTGGACAAGCATCTCCCTACTAGAAGGTTGCCCAAATTCATCTTTTTCTTCTGTTTTAATTTTCCATCATCTTCCATATCATGTTTGCCATAATTAGGGTATAATTATTATAACTGCCTTTAGGCAAATCATTGTATACTATCCCGCTTACTTTACTAATGATTATAACTGCCTTTGGGAAAATCATTATGTTTTCACCAATTTGAAGGTTAATGATTATAACCACCTTTCGGTAAATGATTCTCTTTCTTCTACCCAACTGGGCCATGTTTTCATTAAGATAATGCTTATAACCACCTTTGGGAAAACCATTATCCCTATCCACCCAAATAGGCATATTTTTATCTGATTGATGATTATAACCCATATGGGAAAATTATTATTTTCTCCATTTGTTGATTATAACTACCTTTGGGAAAATCAGTTTCTTGTTACCCTACGCTTTATTTTATGATTATAACCTCCTTTGGGAAAATCATTACCTTTTTTTGTCCCACCTATTCTAATGATTATAACTATCTGTGGGCAAGTCATCCTATTTGTCTGCCCTAACTAGGGTAGTTCCATATGCTACTGATTATAGCTACATATGGGCAAATTAGTCTTTTCCACCCCATTTCATCTACTTGGTCCACTCATTTCCTTCTTTTGAGGCACTGATTGCCAACCCCTTTTCCAACTACTCCCTTGAGGGGGCACCTATAGTTCATCCATTATCATTGAAGTCATAAGCATATAGTACCTTTTCATTATTTGAGAAGACATTACTATGATTAAATCTTGTAACACTTACCAAATAGAGGAAAACTATAGACACCTAAAACTGGACACCAATGGCCTTCGACTAGACTTCAGACTGATTCCTACCAACCTTTGAAAATTAAGCTAAGAAATCATTGAATATCCCAAATTTTCTTATGTATCATTTGTCAAATCTCACAATCTCATTGAGCCATCCCTAATTGGGTTATCCTACTATAAGAAACAAAAACCTCTCATGGATTCATCTCTAATCATCTTATGGCATCACAACATATAAGTTGGCCTATAGACCTATTAAGTGGGGCAAGTGTACACATATAATCAAATCTTGACAATCCTAAAAGGATAACCAAAATTAATTAACAATTTAAACCAAATCAAATGCCTAGTTGAATTATCTATGTGCAATTAATAAAATCCTAAAAATGGAAATTCAAATATCAAGAATATCCTAGGTTTTCATCATGACATTTATGAGTTTTCAAGCCCTTAAAAATATCTCACCCATGGCTATTCATTGAAAATCATGAGATTTTCACACATTTTAACTCTGATAGGGTTAATTGACTCATTTATGTTAGGTTTAAACCCATTGCAAGCTTAAACTACACCTTAACTCACCTTGGGTTGGGGTTAGTTTCTAAACCTATTAATATAATCATTTGCCTCTTTATTTGGAGAGCTTGAGATAGAGTAAAGTTATAATACAGGTTTTATGACAAGATTGCAAGTAGTAGTGTTATAATTCCAAAATCATAAGCCAAGCCATCAAGTAAGCATAAGCCAGAAGCAAACCATGATGCCAAGGAGAGAAGGAGATATCCAATCTCCATTGCTAGACTCTTTGATCACAAGCTAATCAATCCATGAACACATCATTTGGAGCATTTAAGGAAGGTAAGAGATCTTCTCTCTTTTACATTTTAGTTATGTTTTCAATTTTTATTTGTTCACTAAGCTCCACCTATGATCTAAACATAGAAATGCTAAGCTTTTTTTTTAGTGTGTTTATTTCATTACTCTATGAAAATTAACATGATCTAACCTCATCTCTATCATTAAATTCCTATGATCACATGAGATCATAGTGCCCTAATTAGATAGTAGTGTCATGTGGTGTTAGTGTCTATTTTTTAGTGGTAGTGTCGTATGTGAAGAATTGTTGTGAGCTTCTAGGTGCACCTGTGTTTGGGTCTATCAATCATGTTACTACATGCATGAGTTTTATAACCCTGTACATGACCTATTTTGACTAATTTTATTATCCAACCCTAATCCTCCATGTTTTAAGGGCATTTGGTTGATACAATCAATAAAGTTTGTTTGTTAGTGGGGTATGCTAGACATCATTAACATCCCACTATAATGAGAGTTTCCTACATACTAATACTCTGAAGAGAGATCAAGACCAATGTAATTATCCCCACCTAAGATATGGTACAAGTGAAAGTGAATCTAGTATGAGTGTAGACCTGAGTGCCTTGAATGTGCTTGAGACTAGAAATCTAAGTAATCGAAGCATATAAATATTGTATATGGTTGTATGCAAAAGTAGGGTAGAATAAGGATTGATAACCTTAATTTTCACTTGTTCTAAGTTTGTAAGTGTAATTTGAATCTTATTTTCATCTAGCAATAAAAGGATAAAATTCATGTATATATATTGTTATGGTGCTTGTGTGGGTACTAAAATAAGTTTAGGTCGATCCTAGGTGGTCTAAGATTTGAAAAGATATTTGTTTATGGGAAAAGGAGGAAAATGATAGTAGTACCAAAATTGGGACACTAGTGCCATGTGGCACTACTATCCCTATTATGGTGCTAGTGTCTAAGTGGAAAAACTTAAGGCATGAAGGGGCCAAGATGCAAGAATGAGGGTCTAGGGCTACTTTAGGGATGACAAGGAATGCTTGTGGCCCATATGAAGGCTGGATAAATGTGAAAATAGGCCCTAAGCTAGGTTTGGGGATAAGCTATGGATAGGTGGTCTCAAATATCACTCTTATAACTCAAGTGTCATTTTTAGGTGATTCCATTTGCCCCAATTTATTTTAGAAATGCAACAAAGCAAAATGAATAGGATAAAGGAAAAAGAAGTCTACCTAGACTTAGTGATGTAGGAGCATCACTAGGTAATAAGAGTATTACTGAGTATAAATGTACCTTGTGATCATTTTCATCTTGTGTGAGTTGGAATGGGTTTTAAAAGGTCCTATAGGTTGTTTTGGTGTGAGTGAATTCCTTGAGAAGTGAGTGTTAGTATCCCTTTGGCATTTTCCTACCAAATGGGCAATTTGAATTTTTTGAAATTGTGTTTTAGTATTAGAGTGGTGTTAGGGTTATTTAAATAAATGTAATGAGATTTTCATGTGGATGATGGATATTATAATATAATAGGAGGTGTAAAGATGATTTTAATCATGCAAGTCTTGAAATGCCATGTAAATCAAGAACATATTGTAAATGACCTCCTACATTGAATAAACTTCTTGGGAGGTAATTATCAAGAGAGGGGAGTTATTTATGAATGTAGGCATGCTTAAAAATACATATAGAGAGTGATTGATAGGGATGAGGAGGATAATATCGAATATGGGAAAGGGTAGATTGTCAAAAAATTCAAAAGTGAGAGGAACTCTACCTCCCTGGTAAAAATTATGTGTATAATGATTTAGCACACAAGATAAATGATTGAGGAGAGAATGAATGAAAAAGTATTTATGTGTTTTAGATATTCATGGCATTTTCACAATGTTAAGATAGATATTCTCTTGCATGCAATATATTTTATCAATACTTAGTAGATATGAATGGACGTCTATATATATTGTTGGTCCCCAAAAATGTCACTCATTTTTGGAACAACATATGAGCTATTTTGGTCCTACAAGACCAAAATTCCTCTCTTCCCCTTTCAAAAATTTGTTCTGAGCTTTCAAATTCATTTTTTTTCAAGCTTTCTAGAAATCTACAGACTTTGCAGGCTTGAATCTACATACTCTGCAGGGTTGAATCTATGAACTATGCAGCCTTAGAACTATGAACTTTACAAATGGTTTCTATGGACTCCGCTGGGGATGTCTACGGACTCTTTCAAAGGTTAGAGAAAACTATGAACTTGGATTATACAGACTCTGTAAGCATGCTCAAATCTATGGACTCTCAAGGTTGGTTTCTACGGACTCTGCAGGAAAGAAATGGGTTCAACACTTAGCCAAATAATGAAGAATGAATCGATTAAACCATTGAACCATTAAACCAAAGTTGGTTCAATCGGTAGGTTCAAGGGGCTACCCCAAAGCCAAAGGAATAATTGCCCTTGTGGGGGGTAGTAAGAAAAAATGGACAAAAGTTAGGAACCCCTTGGGAAAATCGCTAAATCCAAGAGGCCAAAAGAATACTTTTGGGAGGATTTTCTTAGAAAAATGTTAAAGCAAAATTCCTTCAGACAAAAAGTTTGAAGGAATTCACCTGGAGGAAAAGTCCAAAGAAATAAGAAAGAATGAATGGCCAAGTAACAAGAAACTTTCCTTCAAAAATTTTGTCTAAAGGAATTCTTTTGGGCTTTTTGCCCAACAAAAAAAGCCCATTGAAGAAGTAAGAGCCTGTCAGGGAAGTTGAAGCCTGAAGGACAAGTACCCTTGCGAGGGGCACCTAACATAAAAAAAAGGACCATTTTAAAAGCCTGAAGGGACACCTTCCCTTCGAGACGTTCCAAAGTCTGAACAAAGACACAGAAAGGAAATTCCACAGACTTAGACAAAAAGGGGCTTCAACAGATGAACCATCAAATTATTGAACCAAAAGGTTCAACGGGTTCAAGGTTCAAAGGTTTAACCAAAGCTTAGAAAGATAAAATAAGTAGTGTTTGAGTGAGACACAGAATGAACCAATGAACCAATTGAACCTTGAACCAAAAGAGTTCAAATTTCAATGGTTCATAGGTTTAAGCAGTTCAAAAGCAACCTCAAGCAAAGAAAGAATCAACATGGATGATTCCAAAGGCAAGTTCAATGAAAGCAATGGTTCAACCAGAGAGCAAAGAAGCATTTAAGCAGGGAAGAAATGGACCAAAAGAGACAGAGTGAACTGACAAAGCTTTGAACCAATGAACTTTCAAATGGTTCACAGGTTCAAAGTTCAACAGGTTCAAGTAGCTAGCAATCATTGATGGCCCCTCAGACGTCAAATTTAAAGGAGGGAAAATCCATGGAAATTCAAATAGAGCATGGAACATAAAGGAAGAACCAAGTGATTAAATGAAAAGAGAGCCCGATAGCTCAAATCAAAGCTAGAAAAGACAAAAGCAAAAAGATTAAAAAGCCAGAAATGTTTTTGAAAGAGTTAGTTCTATTAGGTGGAACAGTGGATTGAGTAGACTTCTGAGCGCACCAAACCAAGGACACAACCTATTTTCTTCCATAAATTAAAGACAAATATGTAAAGGACTAGAGGGTCCATATTAAGGAGGAGACATATCAGATGAAGGGACACACCATAGTTATGGCAGCACACTATTCTCAGCATTGTCTCTCTAGACAAAATTGGAGACACATCAAAGATGTTGATTGCAGCATGGGCCATCCCATGGAAAAGGGCACCAATCCTTGGGTAGTTTCTATAAGTTTGTATTTTCTCTCATTTGTAAAGGAGATCTTCTTCTTACCTTGTGCTTTGTGCTATCATACTTGTCTTTAGTGTGTTTTTATTTTATGTTTCTATGTAAAGGACCTTGGGATGACTTTGTGCCCCCATTATTATTCATATTTCACACTTGGATAGTTGAGGTGGATACTTTGCACTACATTTCAGGCTGCTGGTTACTCTGCACCTTAGATTTCTTATCTTACCTAAAATAACTCCTGTTGTTTCCTGCAAGTACACTTCTAAAAGAAGAGAAGTGCCTTCAATGTTTCCACCAAAATTTTTCCTCTGTTTGTTAGCATAATCTTTGAAAGAAGAGAGATGGATGGTTTATCCCACCCTTGTGTCTTACTTTTAGCTTATTTATATAGTATATTGCCTTCGTATATTTAATAGGGAACCTCCCCTTGATGAGAGGAGAGATTTGTCCCCTATTGATGTAGTAAACCTGCACACCAGGATGACCCATCTCCTTATGCTATGGTGATAAGAACTATTTTGGTCACCAGTAGCTGGCCGACAAAATATTCACCCAACAATTTTTGGTGACTCTACTGGGGATGAACATGAGGTCTGAAGCCTCAAGTTTCAGATTGAAGTAGTTCCTTCCCTTATCCATTATATAGACTCTAGTGACTCCATTCCATGTCTTATCTATTATCATTATAGCCTTACCATCTTCCTCCATCTCTGTTATATTATCTGGTCCACAAAACTAGAGCTACTGGGAAAGAGTGTGTAGTTTGAAGCCTCAAGCCTCAAGCCGAAGTATGGCCAGTCCTTTTCCATTTTTGTTTTGTAATCTGGCCACTCCATCCAGATTTGTTATCCCTATTTTTCATAATTAAATCATGACAGCTCAAGGCCCTTGGGGTAACTCTTTTGGCCCACTCAACTTGACTCCACCTCTGCATGAACTTCCATGTAGTCCAAGAAAAAATTTCCCCAAATTATTTGGTGATGGGAAGGTTCATCCTGATGAACACATTACAGCTTTCAGCATAGCTTGCTATGTAATAGGGGTGAAATTTGAAGACATAATAGTCAAGCTATTCATGGAGACACTACAAGGTGCTACTACAAACTGATTCTACCATCTGCAAGCTAGATCAGTGACTGACTGGAATACAGTCCAAGCCAAGTTTGAAGCCAGGTTCAAGCCTACAGAGGATGCACATGCTTTGCTGGCCTAGCTCACTCAGATGAAGAAGGAACCTCATGAGCCTATGAGGGATTTTATTGCCAGGTTCAACAAGCTGAGGCACAAGATTCCCATGGTCACCTAGCCGACACCTCAGAATCTCAAATGCTTCTTCATCAACTCACAGCTACCTGAAGTGAGTTTTCTTTTTAGACAGGCTAGACACATAGACCTTGAGGCTGCTCAAGACTTGGCTACTAAGCTAGAAGATGACCTTATATTGTCAAGAAAGATAAGGAGAGATCCTAACAGAGCTAAACCCTCTTCATATTTTGAATACTCACCCACAGTCACCACTAACCCAATGGTACAAAAGCTGGCAAATGAACTATTAGCCTTGAAAATACAAGTGGCACAAGGTATGTCTTCTATTCCTTCATACAGAGATATACCAAGAAGGACATTCCCCAATCAACCATATCAAGGCAACGCTACTGGAATTACCACATTGGTTTCCTGAATTACCAGGATGAACCCAGAAGTGAAGGTGAAGTAGATGAGGAATCATACACAATATTCACCCAGTCTAAGAATCAGTTAGCCCAACAAGCTGATAAAGAAAGAATAGAGGAACGAACTTAGCCTATAATTCCAATTGCTAAGCGGGGACCCACTCTGCCTTTCCAGTCAAAGGACTTGGTGATTGGCAAAGAAGTAAGACATCAAACATCTCTGCACCTTCTACTTCAACTTCACAGATCAATCCTCCCCTCCCAAAAAGCAAAAGGATGAACTCCCATCCTCTCTTCCAAGTCCATCTCAGTCATTTGACATGATTGATCATGTCAAGAAATCTAAAATTCAAAAGACTGAGTTTGAATCCCTGCAAGCCAATCCTGAGCATTTAAACATTGGTGGAGAACTAGGTGCAGACCTATCTGAGGTAAAGATTGTGGTTACCCAAATGTCAGCCCCTGCTGCTCAAATTCTATTTGAGCCTTCAGGCAGGGGTACTTACTTCTTAACCACAGAGGATGCTCATGTCCCAACTGATGAAAATCCTATAGCTGGAAATCCAAAATTTTATCCAAACAAGGCATTAAAAAATTAGTAGGGCACAGTAAAAATCAAGAAGGATCTTCCATCTCTGATGAAGAGAAACTTGATAGAATATTAGGTTCTGATGATGCTTGGATCCTGGAATCTGATGGCAGCAATTCTTCCACTCATGTTGGATGCAGATCTTTGTTGCTTAGATTGAAGACTGCTCAGGATGAAGAGATCAAAATCCTTCACACCAAAGGGGATGTTGAGCTAATGGATTGTCAGGAGTTTGATGCTAACAATCAAAGTATGTGCTGGACTGCACAAGTAGAACAACAAGCTATGGTGTTAGACCATACTGTTGTACTCCAAAATCAGCAAAAGGAGCCCTTTGCCAAGAGAGCAAGGAGTTATGGTTTTCAAATTGAAGACCACATCCTACTATGGGGCAAGAAGAAGAAAGAGCCAAGAGGAAGATGCAAAAAATTGGTTTTCTGGTGGAGAGCTCCATTCACCTATCACCATTTCTGGGGACAGAATGGTTTCCTGCTAGTTTATTAGGATGGCATCCCCTTTTCTTCACCTCATAAGGAGTAGCATCTGAAGTACTTCAATTCTTGAAGTATCAGATAAGTTCACCTATACATATGTATATCTGTATAGTCTTTAGTTCTATTTTGTTCTTTTTGT
Source organism: Torreya grandis (assembly GCA_037957365.1). NCBI lineage: Eukaryota > Viridiplantae > Streptophyta > Pinopsida > Cupressales > Taxaceae > Torreya > Torreya grandis. The sequence goes on along the minus strand of JARHVA010001029.1, from coordinate 1,639,147 downwards.
TTTCATTTTTGGAGCCTTTCTTTTTGGGTAGCATGACTCCATAGCCAAATGGCATACTTCAAGGCACTGGAGATTCTGGTTTCTACTCCCCTCAATCGTTCCAAGTTTTCACCTGAAGGAAGTTCCCCAATCGAAGCCAGCTGTTAGTCCCCAAAAATGTTACTCATTTTTGGAACAACATATGAGCTATCTTGGTCCTACAGGACCAAAATTCCTCTCTTCCCCTTTCAAAAATTTGTTCTGAGCTTTCAAATTCCTCTTCTTTTCAAGCTTTCAAGAAATCTATAGACTCTACAGAATTTAATCTATGAACTCTACATGCTTGAATCTACAGACTCTACAGGCTTGAATCTATGGACTCTGCAGGCTTAAAACTATGAACTTTACAGATGGTTTCTATAGACTCTGCTAGGGATGTCTACGGACTCTTTCAAAGGTTAGAGAAAACTATGAACTTGGCTTTTACAGACTCTGCAGGTAGGCTCAAATCTATGGACTCTCAAGGTTGGTTTCTATGGACTCTGTAGGAAAGAAATGGGTTCAACACTTAGCCAAATAATGAAGAATGAATCGATTGAACCATTGAATTGTTGAACCAAAGTTGGTTCAGTCGGTTGGTTCAATCAGTAGGTTTAAGGGGTTTCCCCAAAGCTAAAGGAACAAGTGCCCTTGTGGGGAGCAGTAAGTGAAAATGGACAAAAGTTAGGAACCCCTCGAGAAAATGGCTAAGTCCAAGAGGCCGAAAGAATACTTTCGAGAGGATTTTCTCGAAAAATTTTTTAAGGCAAAATTCCTTCGGACTTTTTTTCTAAAGGAATTCACCTGGAGGAAAAGTCTAAAGAAACAAGAAAGAATGAATAGCCAAGTAACAAGAAACTTTCCTTTAGACATTTTGTCTGAAGGAATTCTTTCAGGGCTTTTGCCTGACAAAAAAAGCCTGCCGAAGAAGTAAGACCCTGCCAGGGAAGTTGAAGCCTGAAGGACAAGTACCCTTATGGGGGGCACCTAACATTAGAGGAAGGACCATTTTAAAATCCTAAAGGGACACCTTCCCTTCAGGACATTCCAAAGGCTGAACAAAGACACAAAAAGGAAATTCCATGGACTTAGACAAAAAGGGGCTTCAACGGATGAACCATCGAACCGTTGAACCAAAAGGGTCAATGGGTTCAAGGTTCAAAGGTTCAACCAAAGCTTAGAAAGATAAAAGAAGTGGTGTTTGGATGAGACACAAAATGAACCAATGAACTAATTGAACCTTGAACCAAAAGAGTTCAAAGTTCAATGGTTCACAGGTTCAAGCAGTTCAAAGGTAGCCTCAAGCAAAGAAAGAAGCAACATGGATGATTCCAAAGGCAAGTTCAATGAAAGCGATCGTTCAACCAGAGAGCAAAGAAGTGCTTAAATAGGGAAGTGATGGACCAAAAGAGACAGAGTGATTTGATGAAGCTTTGAACGAATGAACTTTTAAATGGTTCACAAGTTCAAAGTTCAACAGGTTCAAGCAACTAGCAATCATTGATGGCCCCTCAGACGTCAAATTTAAAGTGAGGGAAAATCCATGGAAATTTAAATAGAGCATGGAACTTAAAGGAAGATCTAAGTGATTAAATGAAAAGAGAGCTTGATAGCTCAAATCAAAGTTAGAAATGACAAAAGCAGAAAGACAAAAAAGCCAAAAATGTCTTTGAAAGAGTTATTTCTAATAGGTGGAATACTGGATCGAGTAGACTTTTGAGCACACCAAACCAAGGACACAGCCTATTTTCTTCCATGAAGTAAAGAAAAATATGCAAAGGACTAGATGGTCCATATTAAGGAGGAGACATATCAGATGAAGGGACATGCCATTATTATGGCAGTGCACTATTCTCAGCATGGTCTCTCTAGACAAAACTAGATATGCATTGAAGACACTGACTGCAGCATGGGCCATCCCATGGAAAAGGTCACCAATCCTTGGGTAGTTTCTATAAGTTTGTATTTTCTCTCATTTTTAAAGGAGATCTTCCCCTTACTAGAAGCAAAACTCTACCTGAATTGAAAGGCATTACTGAGACTTTGAGCTCAGATTGTAATTCATATTTCTTTGATTAAACAAGAAAGCAAGTTACTTGTAGACTTTGTGCTGTTATAGCTTATGCTACTTTAGGAGATTATTCTTATGTCTATCTTCTAAAAGCATTCTTATTTATTTGATTTAACAAGTAGGACTAGTGGAGGTGATAAGGAAGGTGTCCTGAAGCCAACTATTTTCAGACTTTGTGCTGTCATAGTTGTCTTTAGTGTGTTTTTCTTTTATGTTTCTATGTAAAGGACCTTGGGATGACTTTGTGCCCCCATTATTCTTCATATTTCACTCATGGGCAGTTGAGGTGGATACTTTGCACTACATTTCAGGCTGCTAGTTACTCTGCACCTTTGGTTTCTTATCTTACCTGAAAGAACTCTTGTTGTTTTCTGCAAGAACACTTCTGAAAGAAGAGAAGTGCCTTCAATGTTTCCACCAAGATTTCTCCTCTTTTTATTAGTATCATCTCTAAAAGAAGAGAGATGGATGGTTTATCCCACCCCTGTGTCTTACTTTCAGCTTATTTATATAATATATTGCCTCCATATCTTTAATAGGCAACCTCCCCTTGATGGGAGGAGAGATTTGTCCCATGTTGATGTAGTAAACCTGCACACCAATATGACCCATCTACCTATGCTATGGTGATAGGAACTATTTTGGTCACTAGTTAGTTTGTCGACAAAATATTCACCCAACAATTTTTGGTGACTCCGTTGGAGATGAACATGCAGTCTGAAGCCTCAAGTTTCAGATTGAAGTAGTTCCTTCCCTTATCCATTATATAGACTCTGGTGACTCCATTCCATGTCTTACCTATTATCATTATAGCCTTACCATCTTCCTCTATCTCTATTATATTATCTGGTCTACAAAACCAAAGTTGTTGGGAAAGAGTGTGCAATTTGAAGCCTCAAGCCTCAAGCTGAAGTATGACCAGTCCTTTTCCATTTTTGTTTTGTAATCTAGCCACTCCATCCAGATTTGTTATCCCTATTTTTCATAATTAAATCATGGCAGTTCGAGGCCCTTGGGATAACTCTTTTGGCCCACTCAACTTGACTCCACCTCTACATGAACTTCCATGCAGTTTAAGAAAAAATTTCTCCACATTCTTTGGTGATGGGAAGGTTCATCCTGATGAACATATTACAGCTTTCAACATAGCCTGCTGTGTAATAGGGGTGAAATTTGAAGACATAGCGGTCAGGCTATTCATGGAGACACTACAAGGCACTACTACAGACTAGTTCTACCATCTGCAAGCTAGATCAATGACTAACTGGGATACAATCAAAGCCAAGTTTGAAGCTAGGTTCAAGCCTACAGAGGATGCACATGCTTTGCTGGCCCAGCTCACTCAGATGAAGAAGGAATCTCATGAGCCTATGAGGGATTTTATTTCCAGGTTCAACAAGCTGAGGCATAGGATTCCCATGATCACCCAGATAACACCTCAGAATCTCAAATGCTTCTTCATCAACTCACAGCTACCTGAAGTGAGTTTTCTTTTGAGATGGGCTAGACACATAGACCTTGAGGCTGCTCAAGACTTGGCTATTGAGCTAGAAGATGACCTTATCTTGGTAGGAAATATAAGGAGAGATCCTAATAGAGATAAACCCTCTTCATCTTCTGAATACTCACCCACAGTCACCACTAACCCAATGGTAAAAAAGCTAGCAAATGAACTGCTAGCCTTGAAAAGACAAGTGGCACAAGGTATGTCTTTTGTTCCTTCATACAAAGATATACCAAGAAAGACATTCCCCAATCAACCATATCAAGGAAATGCTACTAGAAGTCAACGGTAGCAAAATCATCTTCCTCCCCCATAGAGGAACCTTGCCCTTGAAGCACCTCCAACCAACTCAGTAGAGGGATATCTGGAAACAGAACATGTTTCCTATTTCCAACCTAAGTTTGAGCAAGAAAATGATGCTGGTCTCTTCAAGAAGGATCTAGAAGAATCAGTTGGTGACTCCCACATTAGTTTCCTAAATTACCAAGATGAACCCAAAAGTGAAGGTGAAGCAGATGAGGAATCATACGCAATATTCACTTGGTTCGAGAATCAGTCAGCCCAGCAAACTGATAAAAAATGAATAGAAGAATGAACTCAACATGCAATTCTAATTACTAAGTAGGGAACCACTCTACCTTTCCAGTCAAAGGACCCGATGATTGCCAAAGAAGTAAGTACATCAAACATTTCTGCACCTTCTACTTCAACTTCATAGATTAGTCCTCCCCCTCCCAAAAACCAAAAGGATGAGCTCCCATCCTCTCTTCCAAGTCCATCTCAGTCATTTGACATGATTGATCATGTCAAGAAATTTGAAATTCAAAAGACTGAGTTTGAATCCCTGCAAGCCAATCTTGAGCAGTCAAACATTGGTGGAGAAGTAGGTGTAGACCTATCTGAGGCAAATATTATGGTTACCCAAATGTCAGCCCCTGTTGCTCAAATTTTGTTTGAGCCTTCAGGTAGGGGTAATTACTTCTTGACCACAGAGGATGCTCATTTCCTAGCTAATGAAAGTCTTGTAGCTGGTAATCTAGGATTTGATCCAAATAAAGCATCAAAAAAATTAGTAGGGCACAGTACAAATCAAGAAAGATATTCCATCTTTGATGAAGAGAAACTTGATAGAAGATCAGCTTTTGATGATGCTTGGATCTTGGAATCTGATGGTAGCAATTCTTCCACTCATGTTAGATGCAGATCTCTATTACTCAGATTGAAGACTGCTCAAGATGAAGAGATCAAACTTCTTCACACCAAAGGGGATGTTGAGCTGATGGTTTGTCAAGAGTTTGATACTGACAATCAAAGTATGTGCTGGACTGAACCAGTAGAACAACAAGCTATGGTGGTGGACCATACTACTGTATTCCAAAATTAGCAAAAGGAGCCCTTCACTAAGAGAGCAAGGAGTTATGGTTTTCAAATTGAAGACCATGTCCTGCCATGGGGCAAGAAGAAGAAAGAGCTAAGAGGAAGACATAGAAAATTGGTTTCTTATTGGAGAGCTCCATTCACTTGTCACCATTTTTGGGGATAGAATGGTTTCTTACTAGTTTATCAGGATGGCATCCCCTTTTCTTCACCTCACAAGGAGCAGCATCTGAAGTACTTCAATTTGTGAAGTATCAGATAAGTTCACATGTACATATGTATATCTGTATAGTCTTTAGTTCTATTTTGTTTTATTCATTTTTATTTTTGGATCCTTTATTTTTGGGTAGCATGACTCTGTAGCCCAATGGCATACTTCCCTCAGCTATTCCAATTTTTCACCTGAAGGAAGTTCCCCAACTAGAGCTAGCTGTTGGTCCCCAAAAATGTCACTCATTTTTGGAACAACATATGAGCCATCTTGGTCCTATAGGACCAAAATTCCTCTCTTCCCCTTTTAAAAATTTGTTCTGAGCTTTCAAATTCCTCTTTTTTTCAAGCTTTCTAGAAATCTACAGACTTTATAGGCTTGAATCTGTGAACTCTACAGGCTTGAATCTACAGACTCTACAGGCTTGAATCTATGAACTCTGTAGGCTTGGAACTATGAACTTTATAGATGGTTTCTATGGAATCCATTGGGGATGTCTATAGACTCTTTCAAAGGCTAGAGAAAACTATGAACTTGGCTTCTACATACTCTATAGGCAGGGTCAAATTTATGGACTCTCAAGGTTGGTTTCTATGGACTTTGCAGGAAAGAAATGGGTTCAACACTTAGCCAAATAATGAAGAATGAATCGATTGAACCATTGAACCAAAGTTGGTTCAATCAGTTGATTCAATCGGTAGGTTCAAGGGGCTGCCCTAAAGCCAAAGGAACAAGTGCCCTTGCAGGGGTAGTAAGCAAAAATAAACAAAAGTTAGGAACCCCTCAGGAAAATGGCTATGTCCAAGAGGCCGAAAGAATACTTTTGGGAGGATTTTATCAAAAAAATGTTAAGACAAAATTCCTTCAGACTTTTTGTTGAAAGGAATTCACCTGGAGGAAAAGTCTAAAGAAATAAGAAAGAATGAATGGCCAAGTAACAAGAAACTTTCCTTCAGACATTTTATCTGAAGGAATTCTTTTAGGCTTTTTGCCCGATGGAAAAAGCCCATCAAAGAAGTAAGAGCCTACCAGGGAAGTTGAAGCCCAAAGGACAAGTACCCTTTTTGGGGGCATCTAACATCAGAGAAAGGATCGTTTTAAAATCTTGAAGGGACACCTTCCCTTTGGGATGTTCCAAAGGCTGAACAAAGACGTAGAAAGGAAATTCCATGGACTTAGACAAAAAGGGGCTTCAACAGATGAACCATCAAACCGTTGAACCAAAAGGTTCAACAGGTTCAAGGTTCAAAGGTTCAATCAAAGCTTAGAAAGATAAAGGAAGCAGTGTTCGTGTGACACACAGAATGAACCAATGAACCGATTGAACCTTGAACCAAAAGAGTTCAAAGTTCAATGGTTCATAGGTTCAAGTAGTTCAAAGGCAACCTCAAGTAAAGAAAGAAGCAACATGGATGATTACAAAGGAAAGTTCAATGAAAGCGATGGTTCAACTAGAGAGAAAAGAAGTGATTAAGCAAGGAAGCAATGGACCAAAAGAGACAGAGTGAACCGATGAAGATTTGAACCAATGAACTTTCAAATGGTTCACAGGTTCAAAGTTCAACAGGTTCAAGCAGCTAGCAATCATTGACGGCCCCTCAGAAGTCAAATTTAAAGTGAGGGAAAATCCATGGAAATTCAAATAGAGCATGGAACTTAAAGGAAGAACCAAGAGATTAAATGAAAAGAGAGCCTGATAGCTCAAATCAAAGCTAGAAAAGACAAAAGCAGAAAGATGGAAAAGCTAGAAATGTCTTGGAAAGAGTTATTTCTAGTAGGTGGAATAGTGGATCGAGTAGAATTTTGAGCACACCAAACCAAGGACATAGCCTATTTTCTTCCATGAAGTAAAGAAAAACATGCAAAGGACCAGATGGTCCATATTAAGGAGGAGACATATTAGATGAAGGGACATGCCATAGTTAAGGCATTGTACTATTCTCAGCATGGTCTCTCTAGACAAAATTAGAGACGCATTGAAGACGCTGACTGCAGCATGGGCCATCCCATGGAAAAGGGTGCCAATCCTTAGGTAGTTGCTATAAGTTTATATTTTCTCTCATTTTTAAAGGAGATCTTCCCCTTACCAGAAGTGAAACTCTGCCTAAATTGAAAGGCATTACTGAGACTTTGAGCTCAGATTGTAATTCATATTTCTTTGATTGAACGAGAAAGCAAGTTACTTGTAGACTTTGTGTTATTATAGCTTGTGCTACTTTAAGAGATTGTTCTTATGTCTATCTTCTAAAATCATTCTTATTTATTTGATTTAACAAGTAGGACTAGTGGAGGTGATAAGGAAGGTGTCTTGAAGCCAACTACCTTCAAACTTTGTGTTGTCATAGTTGTCTTTAGTGTGTTTTTCTTTTATGTTTATGTGTAAAGGACCTTGGGATGAATTTGTGCCCCCATTGTTATTTATATTTCACTCTTGGGTAGTCGAGGTGGAGACTTTGCACTACATTTCAGGCTGTTGGTTACTCTGCACCTTTGGTTTCTTATCTTACTTGAAAGAACTCCAGCTGTTTCCTGCAAGAACACTTCTGAAGGAAGAGAAGTGCCTTCAGTGTTTCCACCAGGATTTCTCCTCTATTTTTTAGCATCATCTTTGAAAGAAGAGAGATGGATGGTTTATCCCACCCCTGTGTCTTACTTTCAACTTATTTATATAGTATATTACCTCTATATATTTAATAGGGAACCTCCCCTTGATGAGAGGAGAGATTTGTCCCCTATTGATGTAGTAAACCTGCACACTAGGATGACCCATCTCCCTATGTTGTGGTGATAGGAACTATTTTGGTCACTAGTTAGCTGGCCGACAAAATATTCACCCAACATATATCACAGCCTAGTCATAGATAATTTTGAGTTATATAGTCAAGTAAATAATAAGAAGGGTAGTTGTTTTCAATTCCCTTCATGAATGTTGAGGTGAAGGAAAGGTTAGATTAGTCTTTGACCATTTCAAATTCTCTATTTCATGTACAAAATGATTCACTTTATTTTTCAAGATTGAACTCAGATAATTAGATAGGCTCACACATTCTTTTAAGAGCAATTTTATCTAGGCATAATACATGTGATAAATAAGTAAAATTGTGAATGATCATTGAAGGTTATTGTAATTGATCTAAATAAAACATTATATAATAATGTCTACATGATCAAATTTTTCCTCTTATAATCTCAAAAATTCTTGTAAAAGTGTAAGAAGCTAGGGATACCTTCTCACAATCCTGTTTATGAACCCAAAATTATATATCAATGGACATTGAAGACATTTAGGGATTCATTAAAGGAAAATAAATCTTAGAAAGGTTAAGGGAAGTGTGGAAAGACCTTACCTAGGTCTCAGTTGCATTTTAAAAGGTTAAATACTCACTTTGAACCATTTTGATAACTCTCAACCATTTGTAGGCCTGTATAAGCACAAACCTAGGGTTTTAATATTATAAGGTGAATATTTTATATTCCAACCCATGGAAATTGATAAAATTTTGTAATCATTTGTTATTTTTCATGTTTAAGAGGATTATGTTTGTTTATAAGTGTATAGTATGGCCTATTACAATATCTGTTATTGTGTTTTGTTAGTAAACCTTAAAGACCTAATTCTAGAAGTGTTAGAGTGTGTTAGAAGATCTAACTTGGGAATTTGTTGATGAGATCTCTTGTGAAACTGAAGGGACTTAATGGGCACTAAACATGTCTTGGTTTATCAAGAGGCCCTGTACTTTGTTGTAACTAAGTAGATTTATATAATTTGAAGGCTATTAGAATATGCCTAATTTATCAAGAAGGATGAAGATTTTAGAAGTATACCTTGGAATTTGTGCCCCATAACTTTATAAAGAGCTAAAAGAGGATAAGGGGTACTAATAATGGTGTTTATATTGTTTTGAAATTCAGTGGATTATATATAACTACTTTCATCTAGTCCATCCCCACACCCTTCAGGTTTTGCTTTTGTTTGAGCGAGTCCATATAAATCAATTGATGAATTTTATTTCATATGAGGTTAAATTACTTCCCTAATGTTTCCCATATTTTGTTTCATGTTTTAATATTAATTTATGATCATAACATCTCAAGTTGTAGGTAAGAGTACCTTGATGTGTTGCAGATAGGTTTTTGCCATTTGTAGAATTTTCATGTCCTTATAGTGGTTTCATAAGATGGTGATATGTTTTAATTCATATTTCCAATGTCTTGGCATCCACCTCTCATTCCAAACTTAGTCCCAAAGGAGATGATCAATATAGTTGTAATCAACCTCCAACACAATCAGACTTTCATGCATGATTATCATACATAGTCAACTAAGTGAGATGTTTTGAAGTTTGATAACAGTAATAAAAAATATATGAAGAGTATTAATTTTTTGAACACCTTTTTAGAGCATGAAAAAACAAGTTAAGTCCTTCAAATGACAAAAAATGGACTATTATGACCAATCACTCCTTAGCACAGTCCCTACACCATGAATGAACACCTACAAGAAGTCAACCACATTGGAATAAGGACACTTGATCTTATTTGAAGCATTTCAAGGTTGTAAGGATCTATTTGAAGATTTTGAGAGAGATTAGAATTTATTAGAGTCCCATACACCATACACATTGACTATCTCACCTTCACTGTCTTGTCTACAATTGTGTGCACGCTTATAGGTGGCTCTCATAGAAGCTTGAGGATGTTACAAAGGATTTTTGAACATGTTTTTAGATCCTCATAAAGTTTTATAATTTTTAAGAGACAACTAAAATAATTATTGAAGCCATATGTTAGTAGGCAAACTTGAGTAGTCACTTCAAGAGAAAAAATCTGATTTTAGGGACAAGTTTCCTTAAAAGTTCAAAAATAAAGACTTGTGTACTTTTGGTGTTGCCATTTGATGAAATTATAGGAGGTTTTAGATAGATCTAAATTATCCTATCATGAATCCCTATCCTAGGGGTAATAGCTTACAAAAGGAGAGTGTGTGTTTGGTCTCACAAGCGATGATTAGAAGGCTTCAAATCTATGCATTTATTCACTACACTTTTTCAGTATTCTCTACAGTATCATGAACTCTAGGTGACCTTACACTCCAAGATAACAAGATAGGAGCATACCTTAATGTTAAGTTTCCCTATTTGGTTGAGAGGCACACTAGTGTTTCAAAGTGATGAAAATGAATGAGAATACAAGGTCTTGATCCATACTACCACTTACAGGTACACCCTTGCTCCCCAAAAAGGTCACCTATAGCCTAATAAAAGGTACCTATAGTTTCATAAAGTAAATCTTGGTGATTAAACTTAAAATCATGAAAATTTATTATTTTAAGTTGGTTTAAAAACCTTAAAAGGGTCATAGGGCATGAAAAATAGATTTCCAAAGAAGAAATGAAACCTACAGGTGCCTTTTTCTCTTAGATAACCATCTACAGCCTAGTGGTAAAGTGATTGTACACTAAGGTATGACTATCTCATGGTTAGCATAACATGAACATAACTTGAACAAGTTTATATGAAATTAAAATGGAATTTGAGGATTCAATCACATGGTGGGGGTAATATTTCAAAGCCTGATATACTAGTGTTCACCTACATGTATACCTTTTGGAGCAAACAACACAGTCATATAACCTACAATCTAGACATATCAAAATAAAAGGTATGCAATGAAAGGATGGGAAAAGTTGTGAGTGATAATATGTGTAATATTACCTAAATTATAATTATATACACCTCATTTTATTCTCAAGACAAGAAAATAGATCAAAGAAAAGTTCTAACAATGCAACCTACAATCAACATATAAATCCTGCACACAGTGAGTTACTTAGGAGTCTGTCTTGAGGTTTTAAGGTGTTTATAGGTGATAAAATATTGATTTAACCCTAAAAATTTATGTATAAGGTATTCATGACATATTAAATCACCTCATATAATTTTTTTCCCTGAGGTAATAGGGGATATACCCTTTATTCTATCTCAGACAAAGGGCACTCCCAGAAGGTTATATCCAACAGGCTTAGTGAGAGAGAGGTTAGGAAATGAGTTTAGGCCTATGAAAACATTTAAAGAAGATTTATAGAGATTATTTGGGAATGTAACAACATCTATAATTATTAATAGGTCCCAGAAGCCAAACAAGATGGCCTAAACCCATAGGTATGCATTCAAGTCCTAGTAGTCTTTGATTAGACCTAAAGCTCTAGGGGGTTTAATGTTTCTTCTAACACTATAAGAGCATTAAAAAGCATGGAAAAATGGACATGGGTATATATAATATGCTTCAAATCCTTTATCTTGAAAATGAGACCATAAAGAAGCCATAATTTGGCTTAAACTAACTCAGGTCTACACATAATGAAGAGAGAAGCTTGAGAAGGCAAGTTTGGAAGCTTGTAATTATAAAAATAGATAGAATTGGAGATGGAGGAGCTAGGAGGTGTTGAAGAGGGTCCCAAGTAAATTTTTAGTGTAATTTTTTTAGAGTTACAATGTCACAACTTTATGAACAATCTTTAGAGGCTAAAATCATCTAAAACCCTCTAAAACCCTTGATAAGGACCTGATTGGAAAGATGAAGAAGGAGAGGAATCCAAATGGGATATTTTTAGTAGGAAAGTAATTGTATCTTGCATAGGACTCCCTAGGTCTACTTCCCATCAATTTGTATTCCACCCTACTTGTATGAACAAGGTGTAAAATTGGTTTTATTGATATTTTTTTTTGTTGTACAATTACAAAAAGCTTTCAAAAGATACAATTTACTTTAGGAGGAATAATAGTACCTAATATAACAACTAATGTCTATTTATTACATCAAATAAGTAAACAAGTGCCTATTCAAGTACCTTCATCTCAACCAATCCAAACTGGCATAATGAACAAGGAATGACCACCAAGTGAGAAGGTGAAAAATCTAAGTGGGAGGCATTCTAAGGTCTACCTAATGAATATAAGGGAATGAGGAATATTTAAAAGTGTCATAAACTCCCATTTATGGACTATATTTGAAACTTGAAGACCATCTTGGTGCCAAGTGTGAAGGGTGAGTGAAATAAGTGTGATTATGATTGTAGGCAGTGAGAACACTTATCTAGAAGAATGCCAGTGATTAAGTAAATATCCAATGCATGTTGGGGATTTTTTATAACCCCCTCTTCATAGATTAATCATCTCATCTATCCCTAGTATTTTTTGGAGCACTCATAGAAGGTCAAATGATGAAAGCAGTTTCTAGGCAAGAAAATTAAGAGTCCTACGCCACATTTCAGGAATTTCATGATTTGAGGCACATTTGTCCAAGTAGACCTTACATGGTCTATTACATATTCCTTTATCCTATACATTTAACTCCATTTCTCATCTTGATAAGTGTTTTTGTGACTCTTGGATTTCATTTTCTTCTCTATTCTCTTAAATTCTATAAGTAGTAGTCATTTTGGCTCTTGTTGATTAATTCCACTCCATGTATGGAAAATCCCTGCTAGTTTGATGTTGTACTTTGACTTCAAACAATAAATAAAATATATTTTGACTTCATATATCATATTTTCAAAGTGTGCGAAGATATGTATAGTGAATAGTTAAAAGATATTCATCTACCCTTACTTTCTCTCAATCCTTTCATGTTTGGTGCAAGTTGTTCCACTCTAGAAGGTCATATAAAGTGTTGTCAATTATATGGATTTATTTTCAAGTGTAAAATTAGACTTATTTTCTACAATTGATCTATGGTTGACTTACCTTGGATATCCCTCATGAATATCACCTCCATATTGAAATACTAATGTTAGAGCATTTTAGGACTTTGAAGCTAGTGTTGTAGGTCTTGTTTCTTAGTCAAAGAAGTATGATGGTATTGTGTAAATCCTTATGGTATATCACTCCCTTAGATTAGTTTAATTTCATGCATATTTTTTTCCCTTTTACCACAAACAAGTAGTTAGTGTAGGTGATAATCACTTCAATATACATTCATGGAGCTAGCCCTTAAACTTAGAGGTATACTTATACTATAGGTAAACCCACATATCTATAAGTATTCCCATCTTTCCAAAATATATAGGATGCTTTAAAAACCTCTTCTAGGGTGTTATATTTTGTGACAATATTTATGGCATGCCCAATGGGACACATTGTCCTAAAGACTACTTATCAAGGTGAATGTTGGTCTTGACAACATCAATTGTAAATTGGTGTACTACTCAACATTTGGTGATTCCATTTAAGATAAAATCTAGTTTTAGACCATTATTTTGTCATATATTCACTCTCATACTTTGTGGTCCTTACTATCATCTTCTAGTAGAGTGATCAATCCTATCAATCCACTTATTTAGACTGAACTTCTTCTTGAAGTTTAATACCTTCAGCCTAATATACCCTTTGAAGAGAAACATGATTTTTCTAGACAAAAAGGTGAAGATCTTTACGAAATTATGGAAAGGAAGCATACCTTCCCTACCTTTAATGCTAAAAATCCAATCCATCTTGATGCTTATGATGTCATTCCCCCTAATGATATAGAGTGTTCCTACATTCAATGGTGAAGGTCATTTCACACCTAGTAAACACATTAGGGATATCTCCAATTTTTGTAGTTTTCATAATGTTACTAATGAAAATATTGCCATTAGACTCCTTGCCATGTCCCTTAGATGGAAATCACTTGATTGGTATAAGATTTTACCCAGTGGATGCATCATAACATGGGATGACTTTGGAGTGTTGATAACTTCAATATTTGAGGATGAGAGTGACCACACTTCACTCATACACCAGATCAAATCCAAATATCCCCCAAGGAAAAAATTGCAAGACATCAATGAGAGGTTTCAAAAGACTTGGTATAGATTTCCTCATAAGACCACCTACTAGTTTTATCTTCCCTACATACTTGAGATCCATTAGTATCAATATTGCTATCATGATACAATATATTGGTGGCTTCACTCTTCCCAAAGCATATGAACTTGGCATTAGAGATAAGAATGTCCTCATTAAAATAGAAAGTTTAATCCTAAAGTTTATATGTTTTTCCTACCTAATATTCCTACTAATACTCCAATGATGGCCCAAGTTCCTAATTCCAACACCAAGCCTAGAGATACTCCTAATAAGGAAAATGATGCCATCGATAAAGATGCATAAATTCAAATGTTAAGATCTCAATTTAGGAAATCCGATATGCAACAAGATGCTCATCAAGATCCCTATCCCTATTAGCATCAATATGGCCAAAAATATAGAATATGGAGATGTCAAGGGTAGCCTAACTTTAATAGGCCTACCAATGTGTACAATCCTCATTCTACTTCCAACACAAGAGAAATGGTACTAGTGCAAAACAACTTGGTGCAAGGAAATTATTGTTAATAAGGTCAATTCATGGATGTCAATGATGGTGGATAATAAGCTTTATTTACCCAAGGAGGAGTCATTCCTCTCCTATCAACTAAAGATAAAGTCCTAATGCAATAAATTCAAGGTTATCAACCTCAAAGAGAAATATTCACCAATTTCCTAGTTGAGGACACTTCTATGCTCAATCAACGAACTTTTGTTGTAGAAAACATAATATCCAAGAGGAAGGATTTAAGAGGTGATGGTAATGTGCCTACAAGTTCATATAATCCTCCTATAAGGAAACAAGGCATGGCTATAAGTATGATAGTTACAATTAATTCCTCAAGTTCAAACAATTTATTTGCCTCCAAGGACTCAATAAAAGGTAATCATTTCTGCTCTAAACATAGTCGATTCATTGAATAATGCCAAGGCATCCATTTCCCTTTGGGGTTTCCTTCATATGCCTAGCCAAAAATAGCTCTTGCAAAAATAGTTGTCCACTATCCCTACTAATCCTTCACCTTTAATAAATAAAAATGGTCAATATCTCTTACCAATTCCCCTAAAAACATTATGGAACCATCTACCAAAGCTAATAATCCTCCACCTTTCTACCTCACTCTTATAGTAGCAGACAAACTAGTACACAATTGCATAATTGATAGTGGTGCCTCTACATTAGTCATTCCCAATGTTGTATCTAATAATTTGGGCCTTAAATATGAACCACATATAAAATTAATGATTTAGCTAGATGGTACACCTACTAAGACAATAGGGTTGATAAAAAACTTGAAGTTTTTCCTCCATGACTATCCTAGTTTTCCCATTCTTCAAGACATTTTGGTTGTTGACCTTCCTACTCATTTTTCAATCTATCTTTCAAGAGATTTCAAAGCAAATATAGGTGGCTATCTCTCAGTTGACTAGTCCTTCTTGGCCTTTAGGACAAGATATGGAACCAAAGTGACCATAAGAACTCAACCACTTGTAATATTTTACATTGAGCCTTATGTAGAGGCAATTTCAAATTTGAATTGTGTAATCAATGAGAAAGAGGATTCTAATGTGGATGATTATTATTATTCTAATCTTGAGATCATGGCTAACTCATTTCTAGATTATTATGGTATAGATGCTTATGAGCATGATCCTTATGCCTACTATGAACAAAGTAACCTTGGCACCTATGTCATCCATGAATAACCATTTGAGGGAGCTGAGGTATGTGTTGATGATCATTTCTCACAAGCTACTAAGAGTAATTACTTGATCCATGTATATGATGATGATAGATTGAAGAACCTGATTGATCACTATAGTGAGAAAAATGATGTCTTCTTGCCTACAATTAATGAAGTTACTCTTGATGATGACATTCATGAGGAAGAGGAAGATGACTTGTGGAAAATTTTTAATTCCATATGTCAAGAGTTTGGCCATTTGAGTAAGATCCCTTCTCCTCCAAAACGTTCCATATCTGATGTCAAGATGGTTGTTAAAACTAATGAGCAGGTTGTTGAGTGTTTGATCAAGTTTGAAAATGAGTGTCATGCAATGAACAAGGATGAACATTAATCTGTTATTCAAGAGTATATATTTATAGAGGAATCTCATGATTCTAAGGTAGATTTTGTTGTGTTTAATTAATATTCAAAATCCCAGCCTGATGTTGAGTCATTTCTATATGGGCCAGAACATGATGTAGGGAGACTTGATGTCTCCATGTATCAAACACATTATGTCCTAAAAGAGAAGAAAGATGGCATAGCTATCATACCTTCTAGTCTATCTTTTAAAAAGTGAATATTAGATATGATAGAGATCAAGTGGATTGCAGCTCCAATTAAGGTCATTGGAAAGAAAGGGAGAGCATTCATGAAGCCTCTAAATAGTCCACTTACAAACATGAGGAGATCCAAAGATGGCAAGCTTCTTGACCATATATACATTCAAGTGGAGAGCATTCATGAAGCCTCTAAATAGTCCACTTACAGACATGAGGAGATCCAAATATGGAAATCTTATTGACTATTTATACATTTAAGTGGTTGATGATGAACATGATTCACATGTTATATTGCCTTCATGGAGTAACAAAGATGTAAGAGGTGTTGGGTGAATATTTTATCAATCAACGTACTGATAAACAAAATAGGTCTAATTAACCATAATAGGAAGATTGGTTGGCCAATTGTGTAGGTTTACCACATCAAAAGGGGACTAATCTCTCCTCTCATCAAGGGGAGGTTCCCTATAAATACGTAGGAGCTATATATTATATAAATAAGCAAAAAATAACACATGGGGGTAGAATAAACCATCCATCTCTCTTTTTTTAGAGATGATGCTCACAAACAAAGGAGAAAATCTTGGTGGAAACACTAAAGGCACTTATCTTCTTTCAAAAGTGTTCTTTCAGGAAACAACAGGAGTTTCTTTCAGGTAGTAAAAGTAACTGATGACAAAAGGGTGCAGTAACCAGCATGATGAAACATAACACAAAGTTTCCACCTCAACTACCCAAAGAGTATATCACAAAAGATAATGGGGGCATAAAGTCATCCCAAAATCCTCAACATAGAAAGAAAAGAAAAACATAGACTGAAAACAATTATGAAAGCACAAAGTCTTCCCACAGTGGGCTTCAGGGCACCTTCCTTATTAATTTCACTAATTCTGCTTGCCAAATTAAATAAATAAGAACACCTTCAGAAGATAGACATAAGAATGATCTCCTAAAATGATACAATCCAAAATAGCACAAATTTTGTAAATAACTTGCTTTCTCATTCAGATAAAATGAAATGAAATTACAATCTGAGCTCAAAGTCTCAGTATTCTTCTTTCAACTAGGCAGAGTTTCACTCTTGTAAAAATGAAAAGTCTCCCTTACAAATGAGAGAAATTACAACCTTATAGCAACTACATAATGCTTGGCATTCTTTCCCATGGGATGGCCCATACTACAGTCAATGTCTTCAATGCACCTTCAATTTTTGTCTGAGGGCGACCATGCTGGGAACAGTGTATTGCCATAACTATGACATGTCCATTCCTCTAATGTGTCTCTTCCTAGTATGGACTGTTTGGTCCTTTTTCTGATGTCTACGTAGCTGTCTAATTTATATTTACTTCATGGAAGAAAAATAGGACACGTCCTTGATTTGGTGCACTCAAAAGTCTACTTGATCCACTGTTTCACCTACTAGAAATAACTCCCTCCAAGATATTTTTGATCTTTTGCATTGATCTTCTCTCCCCTGTAGCAATTTGAATCTTCAGGCTCTCTTTGTAGTTAGTCACTTGGTTATTCCTTTAAGTTCCATGCTCTATTCAAATTTCAATCAGATATTCCCTCGCTTTAAATTTGACGTCCATGGGACTGTCAAAGGGTCATAAGCTGCTTGAATCATGTTGAACCTTGAACCCGTTGAACCTATTGAAAGTGCATTGGTCCAGTGGTTCATTGGTTCATTCTATCTCTTTTGTCCCATCACCTCTTAGTTTAACTACATTATTGCTCCTTGGTTGAACCATCCATTGAACCATCTATTTGTTGCTTCTTTCCTTGACTAAGGGTTCCTTTGAACCTTTGAACCCATGAACCATTGAACTCTGAACTCTTTTAGTTCAAGGTTCAATCAGTTTATTGGTTCATTCTTTGTCCCATTCAATCATGCTTCACTTATCTTTCATTGTCTAAGTCTTTGAAGGTTCTTGGGATGCCCTGAAGGGAAGGTGTCCCTTTGGGCTTTTAAAATGGTCTTTTCTTTGTCATCAAGTGCCCCCCCGCAAGGGTACCTATCCTTCAGGATTTTTCAAGCGGCCTTCGAGCTTAAAATTCCTCGACGGGTTCCCACTTCTTCGACGAGATTTTCCTTCAAACAAAAAGTCCAAAGGAATTCCTTCAGATAAAATGTCTAAAAGAAATCTTCTTCCTTAGCCATTTGTTCCTTTCAATTTCTTCGGGCTCCTTCCCGAGTGAATTCCTTCAGCCTCCTTCACTTAGTCATTTCTATCAGATAAAAAGTTTGAAGGAATTGTTCCTTTTGGGACTTCAAACAAATTTGAAGGAATTCTATCTTTTCTTTGACCTTCAAACTAGTGTTTCCTACCCTTCGCAAGGGCACTTGCCTCTTTCACTTTGGGGCAGCCCCTTGAACCTACCGATTGAACCAACCGATTGAACCAACTTTGGTTTAATGGTTCAATGGTTCAATC
Organism: Torreya grandis; assembly: GCA_037957365.1. NCBI lineage: Eukaryota > Viridiplantae > Streptophyta > Pinopsida > Cupressales > Taxaceae > Torreya > Torreya grandis. The sequence continues at coordinate 1,620,392 of JARHVA010001029.1, read as the reverse complement.
AGTTCATTCTTCATTATTTAGCCAAGTATTTTTGATCTTTTTCATCAAGCGTGTTGAACCAATTGGATGTTGAGCCCGTTGAACCATTGAACCAAATTGGTTTAATGGTTCAACGGTTCAATGGTTCAAGCCTTCTTCTCTTTGATAAGTGTTTTGAAGCTATTGAACCTTGAAGCAGTTGAACTTTGAACCTTGACAAATGTGCTTAACTCTTGCTGATGAGGTTGAACCTTGAACCCATTGAACCCTTAAACCTTTTTGGTTCAAGGTTTAATGGTTCAATGGTTCAATGGTACTTAGAATCTAGCTGATTGAATTCTTTTGATTGAACCAAGGTATCGAGCCAATCTTGAAAATGACTAGGCATTGGAAACTCGTTCCTTTGATTGAACTCACTTGTAGAAGCCTTTGAACCTATTGAACCTACTAGTCCCTTTACCAAAAATTTCATGAAAATGAGGAAATTGAATGCTCAGAACAAATTTTGAAAAGGGGAGAGACAATTTTGGCCTATTCAACCAAAATAGTTCATATGTTGTCCCAAAAATGAGTGATATTTTTGGGGGACAATAGCTGGCTCCAATTGGGGAACTTCTTTCAGTTGAAAACTTGGAATAGCTGAGGGGAGTAGAAACTAGAATCTCCAGTGCCTTGAAGTGTGCCATTGGGCTATGGAGTCATGCTACCCAAAAATAAAGGCTCCAAAAAATGAAAATGAACAACACAAAGCAGAAACATAGACTATACAAATGTACATATGTACATGTGAACTTATCTAGTACTTCAAGAATTGAAGTACTTCAGATGTTGCCCCATGAGAGGTAGTGAAAATGGTGCTCTATCCTGATAAACTAAAAAGAAGCCATTTTCTCCCTAGAATCGGTGATGGGTGAATGGAACTCTCCACCAGGAAACCAATTTTTTGTGTCCTCCCTTTGGTTTTCTCCTCTTGCCCCACAGCAAGACTTCACTTTTAATCTGAAAACCATGAATCTTTTCTCTCTTGGCAAAGAGTTCCTTTTCCTAATTTTGATGCACAATAGTATGGTCCACTACCATAATTGGTTGCTCTTCTGGTTCAATCCAACACATGATTTGATTGTTCCCATTTAACACCTACCAATGATTGGCACTATCAAGCATACTTGGTGGTGTTCCATCTGAAATAATTCCTAGATTGTCACCTACAAGATTTTCATCTATTGAAACATGAATGTCTTCAGTAGACAAAAAATAATTACCCCTGCCTGAAGACTCAAATAGAATTTGAGCTTCAGGCCTTAATGTCTGAGTAACAACATATTTTGCCTCCTTCTCAGGAAGCAACCTCTACATTACACCTTTCACATGGATTCTTGCCTGAGACAAGTCCATGATTAATTCCCCTCCAACATCCTTATAGAAGATTCACCCAAGAAGGATGCCATATGATGCTGGGACATCATCCACTAGGATAGTCATCTTGATTTGCTTGTCTGGAAAGGCATCAAATGCAAATTGGGTGTCTTTAATTTTCCCCAGTAGTGGCACTTGTTTGTTCTCCATGGAGAAAAATCTCCCAAATGTCTTGGTTAGTGTGAGACCCAGAGATTTTACCACTTTAGTAAGCATGACATTGTCTAAAGCCCCAAAATCAATGATGCAATTGTTGAGCTGGTGACCATTTATCAACAGGGAAACATAGAAAGGCTCTATTTTTCCAGGGGTAATGACAAGATTGTTTGGGATGGGCATGTTCTTTGGGGGACCATGAGTTACTTTCTTAACCTCTTATCTTGCAAGGATGGTTTGGTTCTTAACACATTGAACCAACTTGTCCAATTGCTCACGATTGGACTGCAGGAACTCAAATTTAGACATTTAAAATTTGGTTTTCTTTATATGGTCAATTATGTCAAATTCCTAGAATGAGCTAGGAACAGAGGATGGGAGTTCATCCTTTTTATTTTTGAAAGGGGGTAGACTGGATTGTGAATTTGAAGTAGAAGGTGTAGGGGCATTTGAGGTACTTACCCTTTTTGCAATCACCGAATCCTTTGGCTGGAAGGGCAGAGTGGTTCCACGCTTATCAATTGTAATTGCAGGCTGAGCTCGCTCCTCTATTCTTTATTTATCAGCTTGTTGGGCTAACTGATTCTTAGACTAGGTGAATACTATGTATGATCCCTCAACTACTTCACCTTTACTTTTAGGTTCATCATGGTAATTCAGGAAACCAATGTGGGAGTCACCAGCTGATTCTTCTTGATCCTCCATGAAGAGACCAACATCATTTTCTTGATCAAACTCAGGTTGGAAAGAGAAATCATGTTCAATTTCCAGATATCCAACTATTGAGTTGGTTGGAGGTGCTTCAAGGGTGAGGTTCCTTTATGGGGGAGGAAGATGATTTGGCTACCCTTGATTCCTAGCAGCATTGCCTTGGTATGTGTTTCCAAACAAGTTTTTGCTTTTCACATTCAAAAGGAAATGAGAAACTAAGATAAGATGGTCTAGGGTTAGATGTTACCTGGATGAAGTCTTGTGCACCAAATTCAGACGACTGAAGGAACTCCTCTTTGGTTGTGGAGGATGACACCTGTAGAAGAAAAAGACTCAAACACAGAGGTTGTTAGATAGCTAGAAAGTGGACTACCAAGCAAAAGCTTGGTCCTAGAAGTGCAGAGACTTCTTGGAGGATGACAACCCACTGATTGTTAAAAAGTAGAATATTGCTAGAAATAGAAATGATAAAGATTGAATAAAAGAAATGAAAGCAAATGCGTACCTATAAGCAGCAATCTGTCTTCCACAGTCATTGATGTCGGTGGTTCTGCCAATGTCGGTAGGTCAAGGTCATCGACGTTGGTTAGTCTGCTGACGTCGGTAGGGGAAATGGTCAGAGTCAATCGGGGCAATGACCTGGGACAAGTTTCAGGTCTGTCTGGTCAATCAGAATGGTTTTTGGGAAGGTCTGTGGGAGTCTGAGACTCTGTGCTGGGTTGATTGGACAGAGAGTATGGTCTGAAAAGGGACCAGATGAATGTCAGGGGAAAAAGGGGAAGACAAGGGTGAGAGAAGGCCTTTCAGCCTCTCTGGAAAAGATAGACTGGGTTATGTCTAGAATGGTTGGGAATGGACAGTGGATAGAATGCTAATGTATTTTAAAATATAGTAAAATAAAACTAATGCAAATACTTAGCTATGTACGAAGTTGGCAGAGGAGCAGGAGCTGTGTTTCCATTGTGGTTGGTGATGGAGATGTCATGCAATCCTTAACCCTGTGTGGGATGACTAGTGCTGATCCTCTAAGCCTGGAAAAAGTTGTCAAAGCGCTGATACCTACAAGAAAATGAGAAGCAAGAATGCTGGGAAGTAAGAGCAAGAGAATTCACGTTCACAGGGAGAAGAATAGAAGAAAAAAATTGGTTTTAAAGATAACTGATGCCGGCAGAACCACCGACGTCAGCCGCATACTGACTGACGTTGGCAGTTGAAGAATGGGGACATAGGCTAATTTTACCCTTCTGCCATTCTTACAAGCTGTCAGGGTCAAATTGTTATTAGAAAATGGTCAAGAGGGGCTTAAATGAGCACGAGAGGAAGGGTTACAATGGGATTTAGGCAATTAAGGCTTGGCATGGGGTGGGGGCATCCAAGGAGAGGAATCCGAGGAGGAGTGAGGTGGCAAGGGGGTAATTAAATTAAAATATTTGATTATTTTAATTTAATAATTGAGTGGGTTAGGACTTGTGTTAGAATGGACCAAGGGGACCAAGGGGGGAGGATGACCAAGGGATAGACACGATTTTGGTGTCTACATTTGCCCCTTTTTGTCTTGTTGGTTGTTCTTGACAAACTGCAAGACAAAAATAAGAGTAAGCTACCCCAGGTATGGGATGAGGTGTTCCCCCCTCAAAGCGGGAGTCGAGGGAAGGGAACCTAAGATCGAGTGTTGATTTGATAGAGAGATGGATAGAGAGGGTGAAGAGTGAGTGTGAATGCTATAGAGGGTGGGATTGCACGTATACCACACCATGCGATAGGTAGGTCAAATTGTCATGGTCAAGGGTCGAGGAGTGCCAAAATTGAAATAATCGGTCCCCAGCATTTAGTCGCAGCTATTTAGGTTATTCGATCTAAGTTGTAGCTCCAAAGGTCATCATGTTCCAGGTATCCCAGGCTTAGGAAGTGCTCCTAGAAAACATGAAAAAAGTCACAAGTAGTAGGGATCAACTTGCTCACGATTCAATACTTGTGAGGGTCTGTGACAACTTGCTAACTAGTCGTGAGGTAGTAAAGGCAATCAAAACAACCAAGGCAGAGTTGTCTTGAAAGCGGTCGTGGTTAGAGGAGAGAGGTGTGATCTCTAAGGTTTGGTGGTCGAGTCAGGTGGAGGTAAAAGTGATCTCAAGTGTGCCCCAGGAGGCTAAGAGGACTTCTACTATGAAAGCTGACTGATTATGGGCATGATTTTGGGGTAATGTGAAGAATTTGGAGGCTCAATGGCCACTGACATCGGTGATAGAATCGATGACAGTGGCCCAAAGGGACCGATGTCAGCGAGAATCAGTTGACGTTGGTAGTCTAGGGCACACTTTTATCGACATCGACGTCCTACCAAATCTGATAAAACTAATTTGTCGGCCTACCAAAATTCATTTGTGATTGCTGCAAAGTCAAAAAAGGAGCTCTAGATTTTAGTGGATGAAAGTGACTTAGAGTGACTGGTTGAGCAGGGTGAGGTGGCAGAGGGAGATTGGTGAAGAGAGGGATTGATTTAGATGGGGATTGGAGGTTGTAGAGGCGGTGGTAGGCTAGGAGGAGCTCGTAGACAAATTGAGATGGAGGAGATGGAAGAGGGTGGAGGAGGACCCATGGGAGGTCCACCACTAGTGGCACCCATTGTGCCACCACGGCGGTAATGACGAGATGAGGTAGGAGGTGTTGTGAGCTTGTTTGGTTTGGTTTTGAATTTGTTTTTATTTTTGAAATTTTGATGTTTTTAGCTAGAAATTGAGGGGGAGGGGTAGCTAGGAGGGTGGGAAGGGTAGGTAGGTCATGCTAGGGTGATTTAGGAGAATTTTGGGGGTAAATGGGTGGTCAAAGGGGGAAGCCCTAATTTTTAGGGTTTGCCCCATTCAGCTGTTGGGCCAGACCAGTCGCTGACATTGGTAGGTTCACCGACGTCAGCTAAACAATGATCAGTGTCAGTCACTTTCCTACCGATGTCAGTCAGGTAAGTGCCATCATTGGCATGCAAACCAATGTCAGTGGCTATGTGGTTGGAGAGAGGTTTGAAAATTATCAAGTCAAAAGGGCGAAGCTACGCCAAGGGCTTCCTGAGTGTCAGGGTAGCCATAGATGGTCAAGTAAATGAAAGGGCAAATGGGTGAGCTAGGTCTCCCAAAGAGAAAAAGAGTCATGGGGATTGGTAGTCGTGTTGACATGAGTTTGACTATTGGATGCAGGTGAGGTAGACACTGATGTTGTGGGATCAGTTGTTGACATTGTTAATGTGGATGCGTCAAGACATCACCAGGGAGGAGTGGGCTCATATGAGCGTAGTGGGACTCGACGGGCTGCGATGATATTGCCAAGTGGTGAGGGATGTGAGCCTGATGGTGGCTCTGATCGAGCAGTGGGATCACTCCACCAACACCTTCCACTTGCCGACAGGGGAGATGACAATCATAATCGAGGATGTGTACCAGATTTTGTGGTTACCGGTACATGGAGTAGACCTATATGCGTGCTCGAGAGAGGTGCATGATATACATATGGTGACATTATTTGGTGAGCATGTGGCTGAGGTGAGTTACCACTCAGCCAATTTTGTGTATAAGCCACTCTATGCAGCAGATGAGGATGCACATCGGTTGGCCATTCTGATGATGATAGGCATCATAGTCTACACGCTACCAGATGCAGAGGGAGGCAAGTTTCTAGTTGCTATGACTAGGGTTTTGACAGAGATGATAGATCAACAGATAGTGTTTACTTGGGTGCCTATCTTTTTGGCCTAGGTATATAAAAAGTTGTAGGGCATCAGTTGGCATCAGTGATATAGTCTATGTGTAGGCCACTTCCTACACTTCTGGGCATATGAGCATATTGTGGTCACCTAATCTCTTGGCCTCCCAGTGGCTATTCAGGATAGCTTCAGGGTCAGATTCAGATGATGGCGTGAGGTGATGGCACAAATGCAGGTGGATGGAGTGGTCAGAGATATTGACCATTATAGAGGCATACTAGAGGCCCTGATCCCTACGAACATCATCTAGAGACCATACTTGGGGTATCCAACTTTTAGAGACTAGGGAGAGCAACTTGTTGGGGTGCAGAGTTTGAGATGGGTTAGGGGGAGGTGAGTCGGTGAGCTTGAGAGGGTATCGGTAGAGAGAGTGCGGCACCAGTTTGGGCTGCTTTAGGATGTGCCACCTGCCTTCCCACTGTATAGATAGAATGATATAGAGGTGCCACTCCCACTGCCAGAGGAGATAGAGGGGCCAAATTTTGAGGAGTTATCAGCAGGGCCTAGGGTAGTAGATCCAGGATGCACAGAGGCCTACTCAACATGCTGGGTAGGGCAGTACATAGGGATATAGGCAAGACCACAACTTGATCTGTAGGCAGTGATCAGAGAGCAGGATGCAGCTCAACAGGAGAGAGATGCTGCCATTCAAGAGAGGGATGCAACATGAGGATGGGTGACCATTTTGGAGAGCCAGGTCATAAGACTATAGGGGCAGATGTTAGGGTTGATAGGTCGAGTAGCTATTTTGATAGGATAGGTCACTATTTTGTAGGGTCAGTTGGCCGTAGCCTAGGCATAGGCATTGGCAGGATAGGGTCTGATTTAGTATCCACCTCAATAGCCAGTTCAATAGCCAGCAGTGTAGGAGGTGGCCTACACACAAATTGTACTATCATCACTGACTAATGCCCCATAGCTCTCTATATACTTGGGCCAAAAAGATAGGCACCCAGGCAAACACTGTCTGCTGCTCTATCATCTCTATCAAAACTCTAGTCATAGCAATCGAAAACTTACCTCCCTCTTCATCCGATAGTGCGTAGATTATGATGCCTATCATCATCAAAATGGCCAATCGATGTGCATCCTCATCTACCACATAGAGTGTCTCATATGCAAAACTGGTTGAGTGGTAACTCACTTCAACTACATGCTCACCAAATAATGTCACCATATGTATATCATGCACCTCTCTCGAGGACACATATAGGTCTGTTCCATATACCAGTAACCACAAAATCTGGTACACATCCTTGACTGTGACTGTCATCTCCCCTGTCAGCAAGTGGAAGGTGTTGGTGGAGTGATCCCACCACTCGATCAAAGCCACCATTAGGCTCACGTCCCTCGCCACTCAGCTATATTGCCGTAGCTCGCTGAGTCCCACCAGGCGTGCCAAAATGTTTTCAAACAAGTTTTCACTTTTCACATTCAAAAGGAAATGAGAAACTAAGATAAGATGGTCTAGGGTTAGATGTTACTGTTGATGCTGGAAAGTGCACCCTGCAATAGGAAAATAGATTCCTGCCCTCTCCCCGTAACATGGAAACCCCTCTCTCGCCTATGGGACGGTGAAGCAGGAGAGGAGAGTCTCTAGGTATGGGCTAGTTCCCTATGATGTATCTTACTTGTTCCCAGTAGCACAAAAATATAGGTATATAGGTATACTGGGGGGGATGAAAAGAGAGAGAGAAAAAGCATGAAAACAAATAGCCTACTCTATAAGAGGTGATACACCAAAATAAAGGGGTGACCTTCCAGATCCACTCTCAGAATCAAGAGAAATGCGAGTATACTCTACACATCTAGTAGAGGAACCAGGCTGCTAAGACTAATGGGGAGGCTATAATGGAAAATACATAACAGAGGTTTACCGAGGTGCTGTGGAATGCACACTTACAAGCAACTTACTCTGTTCTATCTTGCTCAAGTATTGCTCTTCTCCTTTCAGCGACAGAACTGACGCCTGTAGATAGCTGGTCTATTGGTATTACCTATGAAAGCATGGAAGATAATGACTAAACACAAATAATACTCATGGCATACACAAAAAATCAATCCAAGATGGAGGCAAAAAACTATATTTTTATTGATTCAGGTGGAGAATTTGCAGAGCTATGCTCTTTACAAAATTGGGAAAGATCCTTTAAAATGACCAAGTCTACGTATTTATATCAGAAGAGACAAGAGAAGTTTCATTGGAAAGAGGGAAAACACTATTGATGATGTCATAAGTCTACCAAGACCATGCTTGTTGCCTCATTTTGCATGCCAGTCACTCTCCTCATTTTGCGTGCCAGTCTACTTTAGTGGCAGGGCGGGTCTTTTTTTGTGTTTTGTGGCCCTTTTTTGCCACTGCCTATTGTGGGCGGCAAATTTGCCACCTGCTGCATGGGCGGCCCTTTTGTTTTCCCTATCGTGGGTAGGCGGTTCTATTTTCCCCACCGTCGGGTGGCATTTTTCACTTTCCTGCTGGGGGTGGGGTTTCTATTTTTCCTGCTTTCGGGTGGGGGTTTCATCTTCTCTGCCATGGGCAGGGGTTTTGTTTTCCCCACCGTCAGGTGGTGTTTTGTTGTTCACCACCTTTGGGTGGCCGTTTTGTTTCTACCACCTATGGGCGGGTGCTGGGCGTTCACTGCCCTCGGGCGGCGTTCGGCCGTTCGCCGCCCTCGAGCGGCGTTCGACCGTTCACCACCCTCAGGCGGTGTTTGGCCATCTGCCGCCCTCGAGCGGTGTTCGGCCATTCGCATGCGGCTTCGGCTGGTTAACAAATTGGTGACTCATAGGGGAAGCCTACCTGATATGCTTATAACCCAGCTGCCTCTGAATATCCATTAGGTGCAGAGTCAGATGGTGACTTTGAAGAGATTTCACAACAGCCTTCGAGATCCTAGAATCAAATACACAAAATTTACCCCCTAACAAAGGGAAGCGCACAAAGCTAAAAAAGAACTAACTATGCAAACTACACTTAGGGAAAATAGGGAAAATTATGTACAGCCAAACCAAAATTTAGTGGCAATGCTTCAAATGTATCCCATTGACTGGGATACGCAATTCTTTGCCGTCCAACCTGGAGAGCTGAAATGCGTTATGCTACTTGCACTGAGTAATCATGTAAGGACCACTCCAGAGGGCATCAAATTTTGCATGTTTTCTAGGCTTAGCTCTATCTTCGTCTCATTTTAGGACAATGTCTCCTTCGACAAAACTTTTTGATGAAGATCTCTTGTCGAAATGTCTTTTCACCTGCTGTTGGAGACTGATCATAGAGACCATGGCCCGATTCCTTACCTCTTGGAGCTCCATTAGTTCACACAATCTGACATCCATGCTATTTCCTTCTTCTAGCTGTAGCTGATGAGTGAGGTCCAGTGCTAGCAACTCGAGTGAGATAAGAAGCCTTGCTTCCCTTCCATACACAAGCGTATATGGAGAATTTTTGATTGATCTTTTCAGAGTGATTCGATCGGCCCATAGAGCTGTTTTCAACTTGGCATGCCAAGTTTTCTGATTTTCTTCCATGGTCCTTTTTATAATCCTGATCAAATTTTTGTTAGTGGACTCAGCCAACCCATTCCCTTGCGGGTAGTAATTTGACAAAGTGCTAAGGTATATACCATACCTTAGTGCCCATTCACTAGTTTTGGTTCCCAGAAAAGCCAAGGCGTTATCTGAGACTATGGTGGCTGGGACCCCAAACCTTGTCACTAAATCCTCATAGAAATCTAGGACTACGCTCTCGTTCGCTTCTTTCAAAGCAATGGCTTCCACCCACCTGGTGAAATAATCTGTAGCAGTCAAGACCCATTTGTGTCCAGCAGTGGAGGGAGGATTGATCATCCCTATGAAATCCAGGCCCCACTGCATGAATGGTTGTTCAACTTGAATGGGCTGTAGGGGCATGGTAGCCAATCGCTGCTTTTTGTTAAAGAGTGCACACTTCTGGCACTTCCTTACCCAGGCATGGGTATCCTTGAAGAGAGTGGGCCAGAAATAGCCAGCTCTCATTATTTTTGTTGATGTGGTTCTAGGGGCGAAATGGCCACCTGCTGGCCCATCGTGAAACTTAGCCAATACCTTGTCAGCTTGATTAGAGTCAGTGCATCTCAAGAGAACCCCAGAGAGATCCTTCCTAAATAATACTCCATCAATCAAAACATAGGGAAGGGACTGAAGTTTAAAATACCTTCTTCCGGCCTTATCGAGACCCTGTGGACATTTGCCCGTAAGAAGGAAATGCCTCATGTCCAACATCCAATCTCTTATGACCGCTGGTTCTTCTGTAGTGGCTGTGTCATGGGTCAGCAAGCTGTCCTCATCCTTTTGTCTCAAATATGTGGCTAGCTGTTCACACAGGCCCCTTCCTCTCACTAACTTGGAAATTTTGATGTCTATGTCGTACTCCATTACCTTGGTGATCCATCCCGCTCTCTTCTCATTTAAGTCTCGATTGGTCAAGAAATCCTTGACGTCAGGATGTGGAACCATGAGGTGGATCCTACTATTTGATAACATATATCTGAATTTCTTCAAGCTGTGCACCACTACCAGGACTTGCTTCTCTACGTAGGTGTACCTGATTTTGAAGTCCTCTAACCCTTGGCTGAAGAAGGCGAGTGGTTGCTCGAGGTCATCACTATTTTCTTGGGTAAGCATAGCAGATATTACTTCTCCATTGCTGAAGGTATAGAGATTGAGGTCCTTATTGAAGTTAGGGCTGATTAGAGCGGGAGCCTGGGTCAAAGCCTGTTTGATAGCTTCAAAGCTATCTTTTCTTGGCATTGTCCATTTGAATTCTTCACCCTTCCTTAGCAAGGAGGTTAGGGGTTTAACTATTTCAGCAAAATTTGAAATGAACCTCCGAATGAAATTTATTCAGCCAAAGAAACTCTGCAGGCCTTTCTTGTGCTTTGGTAGGGACATATCCAAGATGGAGCGGACTCTTTCGGGGTCAATAGACAAACCTTCCTTGGACACAATGTGGCCAAGAAGTTTCCCCTCATGAACCACAAATACACATTTCTTTGGATTTAGGGAGATGCCAAATTCCCTGCACCTCTCAAAAATCTGCCTGAGGTGCTTTATATGATGTCCCGCCTCCTTGGAGAAAACCGTTATATCATTGAGGTACACCAGCACATTCTTATTTATCAAACCACTAAAAGCCATGTCCATGGCTCGCTGGAAAGTAGCACTAGCATTGGATAGCCCGAAAGGAATTTTATGGTAGGTGAACATTCCCCATTTAGTGGTGAAGGTAGTTTTGTATTGGTCGTAGCCCCGCACCAGAATCTGATTATATCCCGAATAACCATCCAGGAGGGAGAAACGTTCGGAACCAGTTACTTTTTGGAGGATCTACTCCATATTCGAAAGGGGATAATGATCTTTTAAAGAGACTTTATTAAGGTCTCTGAAGTTGACGCACAACCTGATCTCTCCATTTTTCTTTCTAACTGGAACCAAATTGGCCAACCATGAGGAATGTTTGATCGGAAATATAATGTCGGACTCAATCAACTTGACCAATTATTTCTGCATAAGGAGCTCAATCATTGGATAACAGGCCTCTACTTTTGCGTGACTGGTTTTGCACCTTCTTCTAATTCAATAGTGTGTTGGGCGAGTCTTGGATCAAAGCCTTTCAAGTCGCTATAGTTCCAGGCAAAAATGTCAGTGAACTCCTGACACAGGAGAATGAAAGCTTGCTTTTCTTGAAACGTGTAGACCTTACCAAGTGCTAGCAACTTGTCCTTAAAGATTTCAACTTTTTCATAATTCTCCTCCTTGGTAGTGATGCATGCTTTATCATTTCTTAGTTGGTCCTCTCCATTGAAAATACTTTCAAGTGTGACCAGACCCTTAGGGAGTTTATTGTTCTTCAATTGAACAATCTAATTTCCATATTGCTGCTGCAATTTCGCTTGATTGTGGACCGCAAACTCAGCTTCCTTTTGTAGGAAAAGAGCTATCTACTGGTCATTTTCGAAGACCTGCCAATTTGTAACATTGTCTAGAATTGAAGGCCAAACCACCACTTTTAAATGGCGCAAACCATAACCCCTGCTTATTTATTTTGAAACATCAAATTGGGCACCAACAGTTGCCAACCTGTCAGCTTGCTTATTCTGTTCTCTGGGGGTCGAGGTAATATTAAGAGCAAGGAAATATTCCATCAAATCTCAGACTCTGTGCTTGTAAGACTTCAGTAAGGAGTTCTTGGTCAGGTTTAGGCCTCTTATTTGGTTCACAATTAATTCACTGTCCCCCAAGATTTGCAACTTCTTGATCCCTCTCTTTCTTGCCCACTCAAGTCCATGAATCAAAGACTCATATTCTGCAACATTACATGTGCAAGAGAATTGGAAACAAAAAGCTGAAAAGTACCTTTCTTTAGAAGGGGAAACTAACATTGCCCCACCACCAGCACCCAGTTTGCTTCTGGAACCGTCGAAGTACAGCTGCCACAGGCCAAGGTCTTCTTTATTTTCCTTCATTATATTGGGCATGACGGTGCTTTCTTCATGCAAGCAATAGATGCCAAGGTTTGCCTCCTCAATAAACTTATAAGGATCGTGCTCGAAGTTATCACTTCCCCACTCATCCAAGAGTAGATCTGTGACTCCTTCAAGAGTAGAAGATGAGGATTTGTCCGTCTGAGAGTCTTATGGATCAATGATAGTGTAACTGACATTCGTTGCCTTGGGTGAATAGGGCTCTAGGTGATCCTTGTATAGTGGCTCAGATTTGATTTTCACTTTGGTCCCGTATTTGGTTCTGTAAATCAGATATGACCAATTCGCTGCTACATAACCACCTATCTTGGACGTAAAGTCCCTAGACAAACAGATTGCAAAATATGGAGGAACATCCACTACCACTATATCTTGGGGGATTGAGAATGTCGGGTAGGCATGCAATGTTAAACTCAATCCTTTCAGGATTTCGACTGTCTTTACAGGTGTCCCATCTAGTTGCAAGACTCCCTTGTTCATGGCTTCGTACTCTAACCCCATCTTATTGGCAATGCACTTGGGCATTACTGAAGTGCTGACCCCGCTATCAATTATGCAATTATGTACTAAGAAATACCCTATGATCAAAGATACATAAAAAGGGGGAGTCTTTTCTTCTTTCTTTACCTGACCTAGAGCAGAAGGCTGCCCATTCGTCATTAAGACGTTATTAGTGTCTATCGGGATGGCCTGTCGATCTAGTTCATGCAATTCTTTCTTTAATACCTCTCTTTGTCCTAGAAGGGACAATGAATCCCATAGAGAAATGCTCACATGCAATTTCTTCATTTGATCAACTATATTAACTTGGGGACTGACCCCTTTCATGCTTTCCTTTGGGCTGATCCTAGCCAGAGCTGTAGACTGAGGAGCTGGGGGTGCAAACGGTTGTCTAGAAATTAGGGCCCTTTGAAGTGGGTGTGGTGGAGGATTCGTTGCTCCCTAAGGGGAAGCCTGCGCTTCTCCAACTACTCTTCTTTTAAATCTTGTGTTGGCTGAAATGCAATCAGCCTGATTGTCTGCAGCACCTCCATGATTAATTGCACAGAGTTCCCCTTCTTCATGATTTATCAGGGTAGAATCCGGCTGAGTTTGATTGTTACTTATGCTGGGTTGGGCTGGGAACTCAAAAAATTAAGAAAAATTAGTAGCCTGATTTTCTAAATTCTGAAAGAAATTCATCATGTCATTCGTATGGGCAGCTTGCTCTTGACCTTGTCCCATGGTTGAACAACCTGGCTGCTCCTGCACTAGATTGTTCTGAGTAGGCACCATGGCTTTAGATGACGAAAAGTGGCTTGAGTTATAATTTTGATAAGGCCTGGTTGTAGTAAGCTTCCCTTGGCCTTGGTTATAGTTTTGAAAGGGGGGTCTAGGGGCATGGCCATAATTTTGATAACCCTGGTTTGGCTTGTGGCTTTGAGCTTGCTGCCTTTTAAGGGCAACAAGTTCATTTGACATGCTCTGCAACAGGCCCTTAACTTCATTTAATTAATTGGATGGAATAGCAGCTGGCTTCTCAATGATAGGTAGGGGAGCAATTGTGGGAGTGACAGCCTGAATTGGGGGCAACGGTTCTGGGAAAAGTGGCATATGAGGCCTAGGGGCGATTTTCTCGGCTTGAATTAAGCAATTTTCAGCCGCAATGGCTATGTCATACGCAGCTGACAGTATGTGTCCCCCAATAGATTGGATCATCATAGCAATGTCACTGTTCAATGTTTTTAGATAGTACAAGAAAGCATAGCTGGGAGTCGGCCTTACCAGGACGGGAATTCTATCCCAAGTCTTTTGAAACCGCGTGTTGAATTCTTGCATATACTCGTGTGGAGCTCTTTTTATAGTTGTCAATTGCTCAACAAGAGAGAGACCATCAATTTTTTTCCCAAAATGATCAGTTAAATGAGTGCCCAATTCATTTTAAGAATGTATGGAATTCATAGGCAAGGTGTCATACCAATCAAGAGCTTTCCCTTTCAGAGACAAGGCTAACAGTCTGATGGCAATATTTTCTTTTGTTATATTGTGAATATTGCAAAGGTTGGCAATATTTTTGATATGCTCAACAAATGTAATAGGTCCTACTCCATCAAAAGAAGGCACATTTTTTAGAGCTATTCTGGGGATCGGATCATAGCGTGGGAGGTTTAAAGGGCTCTCACCACGAAAAGCTGCAAAAGGCAATGCCATGGCTGGAACAGGTTGTATTTGTGGCTGAGCTGGGTTGATGTTCCTAGCAACAAGTCTAGGAGGATTCACTAGTGGATAAGGGTGAGTTCTTCCAAATCTGAGCCTTTTAGCAGAGTTTAAAGGCAGCTCAATGAAAACAAAAGGGACCCCTCTTGAAGCTGACCTTGTGGTAACCTTTGGCATAGAAGTTTAAGTGACTGGTCTTAAAAATAAAGAATTGAGCTCTCCCCAGTGGAGTCGCCAGATGCTGGAAAATCTTTGAAATGACTGTAGCAGGACCAACATCAATCCTGAAATACTATTGCATTGAAAAATACAGTCCCACCAGGTGTGCCAAAACTGTTGATGCTGGAAAGTGCACCCTGCGGCAGGAAAATAGATTCCTGCCCTCTCCCCGCAACATGGAAACCCCTCTCTCGCCTGTGGGATGGTGAAGCAAGAGAGGAGAGTCTCTAGGTATGGGCTAGTTCCCTCTGATGTATCTTGCTTGTTCCCAGTAGCGCAAAAATATAGGTATATAGGTATACTAGGGGGGATGAAAAGAGAGAGAAAAAACATGAAAACAAACAGCCTACTCTAAAAGAGGTGATACACCAAAATAAAGGGGTGACCTTCCAGATCCACTCTCAGAATCAAGAGAAATGCGAGTATACTCTACACATCTGGTAGAGGAACCAGGCTGCTAAGACTAACGGGGAGGCTATAATGGAAAATACATAACAGAGGTTTACTGAGGTGCTATGAAATGCACACTCACAAGCAACTTACTCTGTTCTGTCCTCAAGTATTGCTCTTCTCCTTTCAGCGGCAGAACTGGTGCCTGTAGATAGCTGGTCTATTGGTATTACCTGTGAAAACATGGAAGATAATGACTAAACACAAATAATAATCATGGCATACACAACAAATCAATCCAAGATGGAGGCAAAAAATTGTATTTTTATTGATTCAGGTGGAGAATTTGCAGAGCTGTGCTCTTTACAAAATTGGGGAAGATCCTTTAAAATGACCAAGTCTGCGTATTTATATCAGAAGAGACAAGAGAAGTTTCATTGGGAAGAGGGAAAACACTGTTGATGATGTCATAAGTCTGCCAAGACCATGCTTGTTGCCTCATTTTACGTGCCAGTCTACTTTAGCGGCCGGGCGGGTCTTTTTTTGTGTTTTGCAGCCCTTTTTTGCTGCTGCCTGTTGTGGGCGGCAAATTTGCCACCTGCTTCATGGGCGGCCCTTTTGTTTTCCCCACCATGGGCAGGCGGTTCTATTTTCCCCACCATCAGGTGGCATTTTTCACTTTCCCACTGGGGGGCAGGGTTTCTATTTTTCCCGCCTTTGGGTGGGGGTTTCATCTTCTCCGCCATGGGCAGGGGTTTTGTTTTCCCCGCCGTCGGGTGGCATTTTGCTGTTCACCGCCTTCGGGCAGCCATTTTGTTTTTTCCACCTGCGGGCGGGTGCTGGGCATTCACCACCCTCGGGTGACGTTCAGCCATTCACCACCCTCGGGCGGCGTTCAACCGTTCACCGCCCTCAGGCGGTGTTCGACCGTCTACCGCCCTTGGGCGGCATTCAGCTGTTCGCCTGCTGCTTCGACCGGTTAACAGTTACTCAGATGAAGTCTTGTGCACCAAATTCAGATGACTAAAGGAACTCCTCTTTGGTTGTGGAGGATGACACCTATAGAAGAAAGAGACTCAAACACAGAGGTTGTTAGATAGCTAGAAAGTGGACTGCCAAATGAAAGCTTGGTCCTAAAAGTGCAGAGACTTCTTGAGGATGATAGCCCACTGATTGTTAAAAAGCAAAATATTGCCAGAAATAGAAATGATAAAGACTAAATAAAAGAAATGAAAGCAAATGCGTACCTATAAGCAGCAATTTATCTTTCACAATCACCGATGTCAGTGGTTCTGCTGGCGTTGGTAGGTCAAGGTCACCGACGTCGGTTAGTCTATCGATGTCGGTAGGGGCAATGGTCAGAGTTGGTCGGGGCAATGACCTGGGACAAGTTTCAGGTCTGTTTGGTCAATCAAAATGGTTTTTGGGAAGGTTTGTGAGAGTCTGAGACTTTGTGCTGGGTTGATTGGACAGAGAGTATGGTCTGAAAAGGGACCAGATGAATGTCAGGGGCAAAAGGGGAAGACAAGGGTGAGAGAAGGCCTTTCAGCCTCTCTGGAAAAGATAGACTGGGTTGTGTCCAGAATGGTTGGGAATGGACAGTGGATAGAATGCTAATGTATTTAAAAAGATAGTAAAATAAAACTAATGCAAATACTCAGCTGTGTACGGAGTTGGCAGAGGAGCAGGAGATGTGTTTCCATTGTGGCTGGTGATGGAGATGTCATGCAATCCTCAACCCTGTGTGGGATGACTGGTGTTGATCCTCTAAGCCTAGAAAAATTTGTCAAAGTGCTGATACCTGCAAGAAAATGAGAAGCAAGAATGCTGGGAAGCAAGAGCAAGAGAATTCACGTTCATGGGGGCAAAATAGAAGCAAAAAATTGGTTTTAAAGATAACCGATGCCAGCAGAACCATCGACGTCAACCGCAAATTGATCGACATCGGTGGTTGAAAATGGGGGACAGAGGCTAATTTTACCCTTCTTCCATTCTTACAACCTGCCAGGGTCAAATTGTCATTAGAAAACGATTGAGAGGGGCTTAAATGAGTGCGAGAGGAAGGGTTAAGATGGGATTTAGGCAATTAAGGCTTGGCATGGGGTGGGGGCATCCAAGGAGAGGAATTCGAGGAGGAGTGAGGTGGCAAGGGTGAAGTGGCAAGGGGGAAATTAAATTAAAATATTTTATTATTATAATTTAAAAAATTGAGTGGGTTAGGACTTGTGTTAGAATGGACCAAGGGGACCAAGGGGGGAGGATGACCAAGGGATAGACACAATTTCGGTGTGTACAGTATGCCTAATTTTAAAATGTCCTCCTTGGCATATCTCGATTAGGAGAAGTAGACATAACTTGGGCCATTTGTCTTCTAAGGACCAACAATTCATTTGCTAGCTTCTGCACCATTAGATCAGTGGTGGCTGAAGGGGAGTATTCAGAAGAAAGAAGATTTACCTCTGTTTCAATCACTTCTTATCTTTCTAGCCAAGATAAGGTCATCTTCTACCTCAGTAGCCAAGTCTTGAGTAGTGGCAAGGTCTATGTGTCTAGCCTATCTTAGCAAGAAACTCATTTTAGGCAGTTGTGAGTTGATGAAGAAACACTTGAGATTTTGAGGTGTCAGTTGGGTGAGCATGGGAATCATGTGCCTCAGCTTGTCAAACCTGGTAATAAAGTCCCTCATAGGTTCATGGGGCTCCTTCTTCATCTATGTGAGTTGGGCTAGCAATGTATGCACATCCTCTATAGGCTTGAACCTGGCTTTAAATTTGTCTTTAAGTGTATCCCAGTTGATCACTGATCCAGCCTGCAGGTGGTAGAACCAGACTATAATAGCACCTTGTAGTGTCTCCATGAATAGCCTGACTACTCTATCTTCAAATTCCACTCCTATTATGCCACAAGATATGCTGAAGGCCTTAATATGTTCATCAAGGTGAACTTTCCCATCCCCAAAGAACTTGGGGAAATTCTTTCTTGAGCTGCATGAAAGTTTATGTAGGGGTGGAGTCAAATTGAGTGGGCCAAATGAGTTACCTTATGGGCCTTGAGCCATGATTTTATTATGTAAAAGTGGGATCACAAATATGGGTGGAAAATGGATAGGTAAAGCTCTACTAGCAGTAGAAAAAGAAGCTCTACCTTGTGTTGGTGGCCTGGTAGGGCTAGGAAGAAGACTCTTAGTTTATTGAAGGTGAGGTTGTGGAGGAAAAAAATCAAAATTACTCTGTTGCACCAACTCAAAAGTAGGGTCAAAAACACCTTGGGATTTTTGGATTTTGGTATAACATGGAGTTACCAGATTGTAGAACAAAAATAGAAAAGAGCAGGATCTACTTTAGCTTGAAGTTTGAGACTTCAAACTACGCACTCTTCCACAACGGAGTTGCCAAAAACTATTGGGTGAATATTTTGTCAATCAACATACTGATAAACAAAATAGGTCTGATCAACCACAATAAGAAGATTGGTCAGCTAGTTGTGTAGGTTTACCACATCAAAATGGGACTAATCTCTCTCCTCTCATCAAGGGGAGGTTCCCTATAAATACGTAAGAGCTATATACTATATAAATAAGTAGAAAATAACACATGGGGGCAGAATAAACCATCCATCTCTCTTCTTTCAGAGATGATGCTCATAGACAAAGGAGGAAATCTTGGTGGAAACATTGAAGGCACTTCTCTTCTTTCAGAAGTGTTCTTGTAGGAAACATTAGGAGTTTCTTTCAGGTAGTAAAAATAACTAATGACAAAAGGGCACAATAACCAGTAGGATGAAATAGAACACAAAATTTCCACCTCAACTACCCAAAGAGTATATCACAAAGGATAATGGGGCACAAAGTCATCCCAGAATCCTCAACACAGAAAGAAAAGAAAAACATAGATTGAAAACAATTGTGAAAGCACAAAGTCTTCCCACAGATGGCTTCAAGACACCTTCCTTATTACTTTCACTAATTCTGCTTGCCAAATTAAATAAATAAGAACACCTTTAGAAGACAGACATAAGAATGATCTCCTAAAATGATACAAGCCAAAACAAAACAAAGTTTGTAAACAACTTGCTTTCTCATTTAGATAAAATGAAATGAAATTACAATCTGAGCTCAAAGTCTCAGTATTCTTCTTTCAACTGGGTAGAGTTTCACTCCTGTAAAAATAAAAAGTATCCCTTACAAATGAGATAAATTACAACCTTATATCAACTACGCAAGGCTTGGCATTCTTTCCCATGGGATGGCCCATACTACAGTCAATGTCTTCAATGCACCTTCAATTTTTGTCTAAGGGGGACCATGCTAGGAATAATGTATTGCCATAACTATGGCATGTCCATTCCTCTAATATGTCTCTTCCTAGTATGGACTGTCTGGTCCTTTTTCTAATGTCTGTGCAGCTATCTAATTTGTCTTTAATTCATATAAGAAAAATAGGATGCATCTTTGATTTGGTGTGCTTATAAGTCTACTTGATCCATTGTTTCACCTACTAGAAATAACTCCCTCGAATATATTTTTGATCTTTCACATTGATCTTCTCTCCCCTATAGCAATTTGAATTTTTAGGCTCTCTTTGCAGTTAGTCACTTGGTTCTTCCTTTAAGTTCCACGCTCTATTCGAATTTCAATCAGATATTCCCTTGCTTTAAATTTGACGTCTACGGGACCATCAAAGGGTCACCAACTGCTTGAACCATGTTGAACCTTGAACCTATTGAACCTAGTGAAAGTACATTGGTTCATTGGTTCATTCTATCTCTTTTGTTCCATCACCTCTTGGTTCAATTGCATTCTTGCTCCTTGGTTGAACCATCTATTAAACCATCTATTTGCCACTTCTTTCCTTGACTGAGGTCACCTTTGAACCTTTGAACCCATGAACCATTAAACTCTAAACTCTTTCGGTTCAAGGTTCAATCAGTTCATTGGTTCATTCTTTGTCCCATTCAATCATGCTTCCCTTATCTTTCTTTGTCTAAGTATTCGAAGGCTCTTGGGACACCTCGAAGGCAAGGTGTCCCTTCGAGCTTTTAAAATGGTCTTTTCTTTGACGTCAACTACCCCCCACAAGGGTACCTACCCTTCAGGATTTTTCAAGTGGCCTTCGAGCTTAAAATTCCCCAATGAGTTCTTGCTTCTTCGATGGGCTTTTCCTTCAGACAAAAAGTCTGAAGGAATTCCCTCAGACAAAATGTCTAAAAGAAAGATTCTTCCTTAGCCATTTGTTCCTTTCAATTTCTTCGAGCTCCTTCCCTAGTGAAATCCTTTGGCCTCCTTCACTTAGTCATTTCCATCAGACAAAAAGTCTAAAGGAATTGTTCCTTTTGGGCCTTCGAACAAATCTGAAGGAATTCTATATTTTCTTTGACCTTCGAACCAATGTTGCCTACCCTCCGCAAGGGCACTTGCCTCTTTCGCTTTGGGGCAGCCCCTTGAACCTATTGATTGAACCAACCGATTAAACCAACTTTAGTTCAACGGTTCAATGGTTCAATCAACTCATTATTCGTTATTTGGCCAGGGCTTTTTGATCTTTTACATCAAGCACGTTGAACCAATTGGATGTTGAACCCGTTGAACCATTGAACCAAAGTGGTTCAATGGTTCAATGGTTTAAGCCTTCTTCTCTTTGATAAGTGTTTTGAAGCTGTTGAACCTTGAAGCAGTTGAACTTTGAACCTTGAAAAATGCACTTAACTATTGCTAACAAGGTTGAACCTTGAACCCATTGAACCCTTGAACCTTGAACCCATTAAACCATTGAACCCTTGAACCTTTTTGGTTTAAGGTTCAATGGTTCAATGGTGCTTAGAAGCTTGCTAATTGAATTCTTTTGATTGAACCAAGGTATCGAGCCAATCTTGAAAATGACTAGGCATTGGAAACTCATTCCTTTGACTGAACTCGCCTATAGAAGCCTTTGAACCTGTTGAACTTGCTAGTACTTTTACCAAAAAGTTTGAGAAAATGAGGAAATTGAATGCTCAAAACAAATTTTGAAAAGGGGAGAGACAATTTTGGCCTGTTGAACCAAAATAGTTCATATGTTGTCTCAAAAATGAGTGATATATTTGGGGGACAATAGCTGGCTCCAGTTGGGGAACTTCCTTTAGTTGAAAACTTGGAATAGATGAGGGGAGTAGAAACTAGAATCTCCAGTGCCTTGAAGTGTGCCATTGGGCTATGGAGTCATGCTACCCAAAAAGAAAGGCTCCAAAAAATGAAAATGAATAACACAAAGTAGAAACAAAGACTATACAAATGTACATATGTATAGGTGAACTTATCTGGTACTTCAAGAATTGAAGTACTTTAGATGTTGCCCCCTGAGAGATTGTGAAAATGGCACTTTGTCCCGATAAACTAGCAAGAATCCATTTTATCCCAAGAATCAGTGATGGGTGAATGGAACTCTCCACTAGGAAACCAATTTTCTGTGTCTTCCCTTTGGTTTTCTCCTCTTGCCCCACGTCAAGACTTGACTTTTAATCTGAAAACCATGAATCTTTGCTCTCTTGGCAAAGAGTTCCTTTTCCTAATTTTGATGCACAATAGCATGGTCCATTACCATAATTGGTTGCTCTTCTGGTTCAATCCAGCACATGATTTGATTATTCCCATTCAACACCTTCCAATGATTGGCACTATCAGGCATACTTGGTGTTGTTCTGTCTGAACCAATTCCTAGATTATCACCTACAAGATTTTCATCTGTTGAAACACGAATGTCTTCATTAGATAGAAAATAATTACCCTTGCCTGAAGACTCAAATAGAATTTGAGCTTCAGGCCTTGATGTCTGAGTAATGACATATTTTGCCTCCTTCTTAGGAAGCAACCTCTGCATTACACCTTTCACAGGGATTCTTTCCTGAGACAAGTCCATGCTTAATTCCCCTCCAAAACCCTTGCAGAAGTTCCATCCAAGAAGGATGCCATATGATTCTGGGACGTCAGCCACAAGGACAGTCATCTTGATTCACGTGTTTGGAAAGGTAGCAAATGCAAATTGGGTATCTTTAATTTGCCCCAGTAGTGGCACTTGTTTGTTATCCATAGAGAAATATCTCCCAAATGTCTTGGTTAGTGTGAGACCTAGAGATTCTACCACTTTAATAGGCATGACATTGTCTAAAGCCCCAAAATCAATGATGCAATTGTTGAGCTGGTGACCATTTATCAACAGGGAAACATAGAAAGGCTCTACTTTCCCAGGGGTAATGACAAGATTTTTTGGGATGGGCATGTTCCTTGGGGGACCATGAGTTACTTTCTTAACCTCTTGTCTTGTAGGGACGGTTTGGTTCTTGACACATTGAACCAACTTGTCCAATTGCTCAAGATTGGACTACAGAAACTCAAATTTAGACATTTGAATTTTGGTTTTCTTTATATGGTCAATTATGTTAAATTCTTGGAATGAGCCAGAAGTAGAGGATGGGAGTTCATCCTTTTTATTTTTGAAAGGGGGAGGACTGGACTGCAAATTTGAAGTAAAAGGCATAGGGGCATTTAAGGTACTTACCTTTATTTCCATCACTGAATCCTTTGGCTGGAAGGGTAGAGTGGTTCCATGCTTAACAATTGTAATTGTAGGCTAAACTCACTCCTCTATTCTTTCTTTATCAGCTTGTTAGGCTGACTGATTCTTGGACCAGGTGAATACTGTGTATGATCCCTCAACTGCTTCACCTTTACTTCTAGGTTCATCCTGGTAATTTAGGAAACTAATGTGGGAGTCGCAAGCTAATTCTTCTTGATCCTCCATGAAGAGACCAGCATCATTTTCTTGATCAAACTCAGGTTGGAAAGAGAAATCATGTTCAGTTTCCAAGTATCCAACTGTTGAGTTGGTTGGAGGTGCTTTAAGGATGAGTTTCCTCTGTGGGGGAGGAAAATGATTTGGTTGCCCTTGATTCCTAGTAGCATTGCCTTGGTACGCCTAATTCTAAAATGTCCTCTTGGCATATCCCGATTAGGAGAAGTAAACATAACTTGGGCCATTTGTCTTTTGAGGACCAGTAATTCATTTTCTAGCTTCTACACCATTGGATCAGTGGTGGTTGAAGGGGAGTATTCAGAAGAAAGAGGAGATTTATGTTTGTTTGGATCTCTTCTTATCTTTCTATCCAAGATAAGGTCATATTCTACATCAGTAGCTAAGTTTTGAGTAGTCACAAGGTCCATGTGTCTATCCCATCTCAGCAAGAAACTCACTTCAGGCAGCTGTGAGTTGATGAAGAAACACTTGAGATTCTGAGGTGTTGGTTGGGCAACCATGGGAATCCTGTGCCTCAGCTTGTCAAACCTGGAAATGAAGTCCCTCATAGGTTCATGGGGATCCTTCTTCATCTATTTAAGCTAGGCTAACAAGGCATGCACATCCTCTACAAGCTTGAACCTGGCTTCAAATTTGTCTTTAAGTGTATCCTAGTCAATCACTGATCTAGCCTACAGGTGGTAGAACCAGTTTACAACAGCGCCTTGTAGTGTCTCCATGAATAGCTTGACTTCTTTGTCTTCAAATTCCACTCTTATTACACCACAGGCTATGTTGAAGGCTATAATATGTTCATTAGGGTTAACTTTCCCAGCCCGAAAGAACTTAGGAAAATTCTTTCTTGAGCTGCGTGGAAGTTCATGCAGGGGTGGAGTCAAATTGAGTGGGCCAAATGAGTTACCCCAGGGGACTTAAGCCATGATTTGATTATGTAAAAGTGGGATCACAAATTTGGGTGCAGAATGGATAGGCAAAGATCTGCTAGCAACAAAAAAAGAAGATCTACCTTGTGTTGGTGGCCTGGTATGGCTAGGAGGAAGACTCCTAGTTCGTTGAAGGTGAGGTTGTGGAGGAAACAACTCAAAATTACTCTGCTACACCAACTCAAAATTAGGGTCAACAACATCTTGGGATTTTTGGCTTATGGTATAATGTGGAGTTGCCAGATTGTAAAACAAAAATGGAAAAGAGCAGGATCTGCTTCAGCTTGATGTTTGAGACTTCAAACTACGTGTTTTTTCCCCTACGGAGTCACCAAAAATTGTTGGGTGAATATTTTGTCAATCAACGTACTGATAAACAAAATAGGTCTAATCAAACATAGCAAGAAGATTCATTGGCCAGTTATGTAGGTTTACCACATCAAAAGTGGACTAATCTCTCCTCTCATCAAGGGGAGGTTCCCTATAAATACATAGGAGCTATATACTATATAAATAAGTAGAAAATAACACATGGGGGCATAATAAACCATCCATCTCTCTTCTTTTAGAGATGTTGCTCACAGACAAAGGAGAAAATCTTGGTGGAAACACTGAAGGCACTTCTCTTCTTTCAAAATTGTTCTTTTATGAAACAGTAGGAGTTTATTTCAGGTAGTAAAAGTAACTGATGACAAAAGGGCATATTAACTAGCAAGATGAAATAAAACACAAAGTTTCCACCTCAACTGCCCAAATATTATATCACAAAGGATAATGGGTACACAAAGTCATCCCAAAATCCTCAACACAGAAAGAAAAGAAAAACATAGACTGAAAATAATTGTGAAAGCACAAAGTCTTCCCACAGTTGGCTTCAGGGTACCTTCCTTATTACTTTCACTAATTTTGCTTGTCAAATTAAATAAATAAGAACACCTTCAGAAGACAGACATAAGAATGATCTCCTAAAATGATACAAGCCAAAACAACACAAAGTCTATAAACAACTTGCTTTCTCATTTAGATAAAATGAAATGAAATTACAATCTGAGCTCAAAGTCTCAGTATTCTTCTTTCAACTAGGTAAAGTTTTGCTCCTGTAAAAATGAAAAGTCTCCCTTACAAATGAGAGAAATTACAACCTTATAGCAACTGTGCAAGGCTTAGCATTCTTTCCCATGGGACGGCCCATACTGCAGTCAACATCTTCAATGTGCCTTCAGTTTTGGTCTGAGGGGGACCATGCTGGGAATAGTGTATTACCATAACTATGGCGTGTCCATTCCTCTAATATGTCTCTTCCTAGTATGGATTGTCTAGTCCTTTTTCTAATGTCTACGTAGCTATCCAATTTGTCTTTACTTCATGGAAGAAAAATAGGATGCATCCTCGATTTGGTGTGCTCAAAAGTCTACTTGATCCACTGTTTCACCTACTAGAAATAACTCCCTTGAAGATATTTCTGATCTTTTGCATTGATCTTCTCTCCCCTGTAGCAATTTGAATCTTCAGGCTCTCTTTGCAGTTAGTCACTTGGTTCTTCCTTTAAGTTCTATGCTCTATTCAAATTTCAATCAAATATTCCCACTTTAAATTTGACGTTCGTGGGACCATCAAAGGGTCACCAGCTACTTGAACCATGTTGAACCTTGAACCCATTGAACCTATTGAAAGTACATTAGTTCAGTGGTTTATTGGTTAATTTTGTCTCTTTTGTTCCATCACCTCTTGGTTCAATTGCATTCTTGCTCCTTGGTTGAACCATCTGTTGAACCATCTGTTTTCTATTTCTTTCCTTAACTAAGGCCGCCTTTGAACCCATGAACCATTGAACTCTGAACTCTTTCGGTTCAAGGTTCAATCAGGTCATTGGTTCATTCTTTGTCCTGTTCAATCATGCTTCCCTTATCTTTCTTTGTCTATGTCTTCGAAGGCTCTTGGGACGCCTTGAAGGGAAGGTGTCCCTTCAAGATTTTAAAATGGTCTTTTCTTTATCGTCAAGCACCCCCCGCAAGGGTACCTACCCTTTGGGATTTTTTGGGCGGCCTTCGGGCTTAAAATTCCCTAGTGGGTTCTTGCTTCTTTGGCAAGATTTTCCTTCAGACAAAAATTCTGAAGGAATTCCTTCAAAAAAATGTCTGAAAGAAAGCTTCTTCGTTAGCCATTTATTCTTTTCAATTTCTTCGGGCTCCTTCCCAAGTGAATTCCTTCGGCCTCCTTCACTTAGTCATTTCCATCAGACAAAAAGTCTGAAAGAATTGTTCCTTTTGGGCCTTTGAACAAATCCAAAGGAATTCTATCTTTTCTTTGACCTTCGAACTAATGTTGCCTGCCCTCTGCAAGGGCACTTGCCTCTTTCACATTGGGGCAGCCCCTTGAACCTACCGATTGAACCAACCAATTGAACCAAATTTGGTTCAATGGTTCAACGGTTCAATCAACTCATTCTTCATTATTTGGCCAAGTCTTTTTGATCTTTTACATCAAGCTCATTGAACCAGTTGGATGTTGAATCTGTTGAACCGTTGAACCAAAGTGTTTCAATGGTTCAACTGTTCAATGGTTCAAGCCTTCTTCTCTTTGATAAGTGTTTTGAAGCCATTTTAACCTTAAAGCGATTGGACTTTGAACCTTGAAAAATGCACTTAACTATTGCTGGCGAGGTTGAACCTTGAACCCATTGAACACTTGAACCTTTTTGTTTCAAGTTTCAATGGTTCAATGGTGATTAGAAGCTTGCTGATTGAATTCTTTTGATTGAACCAAGGTATCGAGCCAATCTTGAAAATGACTAGGCATTGGAAACTCATTCCTTTGATTGAACTCACCTACAGAAGCCTTTGAACCTATTGAAACTGCTAGTCCCTTTACCAAAAATTTCAAGAAAATGAGGAAATTGAATGCTCAGAACAAATTTTGAAAAGTGGAGAGACAATTTTGGCCTGTTGAACCAAAATAGTTCATATGTTGTCCCAAAAATGAGTGATATTTTTGGGGGACAACAAGAGGAACCATATTTGACCCTGGTTGAAGTATGGTAATATTTTTTAACCTCAAGAGTGAGGTCTTGTAAATAATATATTAGGTGTGTGTGTCTTTCTTTCAGTTGTGTATGTGTTCCATAAGTGTTCTTGAGAACACATGTTTGTTTCCCTTTGGTGTGTCTTGTTTTGTGTGTCTTTAATTTGTGTTTGGTATGGTTTCAAATTCAAACTCAATTTCAAACTTGTGGATAAGTGACTCCATATCCCAATAGATAGGATTAGGTTATTGGTCTTGGCATAGCAAACATACCACCCTTGGGAAATCATCAAGAATGTTGACTATTTTGACCACAACTCAAAAAAGGTCAACCCCCTATAGTCTAAAATTTGATATAATGGTATATTATCATGATATAGAGTGTTTTATGGTCAATTTTATGTGATTTAATGTGTTATTAGCCTTGGTCATGGTCACATTTGGTCCTAAATCATTTTATGTCATTTAAGGGTCATATTTGGGTCATAAATGAAGGTAGTATAATTTTCCAAGGTGTCTAAGTGTTATAAAACTCATTTAAATTTCTAATATGTCATACACTATTATTCCTTGTCAATATTAACTAGAAAACTTGTAGGTGTTAAGTGAAATAAAAAAAAGAGTTGAAAGAAAGGGAGTTTTGGAAGTTGTATGGTGTATGGGGAATATGACACATGTGAAAAGCTCATGAAATGGACCTTAATCTTCCTTGACTTAATTTAAATGCTTGATCTACTTTTTAAGTACAAAAAATGGACCAAATCTATTTCTCTTCTCCATCGCTCCACTAGGCATATGAAATTGGTCAACATGTCTTTTGATGGTACAACTAGTAAGAGAATTTCTAGGTCAAATGTTATTGTTGGTGGATAGTAAACTTGGTATACTTAATTTTCAAGGTAAGAGTTCAAATAATGGTTTCCTATGATTTATGAACCATTCTTAAGAAGTTGAATGTCTTATTTTGTTTGCCAATCCCCACACCTTACAACTTTTGTTGTTGTTTGACCTATTCCATACAAATCAATTGATGAATTTTCTTTTAGAGGAGGTGTACTTCCTTATCTCATGTTTAAAATATTTTGTTTCATGTTTTAATATGAATTTATGAGCACAACATCTCAATTTTTAGGTAAGAGCACCTTATTATGTTGTAGATAGGTTTTCACCATTTATAGAGTTTTCATGTACTTGTAGTGGTTTTAGAATGTGGTGATGTGTTTCATTTCATATTTCCCATGTCTTATCATCCACCTCTTATTCCAATCTCAGTCTCAAAAGAGAAGATCAATAGAGTTACAATCAACCTCCAACACAATCAGACTTTCCCACATGACTATCATTCACAGTCAAATAAGTGAGATGTTTTGAAGTTTAAGAATATTCATAAAAATTAGATTAAGAGTCTAAATTTTTTGAACACCTTATTATAGTGTGAAAAAATAATATAGGTCCTTCAAGTGACAAATAATAAACTGTGATAACTAATCAGTCTTTAGCACAGTCCCTGCACCATGAATGAACATCTATAAGAAGTCAACCATGTTGGAATAAGGACACTTGAATTTTTTTTAAGAATTTCAAGTTTTTAAGTATCCATTTGAGATTTTGAGAGAGAATATAATTTATTTGAGACCCATACACCATACACATTGACTATCTCACCTTCATTGCCTTGTCTACAACTGTGTACACACTTACAAGTAGCACTCATAGAACATTGAGGATGTTATATAGGGATTTTGAACATGTTTTTAGATATTCATAAAGGTTTTGAATGTTTAAGAGACCATGAAAATAATTATTAAGGCCATATATTAGTAGGTAGACTTGAAAAGTCATTTCAAGTGAAAAAATCTAAGTTCAGGTACAAGTTTCTTTAAAGCTCTGAAATAGAGCCTTGTGTAATTTTGGTGTTGCCATATGATGAAATGAAAAGAGGTTTAGATAAATAAAAATTATCCTATCATGAAGAACTATCCTAAGGGTAATATCTTAAAAAAGGAGAGTGGGTGTTTGGTCCCATAAGTGATGATTAGAAGGCTTCAAATCTATGCATCTGTTCACTACACTTCTTTGGTTTTCTCAATAATATCATGAACTCTAGGTGACCTTACACTCCAAGATAGCAAGACAAGAGAATACCTTCATGTTAAGTTATGATATTGGGTTGAGAGTCACACTAGTGTTACAAAGTGATGAAAAGCAGTGATAATACAAGGTCTTGATCCATACTACCACCTATAAGTACACCTTTGCTCCCTAAAAGGTTACCTACAAACTAACAAAAGGTACCTACAATTTCATAAAGTAAATCTTGGTGATTAGACCTACAAGAATGAACATTTTTTTATTTTAATTTAGTTTCAAAACCTTCAAAGGACCTTAAGGAATGAAACATAGGTTTCTAAAGATTAACTGAAACATACAAGTGCCTTTTTATTTTATATGACCATCTACAACCTAGTGGTAAAGTGACTATACACTAAGGTATTATTGTCTCAAGGTTGGAATAACATGAACATGACTTGAGAAATTATATATGAACATAAAATGACATTGGAGGATTCAAAAATATGGTGGGGGTAATAATTCAAAGTTTGATATACTAGTGTTGACCTACAGGTATACCTTTCAGAGCAAACAACACAACCTAGGCTTGTGAAAACAAAAGCTATGTAATGAAAGGTTGGGAAAAGTTGTGAGTGATAATATGTGTAATATCACCTAAATTAAAATTATATACACCTAATTTTATGGTCAAGATAATAAAATAGTTCAAATAAAAGCTCCATCTATGCAATCTACAGTCAACATATAAAGCTTGCACATAGTGAGTTACTCAGGAGTCTATCTTGAAGTTTTAAGGTGTTTATAGGTGATATAAGATTGATATAACCATAAAAATTTGTGTATAAGGTCTCCATGACTTATTTAATCACCTCATGTAATTTTTTGCCTTGGTGAAATTAGGGAGATGCCCTCTGTTCTATCTCAGATAGAGGGCACTCCTATAAGGTTATATCATGTAGGCTTAGTGAGAGAGAGGTTGGTAAATGAGTTGAGGCATGTGGAAACATTTAAATAATATGTTGAGAGCTGAGTTAGAGATGTAACAACTTGTATAAGGATTCATAGGTGCCAGAAGCCAAATAGGGTGGCCTAAACCCATAGGTATGCATTCAAGTCCTATTAGCCTTTGATTAGACCTAAAGCTATAGGGGGTCTAATGTTTATTATAACACTAAAATATCATTAAAAATAATTATAAAATGTAAATGGGGCTATATAATATGTTTCAAATTCTTTATCTTGAAAAGGAGACCATAGAGAAGCCATAATTTGGCTTAAACCAACTCAGGGTTGTACATAATGAAGAGAGAAGCTCGAGAAGGCAAGTTTGGAAGCTTGTAACTATACGAACACATATCATGGGAGATGAAGGATATAGGATGATTTGAATAGGGTACCAAAAAAAAATTTAGTGGAATTTTTTTAAAGTTTTAATGTCACAAATTTATGAATGATCCTTAGAGGTTAAAACCAAATAAAACCCTCTAAAACCCTTACTAAAGACCTAATTGGAAATATGAAGAAGGAAAGGAATATATATGGGATATTTTTAGTATTAAAGTGATTTTATATTTAAAATGACTCCCCAAGGATACTTCCCATCAATTTTTATTCCACCCTACTTGTACATATAGGGTGTAAAACTAGTTTTCTTGACATTTTTATGTGTTGTGTAGGTATAAAAAGGTTTTAAAAGATGAAATTAACTTTGGGATAAATAATAAGACCTAATATAATCCATTATATCCATTTATTTAATTATATAAGCACACAAGTACGTTTTTAAGTACCTTCATCTTAGTCAGTCCAAACTAGCATAGTGAACAAGGAATGACTACTAAGTGAGAAGGTGAAAACTCTAAGTGGGAGGATTTTAAGGTCTAAATAATGAATATAATGGAATGATGAATATTTAAAAGTGTCATAAACTCCCTTTCATGGATTATATTGGAAAACTAAATACCATCTTGGTGCC
Organism: Torreya grandis; assembly: GCA_037957365.1. Classification (NCBI taxonomy): domain Eukaryota; kingdom Viridiplantae; phylum Streptophyta; class Pinopsida; order Cupressales; family Taxaceae; genus Torreya; species Torreya grandis. The sequence goes on along the minus strand of JARHVA010001029.1, from coordinate 1,589,274 downwards.
AAGTGTGAAGGGTGAGTGAAAGAAGTGTGATTGTGACTACAGGCAGTGAGAACACTTATCTAAAATAATGCTAGTGATTAGGGACACAACCAATGCATGTTGGGTCTTGTTTATAAACCCATATTAATATTTAAATAATATAATATATCCCTATTATTTTATTTATCATTCATGAAAGGTTAAATGATGAAGTCAATTTCTAGGCAAGCAAATGAAGAGTCTTATGCCATAATTCAAGAGTTTCATGCTTTAAGGGACATTTGTCCAAGTATACATTGCATGGTTTGTTCCATATTAATTTATCCTACAGATTTAACTTCCTTTATCAGATTGAAAAGTGTTTTTTTGACTCTCAAAATTCATTCTCTTCTCTCCTCTCTCAAATTCTATAAGAAGTAGTCATTTTAGCTCTTGTTGATTAATTCTGCTCCATGTATGGTGAATCCCTACTAGTTTTATGTTTTACTTTGCCTTTGGAAAATAAATAAAATGTATTTTGAGTTAATATATCATATTTTCAAAGTGTTTGAAGATATTTATAGTGAATAGTTAAGAGATGTTCATCTACCCTTGCTTTCTCTCAATCCTTCCATGTTTGATGTAAGTTGTTCCACTCTAGTAGGTCATATGAAGTGTTGTAAAGTGTAAGGGTATTTATTAAAGTGAAAAATTAGCTTTAGTGTCTAAAAATATCTATGGTTTGCTTACCTTTGATATCCCTCATGCATATGACCTCCATATTGAAATACTAATGTTAGAGCATTTTAGGAATTTGAAGCTAGTGTTGTAGGTATTGCTTCTTAGTGAAATAAGTATGATGGTCTTGTGGAAATTATTTTCATATATCACCCCATTATATTATTTTAATTTCATGCATAAATTTTTCATTTTCCCCATAAACAAGCAATTAGTGTATGTGATAATCACTTCAAGGTACATTCAGGGAGCTAGCCCTTAAACCTAGAGGTCTACTTCTACTAAAGGTAAACCCACATACCTAAAAGTATTCCCATTTTACCCAAATATAGAGGAGGCATGATCAACCTCCTTTATGATGATATATTTGGTGAAAATAGTTATATAAGGTGAAAATAATCTATAGGAGGTGAAATAAAGTAGGAAATAAACTATAAAGAGGAAATGAGGTTATGGGCCTAAGAAGAAGTGACTAGGTCTATGGGCTTTATGAAGACAAATGGTGAGTAAACTTAATGAGGATGTTGATTTGAGTGTGAAGTAATTTTAAATAAGATTTATAGGTTAGATAAATACCTTCAACAAAGATATTTCAAGGATATGCAGGTTGAAGAGCAAAGTTGTCTAAAAAATATGCTTCGTGATAAGATTAAATGAGGTATCTATATAAGGAATCAGAGTTGGGTTGAGATTCAAAAACAAGAAGGTACATATAGAATTTTGAGTATATTTGAGCTCTACATTACTTACCTAAATGGTGAAGCTTTTGAATATGGATCTAAGTATGTGAAACATGCTCCATTGCATGCCCTGTAAGTGAAACATGCATAGATTAGTCCTTACTTAAGAGATATCAAAATAAAAGATGAAACTGAGTAAAGAAGTAAAACTAAGTAAAATTGAGTAAATAGATAATATAGAGGAAATTAATGAATACACATCACTAGGTACATGAACCAATGCATAAACCTAGTGACAACCCATGTGTGTGAATATAGTGATTAATCAGTGAAAAACTTGGACTAAGATGATGACTTGTTCAATCCCCATGTGTGGGTGGCTCAAAAAGTCAATCCAATTTTGAATCCATCATTACCCACCTTTTATTGGTGGATCATTACTTTTGAATATCTTGGATTGGAATGATGGTGTGTCTAACCCTCTCATGTAGGTGGATCAAGAACTCAAGTAGACTATGACCATCATTGCATACTATTTTGTTATTTTTGGGAATAATGGAGTTTTATACCTAGTTAATAAACAAGTCTGAGTAGTGAAACTCAAGAAATAACATTCCTAATTATTGCAACTCATTTGTGAATTTTAAATGCATTTGACCTTTCTAAAAATAGTAAGAGAGCAAGGAAAAATGTACATTAGCTTATTCTGAGCTATTTGGTCTGAGATAGGGTCAATAAATTTGCATGTAGGACTAGAACACTATCATAAATAAGATCTTAGACTTAATTTATAATTAGATAAGAGCACTAAAACTGGATACCCTAGCTCTGACGCTATAGTATTCTAATGATTTTGTCCTAAGGGTTTAAGCTTTTTATGTTTTGTTTACCTGCTCAAGGTGAGCCTGTATACCAATTTTTAGATCTTTTATATCAACAAAATTCATTATAGAGATGATTATTCATGTACTTGGATGTTTTATGTAATTGAAAGAAACTTTGGCAAATAGGGAAAAGGACTTAGTGTGTAAAGGATACACTAGACACACTTCACACCTTATGTATGGGCTTGTTGCCTACATACCAATACTCTGAGGAGGGATCAAGCTAATGTAGTTCTCCCATTGAAGTGTTTGGTGAAATTATGTATGAAAATGCAACTAAATATGAAAGTGTGTATACTTTAGATGGCTAGTGACTGGTGTAAGGGTTTGAATAGGCTTGGAATAATATTGGAAGGTTGTATGCAGAGAATAGGGAAAGTGCTTGAGTGTACTTGCTTGTATTGTTTCTTCTCTCTTGTAAATGAGTGATAACCCTTCTAAATGAGATTTGAATGGGTTTATATAAGAAGCTATTGATCATGGGTTAAATGTATTCACATTAGGCTGACAAGGAAAAGGATAAGGATCAAAAGAATTTAATTGTTGGAGCTCAAAATGTACTTTGACAATAGTGCCAAAAGTGGGACACCCTAGAGTTTAGAACTATAGTCCAAGTTAGGCATTATTGTTAACAGGTTACAATACCTAGGGAGATGGATTTGTCATGGGGAAAGTAGTCTAGGTAATTTGGGTTTAAGTTTAAAAGCCATAGATGTTTGGGAATCAATGAAAAAGAGCCTAATATGTTAAAGAGAGCAAGTAAGAGGGATGTATGGGTTGGGTTTCATTAGTCATGCTCAAGTAACCAAATTTCACAATTTATATGACTACATTTGCCCCCCTTTTATTCTAGTGATGCAGCAAAGTGAAATACTAGGATAAAAGAAAGAATAAAAATCATACCTAAACTTACCTACAAAGGTGAAGCCCATGAAGCTTGTGTGATGCTGAGTAATGTTGGATAGTGCATAGAGAACACATTATGCAAGTGTGAATATATGAAATAAAGCAAAGATTAGATCAGTTCTTATTATATGTGATATAAAATAAGAACATACAAAAGTTGAGTAAAAGGAAAAGGATGATAAAAGAATAAATACACCTCACCGAGTATTTAAACTAATACAAAACTTATTGTGATCATGAGTAGGCCGAGTAATGTTAGATTTTGCTGGATGATGTTATACTAAAATTTATATCATAAATGGAGCCAAGTGCTCAATTCCTCAAAAAGTGGCTCAAGAATACAAAGGCAGGCCCTTTGGTTCCATCATTACCTATTGAATGAAGCTAATGAATTGTGTGTGTGTCAATTGATGTTTGGACTATGTGTCTAATCCCTCTAAATAGGTGGCTCAAGAATACAAAGGATAGCTAGACCTTTAGATCCATCATTTCCTACTAAGTGAAGCTAATGAATCATGCATGTGTCAAATGATGTTTAGACTATGTGTCCAATCCCTCTGAATAAGTGGATCAAGAATACAAAGGCTAGCTAGACCTTTAGCTCCATCATTTCCCCATGAAGTAAAGCTATAAAGTGATACCAGTATAGAAATAAATGTCATATGAGATGGCTAATAGATCCTATCACTACTTTGAAAGTCTAATAATGTGTTATGGATAGTTGAATGTATGTTGGGAACTAGGCCACTCTTGGCCATTTCAAGATATGGAAGTTAGTCTTATATGTAATCCACTCTGAAATTGATGCAATATGCTTATGTAAAAACCAACTTGGGAACTCAGGTACTTGGGAAGTTAAACTTGTATGAAAGTTCAACTTGAGAAATGATGCCAACCACCTATAAATGGAGTAAGTCACACAACTACTAAGAATGCCTAGGTAATAAACTAAACTTTAAAACAAAGAAGAACAATATTTTGTGTACATTGCCCCCAATCACTAGTGTCTAGAACATGGATTTTGATCTAGAAGTTATGTCAACTACCTAATCTAAAATTAGAAGTTATAGCCATCATTCTATGCATGATACCCCCTATATCTAGATTTATTGAGAAAAATGTACTGAAACTACTAATTTTGACTTATTTAGATGTGCAAAAACTATAGTTAAGCTAAAATTTTTGCCTGTTACTAGAAAACCTAGGTGTTTTTCTGCCTAGACAAGAGCACCAAAATGAGGACACCCCTATGTTCAGCACTGTTATCTATTTTTGGCATTGTTGTCCTATGCTAAAAATGGTTGTTGATATGGAATTGTCACTATTTTTATGTTCTTTTCTAACTGATTTGACCTCTAGATTATGAACTAGGTGATCTGAATGTTGTTATTTTTAATGTTAGGAGCTTTGATTTCTATGATAAAACCCCTATTTGTTTCCCCCTCTTCTGAGGGTAGGAATGATTGAACCTACAATGACTAACCTTAGAAGAAAAGTGTCCTATAAGTGTGTTATGTTGTATAGATACATGATACAATAATGAAATTTGACAAGATATATCTATATATATCAATGTTTGTATTGAGAGATTGTTAAATAAATAGGGGTATGCCTAGATAGATATAACAATGTAAAATCATGTACAACGTATTAAACTAAAACTAGAAATGTTAGATGTTAGTTATTAGTTTTTAAGGAGGGATAGAGCATGATGTCCATCATGGCATCTTACAAAGCAAGGTACATTGAAATATGGATCATAACATTGCAAACAAGGATAATCAATCAAGCAATAAGCATAAAAAGCAAGAAGTGAGGGGCAAGAAGCATACAAGGTTGGCCAAAAGGCCACACAAACAAGGGACATGGGCACATGTCACTCAAATTGGAAAACAAGCATAGAAAGCATGTTCAAATTCCATATACACATACAATTTGAAATAATCAAAGATTGGCATAAGGGCCACAGGCACATAGAAGAGTAAAATCAAGGGACATCGACAAATGTCCAAAGATATACGCACACAAATAGAATCAAAGGACATTGGAAAATTTCCTAAGGCACACATAAGAAATAAAAATAGAATTAGAAATGCAAACACGTCTAGTTACGCAAAGCAAGAAAGGAAAGGATGTGAATTGGAGAGGTAGAATCACATCTAACTAATCAAAACAAGAGTGAAAGTATACCAGACATGTTTAGTACAAGACTAGGTATGTGTTAAGAGATACACAAGTGCTAGATACTATTGAAATGTCAATATAGTAATCTATGTAATTTGGTAAGTAATGTACATTAGTATGATAACTCAGAGTGTGTAGTGTCGGATTGACATAACCTAGATGGTGTTATCATGTAGAAGATGCCCCTAGTGGGTATGTATATCAATGTGTATCTCAAATGTAGAAGTAGGAATTCCCCTTTAATGGTTAGAGTGAAGCAATCAAGTTGTTGGATGTCATTGTACACACTCAAAGAAGATCAAGTGAAACATGGTAATGTAGATAATCGACAAACAATAGCATGAAACATCAAATGTAAATCCTAGCATGATAGTAGTAATGTAAATCATGGATGATGCATAAAATCAAAATATTTTTTGGCATTTTTGAATTTTGTATTTTTTTCGTATTTTTTTGAAAATATTTGAACTATGTATAATCAAGCAAAAGAGATTATGTACAATCAATGTTGAAAATAAAACTATGTACAAGCATGTGTAAAAATAACATATTATATATGGAATCTATGTAGATGCATAATATTCATTGGATTTTTGTATTCTTTCCTTCGAGTGAGGCTAGATGGTATACTTTAGGGCTGATTTTTTTGTAATTATGTAAGGACCTAGCCAATTTGGTTTGAATTTTGCTTTGATTTATTCTTTGGCATTGACATTGTGAAGGTTTTATTTGAGAACAAGATCATTAATTTTGAATTTTTTGATGTGAACTCACTTGTTGTAAGATTTTTGTATACATTTTTGGTAGATTCTAAGCTATTTTGTAGCTTGAATGCATGTGTGGTCTAACTGTTTGAGTTGGTGTAGATGTTTTTCATGATACTGGTCATTATTGAGAATACCTTTAAGGGAGACACAAAGAGAAGGGATTTCTAATTCCAATGGTAGAACTACTTCTATGCCATAAATCGGTGAATAAGGAGTATCTCTTGTGGGTGTATAGATGTGTGTGTGATAGGCCCATAATGATAAAACTATTTGATTGTGTTAATCATTGCCAAATTTGGTTATTATTTTTCTCAAAATGTTGTTGATTAATTTTTTATTGGATTCTACTTGACCATTTCCTTATGGGTAGTATAGATTGGAGAATGTGTATTTAATTTTGTATTTGGTACAAAACTTTTTGATAGTTTTGTTCTTGAATGATGTTCCATTGTCAAAAATGATGGTTTCAAGTAGGCCAAAGCATGAAATAATATGAGTCATGATAAAATTTCAAATGTCTTCACCTATTATAGATTGAAGTGGAACTACTTCCACCCATTTGGTAAATATTTTGTGGGTATGATTATGAATTTATGTCCATCGACAGATTTGGGGTTAATTTTTTCAATGAGATCAAATCCCCATAACATGAATGTCCATGGAGAGATGATAGGTTGTACTTATTGTGATGGTGCATGTTGTATATTACTATGTCATGACATTTATCACATAGCTTCACATATTGTAAACATTCATCTTCCATGGTAGGCTAGTATTACCCCTATCAAAGGAGTTTGTATGACATAGCTTTTTCATTGAAATGACCACCACACTCACTATCATGTATCTGAGCTAGAGTAATTTTAGATTCTACTATGGTTAAGCACCATAGTGTCCATCGAAGAATCATTTGAAAAGGTCTCCACCAATGATTACATAATTGAGTACTTGATTTTGTAACTTAGATTTGTCAATTTAGGAGAAAGTGTCTGGTCTAATAGATTTGTTTAGAAAGTTGTAAATGTCAGATAACCATTCTTGGGTCATAGAGATTTGTGTAGTAGCTAAGACAAAAAGAGTGATCAAATCTACATTAGATATTGATGGTGATTTTAATCATTTAATTGTAAAAATTGTGTTGTTTTCAAAATCAACTTAGCCCATTTTTGGGAACAACCCCCTATGAAACTTGTCCGTTTCATCTTTTGTCTCTCTAAGTTTATTTTTGAGACAGGTTTTGAATTCATTCTCATCTTGGCCTAGGAACGTGAGAGTAGTTATGATCTCGTTACAACAAAGAAAACCCCTCCCCTAGACTGCCTCTTTCAGAGTTGGTCTTTTCTTCTTTTTTTGTGCACGGGCGGCAAATTTTGCTGCCAGTGCATTTTAACCTTTGATATGTAAGGGCAGAAAATTTTGCCACCCCTGCATTTTTCTTGCAAGGGAAATAAATTTTTCCGCCCCTACATCCTGACCTGCAGGGGCAAAAAATTTTGCTGCCCCTGCATCTGAACTGAACCAAACATGCAAGGGCAAAAAAATTTGCCACCCATGCATGCCTCAATTTCCATGCATGGTATTTAATGCCACACGTAGTAGGTTGTTGGGGTTGTTTTTCACCCCATATAATCTGATTTGGGCTTCATTTATTCTCATTATTCCTCCTCTCCTCCTACTTTTTGCGTCTAAATGATCTGACGAGTGATTTGAAGTGCATTTTTGTGGATTTAAGCCTGTGGCACGCGCGGCTTTCCAAGTTGGTCTTGTCTTTATCATTTTTTTTAAATTTCTTCTTTTTTCCTTTTTTTTTAGTTTTTAGAGGTTGTTTAGTGTTTTGTTCTTCATTTTCTTCCTTCCCTCCCCCTCCACATTGGCATTCCCATCCTTCTTCCCATTTTGGGGTGGTGATTTTTGCCACCCTTCACCTCTACCCATGGTTTCCTCTCAAAGCCCGCAAGGGTGGTGAAATTTACCACCCATGTGTCTCGGCCCCTCCCCCATTCTTCACCTTTGCGGGTAGTGAATTTTGCCACTCGCACTGACTCATTCATGCATGGGCAGTGAATTTTTCCACCCGCGCACCCTCCTTATGGAACATGTATCGGCGGCAAATTTCACCTCCGAAGCATGCCCAATGTGCAGGGGTGGCAAAATTCACCGCCCCTATCCATGCATGCCCAATGTGCAGGGGTGGAAAAATTTGCCACCCCTACTGACAAGGGTGGTTAAATTTGCCGCCTATGCAGGCTAATTTTGCATGGGCAGTGAATTTTGCCACCCTTGCACTCTATCTTTTCAACCTCCAGGGGCGGCGATTTTCACTGCCCATGCATTCCTCCTCTAGATTTTTCTAACTCCAGAGGACTTTTTATTTTTTCCCTTTCTGCCTCTTTTTTTGCACCTTTTCCCGACCCGGCCTTTAAAAGGCATCCTATCGTGATCATAATCACTTGATATGTGAATTCCACAACTCGCTCCCATTTCCCTAATTATGTGATCATTGCTACAGTTCTTTCCAAAGGCTCTTGCTCATCAGCACCTATTCGATCAAGGCCAGTCCCAATGTCGAAAGCATCTCCTAAAAAGGCAAAGACAATGAAGTATAAGTACCAGGGTGTCTTCCCAATCACTTCGGTCACCTCCAATGTCGACGACATCTGAGACACTGTAATCAGCCACATAGATATGGCCAATTTTGTGGCACGAACAAAGGCAACCAACCCAAGTTATAAAATAAAAAGGATTGTTGAAAGCAACATCCACTTGGTTGCCACTTTTCTAGTAGCGGCACATCATACATAATTCTTCCTCCAATGTGCCCATTTATACAACAAAGAGATAAGGTCAGTCTAAAATGCCAGTGATAATATGATAATTCAGTTGGATCCTAAATTCATTGACAAGGTCTTCATGTGCCCTGTAGCTACTGAAGTAACCAAGATCAACTTCATAGAAGCCCATAAGGAATACGACAAAGACCCTGAGAGGGCTAAGAAGGTCATGAACAATAGGTGGTTGAAGACACCCAGGTCCAGTCTATCTAGATGGCCGCTGAACTTCTTGAGGAGTGACTTCATTGAAGAAGTTGGTGACTTAATCACCCTTCCTAGCAGAGTCACCAAAAAAATTGTTGGGTGAATATTTTGTCATCAACTAACTGATGACAAAATGGGTATATCAACCATAGCATAGGGAGATTTACACTATGAAAAATGTGGATTTACCAGATCTAAACGATGTAAATCTCTCCTCTCATCAAGGGGAGGTTCCCTATTAATATTTATAAGCTAGATATATATATATATATATATATATATATATATATATATATATATATATATATATAAAATTAAGCATAAAGTAACACATGGGTTGGTATATCAACATCTACCTCTCTTTTTTCAGAGGTAATATATAAAAAACAAAAGAGAGAAATCCTGGTCCTTAGCTAATAACATTCCTCTCCTTTTAGGAATGGTATCAAATGGGAAGCAGAAAATCACCTAAAGTAACAAAGTCCACAAGGACACTCACGTAAGCAAAAAGTCTTCCGTAGCCTCCTTCACCGATTCAGAACAAACATAACCGTAGAATGAAACGAAGCACAAAGTCTTCACCTGAAACTACAAAAGATAAAAGGATAGCAAAGGTAAAAGTAGCCCAAAGTCTCTCTTCTACCTTTTAGAAACACCTTAAGATAATATCAACACACCCACTTTGCTTATTAAATCAGATAAACAAGATATTACCAAGAAAAAGGACATAAGAACTGTTTCCTAAATAACATAGATAATCTCAACACAAAGTCTGAAATAAACCTGTTTCTCATTCATTCAATAAAATATGATTTACAAGTTTGAGCACAAAGTCTCAAAAAAGTGTTTCAATTTTAGTAATTTTTTTGCTCTCAATTATCCAAGATCCATTTACAAAAGAGGTCTCCGCTATATATAGGGAGAAACTCTCAAAATTAGAAAATAATAAAATACAAAAATATCTTGATCAAAGATGACTCATCTTTGACTTTGAGATATTTTTCCAAACTTTTTACACGTAATTACATATCACAAAATTGCATGCACTTTTTACAAAACAAAAGTGCATAAGAAAAGAAGAAGAGAGGAAGGAAAATAGCTTCAGTTCTTGTTGCCAAATTTTTTCAGATGATCATCATACATAGCAATGGATGCCTCAATTCCTAAACTATCTGACACAACCGTGTTCTTGGAGATGACTCTGGCTCTGATTAAAGCATCCTTCAATGCTGTGATGGCCTTAGCATGACTAGTTAACTTGGATTTTAGATTATCCAAAGTCAGATGAGTATCTAGGATATTTTCCACCGAGGTCATTGAGAAGGTCTTCACAGCATTGAAGGATGCTTTAATCAGAGCCAGAGTCATCTCCAAGAACACAGTTGTACCAGACAGTTTAGGAATTTAGGCATCCATTTCTATGTATGATGCTCAGCTGAAGAAATTTGGAAGCAATAATTGAAGCTATTTTCCTTCCTCTCTTCTTCTTTCCTTATGCATTTTTGTTTTGTAACAAGTGCATGCAATTTTGTAATATGTAATTATGTGTAAAAAGTTTGGAAAATATCTCAAAGTCAAAGATGAGTCATCTTTGACCAAGATATTTTTGTATTTTATTATTTTCTAATTTTGAGAGTTTCTCCCTATATATAGTGGAGACCTCTTTTGTAAATGGATCTTGGATAATTGAGAGCAAAAACTCTGCTGAAATTGAAACACTTATTTGAGACTTTGTGCTCAAACTTGTAAATCATATTTTGTTCAATGAATGAGAAACAAGTTTATTTTAGACTTTGTATTGAGATTATCTGTGTTATTTAGGAAACAATTCTTATTTCTTTTTTACTGGTAATATCTTGTTTATCTGATTTAATAAGCAAAGTGGGTGTGTTGATATTATCTAAGGGCATTTTTAAAAGGTAGAAGAGAGACTTTGGGCTACTTTTACCTTTGCGATCCTTTTATCTTTTGTAGTTTCAGGTGAAGACTTTGTGCTTCATTTCATTCTACGGTTATGTTTGTTCCGAATCGGTGAAGGAGGCTACGAAAGACTTTTTGCTTATGTGAGTGTCCTTGTGGACTTTGTTACTTTAGGTAATTTTTTGCTTCTCATTTGATACCATTCCTAAAAGGAGAGGAATGTTATTAGCTAAGGACCAAGATTTCTCTCTTTTGTTCTTTATACATTACCTCTGAAAAAAGATAGGTAGATGCTGATATACCACCCCATGTGTTACTTTTTACTTAATTATATATATATATATATATCCAGCTTATAAATATTAATAGGGAACCTCCCCTTGATGAGAGGAGATATTTACCTCATCCAGATCTGGTAAACCCACACTTTTCATGGTGTAAATCTCCCTATGATGTGGTTGATATACCCATTTTGTCATCAGTTAGTTGATGACAAAATATTCACCCAACAGTTTTTTGGCGACTCTACTGGGAATTATGAACGTGCATTTTGAAGCCTCAAGCTTCAACTTGAAGTAGTTTCGATCCCTTTTTCATTCAAAACCTGGCAACTCCACATTACACAAGAAGCCAGAGAGCCAAGGGTGTTTTTTATTCCATGTTTGAGTTAGCGCAACAGAGTAATTTTGATCTATTTCCTCCACCACCTTTCCTACAACGATCTAGGAGTCTTCCTTTCGACCTTATCAGGTCACCAACACAAGGTAGAGCTTCTTTTCCTACTATTAATAGTGCCCTACCTATAAATACCCCACCAAGGTTTGTTATCCCACCATTTAATCATCCTTTGGTGTTGAATTTGAAGATGTAGTAGTGAGACTTTTCATAGAAACCCTGCAAGGAGCTGCCATAGATTGGTTCTATCACCTACAAGCCAGGTCAATAACTGACTGGGATATGCTCAAATCCAAATTTGAAGCCAAGTTTAAACCTGCTAAAGATGCACATGCTTTTTTAACTCAACTAACACAGATGAAAAAAGAATCCCAAGAACCCATGAGGGATTTCATAGCTAAATTCAATAAGATGAGAAACTGGATTTCAACTGTGGCTCAACCCATGCCAGAAAATCTCAAGTGCTTTTTTATCAACTCACAGCTTCCTGAAGTAAGTTTCCTATTAAGGTGAGCTAGCCCTATGAATCTAGCCCTGGCTCAAAATTTGGCTACTGAAATTGAAGATGATCTTATCCTAGTAGGTAAGATCAGAAAAGACCCTAGTAAAAATAAATTCTCTTCATTTGCTAAAAGTTCTTCTTTAGGCACTACAGATCCTATGGTGCATAAATTGACAAATGAACTAATAGCTTTGAAAAGGCAAATAGCCCAAGGCACGTCTGCCCCTACCTATCGGGATATGCCCAGGAGAACATTCTAGAATCAGCCATATTAAGGTAATGCTACCTGAAACTAAGGGCAACCAAATCGCCTACCTCCCCCAAGGGAAATTGGCCATTGAAGTAGCACCTGCCAATTTAGTAGTCAATTACCTAGAGGCTAAACACAACTTTTCATTCCAACCTCAGTTGGACCAACAAGATAATGCTAATCTCTTTGATGAGCATGAAGAAAAATTAGCTGGTGACTCCAATATCGGCTTCCTAGATTACTAGGATGAAGCTGGAAGTAAAGGGGAGGGTTTGGATGGATCCTACACTATTTTCACCAGATCTCAAAATCAATCAGCCTCACAGACTGACAAAGGAAAGGTAGAGGAAGAACTCTGGCCAGTGGTTTCTATCGCTAAATGTGGGACTCCATTGCCTCTGCAATCAAAAGATCGGGTAATTCATAAAAAAGTAAGTACCTCCAACCACCCGATACCTTCCACTTCTGTTGCTTAGACCAGTGCCATACCTAAAATTCTAGATGATGGACTCTCTTCCTCTGTTTCAAGTTCTTTTCAATTATTTGATATAATTGATCATGCTAGAAAGACTAAAATTCAAATGATAGAGGTTGAATATTTGAGGGCTAACCCAGAACAATTTGATAGGTTAGCAGAATATGTAAAAAACAAAGTCGTCCCCATAGAACAAGATTCTTTGAAGGCCATTCATGATCCTCCTAAAGATAAACTGGCCCAAAATAATCTTGTTGTGACTCCCCCTATTGCTCCCGAGAAAATAGAACCTTTATATGTTTCCCTACTAATAAATGGTTATAAATTGAGTAATTATATTATAGATTCTGGAGCCAGATAATGTCATGCCTGCAAAAGTGGCAGATTCTCTTGGCTTAACTCTGACTAACACTTTTGGGAGGTGTTTTTCTATGGAAAATAAGCAATTCCCCCTCCTTGGTCAGATAAAAGATGCTCAATATGCTTTCGCAGCTTTTCCAGAAAAGTGGATAAAGATGACGGTTTTAGTGGCTAATATTCTAGCATCTTACTCAGGTGGAATTTTTGCAAAGACATTAGAGGTGAGCTGAGTATGGACTTGTCAGAAGCAAGAATCCCAATTCAAGGTGTTATGAAGAAGTTGCTTCCTAAAAAAGAAGCAAGGTATGTAGTTACTCGATCATCGGCACCGGAAGCTCAAATTTTATTTGAGTCCTTAGGCATGGGCAACTAATTTATATCTACAGATAGGATCCATGAGGTATTTGATGAAACTCTCACGGGTGATAACTTGAGATTGTGTTCAGTTGACATAGTGGAAAAATTGACAAATCAAAATAAACATACGGAAGAGCCTCTTTCCTTAAACGAAGGAGTTTTAGAGAAAAAGCAGTGTCTAACGAGGTATGGACCTTAGAATTTGATGATAGATGCTCTTCTATTGGTTCAAGAGCTGGGGTTGTGTTGGTATCTCCTTAGGGAGACATTATTTCTTTATCCTACAAATTATATTTCAACAATACCAACAACACGGCTGAGTACGAATCCCTATTGCTCGGACTATAGGCTGCTAGAGAAAAATGCATTGGACTACTCCATGCTAAAGGGGATGCTGAGTTGATAGTCTATCAGGTGAGGAACCTCTATTAGACAAAAAATGAAAGGTTGTGCCACTATCACAATCTGGTCTGGGATCAGATTGAAAATTTTGATGCTTTCAATATCTCTGCCGTTCCAAGGGAATTCAATGACTAGGTGGATGCATTGGTTGTCTCTGCTACTCTCTTAGTTCCTCACCTAGACTTTAAGGGAGATAAATACACCATTGAACTGGTCTTTCAACCAAGTGTACCTGATAATGCCAGCCATTGGCAAGTATTTAACAATGATGATCAAATCATTGCCTTCTTGGAGCAAAATGACAGTTTTGAACAACTACATTTTGAAAGTAGTGAACTATGAGAATGTGAAGCAACTCCTAAGTCAAATACGAATGTAGGTGAAGATTTCTTACAACTTAAGGGGAATAAGATTCCCAAAGGTCTAGTTTCCCTAGAGAAGTTGTTTGATAACCATGACAGGTTTATTAAACAACAGTGAATAGATTCAAACTCCTCTCAAGATTTTGATCAGATAAACTTGGGAACCAAGCGCGATCCTAAGATGGTAAACATTGGAAAATGCTGCACTCTCGAGGAAAGATTTGAGCTTGCTAGTCTACTTCACCAATATATGGATGTATTGGCCTATTCCTATGATGATCTGAAATCACTCAAGGCAAACGACATTCACCACAACATTCCTCTGAAGGCAAACTCTGTACCTTACAAGTAAAAGTCCAAAAAATATAATCCAAAAATCTCAGGTACTATTTTAGCTGAGATACAAAAAATGCTTGACGCCTGGATAATTTTTCCAATCCATCACTCAACATGGATTTCTAATATAGTGCCTGTCAAGAAGAAGAATGGTGAAATTTGAATCTACGTGGATTTTAGAAACTTAAACCAGTTATCTTTAAAAGATAACTACCCTCTTCCTATCATGGATCAAGTCCTGCAGATGGTGACAAGTTCAGAAATGTTATCAATGCTGGACGGTTTTTTAGGGTACAATCAAGTCAAAGTCAGAAAAGTAGATCAGTATAAGATGACATTCACTACACCTTAGGGCACATTCACTTATCGAAGAATGCCTTTTGGTCTGATAAGTGCAGGTGCCACATTTCAAAGAGTGATGGATCTTGCTTTCAAAGATGAGATGGGAAAATTCATTGTAGTATACCTGGATGATCTGACAGTGTTTTCAAAACATCGTTCTGAGCATGTTCACCATTTGCAAAAAATACTAGAATACTGTTGTCAGAATGGTATTTCTTTAAACCCAAAGAAATCTGTCTTCGGAGTTACTGAGGGAAAACTTCTCAGACACATTGTGTCCCGAGAAGGTATTAAAATTGATTTAGAAAGAGTCAAGTCCATCCAAGAACTTACTCTGCCTACTAGCAAGACTGCAGTTCACTCTTTCTTTGGAAAGGTAAACTTTCTTCGAAGGTTCATTCCTGAGTTTGCTGAGAAAACCCATCACATTGTCAACATGATGAAAGGCAATGCTACATTTAGGTGGACTGCTAATGGCAAATCAGCATTCAAAGAAATTAAGAAAGCAATCACCCACGTACCAGTCTTGATTTGTGTAGATTATACTAAAAGTTTTAAAATATACAGTTATGCTTTTGAGCATACACTATCGGCCATTTTAGTCCAACAAAATCAAGAAAGTGTAGAATCTCCTCTCTCTTTTATGAGTTTTCCACTCAAGTTTCATGAGCTAAAATATTCTCTTATGGAGAAGCATGCATACACAGTGGTCAAAGTGGTCAAGCATTTCAGGTTTTATATCCTAAACTCTCACACTAAATTTCTCATACCTGACACAATAGTAAAATCTATTTTGACTCAGCAGGAGTTCGATACAAAGAGAGGTAACTGGATTGCCAAGACTCAGGAGTTTGATCTGGATATCAAACCTACCAAGCTTGTACAAGGAAGGGGTCTTTGCTAGTTGATCGCCAACAACATTCCAGATGAAGCAGAAAATGAAGAAGTAGAGATCAAAGGCGTGTCTACGGTCCTCTTTGTTGCAACCACCGATGAGTGGTATTCTGACATTGCCCATTTTCTGACATATGGTGAGTGTTCCGCTCATATTTTTTATAAAGAGAAATGGAATGTCAAATTAAAAGTAGTTGGTTATGTCCTATGGGACAATGGTCTTTACAAGAGAAAACTAGACGGGGCATTTCTTTGTTGTGTCGACAAAGCACAACAAGAAAGACTCTTAGAGTCTTTCCACAATTTGGCTTGTGAAGGGCATTTTTTTGCACTGGTGACAGTGCACAAAATTATACGATCAAGGTATTATTGGCCCACACTTTTCCAGGATGCCTACAAATGGGTATGTAGGTGTGAATTGTGCCAGCAATTCGTTGGGAAGCCTAAGCTGGCCACTTTGCCTCTCAAGCTAGTTGTGATCGAGGAACCATTTCAGCAATGGGGTATTGACTTCATTGGCGTAATCAATCCATCTCAAGTGCCAAACATGACTATGTCCTCACGATAATGGATTACTTTACTAAATGGGTAGAGGCCATCCCAACCAAGCACGCTACGTCTGAAGTGGTGTGCAGTTTTCTCAAAGAAAATATCATCTCTAGGTTTGGGGTCCCACTAAAGATTGTAACAGATAATGCGGCCTATTTTTCATCACATGAAATTACTCAATTTTGTTTTTATTATGGGATTACCCTATCCCATACTTTAGATTATTTTCCTCAAAGAAATGGCCAAGCAAAATCGAGTAATAAGAACTTGGTCACTATTATCAGGAAATTGGTGGATGATAATCAAAGAACATGGCACAAAGCATTATATGATGCTTTATGGGCAGACAGGATAACACCCAAAAGAGATATAGGTATGTCACCTTTTTAGCTTTTATATGGATTGAATGTAGAAATTCCCATCACTCTTGAACTACCAGTGCTCAAGTTAACTAAAGCAATCGAAGATTCAACCTTCGAAAGCTCAGTCGACAAAAGGATCATGTGTTTGACCGAGCTAAATGAGCGACAAGCCATGGTAGTGGATCGGATTACGGAGCATCAGAACTAGGTAAAGGCACTTTTTGATAAAAAAGCTAAGGTTCATGAATTCCAAGTCAGAGATCAAGTCTTATTGTGGGACAAGAGGTGATAACCAAAAGGGATGCATGGCAAATTTGACTCCCTATGGAGAGGCCCGTTCACCATTTGACAGCTCTATGGTGAAGCTAGCTTCTTACTGAAATACCAAGATGGAACACCATTTGCTCTTCCTCACAGCGGGCAGCATCTAAAGCTATTTAATTCTTGAGGCTTGGATAAGTCCATTTGTATATATATACAATTTTACGTTTTGTCTATTTTTATTTCATTTTTAGCTTGAATCCGTAGCCCAATGGCTTGGATGAAGGCACTTAGAGACTGGTTTCTACTCCCACTAATCAATTTGATTAACGAAAATTTCCCAACAGGAGCTAGCTATTGTTTCCAAAATTAGCTTAGCCCATTTTTGGGAACAACCCCTACGAAACTTATCCATTTTGTCTTTTGTCTCTCTAAGTTTGTTTTCAAGATGGGTTTTGAATTCATTCTCATCTTGGCCTAGGAACGTGAGAGTAGTTATGATCTCATTGTGACCAAGAAAACCCCTCCCCCAGACTACCTCTTCCAGAGTTGGTCTTTTCTTCTTTTTTCGTGTACGAGCGGCAAATTTTGTCGCCAGTGCATTTTAACCTTTGCAATGTAAGGGCGGCAAATTTTGCCACCCCTGCATTTTTCTTACAAGGGCGGCAAATTTTTTCGCCCCTACATCTGAACTAAATTGAACATGCAAGGGAGGCAAAATTTGCCACCCATACATGCCTCAGTTTCTGTGCATAGCATTTATTGCCACACATAACGAGTTGTTGGGGTTGTTTTTCACCCTATATAATTCAATTTGGGCCTCATTTCTTCTCATTCTTCCTCCTCTCCTCTTGCTTTCTATGTTTGGATGATCTGACGAGCGATTTGAGGTGCATTTTTACAGATTTGAGCCTGTGACGCACGTGGCTTTCTAGGTTGATCTTGTCTTTATCATTTATTTTCTTTTGTTTCTTCTTTTTTTCCTTTGTTTTTAGTTTTTAGAGGTTTTTTAGTATTTTATTCTTCATTTTCTTCCTTTCCTCCCCCTCCACATTGGCATTCCCATCTTTCTTCCCATTTTGGGGCAGCAATTTTCATTGCCCTTCACCTCTGCCCATGGTTTCCTCTCAAAGCCCACAAGGGTGGTGAAATTCACTGCCCATGCATCTCGGCCCCTCCCCCATTCTTCACCTTCGCAGGTGGTGAATTTTTCCACTCGTGCTAACTCATTCGTGCACGGGCAGTGAATTTTCCTGCCCATGCACCCTCCTTGTGGAACATGTATCGGCGGTGAATTTCACCACCGAAGCATGCCCAATGTGTAGGGGCAAAAAAATTTGCTGCCCCTAGCCATGCATCCCCAAACTATAGGGGCGATGAAATTTTCCACCCTTACCTGTAAGGGCGGCAAAATTCACTGCCTGTGTAGGCTAATTCTGCATGGGCAGCGAATTTTGCCGCCCTTGCACTCTATCTTTTCAACCTGCAGGGGCAAAAATTTTCACCGCCCATGCATTCCTCCTCTGGATTTTTCTAACTCCAGAGGACTTTTCATCTTTTTCCTTTCTTTCCCTTTCTGCCTCTTTTTTCACACCTTTTCCTGACCCAGCCTTTTAAAGGCATCCTACCATGATCATAATCACTTGATATGCGAATTCCACAACTCGCTCCTATTTCCCTAATTATGTGATCATGGCTATAGTTCTTTTCGAAGGCTCTTGCTCATCAGCACCTATTCGATCAAGGCCAGTCCCAATGTCGGAAGTGTCTCCTAAGAAGATAAAGACAATGAAGTACAAGTACCAGGGTGTCTTCTCAATCACTTTAGTCACCTCCAATGTCAATGACATTCGAGACACTGAAATCAGCCACGTAGATATGGCCGAGTTTGTGGCAAGAACAAAGGCAACCAACCCAAGTTCTGAAATAAAAAGGATTGTTGAAAGCAACATCCACTTGGTTGCCACTTTTCTAGTAGCAACACATCATAAAAAATTCATCCTCCAATGTGCCCATTTCTACAATAAGGAGACAAGGTCAATCTCAAATGCCAGCGGCAATATGATAATTCGGCTGGATCTTAAATTCATTGACAAGGTCTTCATGTGCCCTCCAGCTACTGAAGTAACTGTGATCGACTTTGTAGAATCCCAGAAGGAATACGATAAAGACCCTGAGAGGGCTAAGAAGGTCATGAACAACAGGTGTTTGAAGACACTCAGGTTCAGTCTATTCAAATGGTCATGAAACTTCTCGAGGAGTGACTTCATTGAAGAAGTTGGTGACTTAATCACCCTTCCCAGCAGAGTCGCCAAAAAACTGTTGGGTGAATATTTTTTTGTCAACTAACTGATGACAAAATGGGTATGTCAACCACATCATAGGGATATTTACACCATGAAAAGTGTGGGTTTACTAGATCTGGACAAGGTAAATCTCTCCTCTCATCAAGGGGAGGTTCCCTATTAATATTTATAATTTGGATATATATATATATATAATTAAGCAGAAAGTAACACATGGGGTGGTATATCAACATCTACCTCTCTTTTTTTAGAGGTAATATATAAAGAACAAAAGAGAAAAATCTTGGTCCTTAGCTAATAACATTCCTCTTCTTTCAGGAATGGTATCAAACAGGAAGCAAAAAATCACCTAAAGTAACAAAGTCCACAAGGACACTTACGTAAGCACAAAGTCTTCTGTAGCCTCCTTCACCAATTCAGAACAAACATAACCGTAGAATGAAATGAAGCACAAAGTCTTCACCTAAAACTACAAAAGATAAAAGGATCGCAAAGGTAAAAGTAGCTCAAAGTCTCTCTTCTACCTTTTAGAAATGCCCTTAGATAATATCAACACACCCACTTTGCTTATTAAATTAGATAAACAAGATATTACCAAGAAAAAAGACATAAGAACTATTTCCTAAATAACACAGATAATCTCAACACAAAGTTTGAAATAAACCTGTTTCTCATTCATTCAACAAAATATGATTTACAAATTTGAGCACAAAGTCTCAAAAAAGTGTTTCAATTTCAGCAGAGTTTTTGCTCTCAATTATCCAAGATCCATTTACAAAAGAGGTCTCCACTATATATAGGGAGAAACTCTCAAAATTAGAAAATAATAAAATACAAAAATATCTTGGTCAAAGATGACTCATCTTTGACTTTGAGATATTTTTCTAAATTCTTTACACGTAATTACATATTACAAAATTGCATGCACTTTTTACAAAACAAAAGTGCATAAGGAAAGAAGAAGAGAGGAAGGAAAACAACTTCAGTTCTTGCTACCAAATTTCTTCAGATGAGCATCATACATAGTAATGGATGCCTAAATTCCTAAACTATCTGGCGTAACCGTGTTCTTGGAGATGACTCTGGCTCTGATTAAAGCATCTTTCAATGCTGTGAAGGCTTTCTCAATGACCTCGGTGGACAATATCCTAGATACTCAGCTGACTCTGGATAGTCTAAATCCCAAGTTAACGAGTCATGCTAAGGCCATCATAGCATTGAAGGATGCTTTAATCAGAGCCAGAGTCATCTCTAAGAACACGGTTGCACCAAACAGTTTAGAAATTTAGGCATCCATTGCTATGTACAATGCTCATCTGCAAAAATCTGGCAGCAAGAACTGAAGTTGTTTTCCTTCCTCTCTTTTTATTTCCTTATGCACTTTTGTTTTGTAAAAAGTGCATGCAATTTTGTAATATGTAATTACGTGTAAAAAGTTTAGAAAAATATCTCAAAGTCAAAGATGAGTCATCTTTGACCAAGATATTTTTGTATTTTATTATTTTCTAATTTTGAGAGTTTCTCACTATATATAGTGGAGACCTCTTTTGTAAATGGATCTTGGATAATTGAGAGCAAAAACTCTGCTGAAATTGAAACACTTTTTTGAGACTTTATGTTCAAACTTGTAAATCATATTTTGTTGAATGAATGAGAAATAGGTTTATTTCAGACTTTGTGTTGAGATTATCTATGTTATTTAGGAAACAGTTCTTATGTCCTTTTTCTTGGTAATATCTTATCTGATTTAATAAGCAAAGTGGGTGTGTTGATATTATCTAAGAGCATTTCTAAAAGGTAGAAGAGAGACTTTGGGATACTTTTACCTTTGCAATCCTTTTATCTTTTGTAGTTTTAGGTGAAGACTTTGCGCTTCATTTCATTCTACAATTACATTTGTTTCAAATCGGTGAAGGAGGCTACGGAAGACTTTGTGCTTACGTGAGTGTCCTTGTGGACTTTGTTACTTTAGGTTATTTTTGGCTTCCTATTTAATACCATTCCTAAAAGGAGAGGAATGCTATTAGCTAAGGACCAGGATTTCTCTCTTTTGTTCTTTATACATTACCTCTGAAAAAAGAGAGGTAGATGTTGATATACCACCCCATGTGTTACTTTCTGCTTAATTATATATATATCCAGCTTATAAATATTAATAGGGAACCTCCCCTTGATGAGAGGAGAAATTTACCTCGTCTAGATCTGGTAAACCCATACTTTTCATGGTGTAAATCTCCCTATGTTGTGGTTGATATACCCATTTTGTCATCAGTTAGTTGATGACAAAATATTCACCCAACAAATTGTTTGATCATCATTGATGTCAATGGGAATTAGAGATGTAGCATTGGCAATTGCATCAATATGTCTATTGTCTTTTTTAGGAATGTTCTCAATAGAAAGATAATTGAATTGTGATGATAGACATTGTACCATGTTGTGGTATGGGATAAGGTATTCTTATTTTATTTTATAAACATCATCAACTTGATTGACCACAAGTTAGGAATCATGAAAGACTTAAATAGATTTGATTTGGAGGGATTGTGTAACGAACAGTCCTAAGATAAGTGCTTCATATTTTCTATATTGTTGGTGCAGGAGAAACTTAATCACTATGCTATAAGAACTGCATGACTAGAAGGATTGATAAATACAATGCCAGCCCTTGCACTAGATGCAAATCGAGATACATCAAATAACATGGTCTAGGTATTCGAATGAGTAGAATAGGCAATAAAATCATCTCTAAATGTGTCACTTAAAGGATTGGTATCTAATAGTGGTGTTATTTCCAAATGGTCTGTAATGATTTAACCCTTTATCAATTTTTGGAGGACTATTTTTAATTCAAATTGTATTAACATAACCCATTTTGTGATGTGACTAGAAATATGTGGTTTGGCCAGTAGGAACTTTAAGGGGTCTACTTTTGTGATAACTTAAGTCTCATTATTGACCATGTAATGTTAGAGTTTTTGTGTGGCAAAAACTAATGCTAGACATAATTTTTTTATTGGGGAGTAATTTTTTTCATAATCAACCAATGTGTGACTGATGTAATAAACTAATCATTCAATATTTTGATCATTGTGTTGTGCTAAGAGTGCTCCTAATGTGTGATTTGTTGCTGAGATCTAGAGTAAGAAAGGCTTGTCTGGGATAGGTGGTACTAAAATGAGTGGATCAAGGAGATATTTCTTAATTGTGTCAAAGCTTTCTTGATAATCTTGGTCCCAAATAAACTTTGTATCTTTCTTTATCAATTGAGTAAATAATTGAGTTTTATTATCAAGTTGAGCTACAAAATAGTGGATTGCTTGGATCTTTCCTTGGAGGGATTAGAATTGTTTTAAGTTGGTGGGAGGTGGCATATCAATAATTTATTTAACTTTTTTAGGATCAAATTCTATGCCATGTTAAGAGATAATTAAACCTAAGATTTTTCCTGATGTAACTCTAAACACACATTTCTTTGGGTTTAATCAAACATTGTATTGCCTGAGTTTTTTAAAAATCTTTTATAAATCAATAGCATGATGTTTTCATTGTTTGGATTTAGCTAATATATCATCAACATAATCCTTGATAGTATGGTGAATCAAGTCATTAAAAATGTGCATCATAGTATGCTAATATGTGGCTCTGACGTTATTCAATCAAAAAAGCATGACAATGTAACAAAATGTACCCCAAGGTGTTGTAAAAGATGGTTTTTATTGATCTTCTTTAGCAATTTTGATTTGATTATAACTAGAAAAACCATCTATAAATGATATCATTTCATATCTGACTGTGTAATCTACTATCATGTTGATATTTGGTATGGTGAAATCATCTTTGGGGCATGCTTTATTTAAATCTCAAGAATCAGAACAACATCAAATTTATCCATTAGGTTTTACTACAGGAACTATATTGGAAATCCATTTAGGATGCACTCTTGGGTGAATGAAACTAGTAGCTAAGAGGTGTTGGATTTCATCTTTGACTAAGAAAGCCACCTTAGGATGCATTTTGTGAATTTTTTGTTTAGTTGGTTTCGCGTTGGGGTATAAAGGAATCTGATGGATTGTTATAGATGTATCAATTCTTGGCATATTTGAATATGACCAAGTAAATATTTATCAAAAATTTGTTAAATTTTGATGAATATCAACATCCTCTTCCTTTTTTAGGGAAATTTCTAATAAGACAATACGAGAATCCTTGTCAATTTCAAAATTGAAATTTATTGTTTCTTCATTATATAATCTAGAATGATCAAGTGTATATGGATTTGTAGGAATAGTATTATCTGAGTCAACAGGTATATTGAGGGAGGAATCTATATTTTCTCCAAGGTATGCATGGGAATTTGGGTGGTTTGGAAATTTATTTTTATATAACAAGATGGGAGGTCCTCATATGCTCCAAGAATTTTTAGGAGAGATTCATCATTAGAGAATTCATCTAATGTAAACATATCAGGTGAAGTTGTGTTGTCAATAAGATCAGGGTAGACCAATGATAATGTAGAAGTATGATTAATTTTCTTGTCAACACATGTAATGGGTGGACAAAATTTTGTGTTTTACAAGGGTGGGAGAAGATTTATCATGATTAAGGCTAAACTAGTATCCAAGCCTGGTATTTTATATTGTGTAGATGCCTCGATAGGATTGACTATTCCTTTTTCATGCTTTTCAAGTCCTTTGCCCTGATAGGCCATCTTATTAAGATATTTTAGTGAAAAACGTGAAGTGAATTGGTGATCTGGTGCTGGTGTTATGATAGAATTTAAAATTATCAGATTTTGTGTATGGTGTAAGGGTGTATTGTGAGTGAGGGGTTGTGTAGGTGTACTACCTAGATTAAAGTGCTAGATATAATTTTGTAAAGTTTTAGTAACTTAAAAATATTTAAAAGGTTAATTACCTATTGGGCATGTGTATATGTAACCTTTTTGACTAAATTTTATACAAGCATGGAGTATGGAAGGGACTGCATGCATATCATGAATCCAAGTCCAACCAAGTAATAAATTATAATTAAGGCCATTTGGCATGACTTGGTAGGTTATTGGTAGTGTCTTAGGCCCTAAGATAAGATTGAGTGTTATTTGACCCATTACTTTCTATGGAATGTTGTCTAAAGCTCTTATGTTCATATTGGAATGGTCTAGATCTTGAGGTTATATGTTAAGACATTTAAGAAAGGATATGTTGAAAATGTTAAGTCCTAAACCATTATAAACTAACACTCTTTTGAATCCCACATCAGTAATTCTTAATTGAATATACAAAGGTAGATGTTGTTCAATGATGTGTTGTGGGGGTAAATCCTCTTTTTCAAAAGAGATATGTTCTTCAGTCCATTGTATTATGTTGAGGATAGATGCAACATAGGTTGGTTCTACTGAAACAAGAATTCTAGTATCATAAAGAGATGAATATAATACATCTTTGTAATTATCTGATTATTGAAGGAGCTCAAGAATAGAAACTATATCTGAAGGGGTGATAGCCTAAGTGGTAAAGCTATATCCCTGGGTGTAATCAACCTACCTATCTTCATAAACTTGGGTAATAGTATGGACCACATGATCTACTATAGGCATAAAGTTGGTAGTAGATGCAGGATAAGAGTTTGATGCACCAAGTTCAAAAGGAAGAGGGATAGATATAATCAACAGTGTTTGCTCGTGTCTAGTAGTGATAGGAAGATACTTAAAAGTTGTTAATGAGTTATATGCATATTGGTAGAAAGCATGAATATGAAGTGAAATACATAAATTTTGAGTTGTAATTTGTACAATAATATGTTTATAAATAACATTCCTTAGTGAGTAAGGGAAAGAGAGTATGAGTTTTTTCATAAATGCATATAAACTTTTGATATGCAACATGACATTTCGAATGCATTTGGCAAGATAAATTTGAACAATTTTCCATATGAGGAATAGGGAGCAAAGGATAGAGAACATGAATTTTTACATAAAGGCATATTAACTTTTGATATGCTACATGACATTTTGAAATCATTTAACAAGATAAATTTGAATAATTTTCCATATGGGTGAAAGAAAATATGTAAAAATAATTTTGGAATCTTGTGCATGTTTGGCTATGAATTTTGTAATATCATTCCATATAATGAAACATAAACATGAAATGCAAAGGATGAAATTTTGAACTAACATACGATAGAATTCATCATTAATGTACATGATAGGGCTTATGATGGTTTCCTTATTATTTGCAAGAAATGTAAGAAAAGTTTGTAAATAAATGAGCATCATTTTTGCAATTTGGCTATGGATGTAAAATGATACCTCGAGAAGCAAGATAGGAGCTAGTATATGCAACTAAGGATTTTTTTTAAATATATTGCAAAATTTGCAATTAATTTGTAGATTTTTTATTTTTAAATATAGAAAAAATTAAAGAATATATGGAAAAAAATTATAAATATTTTACCCTAGGGTTTCTAGGATTTTTTGTGCGAAATTTGAAATAAGTCAAGTTCACCAAATGTTTTGTTATTTTTGGGAATAATGGAGTTTTATTCTTATATAATAAACAAGTATGAGTAGGGAAAATTAGTAAATAATATTCATAATTATGGCTACTAATTTGTGAATTTAAACTACAATTTGACCTTTCTAAAAATAGTAAGAGAGAAAGGAGAAACGTAACTTAGCTTATTCTAAGTTATCCGGTCTAAGACAGGGTCTATAAATTTGCATGCAGGACTGAGACACTATCAAAAATAGGATCTTGGACTTCATTTTTTTATTAGACAATAGTGTTGAAACTAGACACCTTAGGCTCTAGTTCTATAGTCCTCTAGCACTGTTATCTTTAGGGTTTAAGCTTTTAGGTTTTATTTGTCTACTCAAGGTGAGCCTATGTACCAATTTTTAGATATTCACTATCAATAGAACTCCTTATAGAGTTGATACTTTATGTAATTAGATCTTATATGCAATTGAAAGAAACTCTGGCAAATAGAAAAATGGGTTAGTGTGTAAAGGATACGCTAGATGTACTTCACATCCTGTGTGTGGGCATGTTGCCTACATACCAATACTTTGAGGAGGGATCAAGCTAATGTAGTTCTCCCATTGAAGTGCTTGGTGAAATTGTGTATGAAAATGTAATTAAATGTGAAATTATGTGTAATTTATATGGCTAGGGACTAGTGTAAGGATTTTAATAGGCTTGGAATAATATTGGAAGGCTGTATGCAGAGAATAGAGAAAAGTGCTTGAGTGTACTTGCTTGTATTCTTGATTCTCTCTTGTAAATGAGTACCAACCCTTATAAATGAGATTTGAATGGGTTTATATAGGAAACTATTGATCATGGGATGGATGTATTCACATTAAGATGAAAAGGAAAAGGATAAATATCGGAAGAATCTAACTGTTGGGACTTAAAATGTACTTGGACAACAGCACTGAAAGTGGGACACCCTAGAGTTTAGCGCTATATTCCAAGTTAAGCACTATTGTCTAGAGGTTATGGGACCTAGGGGGATGGATTTTTCATGGGGAAAGTAGTCTAGGTCAGCTGGGATTAAGTTTGGAAGGCCATGGATGTCTAGGAATCAGTGAAAAAGAGCTTAAGATGGTGAAGAGAGAAAGCAAGAGGGACCTAGGGGTTGGGTGTCACTAGTCATGCTCAAGTAGCCAAATTTCTCATTTTATATGACTACACATACCCATGTGTATTAGATGCATCTAAAATTAAAATTGTGTGATGTAATTAAAAATGACTAACTAGAGATGCCAGCTCTATAACCACATGGGTATATTAGGCAGTTTTAGGCCACTTAGTAATGCCAACCACTATAGATGGATTAAGGCATGAATCTAGTGTGTAACCTAAAATATAGTGTCTAATGTGTAAAAATTAGAGAATGACATGGATTTTGTCATTCCATATGATTAGTTAATGTGTAAGTGAGCACACAAAAATGATGTGACATGCACATACCCCTAAATATGATATCTAAGCATATGAATTCTAGACTGATTTGTAATAATCCAAATTTGAGCATATATAATGAAATGGGAATGGTTATGCTATGCATGATGCCCCCAATCTGAGTAAACTAATATGAATCTAAACTAAATTGAGTAAAATTAGAAAATTTGTAACTAAACCTATGCAAACCTAAACTATACCTATTGGATTTTTTGGCCAATCTAGATTTTTTAAAACTAAGGCTATTAGATAGTAGCACCATATCTTGGATAGTAATGCCATGTGGCACTAGTGTCCAAATTTGGGCACTAATATATGATTGTTCTAATTTATATGTAACTATAACTATTCTTTGTGTCACTATTTCCCATTATGTTTACCTAACTCTGATTTCTATAATCTGAGCCTATGTGCTAAAAATTGTACTCTGAGTGCATTCTTATAGTTTGATCTTTGTGATAAACACCTGTGAATGCCCCCTATTTTGAGGGGATTTATTGAACCTATGAAATAACTATCCTCCAAATAAAAATCTCTATAAAATGTGTGTTAGTTTTGAGAAATTTTGTCATTAATATCAAGGTCAAGATTGATGTCATTGATGTCAAGGTTAAGTTTGATATCTGTGATGTCAAGGTGCAGATGCATAGTGAGTAGTCTATGAGATATGAACCATGTGATAAGAGATAATTTGAAGGCAACCTAATATCTCTCTATTGATAGTTTTTTTTAAGGCAACCTAATGATTCTTCTGAGGTTGATGTCAAGTTTTTAGGTCAAGGTAAGCATGTTTTGAGTACTAGGTGTCTTGAGAAGCCTAGTCATAACAAGCATAGTCATATCATGGGCATTTACATGATGAGCACAAAGAGGTATGTACAGAGGTATGACATTATATAAGTATCATGAAAGGCATGAGATAAATGTATAAAATCATCAAAAGTGTGTTTAAGATCTGTTGTCAAATCTTAAAAGTGCTTAAGAAGCCTAGTCATGACATTAGTCATAGCATGAAGGAACCTTGTGAGTAGGTATGAACATGGTGGCCATGTGAGATGGATGCACATAGGCATAAGAGGTAATATAGGGTTGTTTTAGTATGCATATGAAGTATTATATCACTTTGGTGTGCTTTAAGGTGAGTCTACAGAGATAAGACCTACAAACCTAGCATGTAACTAGACTTGTTCTAGACCCTACTTGACACAATGAGATACCATGAAGTGTTTTGAAGTCTTATGAAGGATGAAAAGTATTTTTTGATCATGTGATATTTTACTTGAGCATGTATATAATGTGGATAGCACATGAACAGTGGCTAAAAGGTTAGTTTCAAGGCCAAATGTGACTTGCAAGTTAAAAGCCTATAGAGTAAAGAGAGAGATGGTGGCCTAATGGGGTATCAGGATCATTTTCCAAGGTAATAATGTATATATGATAATTTCCAATGGTTTAATAGGTTTTCCTAGGTGTTTTGATGAAGTTTGAGGTCAAAGTTTGAAAGAAAAAGCAAGAAAAATTATTTTAAGGTCTCTCGAGTACACAGAATGAAGGGTTCTCAACCCATGAAGGACTTTCATATGTTCATTGGCATGTAACCTCTACATGAGAACCTAATCCTTTCATGGTATATGGGTAAGGATCCTAGCTCAAATTTTCAAGCATTGGTTTTTAGAATAAGGGGATACACTTTATGAATGATCGTTAAGATTTTAAGGTGGTTTAAACCTCTCTAAAACCCTAACTTTGACTCGATGAGAAAGATCATGATCAAAATAGACCAGAATGGTTTAGAATGGATATATAAGTGATTGGATTTTGTATTCAACTCTCTCATCCATCTCCATGTGTTATTTTTTTGTCAATAGAGCAAGTGGATCCTATAAGAAAGGCCTTGTTTCTCATAAATTTGTTATAGTAGGCATAGTTAATCGAGTCAAATTTGATAATTGGATGAAGTTTAAATATTGAGACTTGTTTATTATGTTCATGTTGACTCCTAAGTAGGTTTTATCCCTTAGGGGTGCTAAACCAGTCATAAAAGTTGACCTATTGCCAAAAGGCCTAATGGTGTAGATAATGAGAAGACCAGGTAGGAGTGAGAAGTTGTTTAGGGAAGAGTTATCATGGATTAGGTACTCAAATTTTGATTTTTTATGTTTATAGAAGAAAGGTAAAATTGAAAGAGGGGTATAGGTTGGTATAACTATATGGGTGTGTGCTTCATAATATAGATGGTTATAGATACTATTTTTTGGCTTGGGAAGATTACCAGCAATAAGAGAGAACTAGAAAATGGTTGGTTAGTTATGGCTCTCAAAATTTGTATTAAAATTCAGTACATGGCTTGATATTAGGTCCTACCCTCTCACATCAAACACCATATTGATAAGGGTGTTAGGTGTTGATCCAAGATATATTGATTTTTAGAGTTTAAACTCAACTAGAGAGTTGAGTTTTGGTTTCTCTTCTTGGTACTAAAGTCCAAGATAGCCAAAAGGTGAAGGTTTATTGCTAGGTGATGAAATCCTAGTCAGGCCTTATGTTAGGTGTTAAGATGTGTAGATTGATAAGTGGTTTTGTATGGTGTGTGATAAGGAGGTGAAGCTATGATTGATTACTTTGATTTTAATTTAAATAAATGAGCTAAACATATAAGCAATCAATGTATGCAGATAATTTTATACCCAAAAAAAATTTTCAATTTTGTTGTATGAGCATGGAATAAAGAAGAAAAGGGGACTAGATGTAACTATGTCCCACTAGGCGTGCCAGAATGTTTTACTCAAATTTTGATTTTTTCTATTTATAGAAGAAAGGTAAAACTAAAAGAGAGGTAGAGGTTGGTAGAACTTGGATGGGTGTGCACTCCATAATCTAGATGGTTTTAGTTACTCTTGTCTGGCTTGAGAAAATCACCTCAAATAAGAGAGAACTAGAAAAGGGTTGGTGAGTTAGGTTGATGGGTGGATTGCCTAAAAATATATATCTAATAAGTATGAAAATCCTTTGAAGGTTGTTGATCCACCTTGTAAGACAAGTCAATGTTGATAAAATATGATGATAAGAAAAATATCATAACATAAGAAAAAGTACTTAATCAAAATAAAGTAAATACTTATCAAAATAAATGATAGTTTTTACAAGATAACATTAAGGTAAATGCTAAATTATTAAAGAAATGTTTAGGTTAAAGTCAAATCGCTATTTTTTATTTGTGAGGTGATAGAGGTCAAGAAAATAGGGTTTAAGTTAGGGTTTGGGATCAGTTGATGCTTGTTGGTTTGGTTCTCATAATGACTGGCAGCAGTCAGGGTGACTGTTGGTGGTTAGAGGTAACTGTCGATAGTTGGGTGACTATCGATAGTTTGAAAATCAATCATTGGTGATTGGGTGACTCTTGGTAGTTTGATAGCTGATCATCAATGGTTAGGGTGACTATCGATGGTTACTATTGAAAGGTTTGGTTAAGGTAAAAGGTTGGAATATGGGTGAATTATAGATGGATTGGTAGGTTTGGTGGAGGTCTAGTTAAGGGTCAAAAGGGGTCATAAGGTGGTGTTTAGAAGGTAGTAAAGACTAAAATAAAGAAAATAATTATTGATCTTGATAAGAGATAGATATGTTGCTTGATTGTTGAAGTCGATTGAAGATGTTGGTGAAGTTTGGAGTAATTTTAGCAAAGTAATAGTGCCTATGGTTACAAAGAAATTTTGGCAATGTTAGGTCTATGTTATGCTAGCTGATTGGCTAAAAGGAAGACCTGTAAAATAAAATCTTGATGAAGAAGCCTTGTCCAAAAAGATCTTAGATCCTAAAGCCCCTTTTGTAGTCATGCTCTCCTTATTTTATAGGTAAAGAGAGATGGAGGTAGAAGGTTTCATAGGATATTTGGTTACCCCAAATTTAATGTTCATGATGTGATATATTTCTACTTATATTCAATTTTTGATGCATTAGCTTACACATAAATCAAGTAAGTTTAGGTGATGACCATCGGTGATCAGAGTGTTAACCATTGACGGTCATAGTGTCAACCATCAATAGTCAGAGTGACCATATATGATCAAGGGTTGAAGGGTGAAGGGTCAAAGGTTAAAGGGTTAAGTTTGGTCAAGGTGGGTTAGAAGGTGAGTTGGTCAAAGAGTGTTTTGACTCAAGTTTGTGATTGAAAGGGGGTGAATGGTAGGTTGGGCATCCAATGGTATTTTGACATCCAGAATCGTAGTGTGTAGTTTTCTATTGTCTACACTAGGAATGAATCCAAGTGCATGGACAAGTTGTTCAAGACCTATAATACATGTTCATATTGGATATATGTTTTATATGTTAGTGGATATGATAAAATTGTTACTCATAAGTTGACCCATCTTGTAGAGATGAGATAGTGAAGATGTAAGGTTATAAGATTGGTCTTCAAGACTAATAATATCACTTGACCATGGTATATTTATATCTAAGAGTTATCTAAATGATCTCATAGGATCATCCACAACATTAAGAGTCTCTGAAAGTGTCTACATAGGTGTTGAAGGTCATTATCACCATGACTATGTTTGAAGGTAAACTGGCAGATCTGGGTAGGCAAGTTATAGTGATGAGTTGGAAGATCTCTACCTTGATATGAAGCATCAAATGCATATTACATTTTTTTATCCATTAATATCCTATCCTTGTTTTTTAGAATCTTGGAAATTAGTAAAAGTGATTGAAATGGTAAATTCGAAATGGGCTGACTATTTCAACTTTGACTATGTATATTGAATATAAAAGATTGGTCTACAAGACTAATATTTAGCATTATAAATTGAAATATTTATACTTGAGAGTGATCTACAGATGTAAAATAATATATTAAAGGTGACATAGGTCATAATAATTATTCTTTTAGGGATTAAATTTCAAGTCTTCATGACTATGTTTTAATACCAATTGGTAAATTTGAGTGGGTTACTTATAAAACAAGGTTTGCATCTTTTTACCTTGAGTTATGAATTATAATGAAAATGGTGATGACCCTAAGGTAATATATATTATGTATATGTATTTTTTTCCCATGTTTTTTTGGAAAATTTTTGTTTATGCTTCAATTATTCAAGATAGACTTTATCGATATGCACAAGCCTAATATAAATAGTATTAATGTTGTGCTCCAAGTAGTGGTTTGAGCTAAAAAGTGTTATGGAGCCTAGATGAGTTTTTCAAGGGTATATTATAATTGTATATGGTGTGTTTATTCCATTAAAGTGTTTTAATTTTATCCAAGAAGATCAAAGGGTAATGTGTGTTAAGTAAGCCTAATAGGATTAGGTCTCCATGAGACCTAAAGGAGAGGTAAGGCCTATTTCAGAAAGATTAGACATAAAGGGACTCTGATAAAGTTTTATACATGTATATGATATGTCCTAATATTAATTTCATGGCTGACCTAATAGGGTAAGGATGTTTGGTTGACCAAGAAGGATATGAACAAGAAAATCTTGTATAAATACTAGGCATTTTTAGGCCTATTATAGTGAGGGAGGCAAGCAAACAAGAAACTATATTACAGAGTAGAAGGAGGTCTTGTAGACCATAATAAGAGGATATAGGATTATTTATGAATATTTGACAAAGGTTATATTTGTGATTATCAAGGTTATATGACCTAATCAAGTCAAGAAGAGGACTAGTTGAGTGAAGAAGGCTAAAGGCCAGTTTAAGAGGGATAGAAGTGTGTGAAGAGATAAAAAAAGGAGATAATCATATATTATATGAGAAATATAATGTTTTTAATGTGATCAAGTGTATTAGAGGGCTGAGTTAGTGTTGATTCATCTAGGGGGTTGGTGCCTCCTTGCAAATGGGTGTTTGTTAGCCTAGTTGAGTTGGGTTTGGTGTTCCATGTGAAGTTGGTGATTCACTAAAGTTGGTGTTTGTCTTATAGTATTGTAGTCCATTTTCATCATCAATGGGTTTTTTTTTCCCTTGAGGGCTTCCCACATATATTTTTTGTTTATGTGTTTCATGCTCTTGAGGATTGGTGCTTATGTTTGCTAAGATGTGCATGCTTGTCTAAATGATCTACGATTGCTTAATTAAGATTGTGTAAGAAAGTTTTTGAAGACTGATTCACCCCCACACTTAGTATTTTTACTTTCAACATTTGGTATTAGAGCCTATTCCTTTGAATTATGTCTAAAATCCTAAAAGAGATCCTAGAAGTAAGGATGGATAGTCAACAAGCTCAAGGTGGTTTCTCTACCAATAAGGCTCCATTGTTTAGGATCTAACTACGCCTTTTGGAATGTTAGGATGAAGATATACTTGATGTAACAAAGACATGATATTTGGTAGTCAATTGTGTATGGTTATATTACTCCTCCTATTCCACCGATAGATGTAATAGGTAATAAGGCTAGTGAAAACAACTCTAAGGTAATGAATGCCATTCTTTGTGGCCTATCATAGGCAAAGATTGTGAAGGTAATGAATTTTGTATCATTCAAATATGTATGGGAAAATTTGAAAACCATCTATGAAGGAGATACTAAGGTGAAGATGCCCAAGTTACAGACCCATTATAGATAGTTTGAAAGTCTAAAAATGAATGAAGATGAAATAATTGCATCTTACCCATTAAAGTTTAATGAAGTTATCAATGTCATTAGAGGATTGGGAGAAGAGGTGAAATAATCTATTGTTGTTGAAAATTTAATGAAATCAATAACTCCTAAGTTTGGATTTAAGATGTATGCCATAGAATAGATGCAAGATTTGGACAAGCTAGAGATGGATGGACTTCATGGCATTTTGACTACCTATAAAATGAAAACTAATGAAGGAAGACCTCCCAAGAAGGAAGTAGCCTTAAAAGTTGAGAAAAATTAAAAATCCAAGAAGGTAAAGGATGAGGAATGATCAGATGTTGATTATGATCAACTAATAGCCATGTTTGTAAGGAAGTTGAGGATTGGATCTGGTAAGTACAAAGGTAAGTTGCCCTTACTATGGAAATATTGGCCACTTTACATCCAAGTGTTCAAATAAGGATACATATGAGCATAATTAAGAACATAATGAACATCATGGAGATGATAAGAAGACCTATAAGCTTGATAAAAATAAGAAAGAGTTCAAGAAGTATGAAGGTAAAAAAGGAACTTTCAAGAACAAAAATTTTTTATATACTAAAGAATGTAAATGACTCAAGTGCATATGATAGTGATGATAGAATTCATGAACTTGAATATGACAATAATGAAACCATGTTTATGGCCATAAAATTAGATAATGAGGGTTGTTCAAGTGGTAAAATAATTATGGTTGATGTTGAATCAGATGAAGAAGAAGATGAAATAGATCTTGAGGTAGAATTGGTAAGTGCCCTAGAGGAATTGAAGTTATAAAGGAAAAAAATCACAAACTAAGATCATTAGTTAAGGACTATGAGAAACAGATAGGCTTGTTTGAGGAAAGGTTGAGTAATGCTTCCAAGGAGTATGATGGGATCATCAACCAAGTTAAGGCATAGATGGAGGTAGTCAATGCAAGTCTAAAGGCTAAAGAATAAGAGTGCATTATGTATGAAACTAAAGAAGAATATTTGAAATCTAAGTTAAATAAAGAATATAGAAATGTGAAGATCTTTATGAGGTTTGAAAAGAGTACTAAGGTTATAGATGACATATTGAGTAGCCATAAGTATGTAAGTGACAAGACAGGTCTTGGTTTCAAAGAAGACCAAAAGGAGGCACCTCAAGTCAAGAAAATGATTTTTGAAGACAAGAAGGTCAACATGAAAATAACTATCAAACAACCCAATGTTATAAGGTATGAAAACTTATTCAATGGTTATTATTACGCGTGTAATTAGTTTGGTCATAGACTAAGAGAGTGTAGAAGACCTTCCAAGAATGAGTACTCATGGGACTATGGAAAGAGTCACAACTCATATCAATCAAGAGGTATGTATAAAGTGGTTTGATATGTTTTTCATGATATAGGATACATAGAAAGATTTTGTTCTAACAAGGTTAAAAGGTCATCAAGTCAAAATAGGAGGTTTGAAGCCTCTAGAGTGGTAGAGAGAAGGCAAATAAATGTCTGGAAACCAAAGATAATGAATATGAGTCATGATTCAT
Source organism: Torreya grandis (assembly GCA_037957365.1). Lineage (NCBI taxonomy): Eukaryota > Viridiplantae > Streptophyta > Pinopsida > Cupressales > Taxaceae > Torreya > Torreya grandis. The sequence goes on along the minus strand of JARHVA010001029.1, from coordinate 1,553,676 downwards.
ATACAAACTCAAGTGGACTACTTGATATGATAGAGTATAATTTAGATGTGAAATCAAGATAGGAATGCCTATTATCACTCATATTAATGATTAAATGGATGGTGAAGAGATCAAACCTATAATGCTAATCAAGCCTAAAAGGGTATTGAAGGACATTCAGTCATGTGAGAGCATGTAGATCTAGGAATATCCTAAAATTATCATTTTTTAGTGCTCTATAAAAAGGGATGAATTAATTAGGCTTCATGAAGACACTCTTATATTAACATAAGCATGGTGGAAGTTTGGTTTGAGAAGTATCTATTTAGGTTTATGACTGAGTTTAATCTATGTTGAAAAAATGGTCTTGTAATCAGAGTTCATTTGAAGAAGGTATGCATGGATTAAGGTGGGGTATGTTACCTTAATTCTTCATATTTTTTAAGTTGAGCTCATATATCAAGAATTTATGGTTCCATATGGTATTCTATGCGGGACCCTTTATCATTAATGTCAAAGGGGGAGAAAGTCCAAGAAGGGAGATTGACAAGACTAAGGGAGATGAGAGTGATCAATATAAAGAATAATTTGCCATCAATGACAAAGGGGGAGTTTGTCGAGAAATGTTTTCATTGATTTCAAGGTTAAGATTGATGTCATTGATGTCAAGGTCAAGGTTGATATCATTGATGTTAAGGTACAAATTCATAGTGAGTATTCTATGAGATATGAACCATGTGACAAGAGAGAATTTGAATTCAACCTAATATCTCTCTATTGAGATAGAATTTTAAGGCAACCTAATGATTATTCTGAGGTTGATGTCAATTTTTCAAGTTAAAGTAAGCATGTTTTGAATACTAGGTGTCTTGAGAAGCCTAGTCATAACAAACATAGTCATATCATGGGCATATGCATGATGAACACAAAGAAATATGTATATAAGTATGATATTATCTAAGGAACATGAAAGTCATGAGATCAAGGTATAAAATCATCAAGAAGTGTGTTCAAGATCGATTTTCAAGTCTTAAAAGTGTTTAAGAAACCCAGTCATGACACTAGTCATAACATGAAGGAACCTTGTGAGAAGGTATGCACATGGTGGCCTAATGAGATGGATGAACAGAGGAATAATAGGAAGTATAGGGTTTTTTGATTATGCATATGAGGCATTAAATCACTCATGTGTATTTCAAGGTGAGCCTACAGAGGTAAGACATACAGACCTAACATGCAACTAGACTTATTCTAGGCCATGCTTGACCTAATGAGGTACCATGAAGTGTTTTCAAGGCCTATGAAGGATGAAAGTTAGTTTTTGATAATGTTAAATGTTTCTTGAGCATGTATATGAGGTGGAGATCACATGAACAATGTCTAGAAGGTCAATTTTAAGGCCTAATGTGACTTACACATCAAAAGCCTAGAGATCAAAGAGATAAATGGTAACCTAATGGGGTATAAAGATCAATTTCCAAGGTAAGAATGAACATGTTATCATTTTTAATGGTATGATAGGTTTTCCCAGGTGTGTTGATCAAGTCTAAGGTTAAAATTTGTAAGAAAAGGTAAGAAAAAGTGTTTCAAGGTCTCTTGAGTTTATAAAATGAAGGGCTCTCAACCTAAGAAGGATTTTCATAAGTTAATTGGCATGTGTAACCTTTGAATAATAATATAATCCATTTATGGTATATTGGGAAGGGTCCTACATCAAATTTCCAAGCATTGGTTTCTAGAATAAGGGGCTACACTTTATGAATGATCATTAAGACTGTAAGGTGGTTTAAACCTCTATAAAACCCTAACTTTGACTTGATGAGAAATATTTTGATCAAAACATAACAAAATGGTTTGGAATTGTTATGTAAGTGATTTTAGGTGAATATCTAGGTGTGATTTATTTTTCAAGAGAGTGAGTGGACCCAATAGGAAAGGCCTTCTTTCTCAAAAATTTGTTGTAGTAGGGAGAATTGACCAAGTCAAAGTTACTAATTAGATGAAGGTTGAATCTTGAGACTTGTATCTTATGTCCATGGTGGTTCATGAGTAAGTTATATCCCTTAGGGGTGTTAAACTAATTATACAATTTTACCTATAACTAAAAGGCCTAATGGTGTAGACAATGAGAAAACCATGTAGGAGTATGAAGTTGTTTAGGGAAGTGTTATCATGGACTAGGGATGAATTCAAATACATGGATAAGTTTTTTAATATATTTAATACATGTTTATGTTGGATATATATTTTTAGGTTAGTGGATATGATAAAATTATTACTCATAAGTTGACATATCTTGTGCAGATGAGACAATGAAGGTGTAAGGTTGTGAGATTGGTCTGCAGGACCAACAATGTCACTTGACCATGGTATCTTTCTATATAAGAGTTATCTAAATTATATCATAGGATAATACACATACATAAATAGTATCTTAAATTATATACACATGTTTAATGTCATTATCACCATGACTATGTTTGAAGGTAAACTGGCAGATCTAGGTATGCAAGTTTTAGTGATGAGTTGGAGTCTCTTTACCCTGAGCTAAAGAATACAATGCATAATATTTTTTATTCAAACCATTAATGTCATATACATGATTTTAATAAGTTTTAAAATTAGTAAAATTTATTGAAATGGTAAATCCAAAATAGGTTGACTGGTTCAGGTTTGACTATGTATACTGAAGACAAAAGATTAGTCTGCAAGACTAATATTTGGCATTAGACATTGTAATATTTATACTTGAGAGTGATATAGAGATGTAAAATAATCTATTTAAATTGATATATGTCATAATAATTATTATTTCAAGGATTAAATATTAAGTCTTCATGACTATGTTTTAAGACCAATTTGCAGTTCTGAGTGGGCTACTTGCAGAAAAGGGTTTGAGTCTTTTTACCATAAGTTACGAAGTATAATGCAAATTTTGATAACCCTAAGGTCATATATCTTCTATAAATGTATTTTTTACCATGTTTTATTTTAAAATTTATGTTTATGCTTCAATTATTCAGGATAGACTTTTTGGGTATGCACAAGCCTAATATGAACAATACTAATGTTGTGATCCAAGTAGTGTTTTAAGCTAAAAGTGTTATGGATCATAGATTAGTTTTTCAAGGGTATATTTTAATGGTTAAATTTTTTTATTTTGTGTAAATTGTTTGAATTTTATCCAATAATATCAAAGGGTAACATGTGTTAAGTATGCCTAATAGGATTAGGTCTCTATGAGACCTAAAGGAGAGATAAGGCCTATTTGAGAAATATCAAACCTAAATGGACTTAAAGAGCATTTATGCATGTATATGAGATGTCATAATATTCATTTAATATTATAAATAATATTTTAAGTATGTTTGGTTGACCAAGAATGATATGAACAAGAAAGTCTAGAATAAATATTACGCATTTTTAGGTTTATTGTAGTGATGGAGGTAAGTGAATGAGAAAGCATAGTGTAGAGCAAAAGGAGATCTTTTAGACCATTAGAAGAGGATAGAGTACCATTTATGAACATTTTACATAGGTTATATGTGTGATTATCAAGGTCATATGACCTAATCAAGTCAAGAAGAAGACTAGTTAAGCAAAGAAGGCTAGAGGCCAGTTTGAGAGGGATAGAAGTGTGTGAAGAGTTGAAGAAGGAGATCATCATCTATTGTATGAGAAACATAATGTTATAAAGGTGATAAAATGTTTTATGTGGATGATTTGGTGTTGATTCATCTAGGGGGTTGGTGCCTCCTTATAAGTGAGTGTTTGTTAAATCTTAGTTGAGTTGGTGCTTAACTAGTTGGGGTTGGTGTTCCATGTGAATTTTGTGTTTCAATAAATTTGGTATTTGTATTATAGTATTGTAGTCCATTTACATCATTAGTGGGTTTTATTCCCCTTGAGGCTTTCCCACATATATTTTTTTTTCATATGTTTCATGCTCTTGAGGATTGGTACTTATGCTTGCTAAGATGTACATGCTTGTCTAAATGATCTATGATTACTTAAGTAAGATTGTGTAAGAAAGTTTTTGAAGACTTATTCACCCCCCATATTAATCACTTTTCTTCCAATATTTATTAAGAGTGTATATGATATATACATAATAAACCAATATAATATGCATATATAACATTGGAATGTAAGATAATTTGGGCATAAGTTTATAATATACAATGTATGTTATGATCTAGCATTCATAAGGATATTAAGATAGATATAATAAGGTATATGATTAAAAAATATAAGTAATAACTAAGTAAATACCTAGGGGGATGTGGCATGATGTCCATCACAACACCCAAGTAGGAAGGGGATATATATGAGGTCCTTCATGACATCTAAAACTGGAGTGTGTGACAAGCAAGAGATAAGTGTCATGGCCATGATGCATACAATAAAACATAGATAAAACACATATGAGGCATAAAAATTAGACCAATGGGACACAATATAAGGGATATGAGCACATGTCACTAAATCTAAGAAATTAAGACATAAAAGGACATGTTCAAATGTCCACATACACTAGCAACAAATAAGTTGGCTTAGAGCCACATAGAAGGACGTGTTCAAATGTTCACATACACAATAAATAAGGCACACACAATGACATGGGCACATGTCCAAATCATACATATAATGAAAATAAGTGGTGTAGATACATAGAGTAATGGCATATTCAAATGCCCTCAAATAGAAGAAGTGTGAAGATACAATCAAGTCTAAAATAAGAAAGCTAGAAATGAAAGTATGCATGAACATGCAATATAAATCTATGTAAGAAAAGAAAAGTATATATACTGAGTCTAAATTAGTAGTAGCTGACAAAAAATTTGAGTAGGTGTAGCATGATCAATATCAAAATATAAAAATGTTAAAGTTGTGATGTAGAGTATAGAAATATGTAACATGATAATCAAAATTGTGTATAGGGTGCCCCCAAATGGGTGAATGTGTCAAATGAAAAAGTCTTATATCTATGTATATGCCCCCATTGGGTAGATAATAGCAAATTTGGATCAGTGTAGTGGACCTAAGTCTTATATTAATTTATAATCACTCAACAACAGTAAGTGAAGCATGTATGTATGATAAAAACTAACTATACTAAGATAAATAGCATATGTAATGTCTAAAATATATATGAAATGCAAACATGGAAATGCATACAATCTAAAATTTTCTATTTTCTACATAAATATTTGAATGTTTTTGTGTTTTTGACATATTGTATTATTTTTCTATTTTATGGATATAAGCTATGTGCAAACAACATGAAATTGAAACTATAGACAAGGAGCAAGAAATAAGGAAATTATGTACAATAAAGGAGGAGCAATACTAATAAATGAGTCTCATGGGAGACTCACTATCAATGTGGCCTATGTTAAATAAAGCAACAATGATCATGCATGTTGTATGAAAAGGTAATTATGGTCCCAATACTTGTTATACTAAGTGATTCATAGTTGGCACTACTTGTGAAGTGGCACTAGGAATCTATGAAATTGATTGTGGTATCTTGTGAATTTTAGGGGTCCTAGGGACCCATCTAGTAGAACATGTTATATCTAACATAGGTGCCCTATGATGAAAACCTTAAAAAATCAACAATACTAATCTTGGAAGAAAGTGAGTAGAGTGAGGCCCTATAGAATCTATAACATATCTCTAATGTAGATATCTCTATAATAATGGTCTCTATGGGAAAATATGCATATCTGGTAACACTGTATGAGTAGACCTCGCATGCACTAGTGGCTCTACTGAGTTTTATGGTGTATCGATAGGAAAAGTAGTTGGAGTTATAACTGATAATTGAGTTGCAATTATTTATGGGATAGGTAGAGGATACTCATACGAAATACCCTCAACTATGAACACCTAATTTGCATGTATATATTTAAAACATTTATGCATGGTGGATGGGATGGCTCATAATTATTGTATCCATGGCCTACCCAATAACAAGTCAAATATGCTTACAATAGGTACTACTAAGAATCTAGTGCCACATGTGCTAGGCCAACCTATAGTGGAAGTAAAATATCCCTAATGGAACTCTAAATATGGACACTAAACCCATGAATAACTATGTTTATAGGAGATATATCCTACTATTAATACCCTAAATGTTTTATAAGTGTGATAGTGCACATGTTAGTAATTGACCCATTATCAACCATAACACTTTGAATAGGATGATGATCTATTTAAGATCGTATAAAGAGTGCATATAAATTTGAATAGTCATCAACAATTTCTTACTCTAAGAAAGTGATGCATGGTCTAGATGATATTGTAGTATGGTACACACCAATGATATTTTATAGGGGGTGTACATCCTCTATAGTAGTGTGATATGATGTTAGTAATGGATGTGCTTGATACGTATAGTAAAACTTGAAGTGCCCCCTACCTCATTTTATGCATGCTTCAAAAAAAAATCTAAGAATATTTTCAATGCCTTAGATTTTATTTGTTGAACATTGGTTGCCTCTATGGGTGTGCCCACACCAATTATGTTGGCCTCTATCAAATCTTGTATCCTATGTTTCAATGTGATGTATCTATTTATTATATGGCCTGGTGCCTTATGATATTCATATAATGCATTGGAATCATAAATTTATGGAAGAGGTCATGTCATATCAACCTATTTGATGAGAGGGAGAGATATGACATTGCATTCCAAGAGCTACTGTAAAACACGTGTTGGCAATTTTGGAAGGTTGGTGAAAAATCTCTATGGAAGAGCTAATAAAACCAAAAAAGGAGATGGATCTAAATTTACATTAACTATGGCCTTTCAATTACTCTTGTTTTTAGTGTCCCTTAACTTATATGGAGGCTTACTATAAATCTTATAAGTTGATTATGATCTACTTATATATTCTAGTTTACCCATAAATAGAATCTTGACTTCTCTTTCTTTCACTATGTGGCATAAATATGTGAAGGTTGGAAAATTATTGAATAAGATAGCTTCATGTAATGTTGGTAGTAGGCTATGTTTGAATATGTCTTGGATCTCTCTATCTTCCATGGGGCTAGTCAACTTGGCCAATATAGTCTTATATCGAAGGACACATTCTGCAATAGGTTAATTTGATTTTTGTTTCAGTTGTGTTATTTGAGCATATGAGATCTTATCACTGATTTTTATTGATAAGTGTGATAAAAACATATATGCCAATGGATTGAATGTGGTGATACATTGATTTGGTAGGCCAAAGAACCATTGTAAGGAATAATCCTTTATACTACATGGAAACAACTTAGTGAGGAGCCAATCATTGGATATGTAGTAAAAACATCTTGTTCTTAATTATATTGTTCATATTTAGATGCAATATCACTAAATTATACATAATTAAGTTGTGAAGGATCAATTATGGGAGTTGTAACCGGTCCCTTGTCCATGGTATAAGCTCTAATGAAAGGAATCTAAGTATGCTCAATAGGATTGCCACTAAGCTTAACACTTCTTATTAAGGGAAGAGATATAATTTTTTGAGATGGCATATAGTAAACAAATTGAAATAGGTTTTATAAAATAGAATGTATGAAATCTAAAAATCTTAACACAACCAATGAAAATAGGAAAAATAAGGATACAAACCCTAGTAGCATCTAGGGTTAGGGTTTGTATGATATTCAAAGTCAGATTCACCAAATATTTTAACCTTTTAGGACTTAGAAGAATGTAAATTCTATGTTTTTAAAAAGATGAGTATAGAAAATCAAGCTAGAAATATAGAATAAATAGAACCACTAATTTTTTATAGAATTGACTAAATTTGACCTATCTAAAAATAATAATAAATAATGTAAATAGCTAGAAAATGAATTACATAGATGATTTGGAGGTTGAAAACTGAGGTAGAGGTTGGTTTGAGTGTCACAAATAGGATCTAGGTTTTAAAACCCCTTTTTAATAATAATGCCTTAATTGGACAAAATTTCCATGTGGTGTTAGTGTCCCTATTTTGGTAGTAGTGTCATTTGTGAAGAAATATTTTAAGATTTTAGGTGCACATGTGTCTAGGTATGCCAAGCCTATTCCTATGTGCATGAGTTTTGTAACCTTATATATGACCTATTTTGATTGATTTCATGATCAAAACCTAATATTCTATGTTTCTAAGGCATATAATTGATATAAGTAGTAAAGTGTATTTATTAATGGGGTAGGTTGGACATCCTCAACACTCTGTTATGATGAGAGTTTTCTACATACCAATACTCCAAAGAGGGATCAAGTTCAATGTAATTCTCTCCACCTAATTACTAGTGAAGTGTAAGTGAATCTAGTATGATTATATACCTAAGTGCAGTGAATGTGCCTGAGACTGTAAATATGAGTAATCTATGCTTATAAATGTTGTACATGGTTGTATGCAAAAGTTAGGGTAGAATAAGGATTGATAACCTTAATTGTACATAGCTTGTTCTGAGTTTATAAGTGTAATATGCATCTTATTTCCATCTAGTGGTTAGAGGGCTAAAATTCATGTGTGTGTGTGTGTGTGTGTGTGTGTGTGTGTGTGTGTGTGTGTGTGTGTGTGTGTGTGTGTTATTCTAGTACTTGTGTGGGTACTAAAAGAGGGTTAGGATAACCCTAGGTGGTCTAAGATTTAAAAATATATCCATTTATAAGGGAAGGGATAGTAGCACAAAAATTAGGACACTAGCACCATGTGGAATTACTATCCCTATTATGGTGTTAGTGTCTAGGTGGTAGAACCTAAGGCACAAAAGGGCGAGGATGTAAGAATGAGGGTCTATGACTACTTTAGGGATGACTAGGGATGCCTATAGTCTACATGAAGGCTGGTTAATTGTGAAAATAGGCTTTAAGATAGGTCTAGGTATAAATTATGGATAGGTGGTATCAAGTAGCACTCTTAACACTCAAGTGTCATTTTTAGGTGATTACAATATATATACAAGATCAACCCTCATTCATCCCTCACCTATCATAGACCTAATAACTCATAAGGCACCTTACCAAAATCATTTAATCAAACATTCAAGTGATCGAAGCTTCTTTATTTTTTGATATTAGTCATAAGAAAAGCACATTTATAGGTTTGAAGTAATAAAGGATCACCCCATGATCCATACTTTATAAGTTATAAGCTAGGTCACTATTGTAGTTTCTTATCACATATTGCATCCTTATGCACATATAAATGAACACATAGGGTAGAGTTACATGAGTATGAGGCCCTCTTTAGAGTAGTGACTATATAGGTAACACCCACTGATAGAGGGGTATTTTGGGTTAGCTCAACACCATGAGCCCACTAACCCATTTTTTCCAAGGTCAATATGAAGTTAAAGAGCTAGGGTTTTGATGATTTGATAAGAGTGACAACTTATGATCTAGATCTAAGCACATAAGAGTAATGTAAACACAAAAACCAAAATTTCTCAAGTGGTCACATCTAGATCCAATAAGTATTTCATACTGGATACATGTGTCCAAGTTAGACATTAGTGTCACTACAAACATCTGAGGTTGATGCAAGTGTTTGAGGCTACATAGGTCAAATATCCAAAATCTAATGACTGATCTAAAATCTAGATATATTCTTTTTCTAGCATGTTCTATATTAGATCTAAATGTGTATAGTAATCTAGCTAAGTACCTTATTTTCATTTTATTTTTATATCAATCACTAGTTGTACTTACTATTTTTAGCATATCTAAGTATTATAAATTCAAAATATTATTTACCTAAGTTTGAAAATCAATTGGCCTACTATAGATATAGTTTAAAACCCTTGTACCTTAGGCTATCTCTATCCCCTTTAACCCAAGATTCCTTAATTTATATTTAAGTGTTAAACAAAAGGTCTTTGTGAGGGTTAAACCCTTGGAAAGCATCCTAAAGAGAAATATGACAAGGGAAAATCATGGAGGGATACACAGGCATTAGAGTTAATACATAGTGTTGTATTTGGGGCGTTCCTCAAACCATCTTTCACTCAGGCTAAATATTTTCTCACCTTCATTTATGATTTCTTGAGGTATACATGGGTGTACTTCTCTAGATAAATGTTTGAAGTTTTTGACAATTTTTAAGACTTCAAGGCCCTTTTGGAAAAATAATATAGGAAATTCATCAAGGTTTTGTGGATAGATAATGGTGGTGAGTATGTCAATAATAGGTTTGAGTGATTTTATACATTAGAGGGGGTTGATCTACAATATATAATCTTTAGAAAAATGGTGTTACATAATACAAGAATATGTCCTTCAAAGAGATGAATAACTGTATGATTCAATCCAAATCACTAACACCATAACAGACTCTTGTGAAGCACCTTGGCCAAGGGAGAGATTGAAACTTGATGGGTTCATATTCAAAGGTAAGTATTCCTAAATTTATTTATCCTTTGTAAGAGTAGATAAATAATGTATTTGTGCTTATTTATTCCATGTATTAGGATTTTGTAGACATTGATGTGAATATATGTCTTATATGCATGTTTAGTTTAGTTTGTTTTGTTTCTAACCCCCACTTTGTGCCACAAGATTTAGTGTGCATTAGATCAGATTTAATTTCTTGTTTATTAGCATAGAGTGAACATTAAACCTAGGACTTTTTAAGGGTTTTTTCATGATGGTGTTATACTTTAAGCTTTAGAACCCTTCCTAGAATGGTGTATAATGACAAGTGATCCCCTAATCAGGTCTAGTGGATCCCCATATTGGTCATGCCCCTGATTAACAAATGTATTCCCAATTAGAAGTGTAGGTATGCTATATCTTCTTTGAGCCAGGATTGATTTATAGACATGATGCATTTTTGATTGCATAAAATCATTCTCTCATAAAATGGTCTAATACAAAGTTTCCAAAGGGTGATTTTCAATCAAAATGGACCAAAGCAAAAGTTTTGAAGGACATTTTTAGAAAGCTCAAAGGGTAATATCAAGGGGAAAGGGAAAATTTGGAAAGGACCAAAAGTAAATTCTATAGGGAAAATATCCTTAACAAAAAATTTGACAAAAGGTACAAGGGCATGATTTCTTTTGGGAAAACTATTTTCAAAATTTGGCTAAGGCATGAATTCTTTTGAGGAAATTATTCCACAATAATTTCACTGAAGATCAATTTCTTTAAAATAAATTATTTGAGGTAAATCCCACAAATGAATTATTTTAGATAAATTATTTTATTAAAATTTGATCCAACAGGTCCAATGGTCTCACAAATGTCAAATTCAAGCATAGTAAATAGCTGTTGGGATTCAAATATCCCATGACATGCATGTGGACATTAAGTTTGGGCCCCTATAAGTAGCTATTTGGATTTGAAATTCTAAGGATGTTTATGCAGACATTAAATTTGGTCATCATAAAATAGCCTTTAGTATTCAAAAAATTATCAAAGGATCCCTGACTAAATGTGGGCTTGACAAGTGTTCATATCTCAGGAGCCCAAATCAAATCAAATGATGAGTAGTGACTAGTAGGTTAGTGGGTCCAAGTAGATCTAATGGAGTGAATTTTAGTGTATAAGGGAAGATCAATGTCATGTGAGAAGATTTGAAGAGTCACTGAGCTGAGGAGTTGACACATGACATAAACACAAAAGTAGATAGACTAGTAAGTAGATCTAAGGACCAAGCTTATGGGTGCCAAGCATCAATGGCATGTAAGCCTAATCAATAGATCTAATAGCATGCATTCAACCTATCAAGGAGATAAATGGTATGAGCAAGGGTCAAATTCAATGGATCCTAAGTCATTTTTCCAATAACCAATGAATAAAGGATTGAGCTAGGACATTTTCAACTTAGGTCAATGGTGCAGTTCAACTTAGGAAAAATAAATGAATGAAACTAATCTCAAGCTCAACCCAAGTTGATCCAAGATCGACAATAAAGAATAAGCATTGCCAATAGAGTTTCATATAGGTAAGATAAGTCTTTTATACCTAACATAGGCCAAAAGGGTGGAAACTTGTTATAAAAGGGACCAACCATCGAGTAGAGCGCCACATATATAAACTATAGGAAAACAAATAATCTTATATTGGTTTTCATCTATAGTTGGCTCAGGTCTAGGTTTCAAATCAAAGGTAGATGTACAAAATTAATGGAGGAGCATTCAAAATATATCTTCAACAAGTAGCCACCCAAAATAGGACATCACCTTGGCTCTATCAGATTCATAAGCATGGTGATCTTGTCCTTTAGTAAATGAGACACTAATGCATAGGAGATCAAGGTATTACTAGAATAATTGAATGCATAAGTGACCACTAAACATCAAAATGCAAGTTAATGCCACTCTCTGATCTTTTTAGGGAAATCTTATACCTCCCCATGCACACATAAGGATCATGCTATGATTTATAGGCTTGATTTATCAGACAAACTTTAGAAAGCATGGATATAGCATTATAAAAGAATTAAAAGTTATACCCATCACCCTAAATGGCACATTAATTGTAAAACATGCTTTTTCTCTATAAAATCCTAGATTTTCATGGTAAAAGGGGTTGACACATTTTAGCAACCTTACACTACTAAAATTTCCCTCCATGAGCACTTGTATTGGCTAGACCTTACATGTTAATGAGAATTAAGTTTACCTCCTTCCATTATTCTGATGATCTATGTGTTATTTGTGTTTGTTGATTTCTATCTCTGGGTAATGTCTACCCCTCTCATTTATCATTCATCCCCAACACTTCTTCATTGAACTCAAAACTCACTTGCAGGTTGTATCTTATGCACACCAGGGTCTGCATAGGCTTTATCTATGGATAATCTTCATCCATCTCAATGTTGTATTGTGTTCTTACACCTCTATATGAAATACTTATGCATGTAGAGTTACTGGGTAGAATATGTGTGATATTGTCTTATTCTCAAGATTTTGTATTATGTTTATGATAGTAGGAGTATTTTCTCTATTCTGGGAAAATCACCTTTTACTTTCAACATTCTCTTACCTTCCTTATTCCCTTAAGATCCTAGGTTTAGATTAGTGATATTTTTCCTTTTTTCTCTTTAGGCCTATGCGTTGATTTTAAATTAGGTATGCTTAGAATAGAAGGAATCTAGCCTACTTCAGAGGCTCATCCCAAAGAATGTAAGGGTCCTATGCCTTTGGGATGTTCCCATTATTATGATGAAATAATTGATTCTCATGTGCATAGTTGAGTGATAATACTTCCATGCCCAATAGCTTAGACTCTTGCACCCTATACAAGTCCTTCATGCTCAGTACCCCATCGCCAAGATTCTCTATGTTACAGAGCATCCATGGGTGTACATTTTGAATGAAAATAGTTTCTAACACACTCAATGGGACCAAGTTGAATAAAATATAAAGAATTGGTGTTACCCTTAGCTATCAAGTGTTGAATACACTCCATAGAGCACCTAGCAACTCTGAATGACTAAAATCTACTGGTTTAAGTAGTTAGAATTCTTAAAGATATGTCCTTCCACCCCCATCCATGAAAATGCTACATTTGTGCCTACTCATTTCTCAGACCAAACTCAGGCAAACACTTATAGCCTTTCCCTAATTCACCCCCTATGATAACCTGTTTATGATTCTAATCAACCCCATGTAAGCTACTTTGATCCCAATTAGCATTATATCCCTCCTAATCAGACTCAAAAGAGTGTTAGCAATATACACCTTGATCTCCAAATATATATGATGGAGATTAAAAGAAATTAGGAGTATGATAAAGTACAAGAGGAGTTTTCTCATCAAGCTTACACTCAGTAAGAGGTGATGAAGCAGTATAGATATAAAGAAGAGTGCTTAGCTAGGCAAATCATAGCTAAAGAAGAGTAGATGCACTGATTATTTTTGTAGATACATAAAATTAAAGAGCAACCAGATGACCCCACTCTTTGCTTTCTTAGATTCAAGTAGGCTCCCCCTTATGCCTATAAGCCAAATTATGGGACTTAAATATGTTGTGCCCAAAGTCTTTAGCTTCAGGAAGGATAGCTTTGTTATGTCCTCAAGTAAATCCCTTGTTTTCAAATTACCAAGATTTATAAGGCCCATACCTATTCCAATCCAAGAGCCTACAATTGTGTTAGCTCAAGAACCCATCCTTCCTCAGGAGCCTCAAGCATAGTCATGGAATCCTTCTTAGACCATGTTCTTCAAATTCACAATGCCTAGCCTTGTAAACCCCCCATCCTCTATGCCAATTGAATCCTCTTGACTTCCCACCATCTCCCTTTTCAAAGGAGGATTAGTTGTATGGAAGGCAAGTGTAGACCATTCAGATGAGGAGGATACTTCAAGTGAATATGATGAAGAGATCATCATTGTCATTCCCTTCTATGCTACCACATGAGAAGAATCAACCCTATTGTAAGAAGAAGATAGGTATAGTTAAATGGAGTAATAATTTAATGATCAGATGATCAAAGTGGTGGTATAAGGGGAGGACCTTAATGAGGAAGAATTGATCTACACCACTCTAGAATGTATTCAAAGTCTTGGGCTTGACCTCTCTTGGGTGAATGAGCTACCATTTAACACTATGAAGGAGGACTTAAAAGAAGAATCTAACCTTTGAAATGAGTGCATGATCAAAGAGAGTGATTATGATCACCTCAAGGTGAGCCCATAAGCACAATCACAAATGCAAGAGGAAGACTCTTTCTTGGATGAGTTGGAGGAATTTTTCACAAGCTTGTTTGACAAATTGACATCCCCTCAGGAGCAAACCCATTTCTAGATCTACACCGATGGCCATGTTCAATCACATATTGTAGATAGGCAAGGTGTGCACATAGAGGAGGTTACAACCACATAAATGGTAGAGACCCATAGGGAGCAAAGTGCATGTGTAGGTTCAGATAGGTCATCTCAAGACTTATTTGAATTAAAGGAGAAATGTCAGTTAGTCAAGCCTAAAGTGCCATGAAAAAATGTAGATGAATCTCTGGTGATGAGTGTTCTCAATATTTTCACACCCAAGCATGTCACAAAATGGTTTCCAAGAGGCACATTGGACTTAGAGTAGTAGCTACGAGATGAACAAAGGCAACCCATTAGATCAATGAGCTACATAAGCACCATGTATAAGCTTCCCATGCTTCAAAAGGATATATATAATTAAATAGCATAGCTACGTGCTAATAAATCTAGGAAATATTGGTTTGACACTGAAGACATTAGCCATCTGGGAGAAAGGCTTATGTGCAGCATGATGGAGTTATTCATCAAAGGGGAGCTTAGGAAGATAAACTTCATTGAGTACCTCCTTCATAGTAAATAGATGCCACTGTGCCTCCACCTATTGCATATAAACAATAGGATGGCACATAATGTAAAAGATAAAGAGGTTTATGTTTTTATCTAGGAGGGCGAAGGCCCATGTTTTAAGTGCTTGTGTGCACATTATATAGTCTTAGTTTAGTTTTATTTTCCCCTAGGTGCATTTTGCACATCTATTGATTTTCCTTTTCCATTTTTTTTGTTGAGGGTAGAACTTATGTATTTAATCTATTCAGGCATAGGCCAAGCAAGTTATGGCTTGAATAACTCCATGCCTAATGGATTACTCATGGTCTGGGTAGTCAAGCATAGCAAGCATGCTTCCCTATCAGTCACCAAAGATGTTGGCCATTTTTGGCCCACTTACCAAGATTTTGCCTAGATGGACAAGCTAAGTAGAGTTTTAGAGCTTTGAAGGTCAAACATCAATTTCGTGAACAAGTCTGGAAGGGCCTACAGGTTTTCAAAAGAGCTAGTGTTGAAGATTCTTTGAACAATTTGTCTGAGACAAAGTTTTCAAAGACTTGAATTCTTTTAAAGAAATTATCTACATCAAAAAAGGGTTAAGTGTTATTTATTTTGGGAGATTTTTTTTGGGTCTTTTGGGCTAAGTATCAGGAATTGTTTCAGACATTTTATCCAAAATAAAAAGTCTGAAGGGTCATTCTCTCAAAAAATGGTCTAATATATATTTTTTGAAGGGTACTTTTCAATAAAAATGGACCAAAGAAAAAGCTTTGAAGGGCACTTTTAGAAAAGATTGAAGGGTAATCTTGAGGGGAAAGGGGCCATTTTGAAAGGGTTACAAGGAAATTATGTAAGGCAAGTGTCCTTAACAAAAGTTTTGACAAAAGGTACAAGGGAATGATTTCTTTTAGAAAATTATTTTTGAAATTTGGCTAAGGCATGAATTATTTTAGGGAAATTATTTTGTAGTAATTTTCATAAAGATCAATTTATTTCAAACAAATTCTCTAAGGCAAAGCCCATAGATGAATTCTTTCAGACAAATTATTTTAGCAAAGTTGATTCAGTAGGCCCAAGATGGTCCCACAAACATCAAATTCAAGCACAACAAATAGTTGTTGGGATTAAAATATCCAATGACAAGTGTGTGGACATCAAGTTTGGGCCCCTACAAGTAGATGTTTAGATTTGAAAATCTAAGGATGTTTTCACAAACATCAAAGTTAGTCCTCACTAAATAGACATTAGCATTCAAAAAACCATCAAAGGATCCCTGACTGAACATGGGCTTGACAAGTGTCCATATCTTGGGAGCCCAGATCAAATCCAATGATGAGCGATGAATAGAAGGTAAATGGGTCCAAGTAGATCTAATGAAGAGTGTTTTAGCATACAATGGCATGAAAGAAGATTCAAAGAGTCAATAAACTGAGGAGTTGACATGTGGCATGCATAGAAGCAGATTGATTGGCAAGCCCATCTAAGGACCAAGTGTCAATAATGCATAAGCCAAGTAAAATATATAATGGCATTCATTTAACCTATCAAGGAGATCAATGGTGTGAGTGAGGGTCAAATTCAATGGAGCCTGAGTCAGTTTGTCAATAACCAATGAATAAAGGATTGAGTCAGGACTTTTTGACTAAGGTTGATGGAGCAGTTTGACTCAAGCAAAATAAATGAATGGAACCAAGCTTGAGCTCAACCTAAATTGATCTAGGATTGATAACAAGGATCAAACATTACCAACATAATTTCATAGAGATAAGATAGATATTTTAGACCTAACATAGGCCAAAAGGGTGGTAACTTGTTATAAAAGGGACTAGGCATCAAGCAGAGTGCCACCTATATAAATTATAATAAAACCAATAATCTTAGATTGGTTTTCATCTATAGTTGGCTCAGGTCCAAGTTTTAAAGCAATGGCATGTGTACAATTAATGGAGGAGTATTTGAGTTATATCTTCAACAAGTAGCTACCCAAAATAGGATGTTTCTATGACTCTATTAGATTCATAAACATGATGATCTTATCCTTCAATAAATGGGGCATTAATGCATAGGATCTCAAGGTATTTCTAGAATAGTTAAATGCATAAATAGCCACTAGACATCAAAATGCAAGTTCATACCCCTCTCTGATCTTGTTAGGGAAATATTCTACCTCCCCATGCACATGTAAGGTTCTTGTTATGATTTCTAGGATTGATTTGTCAAATAAACTATAGAAAGTGTGGTTGTGGCATTGAAAAAAAATTAAAAGTTATACCCATCACCCCAAGTGGCACATTAATTGTAAAATAAGCTTGTTATCTATAAAATCCTAGCTTTCCATTGTAAAAGGGGTTGACATAATTTAACAACCTTATGCTACTAAAATTACCCTCTATGACTACTTATATTGGCTAGACCTTACATGTTAATGAGAATTAAGTTCACCTCCTTCTATTATTTTGATGATCTATGTGCTATTTGTGTTTATTGATTTTTATCTGTGGGTAATGTTCACCCCTCTCATTTGTCATTCATCCCTAGCACCTCTTCATTGAACTCAAAACTCACTTTTATGTCATATCTTGTGCAGACCAAGGTCTACGTAGGTGTTGTTTATGGATAATCTTCATCCCTCTCAATGTTGTGTTTTGTTCCCACACCTCTATATGAAATACTTATGCATGTAGAGTGAGTTGGTGGAACTGATGTGATATTTTCTTATTCTCAAGAGTTTGCATTATGTTTATAGTAGTAAAAGCACTCACTCTATTCTAGGCCCATTTCCTTTTACTTCAACATTCTCTTACCTTATCCCTCCCTTTTCCCTCAAGATCCTAGGTTTAGATTAGAGGCAGTTTACCTTTCTACTCTTTAGACCTGTGCACTAGTCTTAAATTAGGTATGATTAGAATAAAAAGAATTTGACCTAATCTAGAGGCTCAACTCAAAGAGTGCAAGGGTCCCATGACTTGGGGGCATTCCCATCATTTTGATGAGAAAATTGATGCATGTATGCACAACTAAGTAATAATAGTTCCATGCCTAGTAACTTAGACTCTTACACCCCACGTAAGGCCTTCACGCTCATCACCCCATTACCAAGCTTCCCCATACCACAGAACATCCACAGGTGCACATTTCAAATGATAACATGTCCTTTAGACTCAAAACTTGATTTTCTCCCACTTCATTGGACTCACTTGGATTCAATGATGGTTCTAACAATTCAAATTAACCTGAGCACATTTTAGAGGTTGAGGACTATTCTTCTAATTTAGATGAAGAAAGTAGTGATGGCGATTCATCTCCATCCACATCTAACCACATTGAGAGGATGAGGATTCACCACCTTACCTAATTATAGTCCTATTTGGGTTAGGTAGACATTACAAAGCATAGGTTCATGGTTTGGGGATCCTTCATATGCTTGACAAAGATGTTCATAATTTCAACTTGGGCCACATGTTTTTTATGTCCTTGTCTCTGATCCATAGACATTTTGGAAGACATTTGACATTCTTGAGTGGGAAAATACTATGCATGAGGAGTTTAGTTACTTCATTAGGAAAAACACTTGGGATTTGACATACCTTCTTAATAAAAGGAATATATCTTGATGAAGATGGATATATCAAAATATGAAAAATATGTATCAGTTGATAAGTTCAAAACATGACTAGTCACAAAATGTTTTTCATAGGTGTCTAGCATTGAATACACCAAGACCTTTACACTAGTTGTAAATATGAAATCCATCAGATTCACTCTTTCCATTACCATAGATCATCATTGGGATGTTTATCAGATGGATGTAAAGATTACTTTTATTCACGGTGATCTTGAGGAGGAGATTTACATGGATCAACCACATGGTTTTGTCAAGGACTCTTCCTTAGTATACAAACTTTATAAATATGTATATAAACTCAAACAAGCCCCTTGGGCTTGGTATGATAATATGGATTCCTTCCTTCTCTCATTAGGATTCACTAGATGTCATTATGATCTAAACGTCTACTTATTGTAGTAGGATGATTCACTTTTGATTTGGAACTATATGTTGATGATCTATGGATCATAGGGGGTTCTTCATCATCCATTATAACAGTGAAAGAAGCTCTTCATGATAGTTTTTACATGACTAACTTGGGTTTGTTGCATTACTTCCTTTGGATCTAGATTTTAAAATATGACTTAGGAATTACCATTATATAACCTATTTATTCTCTTGATTTACTTGATTAGTTTCACATGGATGATTGTAAGCCAAGTCTGACTCTGTTTATATCTAGAGTCAATATTGAGGCAGATTTTTCTACACCATTGGTTGATGCTACCTTGGATCGAAAACTTATTAGTAGTCTCATCTACTTGACACATATTAGATCTGACATTTCATATGTCATAGGCATGGTCTCCAAATTTATGTAGGATCCTCATGAGCTACAATAGAAAGTAGCTAAGAGGATTCTCCACTACATTTAGGGAACACATAGATTTAGGATTCATTTTAAAGCTAGCATTGATTTTGACTTGGTTGGGTACATATATTTAGATTAGGCTAGTGATATTGAGCATCACAAGCCCACTTCAGGATACAGTTTCTCCCTTGGTTCAAGTTTAATTAGTTGGTCAAGTAAGAAGTATAATGTTATTTATTTTTCATCTACTGAGGAAGAATACAAAGGAGATGGTAATACTACTACTAAGGTTATTTAGATTCAAGGGATTCTCATAGATTTTGATATCCAATTCAAATGAACCATAATCATCTTCTACAATAAATAGAAAATGATTCATAGTTTTAGGACTCTGATTCATCATCAACAAACCAAAAATGTAGATATTCACATAAATTTCATCAGGGAGCTCATTCATGCACATCTCACCTATCTCAAATATTGTTAGACCATAGAGCATATTATTGACATCTTCACCAAACCCTTCATTAAGAGAAAATATATTCACTTGTGGGCTCTTCTTGGGGTGGGAGTTACATTAGCATCATATTTGGGGGGGGGGACTTATAGTCCTCTTATTATTTTCTCTATTTTGGGTGGGGGGGGGAGTTTTCCCATGGGTTTTCTCATTTTCTCCACTTTATAACAGTTACATTATACTTGGGTACCTCATTAGGGCATGTTGTCAAGACCCATTTCTTTTACCCACCTAAATTACACTTAAGGGGGTGTTAGTGTAGGATATTATTTTTCATATGTTTATTTATTGTGGATTATTTCTACACATGGGAATTTACTACAATTATAGAGTTAGATAGCTTAGGTATACTTTGTCATAGGGAGTTATAATTAACCACCATATTAGCTAGTGCGAGTTACTCTCTGATTGATTATTCTAGGTATGGGGAGTTACATTCCATTATTGTGTCTTTAACTAATTTTCATGGAGTTACACATTTACTCTCCTATTTGTATATCTTCATTTTGTGAGATATTACAGTTGTGTGTTAGATGATATTGTGATTAATTACTTTGAAATATTTTCATTTATTTGATTTTAATTAATTTGTAACTACATGGTGCACTTTCTTGACTCATGATTGCATTTAACCTATGCATTCGTTTAATCCATATATCTTGGCATAATCTCCAATAAGGATAATAGGGTCAATAAAAGGATTGGTAAGGATAACACAGTCAATAAAGGGATTGATAGCATAAAGCTTTTCACAGATATTAGGAATAAAACCTATTTTTATGTTAGATGAAGCTTCCTTAAAGATATAGTATCACTTACATCATTATATTCATTCCTAAGTGTTCTATATTTGATACAATGGTTTAATTTATTTTTGGGCATATGGATTAGTTCTAGGATTCTTTGCTCATGTTGGTCGAGTCCTTTTCATTTATAGTTCATGATTTTTCACAACTTATTTACTATAGGATACTTATTATTTTGAAATTAAGATACAAATCTATCATTTTAAATTGAGTAATTATTGAATCCTTTGATTTATTTCTCTATAATAAGGATAAATTTGATGATTGATGTTTAGCCAAATCGATAATTCTATCGATTTTATTTTCCTATTCAAAGTGGGCCTGCCTCTGCTTGTAGGATAAAAAGAGTGTTTTTATGTATGGGGATCATTTTGGATGTCATTATCCATAAGTAACTCTTACACTTTAGGTTTAGTGATGGGGATCTTGGCATGTGATGGGCCATTGGATGATAGGTCAATGGGTGGTATGACGTGGAGGTCAAAGGTGGGTAGTGTATCAAAGATGAGTAGTGGATCAAAAGTGGGTTCATCAAAGATATATGCATCAAAGATGGGTATTGGATCAAAGATAGACTCATAAAAGATATGTTCATCAAATATGCATCATTGGTAAAAAATAGGCTCTTCAACAAGGGGCTCATTAAAGATAGATGGACTAGCTAAGGTTTGAAATTGGGTTTTTGTCATATAATTGAAAGGATTGGTTTGACATTGATTTATTTATGGAAGATTATGATCATGCTATAGGAAGGGAGCATTGACTATTATATTTGTTGATTTTTAGACATAGATGCACTTTGTTCTTAGGTAAATGATGGTTTTTGGATTGGGGATGGTAGGTTGGATTGTGTTTGATTTTGAGATTGTTAAATTTTGGTTTGTTTGATATTTTAGATAATGAAAGGATGTCATATGGGTTTTATAGGTATGGTATGTTGAAGAGGTTAGAATATTATGGGATGGATTAGGGGATGAAGGGCTTGATATGAAAGGATGGATACAAGATTCAAGGTTTTCCACCTATTGGATAATCTGTTGGAGTTGGTTGATTATGCTTTGATTTTGGATAGGAGAGGCCAAAACTAGTATCCATTTGCTTTAGATATGGAAGATATTAGGATAGGGATGCTAACTAGTGGATGGGGTTTTATCACCATAATGGGACGAGTAAGGATTATGATCATTAAATGCCATGGGATTAGATTAGGTTTGACTTTTGATTTGTTTTATTAGATAAATTGGTTTGGTTTAGTTGCATTGGATGATTATGTTGATTTAGATCTGATTTAGGTTTGGGATTGAACTAGTTGCACATTAAAAAACAAATAATGAAATGCCTATGTTAGTCAAGTAGGAATGTAACCATTCAATGGCCCGTAGATAGTACCCTCAAGAGTATGTTGTGGGTGATCTTGGGGAATATTGTGTTCCTAAGACCATTGTTCAATATATGACCAAAAGATCCTAATCTAGGCTAAACAAGCTATCTAGGGACATCTTATATATTGTTGACCAAATTTTGCCCCATGGCAAAATTTTGGGTCACCTTCTTCACTAGTTGTTTTGTGCCAGTCTCCTTAGGTTCAGCAAGTTCAAAAAGTTTAGTTAATGGCCTAGTTTGAATGGTTCATCTTTTGGTTCAGTTCCTAGTTCAATATAGTTGAACCAAACCGTTGGAACCAATGCTCAATATTGGTTCAACGGGCTTGATTCAGGTTCAGGAGTTCATTGTTTGAGCACTTCAAATTTAGATACGTTGAACCTCTGTACCGTTGAACTGTTGAACCAATTTTTTGGTTCAACAGACTTGGTTCAACATTTTCAAATTCAAAAGTGGCAGGTTCAAGCCTTGGTTCAGGTCAAAGGTTCAATGTTTCAGTTCAATATATTTTGGTTAAGGGGGTGTCCTTGGGCCAAAGGGCAGTCGGAAGCCATAAGTGCCCTAGCAGAGGGCAGGTGGCCATTCCAAAATTCATAGCCCAAATCTTTCGAAAATAGGCCAAGTCAAAAGCCTAGTGGAATAATTTCTGTAGACAAATTACCCGCGAGAAATTTCCATGGAAAAATTGTCTGCGGAAATTCAAGCCATGGAGAGCCAAGCAAAAGACCTAGGGTTTTTCACCCGAGAAAATTGTCCACGAATAATTTTTCTGTGGGGAACTTGGGAGGAATTTTGGAAGGTGCCAAAGAGATACAAGGAAAAGGAAAGGCCGTGGAGGAAGGAATGGGACCCGATGACGGTCGCATGGCTGTCAAGTTCAATGGAATGGAGGAGCCATTGGAATTTGAATAGCGACACTCAGGAAGTCGTCATATTTAGGAGGATGAAATGTTCATTGATTTTTAAAGCTTGATGGCTAAGGGAGCATCAATTTTAATGAAATTGTTGGCATGTGTTTGTTTAAAGAACCAAGATGTATTGCAGTAGCCTATTGAAAGATCACCCTTAAAGGCCGAACAAACAAGGAAGAGACAAAATAGGAAAAGGACAAAGGGACCTCCAAGGAGCACAAGCAGTCAAAGTCCAAGTGGCATCAATGTGAGAAGTGACCCTAGTAGATGAAACAGTTCTCCAGTAGATGAAATAGTTCCTTCAAATTAACCATAAGAGGTGCAACAGCTAAGCAATGTAACCGGTTTTCTCCATTTTCCATTTAATAGGTGGACAAACTGCGTTTTGGCATAAGAAATGTGAAATTCGAAGCAGATAAAGAGCACGTCTCATTAATGTTTTGGGAAATCTGTCAAGGACGCAATGGCCACTTGTTGAAAGCGTGACATATGGAACTTTCTTTGTTTCCTCATATATATTTTCATACTTGTCATTAAAAGGGGGATCTTCTCATAATTTTACAAAGCGAAGATTTGCAAAATTTTCCACCTGAATCAATAAAATATAGTTTTGCCTCCATCTTGGATAGATTTTCTACGTATGTCCTGAGTGTTATTTGTGTTTAGTCATTATCTTCAATGCTTTCACAGGTTAATGCCAACAGACCAATCATCTATAAGGCACCAGTTTGCAGCTCACAGGAGAAGAGTTCTTTTGAGAAGTAAGACAAGGGAAGTCACTTACAGTGTGTGTAGTACAACACCTTGGTGAGTCTTTGTTTTTGTTTTTCTAAGAACCTTTCCCTATCTTTCTCTTGTAAACTGGTTTCCTTGCCAAGCCTGAAGTGCATGTCATATTGTTTGGTCTGATTCTGAGTGTGGATGTGGGAAGGTTGACCCTTATTTTGGTGTATCACCTCTGTAGAGTAGGCTATTTGTTTTCCTATATTTCCTTCCCTTTTCATCCCCCCTTTTTTAGTCTATATAACTATTTATATATATCTATGCCTATATGTATTTTTTGCACTGCTTGAAACAAACAAGATACATCAAAGGGAACTAGCCCATACCTAGAGACTCTCCTCTCCTACTTCACCATCCCATAGGTGAGAGAGGAGTTTCCATGTTGCGGGGAGAGGGCAGGAACCCATTTTCCTGCCACTAGGTGCACTTTCTAGTGTCAACATATATACCTCATAGTACATTGAGGCCAAAATATATGAGATAAAGGGTAGTTAAAGGCTTGGGTATTGGGACAAAGTCCCTCACTTCATGGTTCCTAATAAAACAAAAAAACCACTTAACCAATGAAAACACTCCACCTTGGAATTTATATACCCCACTAGAACATGAGGTTTGTCTAATGCTAGGTTTTAAAATCCCAATTACTTGACACTATAAAATGGAAAATAAAAATATTAGTTATTTATAATTTCCTCTATCACTTAAAAACACAAGGAAATAGCATACATAAACTAATATTGGGGAGGGGATAAACAAAAAGTATGAGTCATTTATAGTTCATGATTTTTCACATCTTATTTGTTATAGGATACTTATTATTTTGGAAGCTAGATATAAATCTATCATTTTAAATTGAGTAATTATTGAATCCTTTGATTTATTTTTCTATAATAAGGATAGATTTAATGATTGATGTTGAGCCAAATTGATAATTCTATTGATTTTATTTTCCCGTTCATAATGGGCCTGCCTATGCTTGTAGGAGAAAAAGGGGTTTTTATGTATGGGAAGCATTTTGGATGTCATTATCCATAATTAACTCTAACACTTTAGGTTTAGTGATGGGGATCTTTACATGTGATGGGTCATTGGATGATGGGTCAATGGGTGGTATGACATCGAGGTTAAGCATGGGTATTGTATCAAAGATGAGTAGTAAATCAAAATCAGGTTAATCAAAGATACATGCATCAAAGATGGGTGATCAAAGATGGGTAGTGGATCAAAGATAGACTCATTAAAGATAATTTTATCAAAGATACATAATTCATAAAAAATAGGCTCTCCAACAAGGGGCTTGTCAAAGATGGTTGGACCAACTAAGGTTTGAAATTGGGTATTTATCATATAATTGAAAGAATTGGTTTGACATTGATATATTTATGGAAAATCCTGATCGTGCTATAGGAAGGGATCTTGGACTATTCTATTTGTTGATTTTAATATATATATGCACTTTGTTCTTGGGTAAATGATGGTTTTTGGATTGGGGATGGTAGATTGGATTGTGTTTGATTTCAAGATCATTAAATTTTGATTTGTTTGTTATTTTAGATGATGAAAGTATGTCATATGGGTTTTATAGGTATGGTATGTTTAAGAGGTTGGAATATTATGGGATGGATTAGGGGATGAAGGGCTCGATATGGAAGGATGGATACACGATTCAAGGTTCACCACCTATTGGATAATCTATTGGAGTTGGTTGATTATGGTTTGATTTTAGATAGGAGAGGCTATAACTAGTTTCCATTTGCTTTAGATATGGAAGATATCAGGATAGGTATTCTAACTAGTGGATGGGTTTTTATCACTGTAATGGGATGGGTAAGGATTGTGATCATTAAATTCCATAAGATTAGATTATGTTTGACTTTTGATTTGTTTTATTATATGAATTGGTTTGATTTAGCTGGATTGGATGATTATGTTGATTTATATATTATTTAGGTTTGGGATTGAACTAGTTTCATACCAAAAATAAATAATGAAATGCCTATATTAGTCAGGTAAGAGTGTAACCAATCAGTGGCCCATAGATATTACCCTCAAGAGTATGTTGTGGGTGATCTTGGGGAATGTTGTGTTCCTGAAACCACTTTTCAATGTAAGACCAAAGGATCCTAATCTAGGTTAAAAAAGCTATTTAGGGACGTCTTATATATACCTTGTGGTATGTTGAGGCCCAAATCTATGAGACAAAGGCTAATTGAAGGCCTAGGTACTGGGACAAAGTCCCTCACTTCATGGTGCCTAGTAAAATTTTAAAAAAAACCGCTTAACCAATGAAAATGTTCCACCTTGGAATTTATATACCCCATTATAACATGAGGTTTGTCTAATGCTAGGTTTTAAAATCCCAATTACTTGACACTATAAAATAGAAAATAAAAATATTAGTTGTTTCTAATTTCCTATATCACTTAAAAACACAAGGAAATAACATACATAGACTAATATTAGGGAGGGGATAAACAAAAAGTATATGAGTCATTTTTTATCCTCAATATATCCTTTTGGTTCAAGACGAGACCATACATGAACTCAAACTACACAATCACACACATTTAAGAAAATGAACAAGCAAATAAATTAATGATCATTGTAATTTAAAGTTTACATTTTTTAGTCTTTGATAGTTGAGGCAACAAAAATATAATGTTAGTATTAGATATTTAATGATTTTAAAGTCCATGCATATTGAAATTATAGTTTTTTGGAAAACACTGTGTTATTTTTATTTTCCTCAACATTTTGGATCACCACTTGTGATCCTTCCTTAGGAGAATAAGATTTATGATTAAACAAGACCCGTACTACTTAAATTATGTAGAGAGCAACTGTCACATGAGGTATTAAATGAAAGGGTGTATTCATTTCCAACTTTTGTAAATTTGTCCACCTCCCATTTTTTAATATGTAGGTTTTTACCTTCAAATTGTTAATTCAAATTAAATTATGAGTCCTTTACTTTTAACCTAAGAATTAATATTTATGGGTAATTGATCAAAGATTTACAATTGTGGTTATTTTTTTAAAGAGAAGATTAATTATTTTATATAATTAAATTTTACATAATATACTTAGGTCCTTAATTACCATAAGGATTTAAACTAAAATTAATTAATTAATTAAAACCCTTACAAAAACCTAACTTAAATGTTGATAATTTAATAAAAATTACATTAAGTAAATCTTTAATAAATTACCCATAAATATTAATTCTTAGGTTAAAATTGAAGGACTCATATTCATTTTGAGTTAAAAATTATAAGGTTCCATAATCACATTGGGTTATGAGCCTACATACTAAAAAATGGGAGTGGACACATTTCTAAAACTTGGTAATGACTACACCCTCTTATTTAATATCTCATGTGATTGTTCCTCTCTATGCTATTTAAGTAGTGTGTGTCTTTTGGTTTAAGCATATATATTATTCTCTTGAGGAAGGATCATGCGTGGTGATCAAAAACTTCAAGGCAAATAAAAAGAACACAATTTTTTCCAAAATTTATAATTTTAAGAATGTCAGTAGTTTATGTTTTCAACCTTTGACAAGTGAACCTTTCAAGTTAACAAAAAAAATTATAAATGTCATTTTACAGAGCACAACTGATGTTAGATGAACATAAACAACATTAGTCAAATAAATAATAATAAAGTTTAGAAACTGAACATAAAAAAAATAAACAACATTACTATAGAAACAAAGAAGATCAACTAAAAATAATGGTGTTTATGATTTAAATGTCATGAAACAAAGTAAAAATGAAAAATTTGAGACTTAGACCTACACAAAGAACATAAATGGTAAAAAGTTGACAAAATGATGTTTATGATAGAAGCATTGTGACTTAAATAAAAAATGATGAACTAATAAAAACAACAAATAATTTAGTAATGTTTATGATAGAAATGAAATTAAATAGAATAGAAATGATGTTAGATATAAATGACAAAGATTAGTATAGAAATGACATTTATTATAGTATAAATGTTACCACACAATAGAAATGATGTTAGGTAAATATGCCTAAAAGATGCAAAATAAGAAATAACAGTAAGGAATATGAGCTAAACATCAAGAAATCTACTTCTAGATCACCTTAAAACCTACACAACAACAAAAATAGTTATCAAAAACCTTTAGAATAATCAATAAAGCACTATAAAATGATTGGGATGTGGTCCCATAAGACATGCTAAATTAATGCAAGCTAATGTTTAAATCCTAACTAGAAATCAAACACAAATGTTAGATCCCTACCCTAAACCTAACTACACCTCCAATTGAGCAATAAAAGAGAATAAATAAACTATTATGTCCACCATCAAATGGAGATCCTCTTTGTTGACATAGATGTGCTCACAATTAAATTCTTATGTGGTTGCTCAAGACACATGCAAGATCTCAGTAGTGGTTGGACAATTTTTTGATGCACAATCAATTGATTTAAAATGATTGAATGAAGGATGGTGGTTTGATTTATAAATGCTTAGAATAATACATCAATGGTTGAGACTTATTTTCTAGATTATAAACTTTGGATGTGGATGTGGCATGCTTAACCAGTTAGTTAAGAATGTTTCTATCTAGACACTCAGTTGATTGGATTATTGTAAATTTATGGAAGAGTAATAAGGAGTTGATTGACCAATTTCTAAATTGAAGCTAATTTAACTTGTTGAGTCAGATGTCTATACCATATTTTCTAGTTTTAAATTTAAATTTGACTTATGATGACATGGCATGGATAATGGTGATGATAATTACCATTTATTTATTTATTTTTAATAAATAAATGTGCATAAATTTTATTGTCATAATTAATTATTAATTAAAAATAATAAATTAATTAATTATTAAGAGTGGGATATGTGGTCATGATAATGATAGTGTGAAGTATGATTAATGTCGCTTTTGGCGGCATTATTAACATTAGGATGAATAAATGTGAAATGGCTAGGGATATTGATGATGGATTATGATAAGCTAGTAAATGATGAATTAGACATGAATGATGGGCAAAGTCATTTGTAATTTGTAATGTCAAAATTAGGGTTTATACACTAAAATTCCCTCCCCATTCAAAATATTTTTCCTTAAAGATGAATATGAGGTAACCATTGTTGGATTTGAGGGAGGGGTTCCCACATCACATCTTTCAGCTACATTCCATGCCATTGAACTGGAACTTTAGTATGGTCTAATTACAAATCCAATAATAGCACCTCTTTAGAATATATTTAGGTTTAATAAGGTTATTATACATCAAGATAAATAAGTATTATCTAATCTATGACATTATGGTCGAGAACTTTTTTCAAACATGAGACATGAAAAATTAGATGGACACACAAAGAGGGTGAAACTTTCAGCTTATATTCAACATGACCGATCTATTGAAAAACCTTATAAGGTTAATACAAATTTAGACAATGTTTCTAGTGTCCCTTTATAATGAGATAGGATAGATTATAAGGTTGTATTTAGAGGAAACCCATATATTTAGGTTGAAAGGTGTATTTGTAATGATGTTGATCTACCTGTCACTTAATGTGATTTTGTGCCATATAGAGATTATCCTTGATAAGGTGAAGAGTTTTGATTTGAGGATAGTGTCCACTACCTACATATTATATATTTTAAAAAGATAATCAAGAAGATGAGGTGGATTCTGACCATAGACAACTTTGTAAGGAGTCATCCTGGTGGTTGTCTGATAGGTGGTGTTAAACCACCATTATGTAAGTGGTAACCATATGACCCAATGATGTTGTTGATTAGAGCAAAAAAAATGAAGATATGATCCCAAAAATTTATTTAAAATTTCAATCTAACCATCTATCTATGGTTGGTAACTTGAGATCATTTTCAAATTAGTTTTTGTGTGCTTGAAGAATACCTGTCATAAGTGACTTAAGAAAGCTAAGTCATAATTAGATACAATGGAAGATAGGATTATATGAAGATGGAATATTTTATTTAAGAATTTTTAGATAATTTAAAATCAATATAAGTGTGGGCCATGAGAAAATAATGAGCATATTTAGAGCGTTAATATACCAATACTAGAATGACTAACTTTCGATTATATTTTAGTAAGCCTTCTATAATATCTATGGAGATGTTTGTCCAAAGGGATTATGGAATGGGTAGGGGTTGGAGTACATTGGGAATTTACACTATCTATCCCTTGTGATGTTGACATAATTCACATTCATTAAAAAATGTCTTGATATCTTGCTTGATGCATGGCCAAAAAAAATTATGACAAACACATTCATATGTTTTAAAAAAACTTGATTGACATGTTGAAATTAAGGCATGTAGCTCATAATTTTTTTTATGTTGAAACCTAGATCTATAAATTAAGATGACTTGTGTATCATAAGTATTATACGTCTCAATGTATAGTTGGGTTTGGAAGTTGGGTCTATATAAATTTCTTGGATGATTTGATACGTGTGACTATTTTACTACCATTATTTTTGGATGTCATGTATATATTTTGAAATGAATATGGATAATGTAAACATCTATGTCTATTTTTCATATTGGTAGGATAGTGCATCAATGACTAAATTTATTTAGCTCTTCTTATAAGTGATATCATAATCATACCACATTAATTTGGAAACCCACTTTTGTTTAACTGAGGAAGAGACCCATTACTCCAAAAATCATTTGAGTATTTGATGATCAATTTTGACACAAAAATGTTAACCCAAAAGGTATGGTCATGACTTATTGACAACATGGAGGATAGCCATCATTTCTTTCTCATATGTTGATTGCACCAAATTATGCCACTAAGGTATTTTATAGTGAAGACAATGAGAGAAACCTCTTGCATGAGGATAACACCAAGAGCATTACCACATGTGTCATTTTTAGTAAGCCCAAAGGGCATGACCAATAATTTATAGTGGTTTTCATGTGTGTGAAAATTAGTTTTTGGAATATCTTCATCTTAAAGGCAAATCTAATGATAGACAGACTGTAGATCTAATTTGGAGAAGAAGCACGCACCATGAATCTCATCTATCATAGGGATAAGAAAGTTTATATTTAATAGTGTTCTTATATATATATCAATTAAATCTATGTAGATCCACTGAGATCCATTTTATTTGTAGACTATTGGTGAGTAGTATGGGATTATGCTCATCTAAGTGACTCCTACTTGAAGGAGTTCTTGAACCATCTTCTCATTTTTATATTTATAGAAAAAAAATATCATGATATGGAAAAATTTTGGGGGGTAAAACACATAAAATAAATTAGATAAAATAGTCTTATGGTTGATAAGGTGATAAGACATTTGGTTCTTTGAATATTGATGCATGTTTGACTAGAACATTTTATAAGTTAGTAGGTTGGTGAGAATAAGGAGATGTGGTGAGATGAAAAGATGAGAGTTGATAAATGATTCCATGTGAGCCATTATTGAGGATATTCTTCATGTGGTGGGAACTAATGAAACTATTGGATCTTAGTAAGAGGCCTTTTAGTGTATATCACTAGTCATTATTAAAAAAAATCATCCAAAATTATGAAAAGTCCTACAAGATAGGGCCAAGAGTGAATGATCATTGGAATCCAAGATCCATATCACATCTTCCCAAGGGAAAGAAAAACATGTATGTTTTCATGGAATAGCTCCCCACAAAAATAATAAGATTGTGATATTTTCATTTACATGATAATGTACCTCCATTGGTAATCATCCCTTCAAAGCTAGAATAGGGGTGCATGAAATAATCCACTTGTTTAGCCAGCCTAGGATCAATGAAATTATGTGCATTACTAGAGTTAATGAGAATAAGGAGAGATAATTTCTTAAAAAAACCCTTTACTATCATAGTTTGAGGAGTGGTTACCCTAGCAAAGGCATGCATCAAAATTTTAGGGTGAAACTATGTGTTGTTAGGTTCTTTGACTTCATGTTCTTTGAGCATCTTCCCATTATTGAACATTGAGTGGGGACTCAACATCCAAAAAATACTAATTATATTTAATTCACTTGTGTCTTATGGTCAATTTTTCATCATAGTTTTAACATAGCCCTTTTGTGTGATGAGCATGCTTTTCTACCTTTATAAGGCATTTAATGGAGGTGAATTTTTTAGGAGGGTTTGTGACTGGACATGGTAGTATAGATGTATTTAAGAACTAAAATTTGAAGATTGATGTTGGAAGGTGATCTTATCTTCCATCCAATCCTAATGATTCCATCATGTTCTATGGTTTAAACATCATGACCTTTTCATATTTATATCTTTGAGCTCATTGATGAAAAAAACCTAAAAAAGTTATCATTAAACCCTTTGGTTTGGCTGGTCAATATTTTAAATTTAACTTGATACACATGAACCATTCTAATTTTTTGTAGTTTAGTCAGGGATTTGGTGAAATCATCGTAAGCATTGAGACCAAAGCAAACCAACAAAATCTTGACAAAATCATCCCAATGGGGTTTTATGATATTTTTCATACCATTAGAACCATTAGATAACTTCCTTCTCTCAGTGAAATGATACGATGGGTACTTTGTCCACCCCTAAGTAATGTGCAAGTTGAAATATTATTTGATACAATAAATCTAGATAGTTTGTTCTATACCTTTGAATTTTAAAAAGTCTAATTTAGGTCCATGTGGTGTGGTTCAAGATTAAAAATTACCCTTATAATTCCTACCACAATTCAATTTGTTAAAGAACATGGTACTTTATGCATTGATGTTGTGTAGTCACTTGGTCAACTCAGTGAGTCATGATTCAAGATGAGAGTGTAATTCATCTTGGATTTCCTCAATGTTCTGGGCCATATCTTAGGTTCTTGCATGGGTGATAACCATTAACTAGAGGGTTCTTGAGGTGCCATAAAGTATATTGAAGTTATATGTTAAAATTATTATCTTGATAAGACAATCACAACTGTATAATTTTCACAATGGTAAAAAAGTATTTTTGGGACTACAGGGGAAAAATTGTATGGATATTATTTTATGAAAATTTAACCACCTATGAAAATGATTATCTTAATGAGAAAACCACAATGGTGCGGCTACCCTATGGGCTAATTTTGTTTATATTTTTTTTGCTTTTCTATTGACAAGTTATGGCACCAAGTTTAGGTAACCATTTTAGAATATTCCAACCTTTTTAGTTCTTATAGTTTTATGTTTTTGTCAATTTGTAGAATATAATAATCTTTTTTGTGATTATTTTTTGTTATTATATTTCCAATAAATTAGAGTTGGATCTGTGACTATAGAAATGCCAAAGATACGGGGAATTTTAATACAAGGTGTGCATGTTATGTGAGATTTTAAATATAATAATCTCATTCATAAAATAGTGTTGGATCAATTATGATAGATAACCATTCGATAACCCATTATATCATCTTTGAGGTATGGTGTAACTTATAGGAATAACAAATTATTAGTGCATTACAAAAATAAAAATTTGAAGGCTTCTTATGGCTAGGCTTTGAAAATAACTAGGAGGTCCTCTTATATACCTGAATGTATGTGGAAGCACAATTCCATATACATATATACCTAATGGTTTATGTATCGGGGCATAACCTCACTCCATGAAATTAGGGAGCATTGAATATTGCTTAGCCCCCCAAAAAACTTTATATTAGTTTTAAAACTACTAGAACACAATTTATAACCTAAAGGAAAAGAGGATGGAATATTTTTTTGGGAAACAAGATTCATGTTGCCACCACACTAACACCTTCTGATGACCAAGACCTTGATTGGGCAAGGTGAGAACATACAATGGACAAAAGTAGAGAAACCTAAGCACTAAAACTATTGCAAAAAAATGGACCTAGAAAGAGATTTACTACTAGAAGTTATGACTTGCTTATTTTGATTAGAAAAATATTGTAAATATTATAAATAATATTTAAAATTAATGGAAGTATATTATACTACATTACTAAAGGAGAATAATTACATTACAATGTTGCTGGCCTCTTTAAGCGGGTAACCTCATTTGAGCTAACTCAATGCTATATAATTCATGGATACCTTTCCACTAGTCAAGGCTCTTTTTATACTAATTCCAACCTAGATAACTACTACTTACCATGCATGTGGGATTATTACATTTATCTCAAGAGAAGAATGACAAAAATATACATTTGTAGCTTTTATTAAAGATAAAAATTATAAATAAAAATTTAGGACAAAGGTGTCCTAACATTCCATATGTCCTCTTCTTTAATCCTCATTCGATGATTCCATAATTTTAAATACAATTTAGTATAGTATTTGGCATGTTGGAGTTGATATAAAATATCATCAATCCATGCAAGAGGGTACCTATTCTTGATGGTAATCTTATTGAGTTTTCTATAATTAGTAAAAATTCTCCATAACCCATCTTTCTTATGTACTTAAATAATTGGATAACTATATGGATATGTACTATGATGGATTATACCTTGATTAGTCAAACATTGTAACTTTTATTTTAACTCATTAGCATTCACCAAGTATTTTCAATAGAGACTAAAAGAATTAATACCTGCAAAATAAAATTCACTATACATATGATAGTCTAATAATCTATCATAAAATACATTGTCGTAATTATTATTCAGATAAAGTAGAATGATTTTTTTGTATCTATAATTATCAAATGAATTAATGCCTATAAAATTTAGATAATCGATTATAAATCAATAATAAACCTGGCCATACCTACATTTTTCAAGCAATTTACTTCACCATCAAATATGGTGTTGTTTGGTCTATTTGCAAGTGATGATCAATCTTAGATATGTGTCATGGAAAGAAATGTAGTATGAAAGCTTTAAATTAAAGAGCTCTTGTACCTATGTATGTTTTCTCCCCTTTTAATGTCCTTCAAGTCTCATTATAAATTATCTTCATTAGAGGTAGTTATGTTTTTAAGTTACAGCTAACTCTTAGTTAGTTATAGTTATAAAGTTAATTGACATTTTGAAATAAAATTTAACTACTTTATAGTTAATTGTTTTATAATTTATAAAGTTTATAACTTGAAATTTATAACTTGAACATTGTTAATAAATTCCATAAGACTCGAGAATAAAATTAAAATAAAGACCAACATAAACATCTCTAATGGGTGGAGGCCCTCTTAACTCATTTAATAAACAACTTAAAAAATCATTAACATGTTTTTAGATAAGTAAATGATCAATATAACCATGTCTAATGATTTAAAAAATTTAAAAATTAATCAAAATCCATAAATTATAACCACAAAAACATTTGAACATCTGTATAGCAAATTATAATCACATTATCAAAATGTTAAAATGACTAAACTATAAAAAGATAACACCAAAACTATAATTGAAATAAGTATACTAATAACATCAATTGTTTAACTATGTATAAAATTAGAAATACTAAAATTAAGATCATAATAACTATTTCATCAAACTATCAAATCCTGTAACATGAAACCACTGAACCAAAATTGAAACAAGTTTACAAAATCATAAAATGTTCCTTCTTAAAATCTCCATCTTATGAAATTAAATCAATCAATGTGGCTCCTTTATATGTTTGATAGTTAGTATATTCAAGAGGCAAATCTATAAAATTAATGACATTAGTTCCATCATAGTCATCATCCACCTCAAGCTTAACCTTTTCATCATGTGACTGACTACAGACTGAGATGAAGGACTACTAATGCATTTTATGCTAGATAAGGGAAAAAAAATAGGAGTAGATGAAACAATATTAAAAATGATAATAAGGGTAGTGATAATAATATTAGGGTTATTTTATGGGAAGAATTCCAAATGGAAAAATAAAATATCTGCATTAGGTAAAGCAATATAGTTTATATGCATTTATTAAGAAGACTCACTTGGTGTACCTCATTTGAAAGGATAAGATTACCAATTGAATCATCTCTAGATTTTATGAAAAATATTACTTTGCATGGTCAAGGATGCAGGTGGAATAGTGTTTAAGATAGTCTAAAAAATTGGGTCATTTGCATTAAAGTGTAGAGAACCTTGAGCTCCATGACGAAAAGAATGGGGAAATGCATTAGCAACCATTCGACCATGAAAAGTTCTATCTTGATGATTACCTTAGGAAGGATTTATACTATTCTACTTTATATTTCCCCTATCACATATATTTTTATCTAAACATTACGAGCCTTGAGTCCAACCTAACATTATTCTATATTAAAATAAATTCAAATAAGTACTCCAAACACTTTAAATTACTGAATTTAACACAAATTTTGATAAAAAAAACTCAAAACTAAGATCAAATTGAAAACATGCATGCATTTTAGTCAAAGCATAATCATCAAATTATCCATGATCATCTATCAATCAAAAATCATCCAATAATTTCAAATACATAAGCTCTCTCATATGTATTAATTTATTCCTTCAATTTTTAATCCATAAACATGACTGAATCAAAAATTCCAAACTCATGTGATAAACTTAAAATGAGAATGCAACTAAAAATATTATAGACTCTAAAAATACATAAATAATTCTGAGTTTAAAATTAGGTTAATCATGTATTCAATTAAATTCAACCCTTAATGAATGTATAATACTTTGAAACCCTAACACCTTAATTTATATTATTTTACTAATTCAAAGTTCAAAATGAAATGAATTCATTACAATAAAAACTATCAATAAAAATTTCCTTCAAACAAAGGAAATAACTTTCACTTATAAAATATTCTTAAATTTCATTGTACTACAGTTAGTTCTTCTCATTATAAAAAAATATATAATATGATCAAAACCTTAGTCTAAGTTCAACTATGAAACCTAGGTTTTCAAATGTAAATCGAATGACCAAAATATAAAAAACTTTACTTATCCTTTCCACAAATTATTACACTTGCATGTAGCTAATCAACCTTAAAAATGAAATGAAAGCCAAATATATAAACAAAATGAAAAAAATCAAGTTTATCTAACAACTACAATATAAATTATTATTATAACTCATATGCAACAACATGAACCCAAAAAATACCTCAAAATGAAGTTACACTAATAGATAAATAAAATTAAACTCTTTGAATCAAACAACTCCATGTTTGGTTACTCATGCATGAAGACAAAATTTCATATTAACTCACAAACAAGGTTCAAACTTATATCAATTAATACTCTCAATAACATACAAGCTATTGACTAAAACTCAGACTAGAAAAATAACCCACATAGTCTTTTCTATAGACAAAAATGGTAGTATTATTTCTTAGCCATTACAAATCTTCCAAATCAAACTCAGACTTACAATATGTAAATAAACCCCAAAAATAAAATAAAATATGACACTTTCATATAATATTCCTCATCCAGTAAATGGAAATATGTACTAGGAATATCACCAAAAAAATCATAGCATCAAAAGGAGAAAGGCATGTAAAAGAATCAAAAACATTTTCATTGAGCAAACATATTCCTTTTGTAGATTAGGAATCCAAGAGAGGTTAGTCAATTATTAGTAAATAATAATCAAAACAAATTCAAGACATAACATATCAAGCCTAATCCCTAAGTTGAGCTATATGGAAAACAAATAAAATTAGAAAATAAAGAACCATGTTTTTACCTCCTTTGAAGATTTGCTTGTGAACTGTTCTAATGAGGTTGAGCTCAGCTTGTAGATGTATAAGTCTTTAGCAATGCTTGATTCCAATTTTGATCAACATCTCTCCTTGTCTACACTTGATTTTAGCTTTGGATTGGAATGATAGTGTTGAAATGAGATTTGGTAGACCTTCTCTATCTTAGTTGGTCATTGTGAAATAACGTGAAGACCCTTTCATTTATATATTTGGAAAGTGATTATGGATTGTCCATCTTGAGATGAAAATTAAGGGCTCAATATTAGTCCTCCAAGAGAGAGATGGAGTGTGGAGGAAAAATGGGTAGATTATGTCATATAAATGTAAGATATTCAAATCATGACCCCTTTGTGTGTGTAAGAGGGGTGTAAGATCTTGTAAAATATCTTACTTCTGCACTTGGTATGATGATGTTACCTTGGGTGATGAAATATTCTAATTTTGAATTTTTAAAATAGATAAATTCTAAATCCATGGAATTTTCCATTAGGAGTAGATTAGGTTAATTAATTATCCATTAGAAGAAAAGTGATTTTGGTATGGTTGAAAGTGTTAATAGAAGACATAATTATAATTGACATAAAGTGTAATTTTAAGTATCTACATTTTACCCCTATTTGAGAAGGTGTTGTAATAAAATAGACACAATAATGTCTTTTCTAATAATGAAAAAGTCATTAATAAGAAATTTGATAATGCTTGAATAATGATGTCTTCACTCTTCTCTTTTTTTGAAAATTATGAGTTGATACACTTAGATTGATGCCCCAAATGGTGCTTGATTAACCTTGGAAGCCCCCTTGAGAGAACATGGATGGATAAATTACATGTATGGGATCTTAAAAAATAGAGGAAGAAGCAAGGATGGGAGAAATTAACCCGTGGCTAAAATTAACCCACTTGAGCTAATGCTTGCATGCTTTGATTTTCAATGTTTTAAGAAAAATAAAATTGAATTGGCACTAAGGTAGGGGTAAGTGGGAAGGATACATCCCAAAATAGGTGGAAAAATTTTACTTGCCCCAATAGGGCAAAAGTTGTGGGTTTAGAATCAGAAAAAGGGCTAAATAATAGAATTGGCCCCTAAAGGGCAGTCTTGGTTGATCACAATGATGTGTCCCATCAAGTTAGATTTAATCACCAATTCAATGAGTTACCTTAGTAGGGTGAATTTGGTCATTGGTCAGTCTATAATAATTTACCCTAGTAGGGTAGATTTGATTGGTTGATTGATTAGCAAGCATAGTTCAAGGGTGTAACCTATTACACAAATTAATGATGAGTGGGTGCAAACATAAGTTTAATGGTATAATGAAATTTCAAATAATGAAGAAGCCATAAAAAATTAAGCACACAAGAATGTTCAAAGATAATGAAAGAGATGATGAACAATAATGATTGAAAAATGATGTGATTGGATTGGAAGAATATGGATGTTAATAAGAATGAAACAAGGGTGGTTGTTGACCTCAAAAACTAAATGTAATTGAGCATTACCTACATAGTCCAAAGGAACCTCAGGATGATGTAGTTATTCAAATAAATAGGAGAAAATGGAATGAAAAAAATGATTATGACTTTTTTATATGCTCAGATGTTTCATGAGTAGCATATAACCTAGTCATGTGGTCCAATGATTATGTTGGATTGGTAGACAAGGATATTTTTGATGTGACATTACCAATTAGACCTCCAATACTTGATTTTTTATATATCACATGATGATATGCACCATGATTACTTGGTCATGATGTGAATAAGGATCGACCTTCGATCCAATAGACAATTGAAAACAAATGCATCAATGATAAAAACCATGATGACAATGCTGACATATGCCAATGGATGGACTCAAATAAGACTGTGTGATAAGAAGCACCATTATTATGACCTTGGTGGCATAATGGATTGATTCAAGGCAAAAATATAAAAAGTAAAAAAAAAGTAAATAAGTAAACACACACACACATTAAAAAAAAAAAACTGAAAAATAAAAGTAACAAAAAACATCTTGTTATTTAACCAAGTCAAAATCCATGTGTGAAGACTCAATGAGACTAGTAAATGGAGGGTGCTTCCAAGTAAGGATTCATACAAGGGAAGGATACATCTCAGGTGGGCTGAAATGATTCAAACTAATACTGAGTTTACCCCAATAAGGAAGATTTGGGAAGGATACATACCAACAATGTTTTAGGACCTGAAATGATTGGATTAAGGATTTGTTTGACTGGATCTAAGATAAGACAAATGTTTTTGAATTTTTTAGATTTATATCTCTTGTGGAGATTTTAAGCCTATTTTTATTTTTAGGATTTTTGAAATTTTTTTAATGTTTTTAGGTTTTTGGCATCTCAACTCAATGGAGAATTACGAGATGTATAATGTTTTATCTTGCATAATGGTGAGAACATAGCTTAAAATGCTCTTAAAATAATGAGAGCATGGCTTAAGTTGCTCATAAAATAGTGAGATAATGTCTTAAATTTCTCATAAAATGGTGATATCCTGGCTTAAATTGATCACAAAATTTTGAGAGTGTGGCTTAAATTGTTCATAAAATGGTGAGAGTGTGGCAAAGGGGTGACTAAGTTAACCATGGAAACTAATCATTACCTACATAGTCCAAATGGATCTCAGGTCAATGTAGTTCAACCTTAATGGGGGATATTATTAATCAATAATAGGTTGATGTAGGAAAATGGCACAACAAAATTAATGGCATAGGATTAACTCCTAAAATGGTGATAACATGGCTTAGGTTGCTCACAAAATGGAAACATCATGGCTTAAAGGGGTGATCGAGATGACCTCAAAAATTGAGCACTGCCTACATAGTCCAAATGGACCTCAGGTCAATTTAGTTCAACCTACAATGAAATATACTATTAGTCAATAATAGGTTGAGGTAAGAAAATAACATAGTAGAATTAACGACATAGGATTTGGCAAGGGATGAATAATGGATAAATGACAATGAGGAAAAGGACTAGGAGAATCAAAGGACCATGTCATGTGAGAATCAAATGTGTCTAGTCATTAAAGTATTACATGGATAATATACCAAAATATTTCCCAAATAGGTT
This sequence comes from Torreya grandis, assembly GCA_037957365.1. Lineage (NCBI taxonomy): Eukaryota > Viridiplantae > Streptophyta > Pinopsida > Cupressales > Taxaceae > Torreya > Torreya grandis. The sequence goes on along the minus strand of JARHVA010001029.1, from coordinate 1,512,891 downwards.
TCAATATACATTCCATTTTCATAGCAAGGTAAAGATGAGAAGACTAATGGTCATAATTTGAATGGCTAAAATGGCTTGAATGGCAATGGTCGACAATAAACAAGATGACTTGAAAAAATGGTCTATAATTTGGATAGGGATACCTCTGAGTATCAGGGTACTTGGAGATAATAAATTATTTATGCATAATGTTATAAACCTATTTTTCATTATGGTACTTGCCAAAGGTTCCACAATCATGGTTTTCACCATTGGATGAATTGTTTCTCTTTTTATTTTTGATTGTTTTTTGTTTTTAATTTTTTTGGAATCTTAACTCAATGGAGGATTATGAGATGCATAATGTGTACCCTTTGTTATCTAGCCAATACATGTTTAGAAAGGTTACTCTATTTGAATCCTGCTACTAATGTGAACTATACTACTTTTATCATGATCTTTGTTGGTTATTGATTCTAATTCCTTCAAACCTCTAGGTAAGATGCCTTCATGGTCTCTTTGAAAAAGAGTGTTGCCAAGAAGGGTGAAGAAGGGTGGGCATATGATAAATGGGCTGATTAGATAATTTAATATAAGTGTTGAATGGATAATAGAATCGAAATGGAATGTATAATGGTTGATGGGTAAAGGAAGATTAGGAATTTTAGTCACACACATTATTTTTTATTTTAGATTCGACTTGATTTTGGTTGTGGTGGGATGATATGGAATTCAATAATGTTTTTATCAAGCAATGAGAAATTAATTGGCTTAGATAGCGGTACCTCAAAGAGGTTTTGACAAACAAAGTCTTCTTGATAATTATGATTTGGATTGTCCAATAGTGCTTTGAATAAGGTTTCACTAAGGGATGTTGATAATTATTATTGATTGTCCCTTAGCACCTTAAACAAGGTTTCACTAAAGGATTCTAATTTTTTACTTTAATTATCATCTAACACCTCAAACAAGGTTTCACTAGAATATGTTGAGTTTAGACTTTAATTATCCCCTAGCACCTCAAACAAGGTTTCACTAGAATATTGTTCTTCTGCTTTGATAATGTTTTTCTTCCATAAAAATTCTACCACTAAAATGTCACCATGGAATAAGTTAAAAAAGCATGATTATATCAGTCCTAACCGATATATGTGGGAGGTGGTATATCAATATACTAGCTAAATTGGTTAATGGTAAATACATGTGTAATAGTAATGGAAAAGTAAAAGACAACATAGTCTTCATATAGAATACTAGGATAAATTGTGTTGATGTTGAAGGAAGTTTCCTCAAAAACTATGAAAGGATCACAAATGTTTTCAATTAGATATGCTAGAAATGTGTAGCCAATGTCAAAAAATCCATTAATATATTCTATTTTTTAAGCTAATTCTAAATCAAGGGGAACTAAAGCTGATGTTGAGACTGGCATTGATTCTAATTTTGATGCTAAATTTGATATTGATTCTATAATAGAACCCAACTTATATATTGGTTCTAAAATAGAAGTTGATTCTAATGTAAATATAGATGCAAAGAGGGCTAGTTGAATTGTATTGTCCACAAGTACCTTACTCACTATTTGCTTAGAAAATGAGGCTTTGGGATGAAGGAATGTTCATAAATGGGTAATGTTTGGAAATGGTTGAATAATGAGCTTTGGATTAACAATAATGTGTTCTTTAAATATGGGCTCATCAAAGATGGGCCCTGCGTCAAATACATGTGGATCATCAATGGTTTGGATTTGGTTAGATATGGATGATTTGATATTTTTTTTGAAAATGGTTTGACTATCTTGACCTTACTTTAGAAGTAGATGTATCTGATCATGCTTGGGAAGGGGATTGTGACATATCTTGATCAATTAGTTATTAGACTTTGACATATTTGGCTTATCAATAGATAAGGGCCCTTGAAGGGGAAATGACATAATAGATCTAGATTATTAGTTTTTTTATTTTTTTAAGACCATATTGGCTTTTGGACTAATTTTCAAATGTTAAAAGTAGATTTAAAGTGCGTTAGTTATTGGCTAAGCTAGGTGAGTTGATTTATCATATTTTGACATAATACTAATGATAATAGAACAATATTAACATTCTAGGATGCCATGAATCTAATTAACCTTAGATTAATTCCCCCAAAGAAGGATACACACAAGGGGAATTGGATGGAAGAAATTAGCCCCAAAAAGGGTGGTCTTAGTCTCACTTCAAATGGGCCCAAAGAGAGTGGTCTTGGTTTCAATTGAAATGGGCCCAAATAGGGTAGTCTTGCTCTTAATTAGAATGGGCCCAAAGAGGATGTTCTTGATATCAATTGAAATGGGCCCATAGAGGGTGGTCTTGGTTTCAATTAAAATGAGCCCAAAGAAGGTGATCTTGGTCTTAATTAGAATGGACCCAAAGAGGTCAGACTTGGTCTTGGATTGAAATGGGTCAAAATGGTCTTGTGTTGAAATTAGTTGCATTGAAATTGGTTTTAGCTTCGTTTGGCCCCAAAATAAGGTCAAAATAGACTTTATTGAAATGGATTACCCTAAATAGGGTGTATTGGCTTATATGGGAAAATACCCCAAACAAGGTAGATTGGCATAGATTGGAAAATGCCCCAAATAGGGTATATTAGCATATATTAGACTTGGTCCAAATTGTCTTTATTAGATTTTTCCAAAATAGGGTTGATTACCCTAGATGTGATTCAAATGAAAGAGATTATGGATGATATAACTTCATCATCCCAACCAACTTGTGCAAGAAATTGAATGGAAAAACAAGAAGTGGTTTTGAATTGGCATGTGATAGATTCATTATAATTAGATTTCCCTGAAATAGACTTGATTTGGCATTAGAATTAGAATGTGGTTCAAAAAAAACACGACCAAATTGAAATGTGGTTCAAGATGAACTTGATTGGAATTAATTGGCATGGAACATTGGTTTAAGATGAATTGAATTTAGATTTGATTGGCTTGGTATGTGGAATTAACCTTGGTAAACATTGAATGTTCGATTGGGTTTGTCAATGCAAATGTTCAAATGGAATACTTCAATCAAATTTTGTTCATGTAATTATCCAAATAGGATAGGTGTGTGATTAAAAATTGTTTTCAAATGGGTGCACAAATATTGGTACATCAAAGGCTTTCAACAAGTTTGATTTTATTTTAGACTATTAGTTTGAAAGGCCATCTAATTTGATTGTAAAATTTGACCTAAGATTTGAACAAGTTTGCTTTGGAATATTGGTTTGGTTTGAAATTGTGTTGACTTTGGATTAGAAGTTGGATTTAACAATGTTTGACCAACATTGGTTTTGATCATTTGACTTCAATTAAAATTGATGTGATTTGGAATGTTGATTGAATTTAAACCTTGGAAAAAGGGTTGACTTGTGTTTTAATTTTGTAAAAGGCCTAATTTGATTTTATTTGGGTTGAGTTGGTCAACCTAGTTTGGCATTGGACTTAGCTTAGACTAGAATTGGAATTTGGATTCAAATTGGTATTGGAATTAAACTTTGAATTTGTCTTAGGTCTAAAATAAAATGGATGGCATAATGATAACAGTTCAAACAAGAATTTGGATTTTGGTCTCGGAATTGGTTTGAAATTAAAATTTGGCATTTGATCAAAATTAAGGTTTAGCTCAAGCTAGATGGTATAACGAAATAACTTGGACAAGAATTTGGGACTCTAGTCTTGGAAATGGTTTGAAATTGGAAACTTGGTTTAGAATAAGGCTTTAATTTTGACTTTGGTGGCCTAACAACTTGTTTAAAATAAGTAATATAGGTGTTGGGACCAAGTTTAACATGCCACTTTTATTTGACCCAGAATTTTGGTAGAGTAACGCCTCATTGTGTGAATATAAAAATGGTTTGGATTTGGACTTAGTTGGTTTTGACTAAGTTTTATATATGAATGAGATTTTAAAAAACAATAAAACAACAACACACAAGCATTACAAGGCAATTTTAGTAATTAGCATGGGTTTACATCACATCCATTAAACCTTTGAAATACTCACCTTGAGAGAGGATTATAAAGTTTAAATGTTCATTAAAGAAATTATTACAAATATTGGTGTTATTTAACCTCTCCCTTCTCTCAAAAGATATGTACGAGAAAGGAAATATTTAGGGGTTATTAACTTTGCACCCCTACATCAATGAATGATCCATGAAAAAAGAGACATCTAAGAAGAGATCCAAGATCACGAAATTCATGAGAGGGTCTTGTCCCTTTGTAACCACTTTATTAATAAGGGTCTCAGTGAAATGTTATTTGATTTTGGGTTTGGTTATAATTTTACTTGGCTTTATAAATGGTCCCTATATTCCTCATGGTATGGGGGCACAAGTATGTCAATGAAGAATTTCAATATTATTTCCAAGATTAATCCTTTTGAGGGTACCACACCTTGCCCTAGAATATTAGAAAGAAATACCTGGGGTTACTTTCCTCACATGATAATGTGCAAGCATAAATCTGGGCCTTCACAATGATAATGTTCCTCAATTTTTATATCCAACTAGATGATTAGGGTTTGGTACGATGTTAGGATGTGACTTCCTAGGTCAACACACCCCTAAAGACTTGTGGGAAGGTGATGAAATCCACCCCACATAATTAAATGAAAAATAGGGTAAAATACAAATAAGAAATTTTGAGTTTCTAAGTCACCCAAAAAAGGGAGAGCATATGCATAAAAAGAACCCCACAAAATAATTAAATGATAAGCAAACTTACAATGAAGTAAATAACTTTGAAAATAAACAAGTTTTTCTTATAACCCAATTAAAATGTGAAATCATTTAAATGGTCAAATTGAAATGTGAAGTAGAATTGATTTTTTGACTCAAAATACCACTTATTTGGCTAAGTTCCTACAACACAAATAGTTAGAAGTTTGATAAATTTAGTTTTAAGTCAACAATAACCTTGAAAATGGGTTTGTTTAAGTCTTAACCTTGTTATAACATGATTTCATGAATCCACATGCCGATTTCACTGCTAAGTCAACTAATTTCAAAATTAGGGCCTACATATAGAACAAATAATAATCAGAAAATAATTTCATTACTATCAAAAATGATTTCACTGCCAGGATCTACAATTTTACTACTACAATTTACAATTTCACTGATGTGACCTACACAAAAAATAGATATAAAATACACTAAAATGATTTTGTTACTAAGATTAATAATTACAATACAATTATCAATAATTTCACTATTGATGAAAATAAAATTTTGCTAATATGCAACACTATTTCATTACTCAGTCAGACAATTTTGTAGTTTTATAGAAAAATAGTTAGAAAAGAAAATATAAATAAATGATTTCATAGTTTGTAAATGATTTTGTCATTAAAGATACATGTAATTAAGCAAATGGTCAAAAAATAAGTAAAATAACCTAATGATGATTTCACTAGTTCAAGTGATGATTTCTCTAATTTTTGGTCCAATTTCTTAGTTTTGATGATTTTATTGTTATAAAAAAGGATTTCATTAAAGATCATATTGAATTCATAGTTATGTTGTTCCCAAAATCCGTCACTCATTTTTCGGGACAACATATCAACTATTTTGGTCTTGCATGCCAAAATTTTCTCTTTCCTTCTCAAAAAATGTTTTGAGCACTCCAATTCTCCAATTATTCAAGATTTTTTAGCTAAAAGACTCACAGGTTCAATAGGTTCAACAACTTCGACAGGCGAGCTCTCACAAAGAAACAATTTCCCAACACTTAGGCTATTTCAAGGTTGGTTCAACATTGAGGTTCAACCAAAAGGTCCATCAGTAGGCTTCAAACAAATGGAATGAACCATTGAACCCCACCTCCAAAGGTTCAAAGGTTCAACGGGTTCAAAGGTTCAACAACGTCAGTAGACTTAAAGATTTAAGCGCTTCAAAAAGATCAAATGGCTTTGAAAGACTTAATGAAAAGAAGACTCTGAAGAAGAAAGATTGAATCGCTGAACCTTGAACCAAAATGGTTCAAAGGCTCAAAGGTTCAAGAAAGCTCTGAGTGAAGGAAGGAAGTGGAAGATTACATAGACAAGTTTGAAGAAGTGGTTCAGTCAGTTGGTTCAAAGGAGTCTCCTAAAGCCTGAAGGACAAGTGCCCTTGTAGAGGGTAGGGAACATTTGTGAAAGGATCAAAGAGAAGGCCGAAAGGGTAAGGTTTTCTTAAAAAAAGCAAAGGATGAATTTCTTCAAAAAAAATGTCTAAAGGAATTCCTTCAGACATTTTGTCCAAAGAAATTGCTAAGTCAAGGAACAAAAGGATATCTTTCAGAATGATTTTCTGCAGTAAAATTTCACAAGAGAATTCCTTCAGACAAAATGTCTGAAGGATTTGAAGAACAAGGACATTCGAAGGACCCCAAAGGGAAAGTAGCCTTGCGGGGGACTCTCGGTGACCACAAAATGGACCATTCTCAAGGCCTGAAGGGATACCTTCCCTTCTGGGGGTTCCAAAGATAGAAAGCCAAAAGAATTTCCAAGTTCAAAGAAAAGGTTCAACTGAAGAGGAAAGAAGTGATTGAACCAATGAGTTGATAGGACTGCTTGAACCATTGAACCAATGAACTCTCATGGTTTAAAGGTTCAAGGTTCAATGTGGTTCAAGTGACCAATAACTAGTGACATCCCTGTAGATGTCAAATTCAAGGTAATGAAATGCCCATTTATTTTTAAATATGGTGTGAAACCTGAAGAACAAAACTCAGTGAACAGTTGAAGGAAGGAGCCAAAAGAGCCTGATGAAGGTAAGAAGATAGCCTGAGAACTCAAATTGCAACAAGAAAGAGAGAAAGCTACAAGAGATACTAAAATATATATAGGGGAGTTATTCCATTAGGTGGAATAATCCACCACGTAGACATCTGAGCGTGCAAACATTAAAAGGAACAACCTATTTTTCTCTCTTTGAATAAAAGTGAGTGGACAGCTGCATACATATTTGGAGACAAACCAGATGACCCATGCTGAGGAGAAGACATTCGAGGTGATTTTGTACACCAAAGTCAAGGCCGATGCCCTGTTTTAGCATGGCCCCTTGACTAAACTAAAAATGCATTCAAAGCATTGAATGTAGCATGGGCCTTTCCATGAAATAAAGTGCCAAGTCTTTCTTAGCTGCTATATATTGTAATCTCTTATTTTATGCAAGGGAGACCTTTTTTATTATCAAAATCAAAACTCTACCCAAATTGAAAGGCATTACTGAGACTTTGAGCTCAGATTGTTAATCATATTTCATTATTTGAATGAGAAAGCAAGTGACCTTTTAGACTTTGTGTTGGAATAGCTTGTGTTCTTGAGGAAATTGTTCTTATGTCTATTTCCTGAGTGCATTCTTGTCCATTTAATTAAATAAGTATAACTAGTGGAAGTAACTAGGAAGGTGTCCTAAAGTCAACTATGGAGAGACTTTGTGCTACCATAATTGTCTTTAGTGTGTTTATTTTTCTGTTTTTATTTAAAGGATCTTGTGATGACTTTGTGCCCCCATTATCCTTCATATATTTCACTCTTTGATAGCTGAGGTGGAGACTTTGTGCTACACCTCATTTAGATGGTTACTGCACCATGTTACATTTACCTATTACTACCAGAAAGAATTCCTATTATTTGTTGCAGACCACTTCTGAAAGAAGAGAAGTGCCTTCTGTCATTTCATCAAGATTTCTCCTATGTCTATGAACATTATTTATGAAAAAAGAGAGATGGATAGTGTTTTCCTACCCCTGAATGTTATTTTCTACTTATATATATAGTATATAGTACCTCATAGTTATAGGGAACCTCCCTTAGATGAGAGGAGAGATTTGTCCCCTTTTGATGTGGTAGACCTGCACATTTGGATGATCAATCTCCTTATGTTGTGGTTGAAACAACCTATTTTTCCCATCAGTTAGCTGGTGACAAAATATTCACCCAAAAAAATTTGGTGACTCTACCAGGGAAGAGTGCACAGTTTGAAGCCTCAAGCTTCAAGCTGAAGTAGGGCCAGTTCGTTTTCCATTTTAATTCTACAATCTGGGAGCTCCACACTATACAAGAAGCTAGAGATCTAAAGGTGTTGTTGACCCTATTTTTGAGTTGGTATAACAGGTCAATTTTGATTTATTTCCTCCACAACCTCACCTTCAACAAATTAGGAGTCTTCTTCCTACCAACACCAGGTCTCCATTACTAGGTAAAGCATCCATTTCTGCTATTAGCAGAGCTTTGTCAATACATACCCCTTAGACATTTGTTATCCCTCCCTTTAGTAGTCAAATCATGGAAATTCAAGGCCCTTAAGGTAACTCTTTTGGTCCACTCAATTTAACTCCACCTCTACATGAGCTACCACACAGTTTAAGGAAGAATTTCCCCAAATTCTTTGGTGATGGGAGAGTTTATCCTGATGAACATAGTACATCCTTCAGCATAGCCTATGGTGTGATAGGCATGGAGTATGAGGACGTATCGGTTAGGCTATTTGTAGAAACATTACAAGGTATTGCTACAGAGTGGTTCGACCATCTCTAGGCTTGGTCAGTGACTGACTGAAACACTCTCAAAGCCAAATTTGAAACCAGGTTCAAGCCTGTAGAAGATGTGCATGCCTTGTTGGCCTAGCTCACACAAATGAAGAAAGAACCTCATAAACCTATGAGGGACTTCATTTCCAAATTTGACAAGCTAAGGAATAGGATTCTTACAATTACTCAGCCAATAGCTGAGAACCTTAAATGTTTTTTATCAATTCTCAGCTACCTAGAGTGAGTTTCTTGTTGAGACGTGTTGGTCACATAGACCTTGCTACAGTGTAAGATTTGGCTACTAAGGTTGAAGATGATCTTATCTTGGCAGGAAAGATAAGAAGAGATCCTAATAGAGGCAAATCTTCTTCATCTTCTGAATATTCACCTATAGGAACCACTGATCCTATGGTGCAAAAGCTGGCAAATGAGTTGCTAGCTCTCAAGAAGCAAATGGCACAAGGGATGTCTTCTGCTCCTTCATACAGAGATATACCAAGGAGGACTTTTCTCAATCAGTCTTACCAAGGCAATGCTGCTCAGAATCAAGGGCAGCCAAATCATCTTCCTCCCCCATAGGGTAAACTTGCCATTGAAGCAACTCCAACCAATTCAGCAGTTGGATATCTTGAAGCAGAATTTGATTTCTCCTTCCAGCCTGAGTTGAACACAGAAGATGATGCTAATCTCTTCATAGAAGGAGAAAAAGAATTAGTTGGCGACTTCAACATTGGTTTCCTAAATTACCAGGATGAACCTGAAAGTAAAGGTGAAGCATTTGATGGATCATACACAATGTTTACCAAGTCATAGAACCAATCAGCTCAACAAGCTGATAAGGGAAAAAAAAGGGAAGGATCTTAGCTTGCAATTTCAATTGCCAAACAAGGAACTTCTTTACCTTTCCAGTCAAAGGACCCAGTAAGTAATAAAAAAGTAAGTACCTCAAGTACACCTTCAATTTCATAGATTAGTCCATCCCCCACTAAAAACCAAAAGAATGAACTACCTTCCCTTGTTCTTAATTCATTTTAGACATTTGATATAATCGACCATGTCAAGAAAACCAAAATTCAAATGTCTGAATTTGAATTCCTACAATCCAACCCTGAGTAGTTGGATAAGTTGGTTCAGTGTGTAAAGAATAAAACTGTCCCTACAGGACCAGCTATTCCAAAGGTGACTCCCACAACCACCCAGAATAATCTTTTCATTACTATTCTTATTGTTCCCAAGAGGACAGAACCATTTTATGTCTCCCTACTGATAAATGGACACCATTTGAACAATTGTATCATAAATTTAGGTGCGTCTAAAAATTTCATGCCTGCCAAAGTGGCAGAATCTCTTGGACTCACACTAACCAAGACCTTTGGGAGATGTTTCTCCATGGAGAACAAATAAGTGCCACTACTGGGACAAATCAAGGATGCCCAATTTGCATTTACAGCATTCCCAAACAAGAGAATTAAGATGACAGTCTTGGTGGCCAATGTCCCAGCCTCATACGGCATTCTTCTTGAGCAAAATTTATATAAGGATGTTGGTGGTGAGTTAAGAATGGAACTATCTGAAGCAAGGATCCTAGTCAAAGGTGTCCTGTAGAGATTACTCCCTGAGAAGGAGGCAAAATATGTTGTCACTCAAACATCAGTGCCTGAAGCTCAAATTCTATTTGAGTCTTCAAGCATGGGTAATTATTTTCTAAAAATAGAGGATGTTCCTATCCTAACTGATGAAAATTCTAAAGATGACAATATAAAAATTGGTTCAAATAAAATAGCAAAAGGATTTGTAGAATGTAGTACAAGCACAAAAGAATCCTCCCCTCCAATTAAAAGAAATTTTGAGGAAAGCATAGTTCTTGATGACATATGGATACTAGAATTTGATGGCAGCTATTCTTCTACTGGCTTAGGAGCTAGGATTTGTTGATATCTCCTCAAGGAGATATTTTCCTCTATTCTTATAAATTGCAATTTAGCAACACCAACAATACTATTGAATATGAATCATTACTGCTCAAATTCAAGGCCACTCAAGATAGGGGCATCAAACTCCTTCACACCAAAGGAGATGTTGAGTTAGTGGTTTTCCAGGTGAAGAACCTGTACCAAACCAAAAATGAGATATTGCACCATTACCAAAATCTAGTTTGGGATCAAATTGAAAGCTTTGATGCTTTCAGCATCTCTATAGTACCCAGGGAATTTAATGACCGAGCTGATGCATTGGCTATTTTAGTGACTCTTTTGGTTCCTCACCTAGATTTTAAAGGAGACAAGTACACTATCAAGATGATATTTTGACCAAGTGTGCCTGATAATTACAATCATTGGCAAGTATTCAATGGTGACAACCAAATCATCACCTTTCTAGAACAAGAAGATAGCTTTGAACAGCTTCACTTCGAAGGCAGTGACCCTCAGAAACTTGAATCAACTCTTGAATCAAATTTAGATGCAGGTGAAGAATTCCTTTAACTCAAAGGGAATAAAATCCCAAAAGGACTGGCTTCCCTTGGGAAACTATTTGACAAGCATGACAAGTTCATCAAACAACAATAAATGGATTCGAACTCCTCTCAGGATTTTGATCAAATAAATTTGGATACTAAGGAAAATCCTAAGACGTTGAACATTGGGAAGTACTGCACTCCTGAGGAGAAGCTCAAATTTACTGCCCTATTGCACCATTACATGGATGTTTTGGCATACTCCTATGATGATCTGAAGTCACTCAAGCCTGAAGAAATTTGCCATGAAATTCCTCTCAAGGGTGATTTAGTGTCTTATAAGCAAAAATCTAGGTAGTACAATCCAAAGATATCAGGTACTGTTCTATCTAAAATACAAAAAATGCTTAATGTTAGAATAATTTTCCCAATCCATCATTCCACATGGATTACAAACATAGTTCTTGTAAGAAAAAAAGAATGGTGAAATTTGCCTCTGTGTGGATTTTAGGAATTTGAATCAATCCTCTTTAAAGGATAATTACCCTCTACCCATCATGGATCAAGTTCTTCAAACGGTGACTGGTTCAGAGATGTTATCAATGATGGATGGTTTTTCAGGGTATAATCAAGTGGAAGTTGGTGAAGTAGACCAACATAAGACTGCCTTCACCACACCTTGGGGCACCTTTATGTATCGAAGAATGCTATTTAGCCTGATAAATGCTGGTGCCACTTTTCAGAGAGAAATGGACCTTGCTTTCAAAGATGAAATGGGTAAGTTCATTATAGTGTACCTTGATGATTTAACAGTCTTTTCCAAGTATCATCTTGATCATGTGTGCCATTTGCAACAAGTGCTAGAATGATGTTGCCAGAATGGCATTTTTCTAAATCCCAAGAATTTTTTTTGGGGTAACAGAAGGGAAACTTCTCAGACACATTATATCCTAAGAAGTCATAAAGATTGACTCAGAAAGAGTCAAATCCATCTAGGAGCTTACTCTGCCCATGAGTAAGATTGCAGTTCACTCTTTCTTTTGAAAGGTGAATTTTTTATGAAGGTTCATTCCAGAGTTTGTCAAGAAGACTCACCACATTGTGGACATGATGAAGGGAAAGGCCACCTTCAGCTAGACTGAAGAAGGCAAATTGGCATTTTGAGACATCAATACAACGATCACCCATGCCCCAATTTTGGTTTGTCTAGATTATACCAAATATTTCACAATGTATAGTTATGCTTCCGAGCACACACTTTCAACAATTCTAGTTCAACATAACAAAGAAGGCATGGAGTCTCCCATATCTTTCATGAGCTGTCCTCTCAAAGCTCATGAACTAAAATATTTAAATCTAGAGAAGCATGCTTATGCAGTGGTAAAGGTAGTAAATCATTTCTATTTTTACATCCTAAATTCACACATTATTGCCCTAGTTCATGATACCACAGTCAATTCCATATTAACTCAGCAGGAGTTTAAAACCAAAAGGGGTAATTGGATTACTAAAATCTAGGAGTTTGATTTGGTTATCAAACCAACAAAGCTTGTACATGGAAGGGGCCTCTACCAATTGATTTTTGATAATAGACCAGAAGGAATAGGGAAAGAAGAAGTAGAAATTGAAGACACGCCAATAGTCCTCTTTGTCTCCACCATAAATGAGTGGTATTCAAGTATTGATTATTTCCTTACCTCTAGTGAGTGCCCCACTCACTTGTCTCATAAAAAAAGAGGACTGTTAAGTTAAAAGCTACCAATTTTGTCTTGTGAAACAACGGTCTGTATAAGAGGAACCTCAATGGGGTGTTCCTTCGTTGCGTGGATAAAGAACAACAGAACCAACTTTTGGAGTCCTTTTATAATGAGGACATTTTTTTGCACCTATAACTACTCATAATATTCTACAAGCTAGGTATTACTAGCCTACTCTATTTCAAGATGCATACAAATGGGTATGAAGATGTGAACTATGCCAATAGTTCATTAGAAGACCCAAGTTAGTTGCTTTGCCTCTTAAGCCAGTGGTAATAAAAGAGCCATTTCAGTAATAGGGAATCAATTTCATTGGTTTTGTAAACCCATATTCAAACACTGGACATGATTATGTCCTCACAGCGATAGATTACTTCACCAAATAGGTGGAAGCTATTCCAGCTAAGCATGCTACTTCTGAAGTAGTATGTAATTTCCTCAAAGAAAACACCATTTCCAGGTTTGCGGTTCCAACCAAGATTGTGATAGATAATGCAGCCTATTTCTCTTTCCATGAGATTACTCAATTATATTTTTATTATGGGATTACCCTCTCCCATTCCTCTGACTATTTTACACAAGGGAATGGCCAAGTAGAATCAAGCAATAAGAACTTGGTGACCATCATCAGGAAGCTAGTGGATGACAGCCAATGAACCTGGCATAAAGCTTTGGTTGATTCTTTATAGGTAGATAGAATTACACCCTAGAGGGTGATAGGTATGTCACCATTCCAACTTTTGTATGGTCTCAATGCAGAGATACCAATCACCCTGGAATTACCAGCACTAAAATTGGCAAAAGTGGTTGAAGATCAAACATCTAAAAGCTCCATCGACAAAAGGATCATGTACCTGACTAAGCTAGATGAGTAGTGAACTATGGTGGTGGATTGAATCATTGTGCATTAAAGTCTGGTGAAGAAGCTCTTTGACTAGAAAGTAAAAACCCATGATTTCTAGATTGGAGACCAAGTCCTGTTATGGGACAAGAGAAGAGAACCAAAGGGAATGCATGGAAAATTTGATTCCCTATGGAGAGGCCCATTTATTATTCATCAACTCAATGGTGAAAATAGTTTCCTACTGAAGTATCAAGACAACACACCCTTGTCTCTACCTCATAGTGGGCAGCATCTGAAGCACTTCAATTCTTGAAGTATCAGATAAGTTTGGTTGAACATTTGTATATTTGTATAGTCTTTAGTTCTATTTTGTTTTTTTTATTTTCATGTATTTTTGGCACCTTTATTTTTGGGTAGCATGAATCCATATCCCAATGGCATAATTAAAGGCACTAGAGATTCTAGATTCTACTCCCTTCAATTGTTTTTACAATCGATGGAAGTTCACCAATTGGAGCCAGCTATTGTTCCCAAAATCTGTCACTCATTTTTGGGGACAACATATCAACTATTTTGGCCCTGTTTGCCTAAATTCTCTCTTCCCTTCTCAAAAAATGTTCTGAGCGCTCCAATTATCTAATTATTCAAGCTTTTTTAGATGAGGGACTCGCAGGTTTAATAAGTTCAACAACTTCAACTGGTGAGGTCTCACAAAGAAACAAGTTCCCAACACTTAGGCTATTTCAAGGTTGGTTCAACATCGAGGTTCAACCAAAGGTCCATCAACAGGCTTCAAACAAATGGAATGAACCATTGAACCATTGTGTTGGGTAAATATTTTGTCAATCAACATATTGATCAACAAAATAGGTCTGATCAACCACAGTAGGAAGATTGGTCAGCCAGGTGTGCAGCTTTACTACATCAATCAGAGACAAATCTCTCCTCTCATCAAGGGGAGGTTCCCTATTAAATATGTAGAGGCTATATACTATATAAATAAGCTAAAAGTAAGACACAGGGGTGGGATAAACCATCCATTTCTCTTATTTTATAGAAGATGCTAAGAAACAGAGGAGAAAATCCTAGTGGAAACACTGAAGGCACTTTTCTTCTTTCAGAAGTGTTCTTGCAGGAAACAACAAGAGTTCTTTTAGGTAAGATAAGAAACCAATAACAAAAGGGTGAAATAATAGCATGATGAAACAAAATGCAAAGTTTCCACCTCAATTACCCAAAGAGTGAGATACAAAGAACAATGGGGGCACAAAGTCATCCTAAGGTCCTTTACATAGAAATGGAAAAGAAAAACACACACTGAAGACAACTATGATAGTGCAAAGTCTGAAAGTAGTTGGCTTTAGGACACCTTCCTTATTACCTCCACTAGTTTTGCTTGTTAAATCAAATAAACAAGAATGCTTTCAAAAGATAGACATAAGAACAATCTCCTAAAGTAACACAGGCTATCACAACACAAAGTCTTCAAGTAACTTGATTTCTCATTCAATCAAAGAAATATGAACTAAAATTTGACCTCAAAGTCTCAGTAATGCCTTTCAATTTGGGTAGAGTTTCACTTCTAGTAAGGGGAAGATCTCTCTTATAACAAATGAGAGATTATAATATATAGCAATGATGCAAGGCTTGGCATTCTCTCCCATGGGACGGCCCATGTTGTAGTCAAAGTCTTCAATGGACCTTCAGTCCTGTCTGGAGAGACCATGCTAAGAATAGTGCACTGCCATAACTATGGCATGTCCCTTCATCTAATATGTCTCTTCCTCAGTATGGACTATCTGGTCTATCCCCTCTAACATTTGCATAGCTGTCCATTTGTCTTTACTTCATGGAAGGAAAAATAGGCCACGTCCTTAAATTTCAAGCCAAAATACCTGCTTAATGGACTATTCCACCTATTGAAATTACTTCTGCGTAGACATTTTGGGCTTTTCCCTCTTTCTACTTTTGTCTTTTCCAGCTTCGATTTGAGCTATCAAGCTCTGTTTTCATTTAATTTCTTGGTTCTTCCTTTAAGTTTTGTGCTCTATTTAAATTTCCATGAATTTTCCCTCACTTTAAATTTGACGTCTGAGGGGCCGTCAATGATTGCTAGCTGCTTAAACCGTGTTAAACTTTGAACCTGTGAACCATTTAAAAGTTCATTGGTTCAAATATTTTTCAATTTACTCTATCTCTTTTGGTCCATCGCTTCCCTACTTAAGCACTTCTTTGCTCTTTGGTTGAACCATCACTTTCATTGAACTTGCCTTTGGGATCATCCATGTTGCTTCTTTCTTTGCTTGAGGCTGCCTTTGAACTACTTGAACCTGTGAACCATTAAACTTTGAACTCTTTTATTTTAAGGTTAAATTCGTTCATTAGTTCTTTGGTTCTACCCATCATTTTCTCTTCTTAAGCTCTTTGATCTTCATCGCGCTTGGTTAAACCCTTGAACATGCGAACACGTTGAACCATTTGGTTCAACGGTTTAATGGTTCAATCGGTTCATTCTTTGAATCTCTTTGTGTCTAAGTCTTTGAAGATTCCTTTATGTGTCTTTATTCAACCTCTGAGAGTCCTTGGAAAATGTCCTTTTTCTGACATCAAGTGTCCCCCACAAGGGTATCTACCCCTCGATATTTTTCATGCGACCTTCGGGCTTTTACTTCCCTGGCAGGTTCTTGCTTCTTCGGTGGGCTTTTGGCTCAGGATTTTTCTCTCAACGGGATTTATCCTTTATGTCCTTTAGACAAAATGTCTGAAGGAATTCCTTCAAACAATTTGTCTAAAGGAAATCTTCCTTTCCTTTGCATCTTTCTCACTGGGCTTTTGCTTTGTCTTTCAGGTGAATTCCTTCAGACAATTTGTTCAAAGGATTTCACTTTGTCTTTTATCTTGTTTACTTTTCTGAAGGAGTTCACTTTGTTTGCTTTTGCTCACTTCCCTCTACAAGGGCACTTGGCTTGGTTCATAGCCCTCTATAAGGGCACTTATTCCTTTGGCTTTGGGGCAACCCCTTGAACCTATCGATTGAACTGACCGATTGATCCAACTTTAGTTCAATGGTTCAATAGTTCAATCGATTCATTCTTCATTATTTGGCTAAGTATTTTTTTTTGATCTTTTACACCAAACGCATTGAACCAATTGGTTTTTGAACCCATTGAACTTGCCTACAGAAGCCTTTGAACCTGTAGAAATGAACCTGCCTGCAGAGTCTGTAGAAACTAAGTCCATATTTTTTTGTAAGTTTTCTCTCGAGCCTTGAAAGAGTCTATAGAAATGAGCCTACCAAGTCCATAGTTTTAAGCTTGTAGAGTCCATATATTTCTTCTTATAGAGTCCATAGATTTAAGCCTGTAGAGTCCATAGTTTTATGAGAAAGCTTTGAGAAATGAAGAACCTGAATGCTCAGAACAATTTTTGAAAGGGGAAGAGAGGATTTTGGTCTATAGGACCAAAATAGTTCAAATTTTGTCCCAAAAATGAGTGATATTTTTGGGGGACAATAGATGTCTTCAATTGGGGAACTTCCTTCAGGTGAAAACTTGGAACAGCTGAGGGGAGTAAAAACTAGAATCTCTAATGCCTTGAAGTATGCCATTGGGCTACAGAGTCATGCTACCCAAAAAGAAAGGCTCCAAAAATAAAAACAAAAAGAACAAAATAGAACTAAAGACTATATAGATATACATATGTACAAGTGAACTTATCTGATACTTCAAGAATTGAAGTACTTTAGATGCTACTCCTTGTGAGACAGTGAAAATGGTGTGCCATCCTAATAAACCAGCAAGAAACCATTTTGTCCCCAAAAATGGTGACAGGTGAATGGAACTCTCCACCAAGAAACCAATTTTTTGTGTCTTCCTCTTGGATCTTTCTTCTTCTTGCCCCATGGCAGGATGTGGTCTTCAAACTAAAAACCATAACTCCTTGTTTTCTTAACGAAGAGTTCTTTTTGCTGACTTTGGAATACAACAATATGGTCCACCACCATAGCTTGTTGTTATGCTGGTCTAGTCCAGCACATGCTTTGATTGTCAGCATCAAACCCCTAACAAACCATCAGCTCAACATCTCCTTTGGTGTGAAGGAGTTTGACCTCTTCACCCTGAGCAGTTTTCAATCTGAGCAATAGAGATATGCATCCAGATATGGAAGAATTGTTGCAATCAGATTCCAAGATCCAAGCATCATTAGAAGCTTATCTTCTATCATGTTTCTCTTCATGGAAGATGGAATATCCTTCTTGATTTGTACTACACCCTACCAATTTTTTTGATGCCTTGTTTAGATGAAATCCTAGATTGCCAGCTACAGGACTTTCATCAGTTGGGACATGGGCATCCTCTATGGCAAGAAGTAATTACCCCTACCTGAAGCCTCAAATAGAATTTAAGCATCAGGGGATGAGATTTGGGTAACCAAAATCTTTACCTCAGACATGTCCACACCTAGTTCTCCACCAATGTTTAATTGCTCAGGATTGGCTTGCAGGAATTCAGACTCAGTCATTTGAATTTTGGATTTCTTGACATGATCAATCATGACAAATGACTGAGATGGACTTGGAAGAGAGGATGGGAGTTCATCCTTTTGGTCTTTGGGAGGGGGAGGACTGATCTATGAATTTGAAGTAGAAGGTACAGAGATGTTTGATGTACTTACTTCTTTAGCAATCACCAAGTCCTTTGACTAAAAAGGAAGAGGGGTTCTTTGCTCAGCAATTGAAATTGCTGGTTGGGGTCACTTCTCTGTCTTCTCTTTGTTAGCCTGCTAGGCTGACTGATTCTCGAACTTGGTGAATACTGCGTATAATCCTTCGACTGCTTCACCTTCACTTCTAGGTTTATCCTAGAAATTTAGGAAATCAATGTGAGAGTCACCAGCTAATTCTTCTAGATCCTCCCTGAAGAGATCAGTGCCATTTTCTTGCTCAAACTCAGGTTGGAAAGAGAAAGCATGTTCTATTTCCAGATATCCAACTATTGAGTTGGTTGGAGGTGCTTAAAGGACAAGGTTCCTTTATGGGGGAGGAAGATGATTTGGCTGCCCTTGATTCCTGGCAGCATTGCCTTGATATCGTTGATTTTGAAATGCCCTCCTTGGCATATCTCGATTAGGAGGAGCAGAAATGCTTAGGGACATTTGCCTTTTCAAGGCTAGCAATTCATTTTCTAGCTTTTGCACCATTGGGTCAGTGGTGGCTGTAGATGGATACTCAGAAGATGAAGAAGATTTACCTCTGTTAGGATCTCTCCTTATCTTTCCTGCCAAGATAAGGTCATCTTCTAGCTCACTAGCCAAGTCCTGAGCAACAACAAGGTCTATGTGTCTAGCCTATCATAGCAAGAAACTCACTTCAAGCAGTTGTGAGTTGATGAAGAAACACTTGATATTTTGAGGTATCGACTGGGCGATCATGGGAATCCTATGCCTCAGCTTGTCAAACCTGGCAATGAAGTCCCTCATAGGTTCATGGGGCTCCTTCTTCATCTGTGTGAGTTGGGATAGCAATGCATGTGCATCTTTTATAGGGTTAAACATGGCTTCAAACTTGGCTTTGAGTGTATCCCAGTCAGTCACTGATCTAGCTTGCAGATGGTAGAACCAATCTGCAGTAGCACCTTGTAGTGTCTCCACAAAAAGCCTGACTACCACGTCTTCAAATTCCACCGCTATAACACCATAGGCTATGCTGAAGGCTGTAATGTGTTCATCAAGGTAAACTATCCCATCACCAAAGAATTTGGGGAAATTCTCTCTTGAATTACATGGGAGTTCATGCAGAGGTGGAGTCATGTTGAGTGGGCCAAAAGAGTTACCCAGGGGCCTCAAACTGCCATGATTTAATTATGTAAAATAGGGATAACAAATCTGGATGGAGTGGCTAGATTGTGAATCAAAAATGGAAAAGGACTGGCCCTGCTTTAGCTTGAGGCTTGAGGCTTCAAACTACTCACTCTTTCCCAACAGCTCTGGTTTTGCAGACTAGATAATATAACGGAGGTGGAGGAAAATTGTAAGGCTATAATGAATAATGGGTAGGACACAGAATGAAGTGGCTAGAGTTTTTAATGGATAAGGGTTATAATTATTATGGGTAAGACACAGGTGATATTTCAATCTGAAACTTGAGGTTCCAAATTGCACATATTTACTGTGTCCCTAGCAAAGTCACCAAAAATTGTTGGGTGAATATTTTATCAATCAACGTACTGATCAAAAAAATAGGTCTGATCAACCACAACAGGAAGATTGGTCGGCTAGGTGTGCAACTTTACTACATCAACCAAAGACAAATCTCTCTTCTCATCAAGGGGAGGTTCCCTATTAAATATGTGGAGGCTATATACTATATAAATAAGCTAAAAGTAAGACATAGGGGTGGGATAAACTAACCATCTCTCTTATTTCAGAGATGATGCTAACAAACAGAGGAGAAAATCCTAGTGGAAATGTTTAAGGCACTTCTCTTCTTTCAAAAGTGTTCTTGCAAGAAATAGCATGAGTTTTTTCAGATAAGATAAGAAACCAGTAACAAAAGGGTGCAATAACAACAAGATGAAAAAAAATACAAAGTTTCCACCTCAACTGCCCAAAAAGTGAGATACGAAGAACAATGAGGGCATAAAGTCATTCCAAGGTCCTTTACATAGAAATAGAAAAGAAAAACACACACTGAAGACAACTATGACAGTGCAAACTCTGAAAGTAGTTGGCTTCAGGACACCTTCCTTATCACCTTCACTAGTTTTTCTTGTTGAATCAAATAAACAAGAATGTTTTTAGAAGATAGACATAAGAACAATCTCCTAAAGTAGCACAGGCTATCATAACACAAAGTTTGCAAGTAACTTGCTTTCTCATTCAATCATAGAAATATGAACTATAATCTAAGCTCAAAGTCTCAGTAATGCCTTTCAATTTGGGCAAAGTTTCACTTCTGGTAAGGGGAAGATCTCTCTTGTAACAAATGAGAGATTACAATATATAGAAATGATGCAAGGCTTGGCATTCTTTCCCATGGGATGGCCCATGCTACACTCAAAGTCTTCAATGTGCCTTCAGTCCTATCTGGAGAGACCATGCTGAGAATAGTGTGCTACCATAACTATGGTGTGTCCCTTCATCTAATATGTCTCTTCCTTGGTATGGACTGTTTGGTCTATCCCCTCTGACATTTGCATAGCTGTCCATTTGTCTTTACTTCATGGAAGGAAAAATAGGCTGTGTCCTTAAATTGCAAGCCAAAATACCTCCTTAATGGACTATTCCACCTACTAAAATTACTTCTGCACAGACATTTCAGGATTTTCCCTCTTTCTACTTTTGTCTTTTCTAGCTTCAATTTGAGCTATCAGGCTCTCTTTTCATTTAATCACTTGGTTCTTCCTTTAATTTTATCACCCTATTTAAATTTCCATAGATTTTCCCTCACTTCAAATTTGACATTTGAGGGGCCGTCAATGATTGCTAGCTATTTGAACCATGTTGAACTTTGAACCTGTGAACCATTTGAAAGTTCATTGGTTCAAATCTTCATTGGTTCACTCTGTCTCTTTTGGTCCATCACTTCCCTGCTTAAGTTCTTCTTTGCTCTCTAGTTGAACCATCACTTTCATTTAACTTGCCTTTGGAATCATCCATGTTGCTTCTTTCTTTGCTTGAGGCTACCTTTGAACTGCTTGAACCTATGAACCATTGAACTTTGAACTCTTTTGGTTCAAGTTTCAATTGATTCATTGGTTCTTTGGTTCTACCCATCATTTTCTCTTCCTAATATCTTTGATCTTCATCATGCTTGGTTGAACCCTTGAACCTGTGAACACGTTGAACCATTTGGTTCAATGGTTCAATCGGTTCATTCTTTGAAGCTCTTTGTGTCTAAGTCTTTAAAGATTCCTTTTTGTGTCTTTGTTTAGCCCTTGAAACATCTTGAAGGGAAGGTGTCCCTTTGGTTCCTTGAAAAAGGTCCTTTTTTTGATGTCAAGTGTCCCACATAAGGGTATCTACCCTAGGGGATTTTTCATGTGACCTTCAGGATTTTACTTCCCTGGTGAGTTCTTGCTTCTTCGATGGGATTTTGGCTCTCTGGATTTTCCTCTCAGAGGGATTTATCCTTTATGTCCTTTAGATATAATGTCTAAAGGAATTCCTTTAGATAATTTGTCTGAAGGAAATCTTCCTTGCCTTTGCATCTTTCCCGCCGGGCTTTTGCTTTGTCTTTTGGGTGAATTCCTTCAAACAATTTCTCTGAAGGATTTCACTTTGTCTTTTGCCTTGTTCACTTTTATGAAGGAGTTCACTTTGTTTGCTTTTTCTCACTTCCCTCTGCAAGGGAACTTGGCTTGGTTCACAACCCTCCATAAGGGCACTTGTTCCTTTGGCTTTGGGGTAGCCCCTTAAACCTATCGATTGAATTGACCGATTGAACCAACTTTGGTTCAACGGTTCAATAGTTCAATCAGTTCATTCTTCATTATTTAGCTAAGTCTTTTTTAAAATCTTTTGCACCAAGCACGTTGAACCAATTAGTTGTTGAACCTGTTGAACTCACCTGCAGAAGCCTTTGAACTTGTAGAAATGAACCTGCTTGCAGAGTTTGTAGAAACCAAGTTTGTAGTTTTTTGTAAGTTTTATCTTGAGCCTTGAAAGAGTCTATAGAAATGAGCCTGTAGAGTCTATAGTTTTAAGCCTATAGAGTTTGTAGATTTCTTCCTACAGAGTCCATAGATTTAAGCCTGTAGAGTCCATAGTTTTCTTTTAAAACTTTGAAAAATGAAGAACCTGAATGCTCAGAACAATTTTTGAAAGGGGAAGAGAGGATTTTGGTTTATAGGACCAAAATAGTTTAAATTTTGTCCCAAAAATGAGTGATATTTTTTGGGGACAACACATTGAACCCCGGATCCAAAGGTTCAAAGGTTCAGCGGGTTCAAAGGTTCAATGACGTTGGTAGACTTAAAGATTTAAGTGCTTTGAAAAGTTCAAATGGCTTTGAAAGACTTAATGAAAAGAAGACTCTGAAGAAGAAAGATTGAACCATTGAACCATTGAACCTTGAACCAAAATGGTTCAAAAGTTTAAAATTTCAAGAAAGCTCTGAGTGAAGTAAGGAAGTAAAAGATTCCATAGATAAGTTTAAAGAATTGGTTTAGTCGGTTGGTTCAAATGAATGATTCAAAGTTATTAGTTTAAGTGGTCAATTGAATGAGCAAAACACAGTATCAAACCATTGAACCATTATTGGTTCAATCAAATGGTTTAAAGGAGTCTCCCAAAGCCCAAAGGATAAGTACCCTTGCAGAGGGCAGGGAATATTTGTGAAAGGATCAAAGAGAAGGTCGAAAGGGTAAGGTTTTCTTCAAAAAAGTAAAGGATGAATTTATTCAGACAAAAAGTCTGAAGGAATTCCTTTAGACATTTTTTTGAAGAAATTTCCAAGTCAAAGAACAAAAGGATATCTTTCAGAAATATTTTCCGCAGCAAAATTTCACAAGAGAAATCCTTCGGACAAAATGTGTGAAGGAATTCCTTTAGACATTATGTCTAAAGGATTTGAAGAACAAGGCCACCCAAAGAACCCCAAAGGGAAATTACCCTTGCGGGGGACTCTTGAGGACCACAAAATGGACCATTCTTGAGGCCCGAAGGGACACCTTCCCTTCAGGGGGTTCTAAAGATAGAAATCCAAAGGAATTTCCAAGTTTGAAGAAAAGGTTCAATCGAAGAGGATAAAAGTGATTGAACTAAGGAGATGATAGGACCACCTAAACCATTGAACCAATGAACTCTCATGGTTTAAAGGTTCAAGGTTCAATGTGGTTCAAGTGACCAACAACCAGTGACGTCCCCATAGATGTCAAATTCAAGGTAACAAAATGCCCATTTATTTTCAAATATGTCATAAAACCTGAAGAACAAAACTTAGTGAACAGCAAAAGAAAGAAGCCAAAAGAGCTTGATGAAGGTAAGAAGATAGCCCAAGAGCTCAAATTGCAATAGGAAAGAGGGAAAGCAATAGGAGATACTAAAATATCTATAGGGGAGTTATTCTAATAGGTGGAATAGTCCACCAACTAGACATCTGAGCATGCAAACATTAAAAGGCGTGGCCTATTTTTCTCCCTTTGAATAAAAGTGAGTGGACAGTCGCGTACATATCTAGAGATAGACCAGATGACCCATTCTGAGGAGAAGACATTTGAGATGATTCTATACACTAAAGTCAAGGCTGATGCCCTATTTCAGCATGGCCCCTTGACGGAACTAGAAATGCATTCAAGGCATTTAATGCAACATGGGCCTTTCCATGAAACAAAGTTCCAAGTATTTCTTGGCTACTATATATTGTAATCTCTTATTTTATGCAAGGGAGACTTTTTTTAATTATTATCAGAAGCAAAACTCTGCCCAAATTGAAAGGCATTACTGAGACTTTGAGCTCAGATTGTTAATCATATTTCCTTATTTGAATGAGAAAGCAAGTGACCTTTCTAACTTTGTGCTGGAATAGCTTGTGTTGTTGAGGAAATTGTTCTTATATCTATTTCCTAAATGCATTCTTTTCCATTTAATTAAATAAGTAAAACTAGTGGAAGTAACCAAGAAGGTGTTCTGAAGTTGACTGTGGAGAGACTTTGTGCTACCATAATTGTCTTTAGCGTGTTTCTTTTTCTATTTCTATTTAAAGGATCTTGGGATGACTTTGTGCCCCCATTGTCCTTCATATATTTCACTCTTTGGCATCTGAGGTGGAGACTTTGTGCTACACCTCATTCTGCTGGTTACTGCACCCTGTTACATTTACCTATTACTACTAGAAAGAATTTTAGCTATTTGCTGCAGACCACTTCTGAAAGAAGAGAAGTGCCTTCTATCATTTCATTAGGATTTCTCCTATGTCTATGAACATCATCTCTAAAAAAAGAGAGATGAATGGTGTTTTCCTACCCCTGAGTATTATTTTCTACTTATATATATAGTATATAGTACCTCATAGTTATAGGGAACCTACCCTAGATGAGAGGAGAGATTTGTCCCCTTTTGATGTGGTAGACCTACATATTTGGCCGATCAATCTCATTATTCTATGGTTGAAACAACCTATTTTTCCCATCAATTATCTAGTGACAAAATATTCACCCAACAAGTTATATGGGTATAAATTCACTATTTGGTATGGAATGGAATTGAATAGAATTTTGATTAAAAAAGAGTGAATTATCTTGTTTGGAAGGTTAATTCTAGTAATTGGAAGAATGTAAATGGTTTAGAAGATCTTGTGGGGTGCATCAAATCCTTTAGGTCCCACTGGGTGTGCCATTATGTAGATCATGAATCTAAGAGAGGTTAGTCAATTGTTAGTGAGAAATAATTTAAAATAATTCAAGACATAACATCTTAAGCATAATCATTAGGTTGAGCTATGTGGGAAAAAATGAGAAATGTAATTATAAGATAAAGATCCATGATCTTGCCTCCCTTAAATATTTTCTTATGAACTATTATAAAGAGTTTAAGCTCATCTTAGATATGTATCAGTCTTTGGCAATGCTTGATTTCACATGTAGGTAAAATATCTCTCTATCTACACTTGATTTTTGCTTTGGCTTGGCATGATAGTGTTGAAGTAATGACCTTGATATTTGATAGAGCTTCATTGCCTTAGTTAGTCACTGTGAAAGAGTGTGAAGACACTTTCATTTATAGATTTGGAAAATGATTGTGGACCATCCATATTGATATTAAAATCAAGGGCCCAATATTAGTCCTCTATTCTCATAAATGAGAAAGATGTAGTGTAGAGGAAAAAATGGTAGAGTATGTTATAGAAATTTAAGAGATTCAAATCATGACCCCTTTATGTGTGTAAGAGGGTTGTAAGAGCTTGTAAGACATCTTACTTGCACACTTGGTATGATGATGTCACCTTGGGTGAGATAATATTCTAATTTTAAATTTATAAAATAAATAAATTCTAAATCCATGGAATTTTCCATTAGGAGTAGATTAGGTTAATTAATTAACCATTAGAGGAAAAGTGATCTTGGTAAGGTTAAAAGTGTTAATCAAAGACATAATTATAATTGATGCGAAGTGTCTGATTTCAAGTGTCTGCACCTTCAAGGTGACAAAACAAATAGTAAAGTGAAAGGTCATACCTATCAATGAACCCTAGAACATTGAATTCCACAAGCTCAATCTAATAAATCTCATTCATTTTTCCAAAAACCAAATTTGTAGAGTTTGCATTCTACTCAAGATTTAGTACACAATGATGAATGAGTGTAACTACCTGACTTATGTTGGCTTCCATATTAATTCCCACATTAAATGCAACTAACTTGATGTGTCCTCCAATTTAGATGGACGAACAACTACAAGTTGGTGAGTTGAGTAAGTGTTTATAAATAACATCAAATATAAATCACTATTACCAATTAGTGAAAAAAAATAAAACAACCAACTCATTCTATTTTCTCCACTATCTTTCTTTCCAAAATAATTGGTTCTTGAAACAAGACAAGGATGTATCAAATTAATGTTAAATATTTATCATATTGGTCTTAAAATAAAAATATGCCTTAGATTTAATTTGAGCTCTTCCTTGAACACCAAAGACATCAACTCAGCCATTTTACCTTCATGATAATAAATAAAAAATGTTATTAGATGTGCCAATTATGAAAAAATGGTAACCTTTTATGACCATTCCAAATTAAAACTATCAATACAAACATTATCCAAAGTGTGGACCATGCCAATCAAAACATGACACTATGAAAAATGAAGGTTGTGAACTAAAGATCACCAACTAGAGCCAATGATGACTAAGAACTTGTTACAAGCTGGTAGATATGAAAATTCAAATAAAGTTGAAGTTGAATGGAGGAATTTTAAACTATTTACAAAATTTTCATGGGAAAAATGACAACATTTGTATTCAAAAAGTGCCTAGCATTGGGTTTATACCTTAGAGTTATAATATTACAATAAGATATCATTATGATATTAATCATAATTAAATGAAGACAAAGATAAACCAAATGTCATCAAATGAAAAAATAGATCCTAAGTCTAGGACCATTAATATCATTACCATTGAATGAACATCATTGTTTATGAAATCTTATGACTTTTTATGACTATTTACAAACATAAATTGGAAGATCATTGCTACAGAGAAAACAATTATTTACAACTAATTGATCAAAATGCTATAAACTATCTAATTCACCTAAATGATAATCATGAATTTTTGTCTAAAATAAATTGGCATATTCATACATCATATTCAATCACATGTACATAAGAAATGATTTTCAAATATTTTTTAAGAATTTGGCCCCTATTGATGTAGCTTTAAGTGTGATGTTGCAAACCATCGTATGAGAGAATTTAGACAATTTATATGTTTTAAAGAGGGATACTAAATTTTTCCATAACACTATCAATGTTGCAATAGATTTTCAAATGTATAAATAGGTTGCAATCATAATTACAAATTTCAAAACTTAAGAGTACAATCCAAGCCAATTGTTTCGTAAGTAGCTAAGTGTGAACCCATTCATAATTTTTTTCATTTAAGGGATGAATTATTTGGACAGCATGTCATGAATAATAAGAGAATATTAATAGGGAATTTTAGGTTGAATGAAAATAATTGCAATAGCCTAAAACATCAAATCTAAAATCAATTAATACTTACAATATCAAAATTTCAATACTATTTCATTCATAAATGATTTTAAAAAAAGTAACAAAATATTTAAACCTTTGATAAAGAAATACTTATAATTACATGCCACAAGTGTTATGCATTCTCCTTCATAATGATAAATACATTTCAAGTCTCGCCAAGAAAATTGGACTCAAACCAAAAATACAAATAAAATGAAATGAAATAGAAAGAAAGCAGGAAATAAATAAACAATATAGAAAGTAAAAAATAATGAAAAATAAAAATTCAAAAGGAGAGAAAGGAAAAATAATTAAATAAGACTTTCAAATGATGACCATTGACTGAATAACACAACCAATTTCCATTACGATCTTATAAGTGGAAAGCATTATAACCAAGAATAAAAATTATTTTATATGTTTTAATCCATGATGAATCAAACTTGGGATGTTTTCTTGGTTCTTCATGAGATTTATCCCAATATAAAACTAAATCTCTAACCTTAAGAACTTTTTAAAAGACCTTCCTATCAAATAATTTCTTAAGTTTTTCCTTAGCTTTCTCTAGTTTTTTAGAGCCACTAATTTGCTTTTAATTATATATAAGAGGTCATCTAGTCTTTATTTTATTGTGTTAGTGTCCTCAATGATATGTAAAAGAGAAGTTA
Organism: Torreya grandis; assembly: GCA_037957365.1. Taxonomy (NCBI): domain Eukaryota; kingdom Viridiplantae; phylum Streptophyta; class Pinopsida; order Cupressales; family Taxaceae; genus Torreya; species Torreya grandis. The sequence continues at coordinate 1,484,951 of JARHVA010001029.1, read as the reverse complement.
TAATTGAAGTGATTTCCAATTCAAGTGGTAAGGTGGATTCAAAAGCATAGGCTAAAATAAAGGGAGAATAACCTGTTACAATTTTTACCATTACTCGATCATCCCATAATGTTTAAAAAATATTAAAATGAAAATTTCTTTTATTCTCACAATCTATCTTTTTCATAACGAAAATCAATTTTATGTTAGTAGATTTTGCTTGCCCATTCCCCTAAGGATCATATTTATAAGAATGATAAGAAATAACTAAACAATGACCTAAGAATTAATTACTACTAAATGGTTAAGATAGTGATCCCTTTTGATTCAGAATATGAAGTTTTCCTTTCAATTCCTAACTTAATTGTGGATAATGTAGAAGACTAATTGGACCATTTGATATTGGTTAAATGCAATGGGATCTGGCCTACTATTGAGAGATTCAAAATTTGGGTAGTTAGGAACTAGAAGCCAAGATATACTCTAGAAATTACACTCATGGCAAGAAACTATTTTTTCATCACCTTCTCCAACAAAGATGATTTGTTAAGAATCCTCCAGGAAGGCCTTAGATTCATGGGCACAATCTTCTTCTCAATTTTCAAATGGATACCAAGCCTCTATCATGAGGAGGATTACATGGAATACTTTCCTATCTAGATTTCTCTCCCAGAACTCCCACTTGAGTTCTGGTATGAAGATGTCATTTTGGGGATAGCCCAGGCTTTTAGTTTTCTATTAGCTATAGACCCTATCACTTGATTTATGAGAAGAATTTTAGAAGACATATTCAAGGTCTTGATATCCCACTCTAAATCAATCCTTAAGACTCTACTAATAAGATTGAAGGATTGTTTATGGAGGCAAGAGTATAAGGTAGATGGATTCTATAGACCTTGCAAAACTTGTTCTTGCATTGAAAATTTGAGTAGGTTCCTAATCTAGATGGGAATTTGGGCACCAATAGGTTGTCCTTATGTTAATTTTTAGAGGTTATCCTCATTTGAATTGTTGTACCTTTTATCCCATTTTAGTGTGTTATTTTTCCCTTCTTGGATTTGCCTTTCTCATCCTTTCACCTTTTCTTTTATGTGTTTGAATTTTACTATAGTTACCCAGTTTATCTGATTATTCTTATGAATATTTTTTATTATTTTTTATTGTGTCCCAATGTATGACAAGTATCCACTTTTGGTAGATTATATTTGGTCAATTCTTTAATAGTTTTTCTTTTTATTGCATTTGTCTCTTTCCCTCATGGTAGTTTCACCACCATCTTGTCATACCATGTCCTAGAATGATGTGGTTCCCCTTCCCTTAGATGGATTTCCCTCTCCATTTCATAATTACCTCCCTTACTTTGGATCTCTCTTTGATTCGCACCCAAGTTATGATTAATTTAATTATTATGCAGTTATTTCCACCTCTCCTTTTTCATTTTAAGTGTTACTCATGGATTTTATTTTCACCACATCACCCTTTTCTCTTTGTGTGTTGTGTTGTGTTCTACCTTCATTATCTATATTTTCATGGCTTCTCTAAAATACTCTCAGGAGACTAAACACAACTCTTATGAGGGTGATAGATGTAAGTCAAGTCTTGGGAGAACTAAGCATAAGTCCTATTCTAAGATCATGAATAATAATCCTCTAGTGTGGGGAATTCTTGAGAGTGGTGGTTTAATCATATTCATGTTAAAGATAGTTTTAAATGACCCAACACTATCCAAGGAGTTCACCAAAACATGGAAGGATAGATTGGCTATTAAGATGCATGAGATTGAAAGTATTTCTAGAGTCTATTGCTCAAGATATAGGGTTGGTTATCTATGGCCTAAAGTATTATAAAGATAAAAGTATGAAAGATGAATGGGTCATTAAATTTTTCAACTCCCCTAAAATGGATAAAATGGTCACCAAGAGATTCTAGTGTGTTGATCTTTCGAAAGCCTAGCTTGAAGTCTGTAAATAGGTAATTTTATATCTTACTTTGGATTTTAAATTTAGATTGGTCAGGATGCATTATTTCATGCTCTTGAATAATTTTAAGGATGTTTACAAAACCAACCTTCCTTTCTTTGTATTATGTTCCCTCAAGGACTTAGTTGTTTCCTTTTAGGGTAATAATAAGGTCTTTATTTCACACCAAGCCTTATTCTCTTGCTATTCAAAAATACCACTTTGGTGATAAGCAAGTTAATGTTACTAACACTAGGTTTTAACTCAGTTTCAAAGAAGCATAATAAATGAGCTAAGGGTGAGTCCAAATATGATAGACCAAGGAAGAAGCTAATTTTAGAACTAAGGGAGTTATATGAACTAGAGGAGGTAGAAACTGGAACCCAGTCACTAGATGAACCTATAGTGGAACTCTAGATGTTAGCTCTAGATGCCTCAAATGACCTTGTATAAGAGATTACATCTAAAATATGACTCATTCACCTAGAGAAAGACTTCATTTCCTTAAACCGGATCTTAAGAGAAAATCTCTAGAATTGAGGGTGATGAGAAGTGTTGTTAAGGAATTGGGGTGCTCTCTTTCCTAAATTAGGCTTGGTGGTGAAGGAGGTCCTTGTTTCTACTTATGGCACCTCCTGTAGAAAACATATAGATGATCTAGAAAATATTCAAGTTATGGGTTCTTCAAAGAAACATTTTGGAGTAGCCAATTATCTTCTTCCAACCCCCAATAGTACTCCTTCCCCTTTCAGATCCCTAGGCCTTAAATATAGTGGTTAATATGGACCTAGTCCTAGGACCAAGGAAATGTGAGGAAGAGCCCCTACTAGAGCCTTTTGTGTTCCTTCTTAATCCTTTTTAGTTTGGTTGTTCTCTTTTTGCCTATTGATGTATTTCCTTTTCTTGGTATTGTTTGCTTTGTCTCTTTGGTCTCATGGTTGTTAGGTCCTCTTTAGGTCAGGTATGTTGTACCCTAAATTTTTGTTTAGTGTTCTTATATCCTTTTTTGGTTCCTTCGAAGGGAAACCTAGGCTTCCCATTGTGTTTGGGTTGGGCTCCACACCAGTCAAAGGTGGGCTTACCTTAATATGAATAATGACCTAAGAATTATAAGTATTCATTGGAAGTGAACTGAGGGCCATTTTCTAATATTATTTCATAAATAAATCTAAATATTGAAAATATTTGGTTTTAAAAATATATATATCACTTCAAATGTGACAAATATTTTTAAAGCTATAACTTTATCATTTGGTGAAGTAATTAGTGGCAGTTAGAATGTATCTATGAATAGCTTAAGATAGAGGATGAATATCAGAGATAAATTTGATACCCCATATAATGAAATGTTTCTTAGGTATGATAAAATTTAAATGCATGAGTGGTAATAAATATTTACAAGTGAAACATTGACATGGCATACATGACCTTAATAATTCATAAGAATCTTAAATATCCTTCCCTTTGAATTTTATATGTAGTGGTGTTCACTACAAAGTGTCCAACATAATTGCCTTCATGAAAATCCTAAGAACATTTTGAGTTTTTTGACGGGTTAAACAACATAAAAACACCCCATCCCTATTCCTATTAAACATATTTTTTATAGAAAAATAAATTTTAAATACTGTAACCTAAAATATCTTCTTTGATGTTTATCCAATGAATCAGACAGGTTTGGTTTTGGAAATAGAAAACAAGGTTGTGATACCAATCATCTTCAAAAAATAAGCAATACCAATCATTCATCTTGAGTCCCATATTAAATTATTGTGAGAGATCAATGACCTTTATATTTTGAAAATGAGGTTTAGAATTCAAACTATCATTAACTAAGAGAATTAAAACATGTATATTAGAGGCTATATTTTTAGATAAGTGTTTAGCTAGCTCATTGCCCTTAATAGTTTTCAAAGTTTCAAATTCAAGATCAAATTCTTAAAATTTGAAAATATATTTTGATATCCCACCTTAAATAGTTGATTGCTTTAACAAATAAGATAAAATAGGTATATTTGAATGAATAATAACTTTATTTCCCATCAAAAGATATATTAATTTATTTAAAGATGAAATTATGAGAGAAAACAAAATTTAAAATTAAAGGGTACTTGACTTCAATATATTTCAAAACTTGACTCATATGATCAATAGGTTTTTCCTCATGATTACAACCATGTTAGGTAATAACAACACCTATGGATTTTTTAGTTGTATTGACATACAATATGAATTTTTTATTAAGACTAGGTTTAGATAGTAAAAGAAAACTTGATATATATCATTATTTATTTCTTTAAATATTGAATTTGAATTTGAATCACATAAATAAGTCTAATTTTTCTTAAGCAAAATTTTGTAAAGGATTAGACTTCTCAGTTAAACCAAAAATAAACTTGCGCATGAAATTAATTTTACCAAAAAATGATCTAAAAACAAATTGGTCTTTAGGAAGTGGTAAATTATTAATAGCTTGGATGTGTTCCAAATCAATCAAAATTTCATCTTTTAAAATAATATGACCCAATAGTTTATCTTCCATAACTCCAAACACTAATTTATTGGGATTCAAGGATACACCATAAGATTGCATGCAAATGATCAAGATGTTTATTCATTTTATTTAAATAAACCATAAGGTCATCTAAGTATACTTGAATGATAATTCCAATTAGGTAATCAAAATATACATGCATAGATCTTTGAAAAGTGGTACTTACTTTCATTAAATTAAAAGGCATCCTATTAAAATCAAATGTTTATCTACGTGTTGTAAATGTATTTTTATGTCTATCTTCTGGATTTTTAAAGAATTGATTAAACCTAAAAATCCATCAATATGAAACATAATTTTAGAACTAACAACTTGTTGCAAGATTTGATTTGTACTTGGTAAATTAAAAATATCTTTAAGACTAGCACGGTTCAAATCTCTAAAGTCTACACAAAGATGACTATTGTCATTTAAATTTAAATAAGGGCAAGATTAATGACCTAGTATAAATGTATTATAATAAAAATGACACCACCATCTAACATATTTTCAAGCTCATTATTGATGGTGTCTTCTAATAAGGGTTTGATTCTTTGATATTTATGCATAATGTGTTTTGAACCAGGTTTTAGGGGTATCATGCTTTATAATTTCAGTATCATAAGCCTTTAAGTATTTTTAAGACCAAGAAAATATATCAACAAATTATTTAAATAAATTAATAAATTTTAACCTTTATTTAGTAATACAATGAATTCCCAAATAAATAAATTTTTCATCCTCTTTTGCAACTAAAATTAATAAAAAATGTCTCACCTATAATTTTCCTAGATGACTCCTCAGTACAAGAGATATGGGGTTGACCATGGGGTTTAAACATTGATTCCAACCTAACTATACTAACAAGTAGCTTATTTTTTCTTAACTATAAATAGCCACCACAATTTTTAATGTAGTCATCATGATCAAATTAGTTACCTTTAAAAAAATATATGCTCATCATAGTAAAAAATAGGGCATTTGTCGTTTAGACCAAGAACTTTAGGTGAAATATCTTGAAGGAAATAAATATGATTCATAATTAATCATTATAATTAGTAAAACATCTCTCCTTTAATCAATCTCACCAATGTTATATACAATAAAAACAAACAAAAATAAAAGTAACATAAGAAACTAAAATAAATATAGAATAAATGCACACAAAAATTGAATAAAGAAATAATAAGTAAAATCAACATTAAACTAAGCAAGCTAAAATAGTTAAATATGAAGCAATTAATCACCTAAGAAAAGAATTAGAAGAGAAGGTTAATATAAAGTTAGAAAATTTGAAATTAGTACTTAATTTAAGAGTTAAACTAAAACAACTAACCATTAGAGAGCTATCTAACAAAATGTATAATTAGAGGTTAATCAAAAAAATTAAGATAAAAAATAAGATTAAAGATTAAGTCTAATACTAGGCAAAAGTTAACAAAGTGGAGTAAGAAAGATTAATTTAAGACTAAGAAACTAATCTAGAAACTAATTAATAATGAATGAAAACATAAATGAACTAATCAAATGAACAAAAGAACAAAAATCAAAGGAGTCGACTCAAAAATTTAGAAAATGAAAAATATTTATTGAGAAAAATATATCATGAAATCATTTACAATCAAATCTTCAAAATAAAATTCACTATAGATATGACAATCCAACAATCTATTGTAAAATACAATGCATTCATCATAATTTGGGCAAAGTAGAATGAGTTTTACACATATGACTACGTATCTGCTATCATCAAATAAATTAACTATCAAATTTAGATAATTGGTTATAAATAAATAAAAAACTTGGATATACATGTGTTAGTCAAGCAGTTTACTTCACTATTAGAGAAGGTATTGTTTGGTCTATCTACAAGTGATGATCGATCCCATAGATGCTTCATGAAAAGAAATGTAGTATGAAATCTTGAAATCACAGAGCTCTTATACTTATGTATATTATCTCCTCTTGTTGTGACCTTCAAGTATCCTTATAAAGTATCAAATTAGAGGTAGTTATGTTTTTAAGTTACAACAACCCTTAATTAGTTATAGCTATAAAGTTAATTAACTGTTAAAATAAAATTTAACTAGTTTAAGTTATTTATAATTTATAAAGTTTATAACTTGAACTTTATTTATAAAGTTCATAAGACTCAAGAATAAAATTAAATTATAGACCAACATAAACATCTCTAAAGGTGGATCCCCTCTTAACTCATTTAATAAACAATGCAACAAATCAGTAGTAAAGTTTTTATATAACTAGATGACAAATATAACTATGTCAAATGATTTTTTTTAAATCAATCGAAATCCAGTAGTTATAACCACAACAACATTTGAACATCCATATAGCCACAAAGTATAATCACATGATCAAAATGTTAAAAATAGTTAACTAAAAATACCATTACAAAAATTGTAACTGAAGCAAGTATATTTATAACCTCAACTATATAACAATGAAAAAAATTAAAAATAATCAAAATGAAGAACATAATAAGTATCTCATCAAACTACCAAATCCTACAACATGAAACTAATGAATCAAAACTAAACATAGGATTACAAAATCACAAATGATCCTTCTCAGAATCACCATCTTCTAAAATCAAATCAATCAGTGGAGCTACTTTATCTATTTAGTACTTGGTATATATAAGAGGTAAATATAAAAACTCGATGACATTAGTGCCACCACAGTCATCATCCACCTCAAGCTTAACCTTTTCCATCACATGAGTGACTACATGATAAGACAAAGGCCTAATAATGCATTTTTTGTTGGATGAGATAAATTTGTCTTCAGAAGATGAAATAATATTAGGAACAACGACAAGGGTAATGATAGAAAAATTAGGATTAATTTTTTTGAATAATTTATAATGGTAAAATACATGATCTGCATTAGGTAAAGTAATATAATTTGTATGCATTTATTAAGAAGAATCACTTGGTGTACCTCATCTAAAAGGATGAGAATGCCAATAGGCTTATCTTTGGCCTTTACAAAAATTATTGTCTTGCATGTTCAAAGGTGTAGGTGAAATAGTGTCTAAGATTATCCAAAAAATTGGGTCATTTATATCAAAGTGTAGAAAAACGTAGGTTTTGCTATGGAAAAGAATGGAAAACACATTAACAGTCCTTCAACCCCAAAAAGTTTTATCTTGATGATTGCCTCAAAAAGGAGTTATACTATTATGTTGCATGTTTTTCCTACCCCATACATTTCTATCTGAACCTTAAGAGCCTTAACTCAAATCTGGCATTATTCTATATTGATATAAATTCAAATAAGTACACAAAATACCTTAAAAATTTTAATTTAGCACAAATAATGAGAAAAATAACTCACAATTGAGATAAAATTGAAAACATACATGTGGTTTGGTATAAATATAAACATCAAATTATCCATGATCATCAATAAATCTACAATCATCTAATACTTTAAACAAGATCTCTCATTTGTATTACTTTATTCTTTCAATTTGGAATCCATTAACATGACTGAATAATAAATTCCAAACTCATGTGATAAAATTAAAATGAGAATGCAACTAAAAAAATTATACAATCTAAAGAAATAGAAATAGATATGAGTTTTAAGCAGGGTCAATCATGCATTTAATTAAATTCAACCCTTTCTAACTATATAATGCTTTGAAAAACTAACACCTTAATTTATATTATTTCACTAATTCTAAGTTTAAAATGAAATGATTTCATTACAAGAAAAATTATCAATAAATATTGCCTTCAAACAAAGGAAAACACTTTCAATTAACAAACCTTATCAAATGTACTTATACTGCAACTATTTTTTTGGTTCTAAAAAGAAAATATAATATGATAAAAACCATAATATGAGTTCAAATATGAAACCTAGGCTTTCAAATTCAAGCATAGTAACCAAAATATAAACTATTCACTTATCCTTTCCATAAATTGCCATGCTCACATGCAACTAATCAACCGAAAAAAATAATGAAATGAAAGCCAAGAATTTTAACAAAATGACTATTATAGCTTGTTTATCATAAAAAAGAAATATTTTAAATTTTAAAACTCACATGCAACAACATGAACCCATAAAATACATCACACTGAAGTTGCATTGATATAAAAATAAAATTAAACCCTTCAAATAAAATAACTCCATGTGTGCATGCTCATACATCAAAACCAAACTTCATATTAACTAGAAAAAAACCTATAGTGGAGGAACTTCAAACTTATATCAATGAATACTCTCAGTGAAAAAGAATTTATTAAATAAAACTCAAACCTTCAAAATAACCCATATAGTCATTTTTGTAAACATAACTAGTAGTATTCTTTCTTAGTCATTACAAATCTTGCAAATGAAACTCAAAATTACAATATGCAAAGTAAAAACCCAAAATTGAATAAAGGCAAAAATTTTCATATAGTATCCCTCATGTAGTCAATCAAAATATTTACCATTAATATCAGCAGGAAAATCATGGCTTGAAAAATTGAAAGACATGCAAAAAAGTTAAAGATGTTTTCATCAAGCAAGCACATTCTTTCAAGGTAACAAACCAAATAATAAACTGAAATTTCATACCTACTAATGAAATCGAAAACACTAAATTCCATAAACTCAAACCAAACAATTTCCTTAGTTTTCAAAAAAAAATTTTGTAGAGTTCAAGTTACATTCAGAGCTTGGGTGCACAATGGTGAATGAGTTTAACTACCTAAATTATGATAGATTGCATCCCATGTCTGCATTGAATGTAACTAACCTAACATGTCCTCTAATTTGGCAAGATGAGAAACTCCAAGCTAGTAGACTTAGTATTTTTTTCTAAATAAAATCAATTAGCAAATTGTTATTACCAATTAATGAATAAATTTAAAACCACCAACTCATTGTATTTTATCCACTATATTTCCTTCCAAACTAATTAGTGCTAAAAATATATAAGGATGTGTTAAATTAATTCAAAATATTTAGCATATTGGCCATAAAAATAAAACATTCCTTAGACTTAATTCGATCTCTTTAAATAACAATTGCCTTGAACACCAAATACATCAACTCAAGCATTTTAAATTCATGCTAATAAATGACCAACATATGTTATTAGATTTGATGAATATGAAAAAATGGTAACCTTTGTTTACCATGCAAAATTAAAAGTATCAACAAAAAAATTAGCCCAAGTGTGGACCTGTCAACCAAAACATGACACTATGCAAAATGAGATTACAAACTGGTGGTTGTGACAATTCAAAGAAATTTAAAGTTGAAAGGAGGAATTTTGAACTATTTATAAAATTTTCATGGGAAAATGATAGAATTTGTATTTAAAAAGTGCCTATCATTGGGTTTACACCTTAGAGTTACAATATTAGAATAAGATATCATTATAATATTAATCATAACTAAACCAAGACAAAGATTAACTAAATACTATCAAATGACAAATCAATCATGATAATGAGACAATTAATATTACTTTGATTGAATACACATCACCATTTATGAAATAATTATGACTTTTTGTGACTGTATCCAAACATTAATTTCAACCTTATTGCTACAAAGAAAAAAATCATTTACAACAAGTTTTCAAAAATACTATAAATTATCTAATTCACTTGAATGATAGTCATGAATGTTTATCTAAAATCACTTAGCATAGTCACAAGAAATGACTGTCAAATGTTTTAAAACAAGTTGGCCCCCAATACTCTAGTATTAAGCATTATGTGACAAGCCATTATATGATATAAATTAGATAGTTTTTAATTTTTAAAGAGGGGTACTAAAATTTTCCAAAACATAATGGAATCAAACACATGAAGATTATCCATCTAACTATGGAGAGAGAGATGTTAGCAAAATTATCTTATAACTTGAGAAACTATTCTTCTTCAGATGGAGGTACTTATTCATTGGGATGGACCATGTCCTTAATTTATATATTCCACATCCTTGTGGAAATATCTGTTGGAAGAAAAATAACTAAGAAGGGTGGTGAATCAGTGTCTTAAAATTTTTCTTTCAATTCCTTTTTAACATATATGAACTATCACATCAACATATGGATCAAGCAATGCATAAGCAATCAACTATACAAGCATGAAACAAGATTACACAAGAAAACACATCATATATGTGAGAAAAATTCAAGGGGAAGGAAAAACATTGATCCCTACAAATGGACTACAGTCTCATAAGTCAAAATATCATAATTTAGTGAAGCACCAACTTCACATGGAGCACCGACCCCAACTAGCTAAGAACCAACCCAACTAGGCTTTAACAAGCACCAACTTGCAAGGAGGCACCAACCCCATAGATGACTCAACACCAACTCATCCACTTTATTTCTTTGATCACCTTCAAAACACCTTTTTTCTCATATAATAGATGATGATCACCTTCTTCAGTTCTTCTCTCTCTTTTACCCCTCTCAAACTATCTTTTAGGCTTCTTCGCTCAATTAGCCCTCTTATTGATTTGATTAGGTCATATGACCTTGATTTTCATACATAAAACCTCTATAAAATATTCATCATAGTTTTTATACACTCTTTATATGGTCTAAAATACCTCCTTATACTAAACAATGTGCTCTCTTATTCGCATACTCTCTACCTACTCAAATAGGCCTAAAATTACCTTATATATATGTCATTCCTTGTTCATATGCCACTTAGTCAGATACTCACCCTTAACCTATTAGTTATGCCATGGAATAGGTATTATTAAATATCATAAACATTATTAAAATTAATATTGAGTCCCTTTTGTTCTTTTATAACTCTATTAGACCTCATCTCACTTTTAAGTCTCATGGAGACTTAATTCCATTAGGTCTACTTTTAGGACACGTTATACTTTGCCTTCCTTAGAACACATTAAAACTCCATAAATAGAAGTACCATATCATATACCACTAAAATATACCCCCAATAATATCATCTTAGGTACATGACACTTTTTAGCTCCAACCACCACTTGAAGCACACCATTAGTACTATTCATAATTAGGCTTGTGAATCTACAAAAAGTCTGGCACACAAAACTGAAGCATGTACATAATTTAGTCACATAACCATGGAAATAAATCACATTAACATAAAATTAATTACCTTAAAAACATCACCATGTTATTTATACTTCACAACTTAGGTCAAAATAACTTAAACACTTCTCTACAAGTAACCCACTCAGAATTGCTAAAATATTCCAAAAACCAATCATGAATAGCTTGATCTACAACACTTGAAATGAAACTTACCATGACCAATTACACTTTAAACACATCATTTCAAAACTATAAACCACTCTCAAATACATAAATCATGAGGTCTGATGTCAAATATTGGTGTTGTATACCAATTTTTTGAACTTATTTTACACAGTCTTTCATGAACCAGACAAGCCATTTTGACTTCAAATTTTCAACATCTTACATTGGATTAAAAGATTTCAAAAAGAATTAATAGGACTTTAAAGTCACATAAATAAACACTATATGTATTAGATACTTTAACTCAAGGCATAGAGTCTAAAACTCATCATTATAACTTGCTTACCCAAAAGTACCAGTTCACCTTAAAGCACGGTCATGGTGACATTGACCTCCAACACCTGTATATACATCTTAAATGACTTATGACACATGTAGATGATATTAAAAGATCATTTTATCATTATTAGATATAAATATAATATATTCAAATGGAAAATATTGGTTTTGAAAACCAATGTCATGACCTTATATCTCATTATCTCATCTGAAACAAACAGGTTAACTTGTGATAAACTTTTTCACTATATTCATTGACATAAAAAACTTATATCAAACATTAAAATTTATTAAAATTCCTAAAAACATATCTATGTACTTTTTTTCATTATCTTATCATTAAAATGCATTCTTAATCATCTTTTCACTATTGGCTGAGTTTTTCACTGTTTACACCATTAGGCTTGTTAGCAACTAGCCAACTTGGATTATTAGTTTAGCACACTTGAGGGATAGAATATATATAAAAACCTTTATGTCTATGAAACATGAGCCTCAATATTCATCCTCCATCCATTTTCATACTTTTACTTGGTCAACCCTGACTGCTACAGTAAATCTTTGATAAATTGGCACTTTCTTGTAGGGTCTAGTCACACACCTAAAAACTCAATCACACTTGGAGGTACCTAAGAGAATAAAAAATAGCCTCAAATATCTTACCTAAACATATCAAACCATTTTATACACTTTTTATCAATATATTAACATCAAGTCCTTATTAGGGTTCTAAGAGGGTTTAAACCTATTTTCATTCTTAACAATTATTCATAAAGCATAGCCCATCAATCCAAAAAATAATGACTAAATATTTTAGATAGGACCCTTAAATATATACCATTAATGGCTCAAGCTCCCATGTAAAGGTTTGATGATCTAACAAACATAAGAAAGTCCTTCTTGAGTTGAGAACCCTTCATTTTGTGCACTCAAGAGACCTCAGAGCACTTTTTATTGCCTTAACCTTCAAAATTAGGCATGAAACTTCATTAATACACTTGGTATAACCTATCACACATCTAAAAAATCTAACTTGTGCATACTTGCCTTGGAAATTGAACCTCATGTCTCATTAGGCCATGCTCTTACCACCTTGCTTTCTACACCTAAGTCTTCACTCCCTATTTAGGTGTTGAACTGACCTTCAATACCTCTTTTCATGCACTCTCCATAACTATCACACACTAAAAAAAAATCTATAATTCTTAATAAATTCCATATATCTTTTACATGTCTTAAAAATAAGTCATGATACCTCATTAGGCCAAGTAGGGTCTAGAAGTAGTCTAGATGAAGACTTGGTATGAAGGTCTTACCCCTATAAGCTCACCCTGATACTCTTAAGATTATTATAATGCCTCACATACATGTTAAATAAACATCATACAACCTCTCATTACTTTGTGCATCAATGTTACCAAGTCACCATACTCATACCTTCTCATAAGGACTTTGCATGCCATGATTAGTGCCATGTCTAGGCTTCTTAAGCACTTGAAACTTGAAAATTAACCTTGAAACACTTCTAAAAGTATCTATAATTTAATTATATGATCATATAATTCCAAAAAATCTCTAAAAATCATGTTCTTTCTTACTTCACCAAACTTTAATATGTGTACCTTCTCACAAGGTCTAGACTAGGCTTCTCAAGACACATTGTACTCAAGAACTAGAACAAAACATGCTTAACTTAGTGATATCAAACAAATATACCCTTAAAATAACACTCTCACACCACTAAAATAATCTCTTTATGATCAAAATTCTCTCATGTCCTCAAATAAACCTAGAGCCTCATAACCATGATTAAATGGTCACTTAACCATCATACCTCTTTGTGACAACACTGACAACTTCAAGCTGACCTAAACCTTGACATTAACCAATAGAAGATACATTAGGTTGCCTTCAAATTATTTCTTATCACCTCAAGCACACAATCTCATACCTTAAAGACCACTCACCATGCATCTTCACCAAAATCACCTTGACATCAATGACAACACTACTCAATAATATACTTTTGAAAAGGGACTAGGATACCTTCAACACTAATGCTTTTTTCTTTGGTGACAGGCATAAAATTGAAAAAATAGTTACACAAACCATAAATAATGGAACTAAATATATCTTATGTAAATATGTTCCATAAATTTATGGATAGTCCTCTCACAATTCATTAATACAAATCTTATTCAAAATCCTAACACTTATATTCTTATTTATTTTTTTGTATGCCTTACTTTGCTTAAGAAAATAGATATATTAAAGGGTAGACTATTTCCTTACTTTTATTATTTATATGAATTATTGTTAGGACACTTAGATTCAAAGTGATCTCAACACCTTTTGAACAACTATAGACTCTTTCACTTCGTCTCCTAATTCGCTAATAACATTGACCACTTCATCAACCCTTAGCATATAAGATGCAATGCTCTCATCTTCTTTCATACTTATACTTTCAAATTGCCTTATGTGAGTCTAAAATTTATCCATCTTCACCTTGGTGTCTCCTTCATAGATATTATTCAACTTGTCCCATATTACCTTGGTTGACTCATAGTGCATTACCTTCACAAACTTTGCCTTTGATAGACCACATAGAATGGCATTCATTGCCTTGAAATTGTTCACTTTATTTTTTTCCTACTGCATCAGTTGGTGGTGTAGGAGGTGGAGTGTATCCATCTACAACTGACTATTATATGTCATGGTCCATTGACATTATATATGTTCTCATTCTAATGTTGCAAAAGGCATAATTACTCCCATTAAAGAATGGAGCCTTAATGGTAAAGAAACCACCTTGAGCTTGTTGACTAGTCATTCTTACTTCTAAGATCTCCTTTAGGCTGTTAGGCCTACTTCAAAGGACCTAATCTGATACCAAATTTTAGAATCACAATCATTGATGGGTGGTGAATCAGTGTCTTAAAATTTTTCTTTCAATTCCTCTTTAACATACCTACTAGTGTCTAATTATGGCACTAGTGTCCCTCTTATAGGAACTATCTGAAACTTTTAGGGAAGCTACGAGAGGTTATAGAGGTTGTGTAGGTGGTTTTGTGTCATTTGGGGCCTCACCTATGTCACTATTTTAATTGAATATTTTCCAAAACCTAATGAGTACCTACACACATGAAACAACAACTGGATTAAATGCAAAAGGGAAGGGAAAAATTGGGTTATGGGATGTTACAATCATGTGAATAAGAACCCCTATTGTCTTGGCCACTGCCTACATTAACTCCAATGTTATGGGTCTTATATCGCATGTAGTTCTCCCTTAGGGAACATGCATAATAAACTTTCATGTTATTCAAGATTGACTTTTGCTTAGGCCCTTCTTTGATCAAGCATGTAATGTCTAGATGCAATGGCTGAGTAGTATGTAGAGTATTGAGTTGTACTATTGATTGATTTTATGTAATTATGTGCCAAAATAGTAAGAGCTATATGTAAAATGCCTTTTGAGGATATTTATATACAAGGAACTTTGATTTGAATATAAGACCTTGTTTGTTAGCTAAAAATTTGTAAAATAGGGATAAAAAACATAAGAAAGGACTCAATAAAGGGTTAAGACTCAAACATAGGAGAAAAGGCCCATCAGACACTAGAACCATAATTGTACACTAGCACCATGTGGTACTACTATCTTAAAAATGGTTTTAGTGTCCTAAGGCTTAAATCAAAGCTAAAACCAAGAAAAATAGGCTATGGACCCTTATGACTAGGAAAAGGTGACTTAAGACCACTAGGAGTGCTAAAAATAGGGAAAATAAGACATAAGAAAGATCAAAAGACTCAAAATGACCATGTGAACAAAGACTATATTCATCACTACGACCTTCATGTGAAAGACCAGAAAAATACATAGTATTTGTGGTTACTTGACCAAATTAGGGTTTTTACATCATGAATGTTATCCATGTCTAAAAAGATATATTGTTTAGCACTGGACAACAATTATATGGTACTCACATCTATATCTAACAAACCACCGAGAGTGGATAGTGTATGATGACTCTCTAAAAATGTGCTTACTCTATCAAAATATATGAAATGCACTTTTTATTCAATGGTGGCCATGTTTTTAAAACTATTTCCCCAATCTACTGCAATAGCAGACTCAACAGCTCCCTCAAAACCTCTTTGGGGAACTTATCATGCAAATGACCCTTACCAGGGCTGACCCAAATTAGAATATATGCATAATCTACACTCAGCCCTGAATATATCTAAACATATAATTATTTAATAAAATATAATAAAATATCATATTTTTTAGCCACCTATGATGTGCAGCTATATAATAACAATTAATCAATTATGTTACCTATGGGTCTCACATTTAGTAACATAATATGCTCTAACGTTTTTGTAAAAGCATGGAATGGGAAAATAGTTGTTAAATATGATTTTTAAAGCACATTATTAATCACTCCATATTGTGCCCTTTACACAAATTTTTAATGTTTTATATGATAAATTTAGGTTTACAACATCATTAAAGTTGTATGTTGATATATATTCAAGCATATAGGTTAACTCATATTTAATGACAAGTAAATTAGTAATGTAAGGGGATGAGGTTATTGAATTTAGTGTTTCATTAAGTTTATGTAAGTATTGTGAAAGAGTTTTCAATTGGTTTTCTCCATTATATTCTAGCATATCTAAAGCATAAAATAAATATTTATTCATTATCTAAACTAATACATTCTTTTTACAAAACCATTTGAATAATCTAGTGTAAATTGCATTTTAATTAAGAAAAACTATTTTTTATTCAATTTTATATCAAAAAAGGAAATAAACAAGGAATATATATATGATTTGTACATATTTTGTCCTAGGGTTTAGTTATACCACATGTTATCCAACAATGCAAAATGGTGTATAGGGTTTACAATGTAAATGAGGAGTTTGTGGCTTCTATTGTCACTCTATGGATTATAACAATGTAGAATGAGGTTGTTGAGAATAAAACATGGTTTATATTAGGGTTATATGGTCATAACCATTACATCTGTAAGGCCCTTCTACACAAAACTACCATGTAGGTAAATAGAGTTCAATCGTAATCTTTCATGTTGTGTTATATGTGTCTTAATGTGTGCCACAACTTTGTGCTTCAATTGGATGAATAAGTATGGTCAAAACCTATAATTTATGTTCAAATTTAATACTAGACATCAAAATTATTTTACTTTAGAAGGAGTAAATAGGTTACCTTATCACATAGTCTAATTCCTGTGACCTACAAAATAGAAAAACCATGTCCCCTTGCTACATACATGAATGTCCTAACTACCATTCAGAGTTTGTGAATGAACATAAATGATATTGTGTCCAAATATCTAGTGTACCTATTTTAAACACATTATTTTTTGTATATATTATGTAGTTACATTGTATTTTAAATGTTTTCATGCACTTGGCTCATTTACGTACATTCAGCTCTTTGTGGTAAAAAAAATCATTATGTTGGGTCTTGTATTGTCTTACGTTGACTTTGGTTTTTTATAATAAATTTAATATTTGTTCAATTTGAATCAATAATGATACCTTTTTTATATCTATAATGATTAAAAACCTATATATCTATTATTTATTTATCTTGATATGACCCCAGATACTCTCAGGATGTCTAAAACATTATTTTAGATTTTTTCTCTTTCTGCTTTCATAGCTAGTCAAAAGTGGTTTAACCAATTTTGGTGGTGGATATTTTTTTTCATAATGTTTACATGTCCCTCATGTAATTTTACATGTATTCTTCATGCCTTACTTATTATTTTTCATGCATTTACATGGTCAGCCTACACACAGAAGTGTTTTAATTTGAATTCAAAGATCCCTATATATACACATGTACCCTAAGTCAATTATAAATAAATTATGTCGATCATATATTTTTCATAATGTTCAAGGACCCAAAAAAATGATCATATTCCACTATTATTCCACTTTTCACTTATTTAATTCTTACAGTTGCATATGTCTACCAAAATAAGGTTGTATTAAAGAGCATGTAGATTTATCATTGATTATCATAGGTAGAGAAGGTAGAGTCTTCTCTTACTTCAAATGGGACACTCACATGAATAAAGATACATTATATTTTATTCTAATTTTGTTGGATATGTAATTTTAACCCTCAAAGAGGCTCAGGCCACTAATATTTCACATTTTATATAGTCTTGGATATCTTATGGTGAACTAGAGCTACATCAAAGGAGATGACATTTTGATAGTTTTGTGCACCATTGAGTCAATCAAAGATAGACTTATGTGTATGTTCTTATTAAAAAGGTGTTTATACATTCTCAAACATGTAGGATCAAAATAGCCATTTTGGTAGCATGATTCCACTTGCATCCAAAATTGCTAGTTTCACCATCATATGAAACTAGTATACCTTTTTTATAGTTGTATGAAAGTGGTTATCATCAGAAAACACTAGCTAATTTCTAGGAAGTCATATACAATGTTCCAAAGCCTATTTTCTAGCATCTATATTCATTATCAAATTTAGAAATAGGTACACATGCATTTTTATCCATATTTATCATTTCAATTTATTTAGTTCTATTTCTCCATCCCTATAAGGTATTATGTAGTTTTGATATATTATTTTGTTTATATTTGGTTAGATTTTTATTATTCCATAATTATACATAATTGTTGGTGCTTTAAACACTTATTTAGCCTTTTTGTAATTTTTTTGGTGAATTCATTATTTTATACCATTCAACCTCACGGTTTCATAACCTTATCCCTCTAGGACCTATTATTATTGAGATTTGATTGATTTAGGGTTTATATCAACCCTTCCCTTATTTTTGCCTTACCATTAGGCTTCCCTTGTGTGGACCATGTCAGATTATCTAAGTCTCAGGTCCCTTTCCTTTTTTACCTTGTGTATATTCTTATGGTTATTCCCCTTCTTCATGGGTTGATGCGATTTATATATAGCATTTATTTCTATGATGGCATGTACATGGATGGTTCTCATATTTTGTATGCTATTAGGCTTAATGTTTTGGTTTTACACAAATGTTTATCAATGATTACATGTTTCATTCCTCACATTTATCATAGAATATTAACATAAGGTTTGAATCATGATAGGGTTGTATGTGATAGTAAAGTTTTATGTATTGATACCCTTGCAATTGATAACTTTGTTTTCCCTCCTCTTAGTGATAGATCTTATATTTTTTAATATGATGGTCCATAATGAGGTAGATGTTGTAAAAAAATAGAGAGGTAGGGCACCCAATGATTTTATCCCTCCTCTTTTCTGTCAACCTTAAGGTAGGGTTAACCTATAGACACATACATTTATCACAAAGCCCATAGTCCTAATGTCTTATTCCAAATTTATCATTTTTAGAAAAATTGTACATATTAGCATGTTTCTTCATCCATTTCGATCCCACTTAGTTTCTCATTCCCTTAAGCATGAATCACAGTCTAACACTTATCAAAAAATATTTGTTAACATCCTTTGACTTTACAACACCTATGATCATGCTCTGCCTTGAAAATAGAGTTTGTGTCATTGAGGGTGGGTTCATCTAGGTCAAAAATGTGTTGTCTCTTTTAGCCTTAGTGGTCCTTTTCCCCAATGTCATTGATTGTGTGCATTTAACCTCAAGCTTTACCAATTTAACAATTAGCTAACGTAACTTATCCTATGTCAGCCTATATATACAATGTCATATCAAGCCATATAATAAAATAAAATATAGAACATAGAAGAGACATATCTAAATATAAAAGGTTGAGCCTAGAACTAAACATCAAATATATCTTCTCCTACTTCAAGTTGAGCTTCATCATTTCCCTTATGCCTAACGAGGGTATTAAATTGCATATATTTGTGTTCATCACTTAAAATTAAAAGAAGGTTCAAAACCCTCGCTTAATTTATTCCATCCACACACTTACATAACTATGTGGAGTTTAGATTCAGAATGTGTGAGATAACCAGTCTATAACATAGCATAAGTGGTTTCTTGAATCCATAACTCTTTATTTATTTTGGAGTGTCAATCTAGGTTGAATAGGAAGAAAATCAATTATGCATACTATACTTAACAAAACAATAAAGCAGAGGTAAAGGAATATATAAAAATATACACTACACTATTGACAAAAAATCATCTTCAAAAACCCTACATAATATATAATTGACATCACAAAGACATACCTAACAATTGTAATTCTAACCAAGATGAACCAATTTTAACCAAGTAGAGTCTGACCAAGATGAACTCGTGCCCTATGTGTGTCTCCCCTGCAGAGGTTTTCTAGATACCAAATTTTAAACGTATAAACTAGATAGTTTTCATAGTCATTCTACAAGTCCATAATTCCAAAATAGCAATTAGGTGTGATCATTCCTTAACATTTTGTATTTATTTTGTACATCTTAGTTTCATTTGTTGTACTTAGACATGTTACTAAACATAGCCTCTAAGATAGATATAATCTCTATAATTTCATGGATGTATGCCTATATATATTTAATTGTAATTATTTTATTCTTATTTTCAGTAAAATCAGAATTAGGGTGAACATATATGGTGAAAATTAACTCTTTGGAAGATTCAACCCAGGGTATTTCAAACCCTCATTCCTTTAGGGATTTGTTGATTTCATTCATTTTCAGATTTTTATCTTAGAGTTTATCCACCCTTCATATCCTTAGGGATTGTATACCTTTGTATGGTTATTACTCTATTGTCATCATGGTTTACATTAGTGAATTTGATGAGAGTACTACATCTTTATTGGATACTAAATTGTAAAATCTCAATTTTTTAGAGGATAAAAACATCAATGAATGCATTGACACATATGTTAAATAAAACATTATTTAAAACATTAGATTCATTTTTGAAATGATACATAAAGATAAAGAGGTCATGAATGCACATGTTTCTCATATAGACATACCTAGGATTTGTACTTGTATTATTACTTCGTCTATGCTTTGTGATGAATGTTTGACTCCTATTCCCATCTAAAATAGTGTAACTACCACCATCATCAATGGAAAGACCCAGCCTTTGAAATAACCTATTGATTTTTCCCTTTGATATCCAACATTATCATGGTTACAATATTTAATGGATGCATTCACATTTGCATTGACTTTGGACATTTAGACAAACCTTATCCTAAAATGATGATCTATTTAATGATGAAACATATCTAGAGGGATATTAACCACGCCAACTAGTTGGATTGATGCCTCACAAGGCATATTATAGCCTTAAATGCATACCTATTATGACAAATTTTGTATTATATTTTTGCTTTATTTGTTTTCTTTCTTTTACTTTCAATAAACCTAGTCATCTTCTTGGGAGTTTTACTATATATTTAGAATTCCACTAAATATGACATATCTGGACTTATGAATCTTATTTTTTTGAAGTAAACATTAGATTTATGTTGCATTATTCATGGTGATTCCTCTAATTCATGATCTAGGGTTTATTAATTTATTGTATGCCGTTACTTTTTAACATTAGTTTGTCATATCTATGCATCGATTACTATATTACTACACATAAAACATGCCTTATTATATACATTTACACTAGTCATACATACATATGGCACTTGATTGATACATTGTTATACATATTTTCTAGTGTGTATGCAATATCAAAATAAAAAAATAAAAAAAATATTTGAAACATACAAAAACATTGATAAAAGAAAAAACATCAAAAAAATGGCCTTTATCTTATTCATGTTATGTTTATCGTGCCTATTGCACCTATCTTTGAGTATTTTTTTACATACCTATTTCCAAATGTGTTTTTCATGGTATGATTTACTATCTAAGATGTATAATCTTTAGGTTGTATACATTATGGACTCATTTCACACCTCTCCTATGAGAGGTATTTTTATACACTAGTAATTATTACATAGTGACATTCTTACTAGTTTTAATCCAGTTTCTATATTGAGGCACATTACATTGATCATGCACCTTAAATTTTACTTCACATATGATATACATATCTTGATTGTGTACAAGAATTTATCTACATGTCACCATTACATTGGATGGGTAAAATTTATATCACTTGCCTTGGGACTGATATTTATCTATACACTACACTTTGGTATCATACCATCCATATTTATATGATTAAGATTTGGGCCTCATCAATACATCATTCCTATATAATACTCATGTAAATATCTTCCTTATTCTATATGGTGTGCCTTACATGTGGCTTTCCCCTAGCTATTGATTGCATTCTTCTATCTTCTTGATTTAACTCTAGGGCTTGCTTTCTATTTTCATTGATATTCTTCTAAGATACTTGTTTCATGTTTCTCTCTATGGTTCATATGCTCTGACCATTTGATTGTTGATCTCATTCTTTTAACTTGCATTGGTTTCTTGATGATGAAATATCTATCAGTACCTTCAATCACATCATGCAAGTTCTAATAGAGTCCATAGGTTGCTTCGACTCCTCTTCATATTATTATTATAGTTTACAAGCCTTATTCCTCTATATCTCGTGTGTAGCCCCATGCCTTATTGTATTACTTTTATATTTTTATACATGTTACTAAAAAATAAAAAACATGGTTTCTATCTTGTATCATATTTGACTATGGGTAGCATACCCACTTTTGTGATTAATAAGTCATATCTTTACCTATGCAAGCATCATACCCACACTTTATCCTTATTGATCAAATACATACTTTTTAAATGGGATCACAATAACCATTGTTTATTATATCAAATATATTTTCCCATCTAGGCATGGTACTCATGGTTTCTATATTATATTATATATTTGCCTATGGGGGAATTGTACCCATGCATGTTTTGTTTTGACATATCTTGCGTTTAGAGTGTATTATACCCATTTCACTTATGGGTCTACATTACTTATTTGAATTCAAGATATTATTCATGTTGTGACACATGATAGGTCATCACTCATTGTACATTTATTGAAGTATCTTTCTATTATTGAGGTCACATATATTGGTGGGAGTGTGATCTTCCTCGTGAATATCATCATCCTCATCTTAGGATGTATTCACTTATAGGCTTTTACATGTTTTCATCTATATCATGTGATCATGACACTTTTGTATTATCTTATGATTAGGTTTTATTCTACACATGTGCCTTGTAATATTATATTTGATGTGTTGTTATGCCCTGCACATCATTTTATATCTTCTCACATTATGTTGATCATACTTGGTATATATTATATTAATATAATTTTCTCATCAAAGGGGTAAGATCTCAAGTTAAAAAATTCAAAAAAATTGTAAAATTATAAATTAAAATAAAAAATTCATAAACATTTGTTTATACATGGTTACTTATTAATCCATGATATAGGTTTTCATATTTGTGATTTATACATATTATTTTCACATTATTTATCTATTGGGTGTTATGCAATTCATAGGTTACATGATATTAGACTTCATATTATTTGCACACATTTTGAGAGGGAGTTTTCATCAACATCATGTCCTAAATTGGGGCATTATGGCATTGCAATTCAACTTATTTGGCATGATGACATATTTCTTTGTTGTTCTTTATCATTTTTAGCTAGATTATATTGGTTAAAACATCTCATGATAGTACCCAAATCTTATATATATCACAAGGATATCTTCAATGTTATTTTTACATGATTCCATCAATTATTGTTTACAAATGTTTACTTCCCTGTGCATGAATTTTATTGTTTGTGCATCATATATATAGAGGATCTTATTGCCATCATGTTTTTTGGGTCTTGTCTTTGTTTTGTATCACTAACTTTTCTTTTCACTAACTTGTGTAGTCACTAATTTGTGTGGTATGTTGCTTTATTCATTGCTTCCATTCATGATTCTCATCATGATTTTTTTATTCCATGATTATAGCCATGATGTCTCTCATGCATATGCAGTATACTTGTTTGGTACCTACATTGCCATTGTCTCTACCACTACAATTATGGGGGAATGTTACTTATGTGTGTTATCACTACTACATCTATTTGAATTAGGGGCATATTATAACACTCTTTGGACATTCTAGTTGTGTGCATATTGCTTTTCCTATTGAGTCATTATAACCTTTTATAGTCTGCTTGATATGATACTATATTTCATAGGCTTGATTGACACTTACACATGATACATTTATTCCAAAAAAATTTGTTGATATTAGTATATTATTTTTATAGTGGCATATATTTTATGATATTGATGCTTTGGCTATATTATTTTCTTAAATAATTGGTATATAATAGTATATTTTGAGATGAGTGGTTGAAACACATGTTTGCATCCCTCACTTTAGGGGGGCATATATATGGGCATCTTCTTAAACAAATCCAAAATAGAGCAAACTTAACTAAACTTGAGTGAATTCATTTACTTGATCAAGAAATGGATTCGGTGTTGGTGAGTCCCAAATAAGTTTTGGATATGTTTCAACACCTACCAAAAGTCTAGTTATTAAGTGATTGTTATGACATGTGAATAAAGTACAATTCAAGTATATTTGTTCCAATGCTCTCTTTTTAAATATTCAAAAGTTTAAAAATTTATACTTAAAACTTTAAATATATATCATGATCATCGACTACTTATAGTAATTAACAGTTATTTTGGGGACATCAAAATCCATGTGGATGTAGGTTTAGCTCAAGTGTGCATCAAAAAACCATTCATTCTTCCCTAGGTAGGTGGAGGTGCATATTCAAATTATTTTAAATTATACTTTGACACATGCATACATTCCCTCACTTTATTATAGCCACATACAAGTTAAGGAATTGTGTATACACCTAAATTTTACACAAGACCCTTACTCCCAATTTATTATATTTAATTTAACTTTTAAGGTATTTATGGAATGTAAACCCTAGGTTGTTTAAGAGATGGAATTATGAATTGGGGAATAAATATGCAATAAATACAAACACTAATTTGTACAATAATTGACCTAATCTAATTATTCTTATAATATAAATGAATCACACAAGTATGTACTTAGATATAAATTGACTAAGATGAAATAATTAGAGGTTAAAAACTAGTACAAAAGATGTTTAGAGTGTCATAAACTGGAAATGTGACTTAAAACTTCTCCCAGATAATAGCACAGTTCTATGGATAACAGTGTGGTCTTTTGAATAGTAGTGCACCATTTTAGTGTCTTCTAGGGTGTGATAGTGTCCTCTTATAAGGATCAGTGTGAACTTTTTGATATGCCTTCATTTGAGTTTGAGATGCATGTGCCTATGTGCTTGAGTGTTGGATCACTGTATTTAATTGATTTGGAAGTAAAACTCTAGATCTATATGTTATTAAGGTATTCAAGAAGAACAAGTAGCAAAAGTGTAATTTTATATGGATAGATTGGATGTGACATCAATAGCCCACTATGTTAAGAGCTACCTACATACCAATACTTTGAGAGGGCATCAAGCTTGATGTAATTCTCCTGATCTAAGAGTTGGTGAAATTGTAAGTGAATGCTAATATAAGTGTTAGCTTAAGTTATTTGAGTATGACTTGAGACTAGAAATTTGATTAATCTAAGCTTAGCAATGTTGTAGATGGATATATGCAAAAGCAGAGTAGAATAGGGATAAAAGACTCTGATTTTCATAATTTTTTATGATTTTATTCATGAGTATTTACATCTAATTTCCATCTAGTGAGTAAAGTGATAAAAGTTGTGTGTGTGTGTGTGTGTGTGTGTGTGTGTGTGTGTGTGTGTGTGTGTGTGTGTGTGTGTGTGTATTAATTTTGTGCTTGTTGAGATATGGAATAGGTCTAAGCTAACTTTAAGGTGTCTTGAGAATTCGAAATATGTTTGTTGGAGGAGAAAAGATATAAGGGATAGTAGCATGGTCCCTTGGTCACTAGCATAGTGCTCTAGTGTCTAAAGGGTTGTGTTAGTGTGCAGGTGGCAAAATGTGGTGCACTAGGGGCCTAGATGCCTAGGAGATAGTTTGGGACTACTATTGGTACATCTAGGGATGGGTTAGACCCACACAAAATATAGATAAGGATAAAAATAGGCCCTAAGATTAGTCTAGGTCTAAGCTAGGGATAGGGTTGTCTCAAGTGACATTCATTGCACTCAAGTGATATTTTATATGACTACATTTCCTCCCATTTATTCTTGAAATGCAACAAAGAGAAATGACTAGGATAAAGGAAAAATAAGTGTACTTTCACTTACCTAAGAGAGGAAACCCTTGAATTTGGGTTTGAGTATGCAAAGTGTGCTCCATTGTGTTTCCTATAAATCAAGAATGAATGAATTAGTACCTACTTAAAAAATATAAAAAGCAAAGATAAAAATGAGTAAAGAGATAAGATAAAGAGGAAAGGGATGAATACACATCATTGGGTACGTGAAATAATACAAGAACTTAGTGACATCATGTGTGTGTAGTTGGTGATCAAATGGTGAATAACTTGGATTGAGATAATGTCTTGCTCAATCCCCATGTGTGGGTGGCTCAAGAAATTACATTAGCCTCAATTCCATCATTGCCCACCCCTATTTGATGGATCATGAATTGTGAATAACTTGGATTGGATTGATGGCTTGTTCAACCCTCCTATGTAGGTGAATCAAGAACTCAAGTAGGTTATGACTCCATCATTGCTTACCCATGTGTAGTAGATGTATCTATAACTAAAAATGTGAAATGTGACTATAGTTGTGTGATGTAATTAAAATTTTGTAGGATAGACCTAGGGCCACTAAGAGACTCTGAAATGAAAAATGGCTCAGGGGACTCTCAGGCACTTGAGTATGTGGTTTAAGGACTACTTAGTAATGTTAACTACTATAGATAGAATAAGGCATCAATCTAGTGTAAACCTAGTGTAAATGGTGTTTGTATTAACATGGAGTTTTTCATTCCATATGATCAATTAGTGAAAAAGTGAGCATATAGAAACAATGTACCATGTATATACTCCTAATTATGATATATGGAAATATGTATTTTGGATTGAGTTATAGAAAATATATGTCTAAGCATATCTAAAATTAAAATGGAAGTGATCATGTTGTGCATGATGCCCCCTAATCTAAGTAAACTGGTATGATTATGTGCAAAACTAAGTATAAATTAAGCATATCTAATAATCTATGAATAATATTATGCAAACCTAAAGTGTAATTGATGTACCTTTGTGATCATCCTAGAATTTCCTATTTCTAGAGCTACTGGATAATAGTGCACTTTGCTAGTGTCTTTCTATATTGTTTCTACTCCAAACTAAAACTGATCTATGACTTACTAATTTCCATTGTGTTTTCCTAATTTTGAGCTCTATAATTTGTGTTTTCATGCTAAAAATTGTATTTTGAGTGCACCCGATGGCTTGATCTCTATGACAAAGCTCTATGAATGCCCCCTCTTTTGATGGGAGTTGTCAAACCTATGCAATAATTATCTTTAAAAGAAAAACTTTGCAAACCCATGTGTTAGCTTGAGCATATATGATATCTACGTAATAAACCAATATAATGTGTATACATGACATCAAAATGTAAAATAATCTAAGCATAAGTTTGTGGTGTGTGATGTATGTTTGATCTAGCATTCACAAGGTCATCAAGGTAGATATAAAAATGTAAGCATGTGTATGAACAAAAGTTTGATTAATAGTTTGTGTAAACTACCTAGGGGGATAGGACATAATTTCCATTAAGGCACCCAAAGAGGAAGGGGAGATGCATAAAATCCCTCATGGCATCAAAAAATGAGTGTGAGAGTAACAAGCAAGAGATAATACAAACACATGAGGCATGCAAATTAGTCTAAGGGGCCACAATATAAGGGACATGGGCACATGTCACTAAATTTGAGAAAATAAGACATACAAGAACATGTTTAAATGTCCATTTAGGCATAGAGTAAACAAGGTTGGCTTAGAGATAGAGAAGGACATGTTCAAATCTCTACATACACAATTAGAAAAGCACACACAAAGACATGGGCACATGTCCAAAGCATAGATAAAATGAAGGGACGTGGAATAGAGCCATTGAATAATGGCATATTCAAATTCCTTCAAATAGATGTAGAAGCAAGAGACATAATCAAATATAAACTAGGAAAGTTAGAAATGAAAGTATGATTGAACATGTGGTAAAAATCATTTAAGAGAAAATATATACATAAGTTGAGTCTATAATAATAGTTGGTAAAAAATATGTGTAGCATGGGATGATCAATATCAGGATATAAACAATGTTAAATTTGTGATATAGAGTATAGAAAGATGTAACCTGGTAAACCAAAATCTATGTAGTACGATGTCCCCAATAGGTGAATGTATCGATGTTAAAGCTATGTATGTGTCCCCAATGGGTATATAGTAGTGAATTTGGATTTTGTAGAGGAATTGAGTCTTTTAGTAATCTATAAACATTTGAAAATAATAGGTGAAGCATGTATTTATGATAAAATTGACTAGACTAACATAGATAGCATATGTAGTACTTGGTAAATATAAGGAATGTAAACATGGAAATGCATACAATCTAAAATTTGTATTTTGTGAGAAATATTTGAATGTTTTTGTATTTTAAACATATTATATTATTGTTGTATTTTTTGATTATAAGGTATGTACAAGCAACCAATGAAATTAAACTATATACAAGTATCAAGAATAAAGGGAACTATGTACAAATAGGGAGAAACATACTAATTGATGAGTCTTATAAGAGACTCATAATCAATGTGTCCTATATCAAATAGAGGAATAGTGATCATGTGTGTTATATGATGAGGTATTTGAGATCAGATAATCAAATGTACTAAGTGATATATAGTTGAAACTAACTATAGAGTGGGGTTGTGAATATGTGAAGCTAATTGGATGAGCTTATGAACTATGGGACTCTTGGGAACCCATCTGATAGTAGACATTATAACTAGAGTGGATGATCTATGTTGTGACACTGATTTAGATGATAATGGGGTAGGGAGACGCTCTCTAGAATTCATCATATGTATCTAACATAGGGGTCTCTCTAATATAGGTCTCCATGGGAGAGTATGTGTACCTGGTAATGCCATAGGAGTAGACCTCACTTACACTGGTGGATCAACTTATATCAGAGGTGTGTTAATAAACTTTGTGTGCTGAATGGTAATTAGTGTTTGTTGTATAATTGGCTTTGGAGTAGGTAAAGGATACTCATATGGAAGGCCCTCAACTATATCCACTTGATTAACATGTATATATTTAAGACATTTATGTACAATGGATGGGATAGCCTAAATTTGTTGTATCTAAGGCCTACTCAATAACATATCAAATGTGTCTACACAAGGTATGACTATGAATCTGGTGGCCATATGTGTGGGCATAATGTATAATGGAATTAATATATCCCTAATGTAACTCTGAACATGGCCATTAAAATCATGAATAATTATATCTATTTGATAAATATTCTACTCTTAATAACCCAAGTGATGTAGAAGTGTGATAGTACACATGTTAATGCTTGACCCATTGTCAACCATGACACTATGAATAGGATAATAATCAAAGTAGGATCATACAAAGTGTGCATATAAATTTATGTCATCATCAACTATCTCTTACTCTGAGAAAGTGATGAGAGGTATACCTAGAATTTTAGTATGATACACACCAATGATGTTATATAAAGGGTGTGTGTCCACTATATGAGTATGATAAGATATTGGTGGTGGATGTGCCTGGTAAGTATAATAGACACTTGAAGTTCCTATTGTCTCATTAGTTGTATGTTTTATAAATATATTTGAAAATATTTTCAACGCTTTTAATTATGTTGGTTATGGTCTAGGTGCCTATATATGGGTGCCAACATCAACGATATTAGCAACTATCAAATCTTGTATCTTATGTCATAAACTGATGCATATGTTTATAATATGGCCTAGTACCCTATGATAGTCATAGAAGGAATTAGAATCATAACTCTTTGGAAGAGGCCTAGTTGGAGGGAGAGATATGATGTTGCATTCTAAGAGTTGTTGAAGAACACGTGTTAGTGATTCAGGAAGATTTTTTAAAAGTCTCCTTGGAGGAGCTAATAAAACCATGTGAGGAGGTGGCTCTAAATCTAAATTAATTATTTTCTTTTGATTGATCTTATTTTTAGTGGGCCTCACCTTATATGTGGGATTATTATAACTCTTTTTAATTGAATTCAGTCTAGTTGTGTACTTTAATTTTCCCATAGAGAGAATCTTGACTTATCGTTCCTTAACTATATGGCATAGATATGTGAATGATGGAAACTACTTGAATATAATAAATTCATGTATTTCTAGTAATAAAATTTATTTGAATATGTCCTAAAGTTCTATATCTACCATGAGGCTAGTCATATTTGCTAATATAGTTTTATATTACAAGACATATTTAACAATTATCTCATTAGATTTTTGTTTGAGTTGAGCATCTTGAACATAGGAAACCTTATCGTTGATGTTGATCAAAAAGTGTGATAAAAACATATATACCAATGGATTGAATGTTTTGATGGACTGATTAGGAAGATCATATAACCATTTTGATGCATAGTCATTTACACTACAAAGGAACAACTTAGTGAGGAACCAACCATTGAACACGTAGTCCAAACATGTTGCATTGAAAGATCATAGATGATGTTCTAGGTCACCCTTATCATCATACAAAGTAAGCTTGGGTGCCACAAATTTGGATGGCAAATGAGTTGCTTATATATGTTATGCTAAAGGTATGTGTCGAATAACATGAGAATTGAAGGCATGAGATGGTCTAGTGGAACCTTGTTGAAGATGTAACACCTTGGCCTATAGATCATGAATCTCATGTATATGGTATTGTACTTCTAGAGAGGAGGAATGCATACTAACCATAGTAGGTGTTGCCACTAGTTAAGGTTGCCTATTTATAGTAGGTGGCTATAGAATTTGAGTTTCCCCCATGTAGGCGTAGCAATATTATGATATGTAGAGTTAAAAGATTGAGCAAGTGATGTATTCTTGACTTATAATATAGCTTAAAATTTTTTTACATGATCATGGGGTTGTTCTCGAAATCTATGTCTAAAATTTTATAAGATCTCATCCTTATTGATTATAATATTATCATTATCAAGTGGGTGGGTGTATCTCAAGTACCCTCTTTTGCATAATTTTGATCTTGATTATATTACATGTGTTTAGATGTATTATCACTAAATTCCACATAATCAGGATGTGAAAGATCAATGAGGGGGGTTTTAACTAGGCCATTGTCCATAATATAGGCTCAAACAGAAGGAATCTAGGTGTGCTAATAGGGTTACCACCAAGCTTAACACTTCTTCTTAAAGGAAAATATATAACTTTCTTAGATGGAATATAGTAAACAAAATGAAAGAGGGATGCCATAAAAGAATATATGAAATCTGAAAAGCCTATCATAGTAAATGGAAATAGGAAAAGGAAGGATACAAACCCTAAGAGAATCTAAGTTTAGGGATTTGGTAGTATTTGAAGTAAGTCGGGTTCACCAAATGATTTAACTTTTAAGAGATTTATGGAATGTAAAGCCTAGGTTATTAAAGGGATATAATACTACATTAGAGAATAAATATGCAATAAATATAGCCATTGATTTTTATAAATAATTGACCTAATCTTATTATTGTAATAATAGCAATGAATCACACAAGTATGTACTTAGCTAAAAAATGACTAAAATGAATGAATTAGAGGCTAGAATTTGGTATAGAAGCTATTCAGAGCATCATAAATTAGAAATAAGACTCAAAACTCCTCCTATATATTAGTGTAATCCTCTAGACAATAGTACATCATGTTAGTGTCCTCTAGGGTATGACAATGTCCTCTTGCATGGAACAGTGTGAACTTTCAGATATGCCTTCATGTAAGTTCAAGATGTATGTGCATGTGTGCTTGATTAATAGATCACTATATCTAACTAATTTAGAAGTAAAACCCTATATCTCCATATTTCTAGGGTATTTAAGGAACACAAGTAATAAAAGTGTAATGTTAGTTGGATAGGCTAGACGTGACCACAACACCCCACTCTGTTGATAATTGCCAACATACTAATACTTTGAGAGGGGATCAAGCCCAACGTAGTTCTCCTAATTTAAGTGTTGGTGCAAGTAAAAGTGAATGCTAATATGAGTGCTGACTTGAGTGCTTTGAGTATGAATTGAGATTAGAAATTTGAGTAATATGAGCTTAGGAATGTTATAGATGGATATATGTGATCATAAAAATGCCTCATGATGGTTGAAAAACTATTATAGTGATTGTGTAAGATGTTGTGACATTTTTGACATGTCATGAGAAACCTAAAAATTTGAAGGAAAAGTCCATAAAAGTGAAATTTTTATAAATCAACAAGGCAAAAGAAGTCAAAATATAGAAAGGGTGGAGAAGATCATGTCTAAGTATCTTTTGTCGGATATCCTTGCATCATCATTAGATTTCACAAAATGTTATACCATGAAAAAAATTGGGTACGTACATATTTCCCATTCGAGGAGACACATTTTCATGAGTTAGCAAAGGTATTTTTACCAAGTATTAGAATAATGATTAATGACCTTGATTTGCACAATTGTTTCTAAGTTTATTCATGAGTATTTGCATCTAATTTTCTATCTAGTTAGGAAAGGGATAAAGTAGTGTATATATATTGATCTAGTGCTTGCCAAGTTATAGAATTGGTATAGGCCAACCCTAAAGTGTCTTGAGAAGTGGAGATATGTCCATTAGAAGAGAAAAGAGCTAAGGGATAGAGACGCGGTCCCTTGGTTACTAACATGGTTCATAAGTGTCCAAAGGGTTGTGCTAGTGTCTAGGTGGTAGAATCTAGTGCAATAGGGGCCTAAATGCTTTGGAGATGGTCTAGGACTACACTTGGTACATCTAAAGATGGGTTAGACCCACATAAAATCTAGATAAGAACCAAAACAAGCCTTAAGATAGGTCTAGGGCTAAGCTAGGGATAGGATGGTCTCAAGTGACACTCATTGCACTCGATTGACATTTTATATGTCTACAATATTCAACAAACTTTTACATATTGGCAAGTCTCTTGGTCTATTTTGACCCCACTTATGTCCCCATTTATCCCTTGATCCTAAAAATCATAGTCTAACACTTATCAAAAAGTATTTAGTAGCATCCTTGAAATATACATCACATTTTATCATACTTTCTTTAGAAAATAAAGAATGTGTCATTTCAAAGTCAAATACATGCTCAATGTGGGTCCATATAGGTTAGAAATGTGCCTTGCCCATGTTTATCCCTTTTAGTCTTGTGGGTCCTTCTACCCATGTATGTTGATTATGTGCCTTTAAAATCACCCATTTTCAACTCAAATTTTGGATAACACATGTAAATTGACCAAGATCAACATATATATACAAATTCATGTCAAACCATTAGGAAGAATTATAACTAGAACATATAAGAGACACATATGAATATCGAAGGTTAAGCCTAGAACCAAACATCAAATATATTTCCTCATACTTAAATTCAAGCTTCATCGACTCATATCTCACACACTGTGGATAGAGTTATTCTTCTTGGTCTCTCATTATTCCCCTTCTATAAAGTGTTGGGTGAATATTGTATCAGTCACTTGTTTGATTGAGCAAAATAGGTCTTATCATCCACAGCAAAGGAGATTGGTCGGCGCAGTGTGCAGGTTTACTACATCAGAGGTGGACAAATCTCTCCTCTAATCAGGGGGAGGTTCCATATAAATATGCATGAGCTATATACTATAAATATAAGTAGCAAATAACACTCAGGGGTAGGATACACCATCCATATCTCTTCTTTCAGAGATGATGTTCACAAACAAAGGAGAAAATCTTGGTGAAAACATCAAAGGCACTTCTCTTCTTTCAGAAGTAGTCTTACAGGGAACAACAAGAGTTCTTTCAGGTATGATAAGTGACTGGTAATAGGGTGCAATATGTTGTCCCCCAAAAATATCACTCATTTTTGGGACAACATTTGAACTATTTTGGTCCTACAGACCAAAATCCTCTCTTCCCCTTTCAAAAATTGTTCTGAGCATTCAGGTTCTTCATTTTTCAAATCTTTCTCAGAAATCTACAGACTCTGTAGGCTTGAATCTATGAATTCTATAGGCTTAAAACTATGGACTCTGCAGGCTAATTTCTATAGACTCTTTCAAGGCTAGAGAGAAAACTTAGAGAAAAATACATACTTCACAAGTTGATTTCTATAGACTCTATAGGAAAGAAGCAAGCTCTCAGCACTTAGGCAATTTCAAGGTTGGTTCAATGACAAGGTTCAACCAAAATGCCCATCGGCAAACTTATAAGCAAGGATTAAACCATTGAAACATTGAACCTTGAACCATTTTGGTTCAATGGGTTCAAAGGTTCAACATCATCGACAAGAGTTAAGTGCTTTGGCAAAGGTTCACCCATTGAGATGAAGATCAAAGAGCTTAGAAAGAACAAGTGACAGACAAAGGATGAACCAATGAACCAATTGAACCTTGAACTGAAAGAGTTCAAAGTTCAATGGTTCATGGGTTCAAAGGTTCAAAGGAAAGAAGCAACAAATAGGTGGTTCAACAGATGGTTTAACCAAGGAGCGGGAAAGCGATTGAACTAAGAAGCGATGGAACAAAAGAGACAAAATGAACTGATGAACCAATAAACCAATGTAATTTTAGTGGGTTCAAAGGTTTAAGGTTCAACATGGTTCAAGTGACTAGAGACCATTGAAATCCACATAGACGTCAAATTTAAAGTAAGGGAATATCTATTAAAATTCAAATATAGCATGGAAATTGAAGGAAGAACCAAGCGACTGCCTGAAAAGATAGCCCAGGAGCTTAAATTTCAAGAAGAGACAAAGCTAGAAAGGACAAAAGTGGAAAGAGGGAAAAGCTAAAAATATTTGCACAAAAGTTATTCCAGTGGGTGGAACAGTTTCCAAAGTAGATATTTGAGCCTACAAACATTGAAGGCATGGCCTATTGGTCTCCTTTGGAGTAAAGACAAAATGGATAGTTTCACAGATGTTAGAGGGGATAGACTAGATGATCTAGACTCAGGAAGAGACAAATTAGATGAATGGACATGCCATAGTTAAGGCAATGCATTATTCCAAGCATGGGACCTCCAGATAGAACTGAAGGTGCATTAAAGGTGTTGACTACAGCATGGGCCATCCCATGGGAAAGAGAACCAAGCCTTGCTTGGTGGCTATATATTCTAATCTCTTTTATTGTTTTAGGGAGATCTCATTACTAGAAGCAAAACTCTGCCCAAATTGAAAGGTGAATACTGAGACTTTGAGCTCAGATTGTTGTTCATATTATTGTATTTGAATAAGAAAGCAAGTGACTTACAGACTTTGTGTTGTTATAGCTTGTATCATTTTAGGAGATTGTTCTTATGTCTATCTTCTGAATGTGTTCTTGTTTATTTGATCTAACAAGTAGAAGTAGTGGAAGTAATCAGGAAGGTGTCCTGAAGCCAACTGTGGATAGACTTTGTTCCCCCACAATCACCTTCAGTGTGTTTTCTTTCTATTCTTGTGTAAAGGATCTTGGAATGACTTTGTGCCCTCATTATCCTTCATATTTTGTTTTTGTGTAAAGGACCTTGGGATGAATTTGTGCCCTCATTGTCTTTCCTATCTCACTCTTGGGCAATCGAGGTGGAGACTTTGTGCTACATCTCAGGCTACTAGTTACTACACCCTTGGTTACCAATTTCTTTGTCACTCCCTAAAAGAACTCCTATTATTTCCTGTAAGAACACTTCTAAAAGAATAGAAGTGCCTTCAGTGTTTTCACCAAGATTTTATCCTTTGCTATTTAACATCATCTCTGAAAGAAGAGAGATGGATGATGTATCCTACCCTAAGCGTTATTTTCTACATATTTATAGTATATATAGCTCCTACGTATTTATAGGGAACCTCCCCTTGATGAGAGGAGAGATTTATCCACCTTTGATGTAGTAATCTTGCACATTGGGCTGACCAATCTCCTTTGTTGTGGATGATAAGACCCATTTTGCTCAATCAAATTGCTAATTGATAAAATATTCACCCAACAATTTTTTGGTGACTCCACTGGGGATGAACATGCAGTCTGAAGCCTCGAGTTTCAGATTGAAGCAGTTACTTTCCTTATCCATTATATAAACTATCAACTTCATTATGTGTCTTACCCATTATCATTATAGCCTTACCATTTTCCTCCATCTCCATTATTTTATCTAGACTGCAAAACCAAAGTTGCTGGAAAATAGTGCACAATTTGAAGCCTCAAGCCTCAAGCTGAAGCAGGGATAGTTCTTTTCCATTTTTTTCTACAATTTGGCCACTCCACCTAGATTTGTTATCCCTATTTTTCATAATTAAATCATGGTAGTTCGAGGCCCCTAGGGTAACTCTTTTGGCCCACTCAACTTGACTCCACCTCTGCATGAACTTCCACGCAACTCAAGAAAGAACTTCCCCAAATTCTTTGGAGATGGGAGAGCTCACCTTGATGAACACATTATAGCCTTCAACATAGCTTGTGGTGTGATAGGGGTGGAATTTGAAGATGTGGTAGTTAGGCTTTTTGTGGAGACCCTACAAGGTGTTGCTTCATATTGGTTCTACCATCTATAGGCTAAATCAGTGATAGACTAAAATACCCTAAAAGCCAAGTTCAAAGCAAGGTTCAAGTCCATAGAGGATGCACATGCCTTTCTAGCCCAGCTCACCCAAAGAAAGAGCCTCATGAGCCTATGAGGGATTTCATTGCCAAGTTTGACAAGCTGAGAAATAAGATTCCTACAATTGCTCAGCCAACACCTAAAAACCTCAAATGATTCTTCATCAACTCATAGCTACCTGAAGTAAGTTTTTTGCTGAAGCATGCTGGCCACATAGACCTTACTGCTACTCAGGACTAGGTTACTAAAGTTAAAGATGACCTTATCTTGGTAGAAAAGATAAGGAGAGATCCTAATAGAGGTAAACCCTCTTCATCTTCTGAATACCCACCCACAGCCACCACTAATCAAATGGTACAAAAGCTGGCAAAAGAATTACTAGCCTTGAAAAGGCAAATGGCACAAGGTATGTCTTCTACTCCTTCATACAGAGATGTACCAAGGAGAACATTCCCTAATCAGCCATATCAAGGCAATGCTACCAAAATTCAAGGGTAACCAAATCGTATTCTTCCCCCATAGAGGAACCTTGCCCTTAAAGCACCTCCAACCAACTCAGCAGTTGGATACCTAGAAACAGAACATGCTTTCTCTTTCCAACCTAAGTTTGAGTAAGAAAATGAGGCTAATCTCTTCATGAAGGATCAAGAAGAATCAGTTGGTAACTCCCACATTGGTTTCTTGAATTATCAGGATGAACCCAGAAGTGAAGATGAAGCAGTTAAAGGATCATACACAGTATTCACCTTGTCCAAGAATTAGTCAGCCCAATAGGTTAACAAACAAAATATAGAGGAGTGACCCTAACCAACAATTTTAATTGCTAAGCAGATAACCCCTCTTCCTTTCTGGTCAAAGGACCCAATGATTGCCAAAAAGGTAAGTACATCAAACATTTCTATGCCTTCTACTTCAAATTCATAGACCAGTCCTCCCCCTCCCAAAAACCAAAAGGATGAACTCCCATCCACTCCTCCAAGTCCATTTCAGTCATTTGATATAATTGATCATGTCAAAAAATCCAAAATTCAAATGACTGAATTTGAATTCTTGCAAGCTAATCCTGAGCAGTTAAACATTGGTGGAAAACTAAGTGTGGACCTATCTGAGGCAAAAATTGTGGTCACCCAAATGTTAGCCCCTATAGCTCAAATTCTATTTGAGCCTTTAGGTAGGGGTAATTACTTCTTGACCACAGAGGATGCTCATGTCTCAGCTGATAAAAGTCCTGTAGTTGGCATTCCATGATTTGATCCAAACAAGGCATCAGAAGAATTGGTAGGGCACAATACAAATGAAGAAGGATCTTCCATCTCCAATGAAGAGAAATTTGATAGAAGATTAGCTTCTGATGATGCTTGGATCTTGGAATCCAATGGTAGTGATTCTTCCACTAATTTTGGAGCTGAGATTGTGTTGATATCTTCTCAAGGAGATATTTTTCCTTCATGTAAGTTGTAGTTCAGCAACACCAAAAACACAGTTGGATGTGAATCTCTATTTCTCAGATTGAAGACTGCTCAAGATGAAGATATCAAACTCCTTCACACCAAAGGAGATGTTGAGTTGATGGTTTGTTAGGAGTTTGATGCTGACAATCAAAACATGTGCTAGACTGAATCAGCAGAATAGCAAGCTATGGTAGTGCACCATACTATTGTACTCCCAAGTTAGCAAAAGGAACTCTTTGCCAATAGAGTAAGGATTTATAGTTTTCAAATTGAAGATCATGTCTTGCCATAGAGCAAGAAGAGAGAGCCAAAAGGAGTGCACATAAAATGTGATTCTTGGTGGAGAGTTCCATTTGCCCATCACTAATTCTAGGGATAAAATGGTTTCCTACTGGTTTATCAAGATAGAACACCATTTTCATTATCTCACAATGGGTAGCATTTGAAGCACTTTAATTCCTGAAGTGTTTGATAAGTTTACTTGTACATATGTATATCTGTATAGTCTTTGTTTCTACTTTGTGTTATTTTTTTTAATTTTTTGGAGCCTTTCTTTTTGGGTAGCATGACTCCATAGCCCAATGGCATACTTCAAGGCACTAGAGATTCTAGTTTCTACTCCCCTCAGCTATTCCAAGTTTTCAACTGAAGGAAGTTCCCCAACTGGAGCCAGCTATTGTCCCCCAAAAATATCACTCATTTCTGGGACAAAATTTGAACTATTTTGGTCCTACAGACTAAAATCCTCTCTTCCCCTTTCAAAAACTGTTATGAGCATTCAGGTTCTTCATTTTTCAAATCTTTCTCAGAAATCTACAGACTCTATAGGCTTGAATCTATGGACTTTGCAAGAAGAAAGCTATGGACTCTGCAGGCTTAAAACTACAAACTCCATAGGCTCATTTCTATGGGCTCTTTCAAGGCTCGAGAGAAAACTTAGAGAAAACTACGGACTTCATAGGTTGATTTCTATGGACTCTGTAGGAAAGAAGCAAGCTCTCAGCACTTAGGCAATTTCAAGGTTGGTTCAATGATAAGGTTCAACCAAAATGTCCATCAGCAAGCTTCCAGGCAAGGATCAAACCATTAAACCATTAAATCATTGAACCTTAAACCATTTTGGTTCAACGGGTTCAAAGGTTCAACATCATTGGTGAGAGTTAAGTGCTTTGGCAAAGGTTCAACGAGTTCACAGGTTCAAAGGTTCAACTAGTGCGATGAAGATCAAAGAGCTTAGAAAGAACAAGTGACCAACAAAGGATGAACCAATGAATCGATTAAACCTTGAATCAAAGAGTTTAAAGTTCAATGGTTCATGGGTTCAAAGGTTCAAAGGAAAGAAGAAGTTAATAGGTGGTTCAACGGATGGTTCAACCAAGGAGTGGGAAAGTGATTGAAGTAGGAAGCGATGGAACAAAAGAGATAGATTGAACTGATGAACCAATGAACCAATGTACTTTTAGTGAGTTCAAAGGTTTAAGGTTCAACATGGTTCAAGTGGCTAGCAACCATTGATGGCCCCACAAATATCAAATTTAAAGTAAGGGAATATCCATTGAAATTCAAATAAAGCACAGAACTTGAAAGAAGAACCAAGCAACTAGCTGAAAAGATAGCCCAGAAGCTTAAATTCCAAGAAGAGACAAAGCTAGAAAGGACAAAAGTGGAAAGAGTGAAAACCCCAAAATATATGTGAAAAAGTTATTCCAGTAGGTGGAATAGTCTTCAAAGTAGATATTTGAGCTTGCAAACATTGAAGGCATGGCCTGTTGGTCTCCTTTGGAGTAAAGACAAAATGGATAGTTGCATAGACATCATAGGGGACAAACTAGATGATCTAGACTCAAGAAGAGACATATTAGATGAATGGACATGCAATAGTTAAGGCAACACACTGTTCCAAGCATGGTTTCTCTAGATAGAACTGAAGGTGCATTGAAGGCATTGACTGCAACATGGGCTGTCCCATGGGAAAGAGTGCCAAGCCTTGCTTGGTGGCTATATATTTTAATCTCTTTTATTGTTTTAGGGAGATCTTCCCATTACTAGAAGCAAAACTCTACCCAAATTGAAAGTCAAATACTGAGACTTTGAGCTCAAATTATTGTTTAGATTATTTTATTTGAATAAGAAAGCAAGTGACTTGCAGACTTTGTGTTGTTATAGCTTGTATCATTTTAGGAGATTGTTCTTATGTCTGTCTTCTAAATGTATTCTTGTTTATTTGATCTAACAAGTAGAACTAGTGGAAGTAATTAAGAAGGTGTCCTGAAGCCAATTGTGGAGAGACCTTGTGCCCCCACAATCACCTTCAGTGTCTTTTCTTTCTATTCTTGTGTAAAGTATCTTGGGATGACTTTGTACCTCATTATCCTTTGTATTCTATTTCTATGTAAAGGACCTTGGGACAACTTTGTGCCCTCATTGTCCTTCATATCTCACTCTTGGGCAGTCGAGGTGGAGACTTTATGCTACATCTAAGGCTGTTGGTTACTATGCCCTTGGTTACCAATTTCTTCATCACTCCCTAAAAGAACTCTTGTTGTTTCTTGCAAGAACACTTCTGAAAGAAGAGAAGTGCCTTTAGTGTTTTCACCAAGATTTTCTCCTTTGTTAGTTAACATCATATCTGAAAAAAGAGAGATGGATGATGTATCATACCCTTGAGTGTTATTTTTTGCATATTTATAGTATATATAGCTCCTTCATATTTATAGGGAACCTCCCCTTGATGAGAGGAGAGATTTGTCCACCTTTGATGTAGTAAACCTACACACTGGGCTGACCAATCTCCTTTGCTATGGATGATAAGACCTATTTTTCTCAATCAGACTGTTGACTGACAAAATATTCACCCAACACAATAACCAATAGAATGAAGTGTAGCACAAAGTCTCCACTTCAGCTACCCAAAGAGTGAGTTACAAAGGATAATGGGGGCACAAAGTCATCCCAGAATCCTAAACACAAAAATAGAAATAAAAAAACACACACTGAAGAGAAATATAACATCACAAAGTCTAAAAGTAACTAACTTCAAGACATCTTCCTTATCACTTCCACTAGTTCTACATTATTAGATTAAATAAAAAAGAACACATTCATAAGAAAGACATAAGAACAATCTCCTAAAATGATACAAGCTATAACAACACAAAGTTTGCAAGTAACTTTCTTTCTCATTTAGATAAAATAATATGAACAACAATCTGAGCTCAAAGTCTCAGTATTCACCTTTCAATTTGGGCAGAGTTTTGCTTCTGTGATAAAAAATATCTCCCTTGTATCAAATTAGAGATTACATTATATATTAGCCAAGAAAGGTCTGGCACTTTGTTCCATAGAATGGCCCATGCTGCATTCAATGCTTTGAATGCATTTTTAGTTTTGTCAAGGAGGGCCATGCTGGAACAAGGTGGTTGCCTTAACTATGGCATGCTAATTCATCTAATATGTATCTTCTTTAGTATGGACTGTCTGGTCCTTTTCCTGATGTCTACATAGCTATTGAATTTGCCATTACTTCATAGAATAAAAATAGGCCATATCCTTGATTTGGCATGCTTAGAATTTTGCTTGATCCACTATTTCACCTACTATAAATAACTCCCTTGAAGATATTGTGGCCTTTCCCTCTTTCTGCTACAATTTGAGCCCTCATGCTATCTTTTCAGCTTTGCTAGCTCTTTACGCTCTTTCATCAGTGGTTCTTCTCTTTAGCATTTTGGCCTTTGAATGCCTTCGAGCTCGCGCTTAAGCCTACAAAGATCAACAGCTATTTCATTACCACAAATTTTATGTCTTTAGGTATGTCATCTTCCTTAGCAATTCCTTCATCTCTTTCTCACTTGCTTTGGCCGCCTTCCACTAATCTCAGCAAGTGACACTTGGCATTTTTCACTACTTTTTAGAAACACATATTAAAACCTTCCACAGTTGCCATGCGGCACCCTCCACATAAATCTGAGAGAAGCTTATTCAAAGAAGCTTCATAATAAACTTAAAATGCAGATGCAGACACTTTTCATGCTCCATTGAGCTTTAATGGGACACATGGCATGTTGCATAAACCTTTAGATACTTATGAGAGTCCTACAAAAGATGACATGTGGTGGCTTCCGCTGAGCTCCTAGAAACACTATAGAAACATTTGAGACTCATTTTGGATTCATGCAGATGATGACACTTGTTGCACTCCACTTAACCTTAATAGCTGGCCTAGGGCCCACCATAGTCTTTATGAAACAAAAGGAAGAAACTATGGATGTTGACACTTGTCAGCTTCCACTGAGTTATAATGGAGCACGTGGCACATTTCATAGCTTTGAGACTTATTAGAAACTATGTCCCAGTAGACAACACTTGGTAGCTTCCACTTCGACTCGATAAGGGACACATGGTGGCTTCTGTTGCACTTTGAGGTTTGATCTTTCTTAGAGGGTTCTTGATTCTTCAATGGGCTTTGATTTTTAGGCTTTTTTCATCAATCTTTTCCTTCAGACAAAAAGTCTGAAGGAATTCCTTGGGGCAATTTGTCTAAAGGAAAGCCTTTGTTCCTTCTATTTGTTTCTTTCGATTTCTTCAGGCTTTCTTCTTGAGCGAATTCCTTAGGACAAAATGTCTAAAGGAATTTTGCCTTAACCATTTTTCTAAGTAAAATCTTCCCAAAGTCTAACGGCTCTTTCACTTAATAATTTCCTTCAAACAAAATTTTTGAAGGAAATGTTCCCTATCGGCCTTTGAACAAATCTGAAGGAATTCTATCTTTTATGTATTCTATTTGACCCTTGAACCAATGTTGCCTACCCTTGCAAGGGCACTTGCCTCTAGTTCACTACCCTCCGCAAGGGCATTTGTTCCTTCAGCCTTGGGGCAGCCCCTTGAACTTACCGATTGAACCAACTTTGGTTCAATGGTTCAATGGTTTAATGGTTCAATCTCTTTACTTGGCTAAGTCTTTTTTGATATTTTGAACCAAAAGCATTGAACCATTTGGTCATT
This sequence comes from Torreya grandis, assembly GCA_037957365.1. NCBI lineage: Eukaryota > Viridiplantae > Streptophyta > Pinopsida > Cupressales > Taxaceae > Torreya > Torreya grandis. The sequence goes on along the minus strand of JARHVA010001029.1, from coordinate 1,441,654 downwards.
GAACCCATTGAACCTTTGTCGAAGCGCTTAACTTTTGCCGATGACATTAAACCTTTGAACCCATTGAACCAAAATGGTTCAATGGTTCAATGGTTTATTCCTTGCTCTTTGAAGCTTGCTGATTGAACTCTTTTGGTTGAACCAATCCTAAAAATGACTAAGTGTTGGAAACTTGTTCTTTTGATTGAACTCGCCTGTAAAAGCCTTTGAACCTATTGAACCTGCTAATTTCAAGCATGTTGAGTCTATAGAAACATCTCTGCAAAGTCTGTAGATTCTTGGAAAAGCTTTAAAAAATGAAGAACTTGAATGCTCAGAACAATTTTTGAAAAGGGGAGAGAGGATTTTGGTCTATTAAACCAAAATAGTCCATAGGTTGTCCCAAATATGTCACTCATTTTTGGGGACAACATCTAGCTCCATTTGGGGAACTTCTTTCAGTTGAAAACTTGAAACATCTAAGAGGAGTAGAAACTAGAATCTCCAGTGCCTTTGAAGTATGCCATTGGGCTATGGAGTCATGCTACCCAAAAAGAAAGGTTCTAAAAAATTAAAATGAACAACACACAATAGAAACAAAGGCTATACAAATATACATATGTACAGGCAAACTTATTTGATACTTCAATAATTAAAGTGCTTCAGATGCTGCCCATTATGAGGCAGAGAAAAGAGAGTGCAATTTTGATACTTCAACAAGAAACTATTTTCACTATTGAGCTGATGAATAGTGAAAGGGCCTCTCCAAAGGGAATTGAATTTCCCATGCATTCCCTTTGGTTCCCTCCTTTTATCCCATAGTAGGACTTGATCTCCAATCTAGAAATCATGGTCTTGTGCTTTCTGGTTCAAGAGCTTTTTCACTAGACTTTGATGGGCAACAATTCAGTCCACCACTACAGTTCTCTACTCATCCAGCTTAGTCAGGCACATAATCCTCTTATCAAGTGAGTTTTCATATGTTTGATCTTCAATTGCCTTAGCCAATTTTAATGCTGGCAATTCCAAGGTGATTGGTATCTCAACATTGATACCATAAAAAAGTTAGAAAGGAGACATACCAATTGCTCTCTTTGGTGTAATTCTGTCTACCCATAAAGCATCAACCAATGCTTTATGCCATGTCCTTTGGTTGTCATCTACTAGCTTCTTGATGATAGTCACTAGTTTCTTATTGCTTGATTTATCTTGTCCATTCCCTTGTGGAAATTAATCAGAAGAGTGGGAGAGAGTAATCCCATAGTAGAAATAGAATTGAGTAATCTCCTAGGAAGTGAAACAAGCTGCATTATCAATGACAATCTTGGTTGGGACTCCAAACCTCGAAATGATATTCTCCTTAAGGAAATTGCACACTACTTCTAAAGTAGCATGCTTGGTCAAAATTGCTTCCACCCACTTGGTGAAGTAATATGTTGTTATAAGGACATAATCATGTCCAGCACTTGAAGATGGGTTTATAGCTCCAATAAAATAAATTCCCCATTGCTAGAATGGCTCCTCTATGACCACTGACTTAAGAGATAAGATAGCTAACTTGGGTCCTCTGAAAAAATATTGGCATAGTTCACATTTCCTAACCCACTTGTATGCATCTTGAAAGAGAGTTGGCCAGTAATAACTGGCCTACAAAATTTTATGGGTAGTTACAAGAGTAGAGAAATGTCCTCCACAGGGCAAATTATGGAAGGACTTTAGAAGTTGGCTTTTTTTCTCCTTGTCCACGTAGCGAAGGAACACTCCATCAAGGCTCCTCTTATATAGGTCATTGTCCCAAAGGATGAAATTAGCAGCTTTCAACTTGTTAGTCCTCCTTTTTTTATAAGATAGGTGAGCAAGACACTCACCATAAGTAAGGAAATGAGCAATACCTGAATACCACTCATTCATGGTGGATACAAAGAAGATTGTTGACACATCTTCTTCTTCTAATTCTTCATGCTATGTTCCTTCTAGCTTGTTATCAGCAATTAATTGGCATAAGCCTTTTCCCCATACTAGCTTTGTTGGCTTGATGACCAAATCAAACTCCTAGATCTTTGAAACCCAATTGCCTCTTTTCATCCTAAACTCCTGATGAGTTAGTATGGATTTAATCATGGTGTCAGGAACCAAGGTAGTAGTGTGTGAATTTAAGATGTAGAAGTGGAAATGCTTTATTGCCTTCACCACTGCATAAGCATGCTTCTCCATGTTTGAGTACTTCATCTCATGAGCTTTGAGAGGATAACTCATGAAGGAAATGGGAGATTCCATACCTTCTTTATTTTGTTGAACTAGAATTACTGAAAGCATGTGTTCTGAAGCATAATTGTATATGGTGAACTCTTTGTTATAGTCTGGACAAACTAGAATTGGGGCATGGACAATGGCAGTCTTGATATCCTCAAATTCTAACTTGCCTTCTTCAGTCCAGCTGAAGGTAGCCTTTCCCTTCATCATGTTTACTATATGCCTAGTCTTCTCAGCAAACTCAGGGATGAACCTTCATAAGAAATTCACCTTTCCAAAGAAAGAGTGAACTGTAGTCTTACTTATGGGAAAGGTAAGCTCCTAGATAGACTTGACTCTATCTGAGTCAATCTTTATTCCTCTTTTAGACACAATGTGTCCAAGAAGTTTCCCATCTATTACTCTAAAAATTGACTTCTTGGGGTTTAATGAAATGCCATTCTAGCAGTAGCATTCTAGCACTTGTTGTAAGTGGCGTATATGATCTAGGTGATGCTTAGAAAAGACAATCAAGTCATCAAGATAGACTATGATGAACTTACCCATCTCATCCTTGAAGGCAAGGTCTATTTCTCTTTAGAAAGTGGTGCCAACATTCAACAAGCCAAAAGGCATCCTTTTATATGCAAATGTGCCCCAAGGTGAGGTGAAGGTAGTCTTATGCTGGTCTGCCTCACCAAATTCAACCTAATTATATCTTGAGAAGTCATCTAACATTGATAACATCTCAAAACCAGTCACTGTCTGAAGCACTTGATCCATGATTGGTAAAGGATAGTTATCCTTTAAGGATGACTGATTCAAGTTCTTGAAATCCACACAGAGGCAAATTTCACCATTCTTCTTTCTTATAAGCACTATATTTGTAATCCATGTGGAATGATGGATTGGGAATATTATCCTAGCATTTAGCATTTTTTATATCTCAGACAAAATGGTACCTGATATTTTTAGATTATATTTCCTAGACTTCTACTTGTAGGGTGCTGAATTAGCCTTGAGAGGAATATCATGTCAAATTTCATTAGGCTTGAGTGACTTCAAGTCATCATAGGAGTATGCTAAGATGTCCATGTACTGATGGAGTAGAGCAGTGAACTTGAATTTCTCCTCAGGAGTGTAGCATTTCTCAATGTTCACCATCTTGGGATCATCCTTGGTACCTAGATTTACTTGATCAAACTCTTGGGAGGGGCTTGAATCCATTTGCTGCTGTTTGATGAATTTGTCATGTTTGTCAAATAGTTTCTCAAGGGAAACCAAGCCTTTGGGAATCTTATTCATTTTAAGTTATAGGAACTCCTCACTTGTGTTTGTATTTGATTCAGGAGCTAGCTCACACTTTTGAGGTTCACTACCTTTAAAATGTAGCCATTCAAAGCTATCCTTTTACTCCAAGAAGGCAATGATTTGATTATCATTGTTGAACACTTACCAATGACTAGCATTATCAGGTACACTTGGTTGAAAAACCAACTCAATAATGTACCTATCTCCTTTGAAGTCTAAGTGGGGGACCAAGAGAGTAGCTAAGATAGCTAGCGCATCAGCCCAGTCATTGAATTCTCTAGGAATGGTAGAGATGTTGAAAGCATCAAAGCTTTCAATTTGGTCCCAGACTAGATTATGGTAGTGGCACAATCTTTCATTCTTGGTTTGGTATAGGTTTCTCACCTGACAAACCACCAATTCAACATCTCCTTTCACATGAAGGAGTTTGATGCCTTAGTCTCAAGCAGCCCTCAATCCAAGCAATAGAGATTCATATTCAGCTGTGTTATTAGTGTTGTTGAATTGCAACTTGTAGGATGAAGGAAAAACATCTCCTTGAGGAGATATCAACACAACTCTAGCTCTTGAACCAGTGGAGGAGCAACTGCCATCAAATTCAAGAATCCATACCTCATTTGATACTAATTTTTCTTTGGATTCTTCTTCATTCGGAGGTGGAGATCCTTCCACATTGGTATTGCACTCCACCAATTCTCCTACTATTCTAGTTGAATGAATTTCCAAGTTTTCACCTGTAGGAGCTTCATCAAATGCCTCATGAACTTCATCTATGGATGGAAAGTAGTTTCCCATGCCTAAAGACTCAGAGAATTTGAGCTTTAGGTGCCGAGGTTTGGGTAACCATGTATTTCACTTCCTTCTCAGGGAGTAGCCTCTTCATAATACCTTTGACTGGAATCCTCACCTCAGATAAGTCCACGCTTAATTCACCACCAACATCCCTACAAAAATTTTGCCCAAGAAGGATGACATATGATGTTGGGACGTCAGCTACCAAGATAGTCATCTTGATTCTTTTATTTGGGAATGTTGCAAATGCAAATTGGGTGTCCTTAATTTGTCCTAGTAGAGGTACTTGTTTATTCTCCATGGAGAAGCATCTACCAAACATCTTGGTCAGTGTGAGGTCAAGGGATTCAGCCACTTTGGTAGGCACGACATTGTCTGAAGCTCCAAAATCAATGATGTAATTGTTCAGATGATGTCCATTTATCAGCAATTAGACATAGAAAGGTTTAGTCCTACTAGGAGTAGCAAGGGGAAAAATGACAAGGTTGTTCTTGGTGGGTGCACTCTTGGGGGAATCATGAGTCACCTTGGGAATTGCTTGTCTTGTAGGGATGGCCTAGTTTTTAACACATTGAACTAGTTTATCTAATTGCTCAGAGTTGGACTAAAAAAATTCAAATTCAGACATTTGAATTTTGGTTTTATTTATATGCTCAATGATATCAAATGTTGGAAATGAACTAGGCACAGAGGATGGGAGTTCATACTTTTGAGTTTTGGGAGGGGGAGAACTGGACTACAAATTTGAAGTAGCAGGCGTATGGATGTTTGGTGTACTTACCTTTCTAGTAGTCACCGGGTCCTTTGGCTAGAAGGGTAGAGTGGTCCCACATTTAGAAATTGAAATTTTTGGTTGAGGTCACTCCTTTGTCTTCTCTTTATTAGCTTGTTGAGCTGATTGATTCTTGGACTGGTTGAATACAACATATGATCCCTCAGCTGCATTACCTTCACTTTTGGGTTCATCCTGATAATTTAGGAAATTAATATGGGAATCGCCAGCTAATTATTCTTCTTCCTCAGTGAAGAGATTAGCATCATATTCATGATTCAACTCAGGCTGGAATGAGAAATCTAATTTAGCTTCAAGATATCCAACTGTTGAGTTGGTTGGAGGTGCTTCGAGGGCGAGGTTCCTCTGTGGAGGAGGAAGGCAATTTACCTATCCTTGATTCCTGGCAGCATGACCTTGGTACACCTAATTCTAAAATGTCCTCTTTGGCATATCTTTGTATGTAGGAGTAGATGACATCCCTTGCGCCATTTGCTTTTTGAGAGCTAGCACTTCATTTTCTAGTTTTTGCACCATTGGGTCAGTGGTGACTGTAGGTGAGTATTCAAAGGATAAAGAGGATTTACCTTTATTAGGGTCTCTCCTTATCTTTAATACCAAGATAAGGTCATCTTATACCTCAGTAGCCAAGTCCTAAGCAGCAGTGAGGTCTATGTGTCTAGCTCATCTCAGTAAAAAACTCACTTCAGGTAGTTGTGAGTTGATGAAGAAACACTTGAGATTATCAGGTGTCGACTGGGTGATCATGTGAATCTTATTCCTTAGCTTGTCAAACTTGGCAATGAAGTCTCTCATAGGTTCATGAGGCTCCTTCTTCATCTGTGTGAGCTAGGCCAACAAGGTATGTGCATCTTCTATAGGCTTGAACCTGGCTTCAAATTTATCTTTAAGAGTGTCCTAATCAGTCACTGACTAAGCTTATAGATGGTATAACCAGTCTGTAGCATCGCCTTGTAGTGTCTCTATGAATAGCCTGACTTCTATGTCTTCATACTCCACACCTATTACACCATAGGCTATGCTAAAGGCAGTAATATGTTCATCAGGGTAAACTTTCCCATCATTAAAAAATTTGGGGGAATTCTTCCTTGAACTGTGTGGAAGCTCATGTAGAGGTGGGGTCAAATTTAGTGGACCAAAAGCATTACCCCAGGTGCCTTAAGCCATTATTTGATTATGTAAAAGTGGGATCACAAATCTGGGTGGAGTATGGATAGCAAAGCTCTACTAGCAATAGAAAAAGATGCTTTGTCTTGTGTTGGTGACCTGGTGGGGGTAGGAAGAAGACTCCTAGTTCGTTGAAGGTGAAGTTGTGGAGGAAACAAATCAAAATTACTCTATTACACCAACTCAAAAATAGGGTCAACAACACCTTGAGATCTTTGTTTCCTGATATAATGTGGAGTTGCTAGATTGTAGAACAAAAAAAATGGAAAAGAGCAGGATCTATTTTAGCTTGAAGCTTGAGACTTCAAACTACGTGCTCTTCCCCAGCGGAGTCACCAAAAAGACTGTTGGGTGAATATTTTGTTAGTCAGTTATTTGATTGAGAAAAATAGGTCTTATCATCCACAACAAAGGAGATTGGTCAGCCCAGTGTGCAGGTTTACTACATCAGAGGTGGACAAATCTCTCCTCTCATCAAGGGGAGGTTCCTTATAAATATGCAGGAGCTATATACTATAAATATAAGCAGAAAATAACATTCAAGATTAGGACACACCATCCATCTCTCTTCTTTCAGAGATGATGTTCACAAACAAAGGAGAAAATCTTGGTGAAAACACTGAAGGCACTTCTCTTCTTTCAAAAGTGGTCTTACAGGGAATAACAAGAGTTCTTTTAGGTATGATAAGTGACTGGTAACAAGGTGTAATAACTGGTAGAATGAAGTGTAGCACGAAGTCTCCACTTTAGCTTCCCAAAGAGTGAGATACAAAGGATAATGGGGGCATAAAGTCATCCCAAAATCCTCAACACAAAAATAAAAATAGAAAAACACACACTAAAGACAAATATAACAGCATAAAGTCTGAAAGTAACTGACTTTAGGACATCTTCCTTATCACTTCCACTAGTTCTGCATTGTTAGATTAAATAAATGATAACACATTCAGAAGATAGACATAAGAACAATCTCCTAAAATGATACAAGCTATAACAGTAAAAAGTCTGCAAGTAACTTACTTTCTCATTCAGATAAAATAATATGAACAACAATCTGAGCTCAAAGTCTCAGTATTCGCCTTTCAATTTAGGCAGAGTTTTGCTTCTGTGATCAAAAAGATCTCCCTTGTATCAAATTAGAGATTACATTATATAGTAGCCAAGAAAGGTTTGGCACTTTATTCTATGGAATGGCCCATGCTGCATTCAATGCCTTGAATGCATTTTTAGTTTTGTCAAGGACAACCATGCTGGAATAGGGCAACTGCCTTAACTATGGCATGCTAATTCATCTAATATGTCTCTTCCTTAATATGGACTGTCTAGTCCTTTTCCTAGTGTCTACACAGCTGTCCAATCTGCCATTACTTCATAGAAGAAATATAGGCCACGTTCTTGATTTAGCATGTTTAAAAGTCTACTTAATCCACTATTTCACCTACTGTAAATAACTCCCTTGAAGATATTTTAGCCTTTCCCTCTTTCTGCTATGATTTGAGCCCTTGAGCTATCTTTTCATCTTTGTTGGCTCTTTACGCTCTTCCATCAGTAGTTCTTCCCTTTGGTGTTTTGTCCTTTGAATGCATTCAAGCTCGCGCTCAAGCCTACAAAGATCAACAGCTATTTCATTGCCATAAATTTGATGTCTTCAGGTCTGTCATCCTCCTTAGCAATTTCTTTGTGTCTTTCCCACTTGCTTTAGCCACTTTTTGTTGATCTCAGCAAGTGACATGTGGCATTTTCCACTACTTTTTAGAAACACATATTAAAACCTTCTACAGTTGCCACATGGCACCCTCCATGTAAATCTGAGAGAAGATTATCAAAATAAGCTTTATAAAAATTTGAAATGTGGACGCAAACACTTGTCATGCTCTGTTGAGTTTTAACAGGACACTGGCATGTTTCACGAAGCTTTAGATACTTTTGAGAGTCCTACAGAAGATGACACATGGCAGCTTCCATCGAGCTCCTAAAAACACTGTAGAAACATTCAAGACTCATTTTGGATTCATGTAGATGATGACACTTGTCACACTCTGCTTAACCTTAGTAGCTCACCCAGGGCCCACCACAGTCTTTATGAAACAAAATGAAGAAACTATGAATATTGACACTTGTCAGCTTTCGTTGAGTTATAACTAAACATGTGGCACATTCTACAGTTTTGAAACTTATTAGAAGCTGTGTCCTAACAGATGACACTTGGCAGCTTCCACTTTGACTCGATAAGGGACATGTGGCAAATTCTACTGCACTTTGAGGTTTGATCTTTCCCAGAGGGTTCTTGCTTCTTCGACGGGCTTTGGCTTTTAGACTTTTTTTGTCGGGCTTTTCCTTTGGACAAAAAGTTTGAAGGAATTCCTTCGAGCAATTTGTCTGAAGGAAAGCCTCTGTTCCTTCTGTTTGTTCCTTTCAATTTCTTCGGGCTTTCTTCTTGAGTGAATTCATTTAGACAAAATGTCTGAAGGAATTTTTTCCTTAACCATTTTTTTGAGGAAAATCTTCTCGAAGTCTAATGGCTCTTTCACTTAATAATTTCCTTTGAACAAAAAGTTTGAAGGAAATGTTCCCTATCAACCTTTGAACAAATCCAAAGGAATTCTATCTTTTTTGTCTTCTCTTTAACCCTTAAACCAATGTGGCCTACCCTTCGCAAGGGCACTTGCCTCTAGTTCACTGCCCTCTGCAAGGGCATTTGTTCCTTCGGCCCTGGGGCAGCCCCTTGAACTTACTGATTGAACCGACTTTGGTTCAACGGTTCAATGGTTCAATCTCTTTACTTGGCTAAGTCTTTTTTGATCTTTTGAACCAAATGTGTTGAACCATTTTGTCATTGAACCCATTGAACCTTTGCTAAAGCGCCTAACTTTTGTCAATGATGTTGAACCTTTGAACCCATTGAACCCATTAAACCAAAATGGTTCAAGGTTCAACGATTTAATGGTTCAATGGTTTATTCCTTGCTCTTTAAAGCTTGCCGATTGAACTCTTTTGGTTGAACCAAGGCGTTAAACCAATCTTGAAAATGACTAAGTTTTGAAACTTGTTCTTTTGATTGAACTCACTTGCAAAAGGCTTTGAACCTATTGAACCTGCTAATTTCAAGCATGTTGAGTCCGTAGAAACATCTTTGTAGAGTCCATAGATTTCTGGAAAAGCTTTTAAAAATGAAGAACTTGAATGCTTAGAATAATTTTTGAAAAGGGGAGAGAGGATTTTGGTTTGTTGATCCAAAATAGTCCATAGGTTGTCCCAAAGATGTCACTCATTTTTGGGGACAACACAAATGAGGGTATTAGTTATCATATAATTGCTTTTATGACTTATATGGAAGAGGGGGTTTAATACCATAATTTAAACTATTCAATTTTCACACTCACAAAACTAAATGGAAGTATAATTTCAAGCATTTGGGATACTTAGTTTTCAACATTACTTTGGTGGTTACCCAACTTCATACATCTTTATTTGTTTTGGAGTCTCAAGCTAGGCCAAAGAGGAAGAATGTCGATTCTGCACATTTTACATTTAAAAAAACTGAAGTGAATGTATATTAACATCAAAAAATATACATCACACTAGTGATGAAAATAGATTTAGAAACCATATGTAGGATATAAATGACAACACAGAGACAAACCAAACAATTGTGATTTTGAATAGGTTGAATATGACTAGGATGAATTCACACATGTGCATGTTTGTCTAAGAGAGGTTGTTACATCCTATATTTTAGGAATAGAATCTAGATAATTTTTATAGTTATTCTAGAGGTCCATAATTATAGAACAATCAATCCTCAACCTTTTATGTTTACTTTGTATATCTTGAATTTTTTGTCACACTTATACATGTTGTTGAGCATGACCACTTAGGTAGATTTGAACTCTACACTTTCGTGGATGTATGATTAGTTATATTTCATTTCAATTAGTTTATTCTTATTTTTATTAAGACTTTAATTAGGGTAAACATAACCAAAACATCCCTCCTAATCTTCCTCCTACTCCTACTAGAATAAGAATGCAAGTTGATAAGGATTATAATATCATTGATCAACTTAAGATACCCATGCTAAAATTTATATTCTAGAGTTGCTCTAAAGATCTAATATTTACAAGGACATATTTTATGAGACTTTGTAGGATAATACTTCACCACATGATATTGAGCCCACTTTGCTTTTATAAAATTTTGAAATATAGTGAATTAATCATCTCTTTTGAATCAAAGGATTTATCCTCCAAAGAGATTGTAGACTAACATTTAGCCTTGTATATTCAAGTTATCATTTATAACAAGGGGATAAAATGTGTTCTTATAGATAATTATTTGGGATTGAACATTTATATTGAGGCCTTTCCTTTCTCAATTCACTTAAATTTGGATGCCAAGATCTTGACCCCTCAAAAATTATCATAAAAGGCTTTGTTAATCAACCAAGTAAAGCTTTAGGAACAATCACATTAGATGTAATTGTTTAACCACAAACTGTAGATACAAAATTTCAAGTGATATCTAATGAAGTGATTTATAATATTTTGCTTTGTATGCCATGGATTTGTGATATGAATGCGGTCCCCTCTATGTTACATAGATATTTAAAATTTGTTCATGATGGGTTCATATATACTTCTCCCATAAATGATATTCATTTTAGGTTTTATAAAATGGTATAACCTATGAAGAGAACTATTCCACATGTTGATAAACTACATCCAGATATTATGACACCTAAAAAAATTGATCCAATAGACTAAGTACACATATTTTAACTTGGTGATTGTAGTAATGCTCAGGATGATGAGGAGGATAATTATATACTTGATGGTATTGATAAACATTTTTCCAAGCTTAACTTCAGTCCTAATAATCTATGGGAATATAGAAAAAACATGCATATATTTGGAATTGGAAAATTATATTTCACCCCTTGAGACTATGGACAAAATATTCCCTTATGTGTGATTAATGATACACTATCTTACAATGATAAAGGCAAACAACTTATGTTAAATAACTATTGTAAGATTGCTAACTCAATGAAACCTCTTGATATTATTCAAACATCATTAAAATAATATGGATTTGGACTCTCATGCGCACAAGTAATGGGATATGTGTGTCATCATATAGGTAAACATGATCAAGAAATTAAATGACCTGATATTCTAAGTGATCATCGCTTTAATAAAGGTATTGGATAATTGAAGATACCAAAATAAAATATATATCTCCTCAAGTGAATCATCAAACTTATAAGAGTGCTATAAAATAAAAAATTATTTGTACTCACATTTTTAAATCCAACATGAGTCATGGGTAAGAAGCTAAACAAATCATGAACATGAAACATGCAAGTCTCAATGACCATGGGCTTTAAATGAATGATCTTAAGTATTTAGTTAAAAACATTGAGTAGATGCAACCAAATTATGGGTCTTATCATAATAAATACAACTAATTTATCAATACCCATAAGATGTCTAAATATCAGCCTTTATATGATCTAAAATGGATACTAAATAAAAATGTGTATCAAGATCACATTCAGACACCATATGATGATAAAACAACAAATATTACAAAATTTTGTTCCAATGCAAATTCAAATTAATAGTATGTATCATTATATTAGAGACACCAATTATGTTAATAATGGTTTATTAGATTCACTTCCTCATTATGAGAATGGAAATACATGTGTTTTTGGACATATAACTTAGAATGATTCTTCAAGATATTATGGGACCCAAACTATATACATATTATAATGGATTCACAATTGGATTTGGCGACATTATGGTAGCATATTCCATGTATTATTTGGCATCTATTTTCCTTACTAGTCATTTTATTTTATTGGATGAATTTTCACAGTTTTCATTTTCCACTTGGATTTTGTTATTGCCTTTTAAGTTTTCCTCCTGGGAGTTTACTTTGTTAACAATTTCATTTGCTTATTTTTTCTATATATGTTTATGCTTGAATTTTATTTCTACTATCCTTTTTTAGTCACCACATGTCCTAAGATCCTTCACTCATCATGATATATATAGTTTGGATATTTTATGTCTTTCTCTACATTGCTAAGATACATGTCATACATCTATAGGAGGCATGGTACTATGATACTTACATTTGACTATATTTTGTTTACATTTGGGACATGTTAATATGATTGGATTAATCATGTCTTTCCCACCTAAGGGACAAGAATCTTACGTGGTTACATACCATTACTTATGTGGAAAAGAATATTACATACTTACATCATTATACACCATTGCTTATTTATCTATTTTTATATGTTTACATACCCATTATTATGCACATGTTTCTCATTGTATCATTTGAGATAGATATAGGATATAAAAGTTACATATGATATTGGACTTATAGTTGGTTTATGGATTCTTTACACTCACACCTAGAAACATCTTTACATTGGTGGCATGCTTATATTAGGGGAAAATTTAAGTGTGCTTCAAATTCTTTCCTATTTTTCCATTAGAATATAGAGCTACATATTTGACTATACATTTCATACTCTAGATTACATCTTGTATGCTTGATTATGTGGATACATTATATTTATTCACATGCTTAGATACATTGTTTTATCTCTTACTTGCCTTATGAGTGCTTGATTGATTGCACGTGAATGCTTGCATTTCTGTGTGTTGATTTTCATGTCTTATCTTATGTTATCCATAAAAGATCCTCTAGTCCTCATGTTGTGTTGCATTTGTTTGTGATGTAGGAGCATCAAGAAACATATTGTTCATCTAGTTATGGTGAATCATTTAGGTGGTTTGTAAGAGTCTTAGGTCTTATAAAATGCCTTAGAAGGCATATGAGATTTTAGAAGGGTCTTGTAGTGTGTTTAGATAGCCCTTTGGCATTTTCTCGCCAAAATGGGCATTTAAAAATTTGAAATGTGTAAGTGTACTTAGAAGCATTTTTGGAGTATGGTTAAGAGTGTCATGTTAGTAAGAGTTTGTGTAAGGTCTTAGGTAAGTCTATAAAGATGATTTACGTATAAATCATAAATAAGGTGGCATAAACTAAGAAGTTAGAATGTAACTACTATGTTTAGTTAGTTGTCAATGAGGTAGTTATGCAGAAGGGTAGTTTTCCCATATATGTAATGAGTTTTTGATTGATGTAGAGGATACTCTCATAGGAGAAGTCAAGTAGGGAGTTAGAGATTTAGTTAGAAGTTGATGGAGATAGAGGTACATAGGAGAAATAGGGTGAATGAGAACAAAATATAAAAGAACCTTTGTATTCTGTATAAGTGATAGAATTGCTATGTACATATATAGAATCAATAAAGAATGAGTCTTTTGTTTGTATATTTTCATGTTCAAATATGTTATTACTATGTATTAAAGTTTGGTAATAAAGTAATGTGTTCTTAAAAGGAAATCTATATGAATAAAACATAACTATATTGTAAACAACAAAGTGACAGACAGAAGGTTGAAAATTCACTACTAATGGAGATTATTTGTATGCAAGAATGTATGGAGTAATAACCTAGAATGTGTTTTGGATACATATAGTTCTCATATAGTTATGAGTGGATCTAAATATTGGTTAGCAACATGGTCAATCTTTGTGTCTTATATCTCTACATTAACAGTCATAGGAAAGGAAGGAAATGGTAAGTTTTGATGTTTTAAGTAATTAGTTAAGGAAAAAAGGTGTTTGAAGGAGTTGTATTGTGATAGATAGATCCTATAATGGTGAAAGAGAGTCTTAAAATGACTTAAGAATCAAAAGAGACCATAGTTATACCTCTCAGCCTGTGAACAATGTTAAAACCCTAAAACCATGAAAAATGATGTTTCATTATATTAAGCCAGATAAAAGCCTTAAAATTCAAAAGAAGGATTGTAAGAGTTATTACTAATTGGTTAGTATGGTTTCAAAGCATTTGAGGTTGTGATAAGAGAGGAAAAGAGGACACATGGTTGTATACCCTACGTAAACTATCAAAAAATAGATTTCATGCTAAAAAAATGGTTGACGAGTTGTTTAGAGCATAGAAGGAAGGTGTTAAGGTTTAGAAAAGTTGAATAGAGAGAGAACATACCTAATTTAGGTCTTAAGATAATTTCAATAGGTGAAGGAGTCAACATAGAGCTTTTTGAGAGGTCTCGGCCATACACAAGCCTACACAGACCTAACCTAGGGTTTGTAAAGGAAAACATGAATAACTTGAGATTGAACCAGTCAAAAATCACCTGATTTGGTATTTAGTTTGGCACTAACATGTTTTAAGACATTTTAAAGTTTTTATCTATGTCCAAAATTTCTTTTAATGATTTTCAAGATATTGTGTTCTAACCAGGGATAATTAGGCTAAGAAGGATTAATTGGAGAGAAGAAAGGTTAAGAATGTGGCCAAGTAAAGCTAGTTAGGAAGTGAAATTTCATGGGGAACAAGGAATAGATATAGGGTATCTGAATATGCAATTATTTTTTCAAGAAACATTCATACCAATCTGTACCACCAAAATAAGCTTTAAAAAAGGCTATTAGGATTGAAGGAAGGTTAAAGGGTTGAATAGTGAAGAATACACTTGAGATTGAAAGAGGATCTGAATGGAATTGAAATAAGTTTGTTTAACTTGTGTGAGGTTATCCCAGTTAAGATATTGACTTCATGAATCCAAGATCAAGAAAGGAGTGTGTTATGTGTTGAAAAATAAACCATCCAGTGAGGGTTAAAAAATGAGATAAGGAAAGGGAGATAGAAGATGGAATGTAAAGGAGTGGATGTGTGAGAATTTTATGGAAGCTCTAAAGGTAGATACAAAGGGAATTCAAGAATTTAAATCCATAAGATCATTACATGAGAATGATTGTGAATGATATCAAGGAGTGGATAGAGAAGAGGAGTTTGAGAAGATTGAATGCATTAGTGTTCATTATAGGTGTCAGAGTTGGAGATAAGCAGAGAATGAAATAGTCTATCTACATCATTTGGTATTAGAGAAACATGATTCATTGGGCAGTAGTGAAGGTTAAACAACAAGTAATAAGGTACGTGTTTTATTTCAATTTTCATTTTATTTTTTGATTTGCTCATGAGATAGTATGAAGTGTGAATGAAGGTTAGAGATTGATACCTAATCCTGAATCCCGTGAGGCTTGTTGAGAAATATATAGCTATTGGAAATCTCAAGAGTGAGCTTGAGGAGAGAGAAAGGATTCCTATGTGAAGGAGAAGAGAGAGTGAAAGACTTAAGTGTGAGGTCATATAGAGATTGAGAAAGACCCAATTGAGAGGTCATGAGTGGCAAGTAAGAGAAGGCTTGTTAAAGAGGTATAGGTTCAAGTGAGACCAAGAAGTTGAAAACAAAATGAAGATAGAGAGAGAAAAGAGGAAATAGGGAAAGAGAGAGATAAGCTACCACAAAGAGAAGATGGTGTAGGAAGACACCAAGAAGAGAGAGATGGAGAAAGAAATGCAAGAAGGAAATAGTTGGATGATTTGTTGATCATGATGGATCAAATGAGATAAATTGAGAGCCCATACTATGGATGCATGATGAGAAAGAATCCAATAAAGTTAAAAATAAAGATAAGAATGATGCAAGCTAAGAGAGAGGAGAAAAGGTAGAAAGGGTTGTTATACAAGCAACTTAGGAGAGAGATGCAAAGGTTTTGGGTAGTGAATAGCCAAGTGAACAAGTGGATGAAGAAAAACAATACCTTGAGGAGGATGTGATGAAGTTGAGTGAAGAACAAGATGATAGTTGCATCCAGCTAAATAATGGGAATGACAAAGGAGAAGAAGATCAGTTTGAAGGCTTGGAAATTAAAATGTAATTGATTGAACAAGTTAAGCAATTTGATTATCAGTTTATGTATGATAGTCAAGAATAATTGGAAGAAGAATCGGTAGCCTTGGAAAGAGCATTGCATAGTGATATGGTGGATAATTAAGAGAAGGTAGTTAAAATATTTGAGCATCACATGAATGAGGACAAAGAGCATGAAAAAGAAGGATTGATGTCAGTAGAGAAGTAGAATGAAGACATAGAGATTTGTAGAGAATTAAATCTCATTGAGACAACAGGTATGCATGACATTGGCATTGTTTTTGTTGAAAGTATGAAGCTAATAACAAATGAAAATGAAATTAAAGGTGTATAAACAATATTTGGGGTCATATACAACTCATATGACATAGGCAAAGAGGAATGTGTGAATGCACATCAAATGCAAGTTGATTAAAGAAAGAATTGTAAGCAAGGAAGCATAATAGTCTATGATAAAGGCAAGCAAGAAAGAAAATAGGAGAAGTTGAATTATGAATGAGTAACAAAAGAGAAGGATGATACAAGAGACAAGAACTATAAGACAAGGAAGAAAAACATAGCAATCCATTAGAGCTCAATTTCTTTCTTGTCCTGAAGTATGATGCATGAGCATCAAGCAACATATTGTTCATACAGTCATGGTGAAACATTTAGGTTTTTTTTAAGAGTCTTAGGTCGTATAACATTCCTTATAAGGCATTTGAGCTTTTATAAGGGTCTTGTAGTGTGTCTAAATAACCCTTTGGCATTTTCCTACCAAAATGAGCATTTGAAAATTTACAATGTGTAAGAGTGCTTAAAAATATTTTTGGTGTACGTTCAAGAGTGTCATGTTAATAAGAGTTTGTGCAAGGTCTTAAGTAAGTCTAGAAAGCTGATTTATGTATAAATCATAAATAAGGTGGCATAAACCAAGAAGTTAGAATGTAACTACTATGCTTAGTTAGTTGTCAATGAGGTAGTTATGCACAAAGGGAGTTTTCCCATATATGTAACAAGTTTTGGATTGATGTAGAGGATAGTCTCATAGTATAATTCAAATAGGAAGTTAGAGATTTAGTTAGAATTTCATGGAGACAGAGTTATGGAGGAGAAGTAGGGTGAATGAGAATAAAATGTAAAAGAACCTCTGTATTCTAAGTGATAAAATTGTTATGTACATAAATAGAATCAATAAAGACTGAGTCTTTTATTTGTATATTTTCATGTTCAAATATGTTATGGCTATGTCTTTAAGTTTGGTAATGA
This sequence comes from Torreya grandis, assembly GCA_037957365.1. NCBI lineage: Eukaryota > Viridiplantae > Streptophyta > Pinopsida > Cupressales > Taxaceae > Torreya > Torreya grandis. The sequence goes on along the minus strand of JARHVA010001029.1, from coordinate 1,424,293 downwards.
AGTAATGTGTTCTTAAAAGGAAATCTGTATGAACAAAAAAAAATTGTATCATAGACAAAGAAGTGACAGACAAAAGGTCAAAGATTAACTACCAATGGAGATTATTTGTATGAAAGACTGTATGAAGGAAGAACCTGTAATGTGTTTTGGATACATATAGTTCTCATATAGTTATGAGTGGATCTAAATATTGGTTAGCAACTTGGTTAATCTTTGTGTCTTGTATCTCTGCATTGGCAGTCATAGAAAATGAAGGAAACGGTAAGTTTTAATGTTTTAAGCAATTAGTTAAGGAGTAAAAGTGTTTTAAGGAGTTATATTGTGATATACATATCTTATAATGGTGAAAGTGAGTCTTTAAATGCCTTAAGAGTCAAAAGAGACCATAGTTATACCTCTTATCATGTGAGCAGGGTTAAAACCTTAAAACCATGAAAAAAATGATGTTTCATTATACTAAACTAGACAAAAGCCTTAGAATTCAAGAAGAGGCTCGTAAGATTTTTTAATGATTGGTTAGGATGGTTTAAAAGCATTCTAGGTTATGAGAAGAGAGGAAAATATGGCATAGGGTTGTATAACCTGCTTAAACTATTAAGAAAATAGAGTTCATGTTAGAACAAATGGTTGACGAGATGTTTAGATCATAAAAGGAAGGTGTTGGGGTTTTGAAAAGTTGAATAGAGAGATAAAATACCTGATTTAGTTATTAAGAGAGTTTGAATAGGTGAAGGAGTCAACATAGAGCTTTCTGAGAGGTCTCGATCATACACAGGCCTACACAGACCTAACCTAGGGTTTGTAAAGCAAAACATGAATAACTTGAGATTGAACTAGTAAAAAATCACCTAATTTGGTATTCAGTTGGGAACTAATATGTTTTAATACATTTTGAAGTTTTTATCCTTGTACAAACTTCCTTTGAATGGTTTTCAAGAGACTATGTTGTAACCAAGGATAATTAGGCCTAGAAGGGCTAATTGGAGAGAAGAAAGGTTGAGAAAGTGGTCGAGCCAAGCTAGTTAAGAAGTGAAATTTCATAGGGAGAAAGGAAGAGATATAGGGTATTTGAATATGCAATTAGTTTTTCAATACACATGTGTACAAGTTTGTACCAATAAAATAAGCCTAAAAAATGCTACTAGGATTGAATGAAGGTTGAAGGGTTGAACAATGAAGAAGACACTCAAGATTGAAAGAGTATCCGATTGGCATTGAAACATGTTTGTTTAAATTGTGTGAGGTTATCCAAGTTGAGATATTAACTTCATGAGTCCAAGATCAAGAAAGGAGTGAGTTATGTGTTGAAAAGCAAATAGTCTAGTGAGGGTTATAGAGAGAGATAAGGAAAGGGAGATAGAAGATAAGTAGAATGTAAAGGAGTGGATGTGTGAAAATTTTATGGAAGATCCAAAGGTAGATAGAGAGGGAATTAAAGAATTAAAATCCATAGGATCATTATATGAGAATGATTTCAAGGAGTGGACAGAAAAGAGGAGTTTAAGAAGATTAAATACATGAGTGTTCATTATAGGTGTCAGAGTTGGGGATAAGCAAAAACTAAAATAGTCTCTCTACATCAGTATGATTGATTATTTTTTAGTTATATTTATTTCTCGATGGTTAAATTTACTCTATATAGTTACATGATCATGCATGCTTAAATTGATTGATTATACTATGTGTTATTATATGTTTGATGTCATAATTTATATCATTCATGCTATTATTTGTGGTATAATATGATTATTGTCTATGTTTCCATGGTTTTTTCCATGCATCTATTGGGTCATACTACCATTGTGTGCTTCATTTATATATCTTGACCTCTTAGGGGCATGTTTTTACATTGGAACATATCACTTATCCCTCTTTACAGTTACATTGGAGCATATCACTTGTTCTTCCCTTATAACTATGCCTTATTGTCTATACCTTTCCACCAGGGGCATGATATTTATAATTACTCATGGGTTTCATCGATAATATTTTATGATATCAAGATGTCACACTACTTCATCAATTCTACATTCTTTATATTACAGACACATCATTGTTCATCAGGGGGACATCTTCTTCACATGCATTATTGATATTATTTTACTTATTTGGAGCCTACTACACCCATGCCCCTATTTATGTTGCATAATTTATATTAAGATGGGTTGTTTACATGATATCATTTAGACATCTTAGTCATGTTGTTGTTACTATAGTTAATACACTTATTGTTATATCTTGTTATAGTGGGGCATATCACTAGTCTCTATTTTTTGGGTAACATCAAGGCATATCACATGCCCCTCCCTTCATCATTCACACTTTTATTTTCCATGATTCTACATTAGCGTATTAGTATTGGGTTACAAGTTATAATTGAGATTATATTATCATAATTCTCTATGATGTTATATTTTCATTTGTTATGATTGAGCTTTCATGATGGTTAAAATTTTATGTTATAATTTATTTTACTCAGGGTCCACTAACTCTTTCATTTGAGATGAGTGACATGCAGGAACATTCCTCACTTCAAAAGGGGGCATATAGTTATCTTATTGTATCTTTAGTTACAAATTACAAGTTGAATTAGTGAAACTAATGGAGCCAATAGTTATAATATGTATACTTATCTAATCAAGAAGATAAATTTTCCCATTTTATGGATCAGTGGGATCTAGTTTCCTAGTAACTAGTGGAACCAATAGTTTTAGTTTCAAGAGTGACAAAATGTTTAACATACTATCATGTATATAAACTCCTTTACTTGCTTTTAAGTTTCATTTATTTCATTTTTCTGCATTTATTATCAATTTATCATCGCATTGATCTACTTATGACATTGACATTTGTTTACATGTACGTTTGAGTTGTTGACTTCAAAGTGGGGGTGACCCATTCTATAAATTTAGAGTTCATATTTAATCCCTCTTAGGTAATTTTCAATTACGCACATATTTTTATTTTACTTTAATACACATGTACATGCACACATTAAAGTGGGGGATTATGTAAACAAATAATTATGGTACAAGCTATGTATTGACATTATCTTTTCATGTTTATGTGCATTTGTCTCATTTATGTACATTTGAATCTTTTTGGTACACTTTCCTATTGTGTTGAGCATCATATTATACTTCATTAACTTAGGTTTTCCTTAAAACTTTAATTTATAATCACTTTGGGTCAATGAAAATACCTCAATTCATTCCAAAATTCTTGAAAACCTAGAGATCAACTATTTATTTCCCCCCAATATGATCCTAATGTTATTTAAATGTCCAAAACATTATCTTATTTTTTTTCACTTTTTGTTTTCATATACGATCGAAAGTTTCCAAGAAACTTTTCATATAAAAAATAATGGTATAATGTTTTTGGGTCATTTATGTTATTTTCCATGTTTTCCTTGTGGCTTAATTGTCAAGTTTCTAGCCTTTCCATGATTGACCTACATGTGAATTATTTCAACTTAAATTTAAAAATGTATATATATTACATGTGCACTCTAAGTAATTTGAACATGAATTACATTTATCATATCTTTCACACACTTATTAAGGGTCCTACACATTGATCATATTCTATATCATTCCCTTTTTCACTTATTGAAGTCTTGTGGATGAATACTTGTACCAAAATAATATTGAATTAAGAAGCATACAAATTTATCATTGATTCTCTTAGGGAGAGAAGGTGGAGCCTTATCTCTCTTGGGTTGGGAACTCACATCCATAGAATTAAATGATCACTAATTTTTAGTGTGCAGGATATGTAGTTGCAACCCTCGAAGGGCCCTGAGCCACTAAACTTCCACACTTTCTTTAGTCTTGGATATATTGTTGTGAACTAGGGTTACATCCAAGGAGAAAAAAATATAAAATTTTTGTGCATCATCGAGTCAATTATAGAGAGATTTTTGTGCATTTATTTCTCATGAAAGGTTCCAAAATGTTTTAGACACGTAGGATTGACATAGCCATCTTTGTAGCAGGATTCAACTTTTTGCCAAAACAACCACTTTAATTTTCATATAAAATTGGTTTTCCCTTTTTTTAGTTGTATAAAAGTGGTCATCATCAGAATAATAATCTACTGTATGAGAGGTATTCTACATAGTTCAAAGAGCGTATTTTCTAGCATCATCATCCATTATCAGAATTCTAATAAGTCAGAATTAGGTATGCATCTCTCTTTATCCATCTCTTTTTCATTTCAAGTTATCTAGCTCTATTTCTCCATTCCTATTAGGAATTAGGTAGGTTTGATTTACAACTTTATTTCTATTTAGTCAAAATTTCCTTGTGCCATTAATATACATATTTGGCATATTGTTTTGAACACTTGTGTGCTCTTTTTTTTAAAACCTAGAAGTAAATAAAAATGTTTAAAAGTAGATTAATGTCTATATAAATTGATAATAAATTAGCTGATGAATTGAAATAAAAAAGTACAATGTTTTAGGGCTATTTTGGGGTAATTTAATTTTCATGAGTTTCCTTCAACTTTTGGGGCAATGAAGTCAGTTTTTTATAGAAATACAAAAAAAAATGATTTTTCAAATGAAAATTCACATTTATTTTCAATGTATGGAATTTTTGGTAGTTTTTTTAGATTCAAAACCTATAGGGAATTAAAAGGGATATGTTTCCAATTTTAATTTAGTTTTAGAGACCCTTATCATTTTTTTTCAAATTCTTCTCTTTATTTGCTACCAAACATATTTTTGGGGGTATAAATAGAGACATAAATCTCTAGTGGTGATTTTTTAAAGTGTTTTAGGCCTTGTGATGTGAAGCACTATCATTCACCCTCCACTATTGCCCCACCATCACTTCACCCACCCACTACCCACTCCCAATAGGTCCACCACAAATCTCCAAAATTCATGGAGGCCACCCTAGCCCTCTGTTGCAGACATCCAAACATATTAGAGGATGCCTCAGCCCTATGTGGTAGAACTCCAAACTTCTTAAAGTATGCCTTACCCCTCTTGTTTGTCCTATTGAGCATATTTTCACTACGAGAGGCATTTTTTGCATTTTTTAAGCTTCAAAAGGCCCCTTTTTTGGGGGCCATATTTAGAAGATAGATGTTATAGTGTCAGTTTGGTGTGTCAAGATATGTTGGTTTTGTATGCTAACTTATGCAAGTAACCCCATTCATGAACCTTTTTAGTTTAATAAATTTTAGATAATTAAAAAAAAATGCCATTTTCTTGAAAGTGGCTATTTTTGGAAAAAATTATTTATCTTTGTTCATCTCAACTCCACACTATATAGATAGAAAATTTATTTTTGTGGGCCCCTCTATACCTTTCTTGAGCACATTCTTCTACTTCATACATTTCTTGACTAGTAACTCAAAGTTAAGTGTCATTTTTTTATAATGGTTATTTTGGTGTACTTTTCAAATCTTTGTTCATGTTAGTTTCATCACTTATGGAAATTCATTTTTTTTGTCTTTTCCTTTCTTACACTAGTTGAAATTTAGCATTATACAAAACACTACATAATTGTAAGCATTTGTGAGGGTTCATTTTTTATTATAAATACACTAATTATAAAGTGCCACACTTTTAGGGGGCATAGTTTTGTTTGGGTACATTGGTTTTTGTTTCAAACTTTATATTGAGATATTTTATTCACAACACATATGTCATGTTTGTTGGCTATTGTTGGCACACTTGTTATTTTATGACACATTTATGATATCTCTAAGACTCATGTGATGAGTGCCATGCTCTTTTTCTTAGACGCTTTGTAAGGCCTTGTAGTGCCTTCATCTTTGTACATGTGCATTAAGGCACATACTGGTTATTCTACTTTTTTCTAATGTTTTAAATATGTTTATCATCACGTAAACATATTCATTATTGTTTTGAGATTTCATATACAAATCACCATGATGATAAATTCAACTAGTTTGTTCACTCCACTCTTTACAAGGACATTAAGTAACACATGAGCTCTTTTACACATGTCCTTAGGTGTGTAAGAAGTGAGCCATATTTATATGTTGTCAGGCATGAAAATCCTAACACATCATCTACCATTAGGCATGAGAGACTTGACCCTTCCCTTAGGCATAAGAGATCTGAGACTGATTCTATCAAGCATGACAATCCTGAAACATCATCAAATTGATACATGCATGAGAATCCTAAATTTAATTTAGACATTTTCTTTCATACACAATTTGTGTACATGACATCGACACACATACATGTATCTTTTTCCATAATTTGGGTTCATCTAGGTTAGATTGATGATTGGTTATGATGGAGTCTTCAACACTCTTTGCATGGACTCTACCTACATGGTTCCTTCACTCTTTGGTTGCATTATCCATACATTCTTCATACTACGTAGCAGTGTTCCTTTTTGGAGAAAATCTTATCTGATGATAGCTTCTTTGATAAATTAATCATCTCAAATTAAATGTAGAGCAATTTATGGTGGCCCCAACATCTATTTGTTTACTTTGGTATTATTTTGGTAATTATGCAATGATTCTACAACAATGATAGTGAGATCCTTGTAATGATTCTCCTAATTTTATGCCATCCTTTATAGATTTTTATTATCTTTTTTAGGATTTTTCCATCCACTCCACCCATTTAGAATTAGGTGTTGTTGTCATACTACTTTCTTGGGGTGTTATGTGTAGTTCTCTTGTGTATCTTTATGGCATATCTCAACATCTAATTATGACATTTCTTTAGTGGTGAATCATCCCACCCGATGCACCCTTGGTGAATGCACCTTTTTTCACTAATAAATCAATCCATCCTCTTTCAACATATTATTGTACTAATTTTTTGTGTGTTGTATTATTTTTTTGGGTATCCTTTTAGCACATCTCAACACCTTTGTGAAATTATAATAATTGCACTACTTTTGGAGAGAGATTTGTGTGTGTTTCATTTTTTAAAGAGCATTTATTTGTATCCATTTTACATATGCACCTCATCATACCAAGTCACAAAACCCATTTAAGAGGATTCAAGAACTCCTTTTTGTATATACCTCCCTAAGTTTCACTTAAGGGGTAGTGTTGGTGAAATATATTATAAGTTAACACAAGATATTTTTCTATACTAAGGTTAGATATTACATAATTTTTAAATATTAAAATATAGGTAAGGAGTGGTCTTTATGTTAACCAATAATGTATCACCTTTTCATATGCTAATTATAATTACCTAATTTTTTTCCAAAAAAAGAAGGGGAACATGCTCTTAGTTTAAATATAAATACCCTCTCCATCTATATATTTTGTGATGAGATATATAATAGAGATCAATGATGAAGATCTAAGAATGCAATATTATATTTTGGTTTTTATTCTTTTGAGAAGTATTAAGAGATGATTTATGCCAAATAGGTGATCTTGGGTGAGAATAGCTTCAATGTTTATTCTCTAATTTCTACACTAAAAGCTATAATAAGGGTGTTTTGCATGAAAACAACAACTTGAGACAAGGGCCATCTGATTAAGTTTGTGAAATATTAATTCCCTTGTTGATGTCGGATCTTCCACTATGAATTCAAACCATCAAATTTCAAGTTGTTTATATATTTGATGGATGCCATTATAAATTATGCACTCTGTGGTGTAGTGTGATTATAGTCACATTCTTTTTTCCCACTCTTTGTTAGGTGCTGTCCACTGACTAATCTTGTATCTATGATTACACAAGCTAGGCCTTGGCCAAACCATCAATATTTTTACCTGACACTTGATTTATACTCTTATGCATGATTTTTGGTCATGATTGCAAGGGGATTAAATTATTTGACATAGTATTATTTAATTTGCCAAAAAAATTGTCTATAAGATTACCATGAAATTTTCTCTCACACACCTTTTTTATTTTCCAAATAGTGTTTGGGCATTCTTGCATGCTAATGCCCCATTTACTCATTCACTCTTGTTTTATTTCATTTGTGTGTCCTTCCTCCTTCTTGACTCTTCCTCCACTACCAATTTGAGCCAACAATGAGTCTCTGTGTTTTTTTATTCTTTACATAACTTAGAATTTGAATCATAGTTCATGCCTCTTATAGACAAGTACATGTTTCAACTAATAAAATATCGTATGGAACTATTGTTTTAGTTTTGAGGCTAATTTTTTTAATATTTTTTTGAATTCTCTCTATTTGTCTCCATTTCAACTATGATACATTGCTGCCCAAAATTATGCAATCGAATAACACAATTAACATGACAAGTAACCTGAACAAGGTCCTCACGGTTTCCAAATCCCATGATTGTGCATTCCTACATTTATTTTGTAGTAAATATGAATCCTTCCACCACATTTTATTATTTTTGTTATGTGAATCTCCTAATTAAAGTTGTGGAAATCTAGATTGATGTACTTGTATTCTTCTACCAATTCCAAATGGATTCCTTCAAAAATGATGTTAATTTAATTATTTTTTCTATATCTATAACCTAGTCAAATGGGGAAATATAAGTATAATCTCCATGTGATGTTCATAGCTACAAATCCACCTAGGGCATCCTTAAACCAGTTAATGTCATGTGTTCCACCTCTAACCCCTGACATAGTAGATTCATTCGTCCACCTCATAAATCCAATAGGGAACTCCATTTGTGTGTATCCCATCCATGATAATCCCATAAGCCTTAGAACCCAGATCTGCTCATGGGCATAGTAGTTTAAAACCATGCCCACACTGATGCCATACCTCCTATGATGTTTGAATCCCCACAATCCTCTATAAATCTAGACCAATAGCACTAGGACCCACCCAAATACTATCCTCCCAAGCAATAGCTCAACTAAAACAACCAATAATATATAGGGAAATCTCCCACTACTAAAAGTTAGAACCCCAAATCAAGTAACCATGATCATTAGAATCATCATAAGTCTCCTCTCCTTGAGATCCCTCTTATATAGTGTTGTATAACTAAACCCTATGGAGTGCCAGTGGACCCAATCACTATCATATATATATAAGTACTCAACATACTCATCCCACTCCTCTTTCTCAATTTGGTAGATCACCTCACCATATAGTGGGAGATGAGTGATCCTATGGACATCCTCTAGGAGAATAGTTATCTCCCCAATCAAAAGGAATAAGGTATTAGTAGTGGGATCCCATCTCTTAATGAGCTCTACTATCATGGATGCATCCCTAGGCACATGTTGGTAGTGCCTCATCCCTCCTAACCCTAATACTTCCATATGTGCCCAATCATCAAAAGTCATCCCCTTGTGTAGTATAAGGAAGATTTGTGGCACACAGTCATGTATTTGTATCTAGTCCCAAGCCTACACCAAATTAAAAACACTTGACATAGACCCCAACTAATCTCATCTACCATATCTTTTAAACACACCCCTAACCCTAACTTATTTGACCTCACCATGACAACAACCCATTTACCCCTTACACCCAACCTATCAAGCCAAACTTTAGGCCTAACCACTTTTATTAACCCTAACCATTAGACTCTAGGCCAAAATTAGGCCTAATCCCTAAACACCTTTAAAAACCCCACCCTATCATGGCTAACCACTGGTGATCATACTAGCCATCGACAGTTGGGGACCCCTAGTTCCTAGAGTGTTGATCATTGATTGTTGATAGTCAGACTTAATCGTCGATGGTCACTTGTGGGAATTCCATGGCTAGAATGCCCAAACCTACTAAGACCCTAAGTAGGGAACCAATTCAAATAACAACTAGCCTAAGCACTCTAACCAACTAACCTACTACCAAATTACCTACCCACCCTATCAATTTGATGCTATACCCACCCCATTTCCCCAAAATATCTAGCTAGGACATGAAGGTTAGAATAACAAATTTATAGACCTACCCCCCATGCAAACATAATCAATAGCAAAATCAAACCTAGCTACCAATTTAGTATACCCCTTACCTCATTTCACAACCTCCTCCATGGCTTGAGCCCTCAAGAAGGTACCCTGCTATGTCCTCATGCTCCTTACATCCTAGACCCATGAATCTACCACATACCTCTAGCCAATGAGAAATATATACCTTAGCATGCACCCTCCTTGTAAAACACTGAAATCACCCAAATCTTGACTAAACAATGCCCAAAAGTAACAATGACAAAATAAATTTTGTTTTTTACTTTTAACCCCCAAATTTTTAGGGTTTACCCTAAACATTAATGGTTAGGGTGACCATCGATGGTCACCTTTTAGGGACCCTGACCATCAATGGTTAGGATACCCTAAAAACCCACTTTTTACCTTTTATTTGTAACTTACCCATTTCAATGAATTTACACCAAGCTCTTGCCCACTTTGGAGATACCTTTCTCCCACCAACCCAGCCACCTCATCACCTTGCCATTGGTCTCTTTTGGCCCATCTAGCATGCAATTTTATGACACCATTTGCTTGGTCTTTTGACCATAATGACAACATTACCATGTTGACCCTTTCATATTTAGCACCACCTAACGCATATAGACCTACTTGTGTCTCATTGGGATCACTGCCTACCTTGGATACCCATGACACTTGACCCATTTATTTTTCCCTAGGAGCACTTCCTACCTTGGATACCCATCAAATACACATAGATCATTTAGGATACTTGTGTTTACGAGTGTTCCCAACTACCACACCTATAGGAGGTCAAGCAATTTGCTCATCCCTTATCCCTCTTAGCACTGACCCTTATTTTAAAAACATTGGAAACCTAGTCTATGCACAATCTTGGTTATCATACCTTTTGTTGCATTATATGCACACATTTGCATTTAAAATGCCCAACCTCGTGTCACTACCTAGTGACTCACCATCTACCACTTATCAAACTGATACTTGCTTCAGCTTCACCTCACCAAGTCCCAATTTGAGGGGGAACACCTCCCACTTTTAAGGTAACCAAACCCATGACCCATACTCCATTTTTTTTTTAAAGCTCATTCATGAAAGACATACAACAAAAAGGGTAAAAATGTAGACACCAAAAATCCAAAAACCTATGATTCTAAATGTCAAAGTATCCCTAAAATTACCCCCAGACCCTCCTAGGACCAGCCTACACTTATCTAGCCTAAACCAATCAATCTATACTCAGTTGCACCTAACAGGGTAACCTTGATCTTTAGGGCCTTATTCCTATGGACCCTAACCATCAATGGTCAAGGTGACCATCAACAACAAGCCTTGGGAACCCATGACCATCAACAGTTAGGATCCATTTTTACACCAAGAGTATGCAAACTCTACCAACCCTTTTCTAAATATAAAATTGTCTAATTTGTGTTGTGAGCATTTTCATACATAAATTATATTTAAATGACATAATTACACCTTCACTTCCACATCTTACTTATGCATATAAGAGAGAGAGGCTTGGGAGGTCAAATCCATCTGTAATAATTATCAAGAGCTTAGGCATTTAGAAGTTTTCTTTTGCAAGTCAATCATGTCAATCAATGTCATCCACATTTCAAGAATTATCATCCATCTTATTGAGAGCTAACTTTCCATCATCTCTCAACTAAGATATTAGTTACTGTTACTCTACCAAAAACAAGTTAGATTCTACCAATAGGCTAACTACACCAACCACCCACCCAATCAAATTCTAATAAGGCATGCACTTACTTGTCAATATTCATATGCTTTTATTCCATTTCATAATCAATCCAACCCTTTCCGAACTATAGATATTCATTTGTGGAATATTTTCATCCTTTGTTGATCAAACCTAGAATTTTATAGTTGACCGTTGATGGTTAGACCCCAACCGCTAATGGTTAGACCTAACAGCCAATGGTCACCCTATCTGTCGGTGGTCACCTATGGTAGAAAAACTAGAAATCTAATTTTACCCACCTACACCTCGTCAAATCCATTTTTCTATGTTTTTTACCACTCACAAACCCCTTTCAATTTTTTTTGAAGAAAACCCCAACATGTTAATACTAATATTAATTAGTTTATCACTAATTAGATCATTTTTAATCTATTTTTCTAGAAAGATTTCTTGTGTTTGATTTTTAGTACCTTTGATTATTGATGCAAGTACCTTCTTTCCATATTTATCAACTTGATTATTTAAAATGTGTGGATTGATATCCCCTAAGGAAGCTCTCACTTTTGGTATCTAGCCATTGCTAGACAATCCACCTAACTATATTTTTAACAAACAAGTTTGCTTTTATGATTTCTTATATGTAGGTCTTCCTCCCAAGACAAAGAAGAGTTCTTTACAATATTTTGATTCAACATGTGCAAAAACAAATAGGTTTTTCAACCACAACCTATATCAAGTTTCTTTTCTCTCTTTAATGCATGTAAAAAATGAGGACACAAAATTCAAATGCTCTCATGATGCCCACATGATCAACATGGTTTATGATACACCTACCTATGTGGACCCAATCATTTAATATACCCACCCTTCCCCCACCTCACTTACCAAGGTAGTAGAGTCACCCTCCCCTCTTTCAAAATTAACTCAACTAACAAGCTGAATTGGTGTCATACTTAGTTAAAGGGAATTAGCTCAACCTCACCTTCTTAATGGCCCACTATCCACCTATAACTCTATATAGTGAGGGTCTACCTCTTATATCCTAGATAGATGGGCAACTGTAAGTATGGTATTCATGTGATATCCATAGGTACAAATCCACCTAGGGTATCCCTAAACCATTCAACATCATGTGCTCCACCTCCAGCCCCTGACACAACATAGTCATCCCTCCACCTCATAAAGCCAACAAGGAACTCTAGTTGTGTATAAATTATTCATGATAATCCCATAGGACTCAAAACTTGGATGTGATCATAGGCCTAACAATGCAAAACCATGCCCACACTGATGCCATACCTCTTATGGTGTTTGAATCCCCATAGCCCTCTATAAATCTAGACTATCAAGACTCAAACCCACTCAAATACTATCCTCCCAAGTAATAGATCAACTAAAACAACCATTAATACATAGGGTGATCTCATATTGATAGAATCTAGAACCCCAAAGCAAGTAATTGTGTTCATCAGCATCATCATAAGTCTCTTTTCCTTAGGATCTTTCTTGTATAGTGTTGTATAACTAAACCCTCTAGAGTGCCAGTGGACCTGATCAATATCATCTCCATATAATTGCTCAACATACTCATCCCACTCCTACTCAATTTGGTAGATTTCCTCACCATGTAATGGGAGTTGAATGATCCTATGGACATCATCTAAGAGAATAGTCATCTCCTCGATCAGCAACAAGAAGGTATTAATAGCGGGATCCCATCTCTCAATGAGCATTACTATCATGGTCACATCCTTAGGCATGTGATAGTATTGACTCATCCCTCCTAACCCTACTAATCCCATATATACCCAATCATTGATAGTCATCCCCTTGAGTAGCATAGGGAAGATCCATGACACATGGTCACATATCTATATCTGCTCTTGAGCCTACACCAAATAAAAAATGCTTGACTTAGACCCCAACTGGTCTCATTTACCCTACCTTTTAAATATACCCCTAACCTTAACCTATTTGACCTCACCATAAAAAAACCTATTTACCCCTTGCACCTAACCTATCAAGCCAAAATTTAGGCTTAACCACTTAACTTAACCCTAACCATTAGACTTTAGGCCAAAACTAGGCCTAAGCCCTAAACACCTTTTAAAACCCTACCTTATCATGGTTAACCACTGGTGGTCATGATCACCATTGATGATTGGGGACCCCTAGTTCCTAGGGTTTCAACTTTCTATGGTTAGGCTTGATCATTGATGGTCACCTATGGGCATTCCATGGTTGGAATGCCTAAACCTATAAGGACCCTAAACAAGGAACCAATTCAAACAATAATTAGCTTAAGAACTCTAACTAGCTAACCTACTATGAAATCACCTACCCACCCTATCAATTTGATGCTATACCTACCCCATTTTTTCAAAACCCCAAAAAACCCTACCTAGGGCATGAAGGTTAGAACAAAACATTTGTAGACCTACCCCTCATGTAAACATAAGAAGCAAAAAAATCAAACCTAGCTACCAATTTAGTACACACCCTACCTCATTTCATGACTTCATCCATGGTCTGAGACCTTGAATAGGTGCCTGACCATGCCCTCATGCTACCTGCATCCTAGACCCATGAATTTACCACATGCCTCTAGCAAATGAGAAGCATCTATCTCAAAATGCACCCTCCTCACAAATCACTGCAATTACCCAAAACTTAGCCAAACAATGCCCAAAAGTAACAATGATAAAATGACTTTTGTTTTTTACTTTTACCCCCCCTAAATTTTTAGGGTTTTACCTAACTATCAATGGTCAAGGTGACCATCAATGATCACCTTTTGGGGACCCTAATCATTAACATTTAGGATACCCTAAAAATCCACTTTTTGCCATTTACATGTAACCTACCCATTTCAAGCAATTTACACTAGGATCTTTCCTACTTTGGAGATGCCTTTCTCTAACCAACCAAATCACCTCATCACCTCTTCGTTGGTCTCTTTTGGCCCATCTAGCACAAAATTTTGTAACACTATTTTCCTAATCCTTTGATTGTAGTGAAAACATTGCCATGTTGACCCTTTTGCATTTTACACCACCTCATGCATACAGACTCACTTGTGTCTCATCAGTAACACTTCCTACCTTGTATACCCATGACACTTGAAACATTTATGTTTTCCTCAAGAGCACTTCCTACCTTGGATACCCATTGGATACATAGATATCACTTAGGAAACTTACGTTTATGAGTGTTCCCAATCACCACACCTATAGATGGTCACATGGTTCACTCATCCCTTATCCTTATTAGCACTAACCCTTATTTTTACAAACATTGGGAACCTAGTCTATGCATGATCTTGGTTATCTAACCTTTTATTGCATTATGTGTGTACATTTTCATCTCAAATTCCAAACCTCATGTCACCAACTAGTGACTCACCATATACCACTTATCAAACATGTACCTACTTCATCTTCACCTCACTGAGTTTTGATTTGAGGGGGAACACCTCTTCCCACTCTCAAGCCATCCAAACTCATGACCCATACTTTATTTTTATTTGTTAGTTCATTCATGCAAGTTGACAACAAAAAGGGGAAACATGTAGATACCAAAAATCCACACAACTACAATTCCAACTATTGACATAGCCCTAAAAGTTCCCCTAGACCCTCTTAAGACCAACCTACACTTATTGAGCCTAAACCAACCAATCTATACTTAGTTACACCTAACTAGGTAACCTTGACCTTTAGGGCATTATTCCTGTAGACCTTGATCATTGATGATTAGGGTGACCATCGATGATCAGCTTTAAGAACCCCTTACCATTGATGATTGGGATCCACATTTTCAACAAGAGTATGCAAGCTTTACTGACCCTTTTATAAATATAAACTTGTGTAATTTATGTTACTATCCTTTGCATGTAAAAATTATATTTAGATGAACTAGTTACACCTTCACTTTTACCTCTTGCTTATGCCTATAAGAAAGAGAGGCCCAGGAGGTCAAATCTATCTACAATAATTATCAGGAACTCAAGCATTAGAGAGTTTTGTTTTGCAAGTTAATCAAGTCAATTAATTTCATCCACATTATTAAGAATTATTATCCATATTATTGAAAGCCAACTTATATCATCTCTCAACCAAGATCTTAGGTATTGTTTCTCTGCCATAATCAAGATAGATTTCACCAACAGGTTAACTATACCAACTACCCACCCGATTAACTTCTAGTAAGACACATACTTGTTTGTCAATATTCACATGATTTTATTCCATTTCATAATCAATCCAACACTTACCCAACTCATGAGATTTATTTGTGGAATCCCATAATCCTCTATTGATCAAACCTAGGATTTCACAGTCAACTATTGATGTTTGGACCCCAACTACTGATAGTCAGGCCTAACCACCAATGTGTTGGGTGAATATTTTGTCCATTAGCATACTAATCAACAAAATAGGTCTGTCAACCACAATAGGAAGATCGGTCAGCCAGGTGTGCAGCTTTACTACATCAACCAGAGACAAATCTTTCCTCTCATTAAGGGGAGGTTCCCTATAGATATGTAGGAGTTATATACAATATAAATAAGTAGAAAATAACACATGGGGGAAGAATAAACCATCTATCTCTCTTCTTTTAGAGTTGATGCATATAAACAAAGGAGAAAATCTTGGTGTAAACACTGAAGGCACTTCTCTTCTTTCAGAAGTGTTCTTATAGAAAATAGTAGGAGTTCCTTTCAGATAGCAAAGTAACTAGTAATCAAAAGGGTGTAGTAATAACAGGATGAAGCAGAACACAAAGTTTCCACCTCAACTACCCAAAGAGTATATCACAAAGGATAATAAGGGAAAAAAGTCTTCCCAAAATCCTTAACAGAAAAAGAAAATAAAAACACAGACTAAAAGTGATTATGAAAGCACAAAGTCTTCCCACAGTTGGTTTCAAGACACTTCCCTATTATCTTCACTAATTATGCTTACCAAATTAAATGAATAAGGACACCTTCAGAAGATAGACGTAAAAATGATCTTCTAAAATGATACAAGTTAGAACATCACAAAGTCTATGAAAAACCTGCTTTCTCATTTAGATAAAAATGAAAATGAAATTACAACCTGAGCTCAAAGTCTCAGTCTTCCTCTTTCAAAATGGGCAGAGTTTCACTCTTGTAAAAATGAAAGTCTCCTTTACAAATGAGAGAAAATATAAACTTATAGCAACTACCCAAGGATGAAACCTTTTTCCATGGGATGGCCCATACTGCAGTCAACATCTTCAATGTGTCTCTAGTTTTGTCTGGAGAGACCATGCTAAGAATAGTGTGCTACCATAACTATGGCTTGTCCCTTCATCTGATATGTCTCCTCCTTAATATGGACTGTCTGGTCCTTTACAGATTTGTCTTTACTTCATGCAATAAAATAGGCCACATCCTTGGTTTGGTGCGCTTAGAAGTCTACTCAATCCACTGTTCCACCTATTGGAAATAACTCTTTCAAAGACATTTATGGTCCTTTGCATCGATATTCTCTCTTTGAGTCTTTGAGCTCTCTTTTCAGTCAATCGCTTGATTCAAGTTGAACCTTGAATCTGTTGAACCACTAAAAGTTCATTAGTTCATTCTATCTCTTTTGTTCTATCACTTTTTGGTTCAATTTCTTCTTGGTTCAATCACTTCTTGGTTCAATCGCTTCTTTGCTCCTTGGTTGAACCATTTGTTGAACCACTTGTTTTCTGCTTCTCTCTTGACTGAGGCCACCTTTGAACTTTTGAACCATTGAAATTTGAACTCTTTTAATTCAAAGTTCAATCAATTCATTGGTTTATTCTGTGTTTTTCTCAAACACTACAAGCTTTGGTTGAACCTTTGAACCTTGAACCCATTGAACCCTTTGGTTCAACAGTTCAATGGTTTATTTGGTTCATTGGTTGAAGCCCCTTTTTGTCTAAGTCTATGAAATTTCCTTTCTGCATCTTTGTTCAAGCTTTTAAAATGGTCCTTTCTCTATTGCCAAGTGCCCCTTGCAAGGGTACTTGTCCTTCAGGCTTCAACTTCCCCAGCGGGTTCTTACTTCTTTGGCGGTCTTTTTTCTGTTGGGCAAAAGGCCCGAAAGAATTCCTTTAGACAAAATGTCTGAAGGAAAGTTTCTTGTTACTTGGCCATTCATTTTTTTCTATTTCTTTGGACTTTTTCTCCAGGTGAATTCCTTCAGACAAAAAGTCTGAAGGAATTTTGCCTTAACATTTTTCCAAGAAAATCTTTCTTGAGAGAATTCTTTCGGCCTTTTGCACTTAGCCATTTCCATTGGACAAATAGTCTGAAAGAATTGTTCCTTTTTGGTCCTTTGAACAAATCCAAAGGAAATTTGTCTTTTATTTGACCTTCAAACCAATGTTGCCTACCCTCTGCAAGGGCACTTGCCTTTTTCACTTTGGGGCAGCCCCTTGAACCTGCCAATTGAAATAACTTTGGTTCAACGGTTTAATGGTTCAGTCAGCTCATTCTTTGTTATTTGGCGAAGTCCTTTTGATCTTTTGCACCAAGCACATTGAACCAATCTTGGTCATTGAACCCATTGAACCTTTGAACCAAAGTGGTTCAAATTTTAATGGTTCAAGCCTTTGTCCTTTATCTTTTGCTGATTAAACTATTTTGATTGAACTGAGGCACTGAACTGATCCTGGGAATGACTAAGTGTTAGAAACTTGTTCTTTTGATTGAACTCACCTATAGAATATTTTTTAACCTATTGAACCTATGAATCCCTTTACATAAAAATCTTTAAAATGAGGAATTTGAAAGCTCAAGATAAATTTTGAGAAGGGAAGAGAGAAATTTTGGTCTGTGCAAGGCCAAAATAGTCTATAGGTTGTCCCAAAAATGAGTGACATTTTTTGGGGACAATAGCTGGCTCTAGTTGGGGAACTTCCTTCAGTTGAAAACTTGAAACATAGCTAAGGGGAGTAGAAACTAGAATCTCCAGTGCCTTGAAGTGTGCCATTGGGCTACGGAGTCATGCTACCCAAAAAGAAAGGTGCCAAAAATGAAAATGAAAAGCACAAAATAGAACTAAAGTCTATACAGATATACATATATATAGGTGAAATTATTTGATACTTCAAGAATTAAAGTACTTCAAACACTAATCCTTGTGAGGTGAAGAAAAGGGGATGTTATCTTGATAAACTAGCAGGAAACCATTATATCCCCAGAAATGGTGATGGGCAAATGGAGCTCTCCACCAGGAAACCAATTTTTTGCATCTTCCTCTTAGCTCTTTCTTCTTCTTGCCCCATGGCAGGATGTGGTCTTCAATTTGAAAACCATAACTCCATGCTCTCTTGGTGAAGGGCTCTTTTTGCTGATTTTGGAGTATGGCAGTATGGTCCACCACCATAGCTTGAT
Source organism: Torreya grandis (assembly GCA_037957365.1). Taxonomy (NCBI): domain Eukaryota; kingdom Viridiplantae; phylum Streptophyta; class Pinopsida; order Cupressales; family Taxaceae; genus Torreya; species Torreya grandis. The sequence goes on along the minus strand of JARHVA010001029.1, from coordinate 1,405,333 downwards.
GTTCTACTAGTTCAGTCCAACACATATTTTGATTTTCAGCATTAGACCCCTAACAAACCATCAACTCAGCATCCCCTTTGGTATGAAGGAGTTTGATCTCTTCATCCTGAGCAGTCTTTAATTTGAGCAATAGAGATTTGCATCCAGCTATGGAATAATTTTTGCCATTGGATTCCAAGATCCAAGTATCATCAAAAGCTGATCTTCTATCAGATTTCTCTCATCAGAGATGGAAGATCCTTCTTGATTTGTACTATGCCCTACCAATTCTTTTGATGCCTGATTTAGATCAAACCCTAGATTGCCAGCCATGGGACTTTGATAAGCTGAGACATGAGCATCCTCTATGGTCAAGAAGCAATTACCCCTACCTAAAGGCTCAAATAGAATTTGAGTAGCAGGGGCTGACATTTGGGTGACCACAATCTTTGCCTCAGACAGGTCCAAACCTAGCTCTTCACCAATGTTTAACTACTCAGAAGCTTAGTACATCAAACATCTTTGAACCTTCTACTTCAACTTCGTAAATCAGTCCTCCCCCTCCCAAAAGCCAATTCTGAGTTGTAGGCTGAGTTCATTCCTCTATTATTTCTTTATAAGCTTGCTAGGTTGACTGATTCTTAGATCGGGTGAATACTATGTATGATTCCTCATCTGCTTCACCTTCACTTCTAGGTTCATCCTAGTAATTCAAGAAACCAATGTGGGAGTCACCAACTGATTCTTCTTGATCCTCTATGAAAAGACCAACATCATTTCCTTGCTCAAACTCAAGTTGGAAAGAGAAATCATGTCCTATTTCCAAATATCCAATTGCTGAGTTGATTGGAGGTGCTTTAAGGGCAAGGTTCCTTTGCAGAGGAGGAAGGAAATTTGGCTACCCTTGATTCTTGGCAGCATTGCCTTGATATGGCTGATTGAGGAATGTCCTTCTTGGTATATCTTTATATAGAGGAGCAGAAGACATACCTTGTGACATTTGCCTTTTCAAGGCTAACAATTCATTTGCCAGCTTTTGTACCATTGGGTCAGTGGTGACTGTGGGTGAGTATTCAGAAGATGAAGAGGGTTTAACTCTATTAGGATCTCTCCTTATCTTTCTTGCCAAGATAAGGTCATCTTCTAGCTTAGTATCTAAGTCTTGAGCAGCCTCAAGGTCTATGTGTCTAGCCCATCTCAACAAAAAACTCACTTCACATAGCTGTGAGTTGATGAAGAAACACATGAGATTCTGAGGTGTCAGCTGGGTGATCATGGGAATCCTGTGCCTCAGCTTGTTGAACCTAGCAATAAACCCTCATAGGCTCATGAGGTTCCTTCTTCATCTAAGTGAGTTGGGCCAGTAAAGCATGTGCATCCTCTACAGGCTTTAACCTAGTTTCAAACTTGGCTTTGAGTGTATCCTAGTCAGTCACTGATCGAGCTTGCAGATGGTAGAACCAATATACAACTACCCCTTGTAGGGTCTCCACAAAAATCTTGACTGCCACATCTTCAAATTCCACCCCTATCACACTACAAGCTATGTTAAAGGCTACAATGTGTTCATTAGGGTGAACTATCCTATCACCAAAAATCTAGGGAAATTCTTTCTTGAACTGCATGGAAGTTCATGCAGATGTGGAGTCAAGTTGAGTGGGCTAAAAGAGTTACCCCAAGGGCCTTGAACTACCATGATTTAATTATGAAAAATAGGGATAAAAAATCTAGGTGGAGTGGCAAATTGTGAATCAAAAATGGAAAAGGAATGGCCCTACTTCAGCTTGAGGCTTGAGGCTTCAAACTATGCACTCTTTCCCAATAACTTTGGTTTTGTAGACCAGATAAAATAATGAAAGTGGAGGAAAATGGTAAGGCTATAATGATTATGGGTAAGACACAGGTAATGTTTCAATCTAAAACTTGAGGTTCCAAATTGCACAAAATTACTGTCCCTAGTGGAGTCACCAAAAACTATTGGGTGAATATTTTATCAATCAGCGTACTGATCAACAAAATAGGTTTGATCAACCATAGCAAGAAGATTGGTCAGCTAAGTGTGCAACTTTACTACATCAATTGGAGACAAATCTCTCTTCTCATCAAGGGGAGGTTCCCTATACATATGTAGGATCTATATACAATATAAATAAGTAGAAAATAACACATGAGGGCAGAATAAACCATCCATCTCTCTTCTTTCAGAGATGATGCATACAGACAAAGGAGAAAATCCTGGTGTAAACACTGAAGGCACTTCTCTTTTTTCAGAAGTGTTCTTATAGAAAATAGTAGGAGTTCCTTTTAGATAGTAAAGTAACCAGTAATCAGAAGGGCGTAGTAATAATAAGATGAAGTAGAATGCAAAGTTTCCACCTCAACTGCCCAAAGAGTATATCACAAAGGAAACTGGGGGCATAAAGTCATCCCAGAATCCTCAACACAAAAAGAAAAGAAAAACACAGACTGAAAGTGATTGTGAAAGCACAAAGTCTTCCCACAGTTGGTTTCAGGACACTTTCCTATTACCTTTAGTAATTCTACTTACCAAATTAAATGAATAAGGACACCTTCAAAAGATAGACGTAAGAATGATCTTCTAAATTGATACAAGTTAGAATAGCACAAAGTCTATGAAAAACCTGCTTTCTCATTCAGATAAAAATGAAAATGAAATTACAACCTGAGCTCAAAGTCTCAGTCTTCTTATTTCAAAATGGGTAGAGTTTCGCTCTTGTAAAAATGAAAGTCTCACTTACAAATGAGAGAAAATACCAACTTATAGCAACTACCAAAGGATGGCACCTTTTTCCATGGGACAGCCCATGCTGCAGTCAATGTCTTCAATGCATCTCTAGTTTTGTCTAGAGAGACCATGCTGAGAATAGTGTGCTGCCATAACTATGGCATGTTCCTTCATCTAATATGTCTCCTCCTTAATATGGACCATCTGGTCCTTTACATATTTGTCTTCACTTCATGGAAGAAAATAGGCCACGTCCCTAGTTTGGTGTGCTCGGAAGTCTACTTGATCCACTATTCCACCTACTGGAAATAACTCTTTCAAAGACATTTCTGGTCCTTTGCATCAATCTTCTCTCTTTGAGTCTTCGGGCTCTCTTTTCAGTCGATCACTTGATTCAAGTTAAACCTTGAACCCGTTGACCCACTGAAATTTCATTGGTTCATTGGTTCATTCTGTCTCTTTTGTTCTATCACTTCTTGGTTCAATCACTTCTTCGCTCCTTGGTTGAACCATCTGTTGAACTACTTGTTTGCTACTTCTCTCTTGACTAAGGCCGCCTTTGAACTTTGAACTCTTTTGATTCAAATTTCAATCTATTCATTGGTTTATTTTGTGCTTCACTCAAACACTGCTTCCTTTGTCTTTCTAAGCTCTGGTTGAACCTTTGAACCTTGAACCCGTTGAACCCTTTGGTTCAACAGTTCAATGGTTTATTCGGTTCATCCGTTGAATCCCCTTTTTATCTAAGTCCATGAAATTTCCTTTCTACATCTTTGATCGGGCTTTTAAAACAGTCCTTTCTTTGTCGCCAAGTGCCCCCTCCAAGGGTACTTGTCCTTTGGGCTTCAACTTCCCCAATGGGTTCTTACTTCTTTAGTGGGATTTTTCCATCAGGCAAAAATCCCAAAAGAATTCCTTCAGACAAAATGTCTGAAGGAAAGTTTCTTGTTACTTGGCCATTTGTTCTTTTTTGTTTCTTTAGACTTTTTCTTTGGGTGAATTCCTTTGGACAAAAAGTTTGAAGGAATTTTGCCTTAACATTTTTTCGAGAAAATCTTTCCCTAGAGAATTCTTTCGGCCTCTTGGACTTAGCCATTTCCATTGGACAAAAAGTCTGAAAGAATTTTTCCTTTTTGGGCCTTTGAACAAATTCGAAGGAATTCTATCTTTTCTTTGACCTTCAAACCAATGCTACCTACCCTTTGCAAAGGTAGTTGCCTTTTTTGTTTTGGGGCAACCCCTTGAACCTGCTGATTGAACCAACTTTGGTTCAACGATTCAATGGTTCAGTCGGCTCATTATTCATTATTTCGCTAAGTCTTTTTGATCTTTTGTACCAAGCACGTTGAACCAATCTTGGTCATTGAATCCATTGAACCTTTAAACCAAAGTGGTTCAAAGTTCAATCGTTCAAGCCTTTGTCCTTTATCATTTGCCGATTGAACTCTTTTGATCGAATTGAGGTGTTGAACTGATCTTGGGAATGACTAAGTGTTAGAAACTTGTTCTTTGGACTGAACTCACATGCAGAAGATTTTTTAACCTATTGAACCTGTGAATCCCTTTACGAAAAAAGCTTAAAAATGAGGAATTGGAAAGCTCAGAACAAATTTTGAGAAGGGAAGAGAGAAATTTTGGTCTATGCAAGGCCAAAATAGTCCATAGGTTGTCCCAAAAATGAGTGACATTTTTTGGGGACAACACAACGATCACCCCAATGATCGATAGTCACCTATGGTAGAAAACTAGAAAGTTGATTTCACCCACCTACACCTAGTCAAATCCATTTTTATATGTTTTTGACCACTCACAGATCCTTTTTAGATTTTTTAAGCATACCCCGACCTATTAGTACTAGTATTAATTAGTCTATCACTAATTAGAATCATTCTAGTCTATTTTTCTAGTAAGATTTCTTGTGTTTGATTTCAGTACCTTTTATTAGTAATGTAATTACCTTATTTTGAGCTTTATCAACTTGATTTTTTAAAATGTATGGATTGATAGCCCCTAAAAAATCTCACTTCTGAGATCTAGCTATCACTAGGCAATCCACCCAATTATCTATCTAACGAACAAGTTTGTTTTATTGTTTTCTTATATGTATTTCTTCCTCCAAAGCTAAATAATAATTATTCATAATCTTTTGATTCAACATGCACACAAATAAATAGGTTTTTTAACCATAACCTATATCAAAAAAAAATCCTCTCTTCAACACATTAAAAAATGAGGACACATAGGTTGAGTGCTCTCATTATGCCCACATGGTCAACATGGTTCATGATACACCTACCCATGAGGATACAATCATCTAATCTACCCACTCTTACCCCACCTCACTTATTGAGGTAGTAGAGTCACCTTCCCTTCAAAATTAGCTCAACCTAACAAGTCAAACTGGTGCTACACTCAATCAAAGGGAATCAGGTCAATGTCACCCTCTTGATGGCCCACTATCCACATGTAACTCTATATAGTGAGGGTCTCCCTCATATAGCCTAGTTAGATGGGGAACCATAGGTATAGTCTCCATGTGATGTTTGTAGCTACTAATGTACCTAGGGCATCCCTGAACCACTCAATGATATGTGTTCCACCTTTGACCCCTGATGCAACATAGTCATCCCTCCACCTCATATAGATAATAGGGAACTCCAACTATGTGTACCCCATCCATGGAAATCCCATAGGCCTCAGAACCTAGATGTGTTCATAGGCCCAATAGTGTAGTACTATTCCCATACTAATGCCATACCTCTTATGGTGTTTGAATCCCCACATCCCTTTGTAAATCTAGACTAACATCACTATGACCCACCCAAATACTATCTTCCCAAAAAATAGCTCAACCAAAATAGCTAGTAATACATATGGGAATATCTCACTATTATAATCTATAACCCTAAAGCAAGTAACCATGATCATCATCATTATAATAAGTCTCTTCTCCTTAGAAGCCCTCTTGTATATTGTTGTATAACTAAATCCTTCAGAGTGCAAGTGGACCTAATCACTATCATCTCCACATAAGTACTCAACATATTCATCCCATTCCTCTTATTCAATCTAGTAGATCACCTCATCATGTAGTGAGAGCTGAGTGATCTTATAGACATCCTCTAGGAGAATAGTCATCTCTTCAATCGACAACAAGAAGGTATTAGTAATAGGATGCCATCTTTTGATGAGTGCTAATATTATAGGCATACCCCTAGGCACATGTTGGTAGTGCCTTATCCTTCCTAACCCTATTACCTCAATATGTGCCAAATCATTAGTAGTTATCCCCTTGAGTAGTACATGAAAGATCTATGGCACATAATCATGCATCTGTATCTACTCCCAAGCCTGTACCAAATCAAAAATGCTTGACTTAAACCCCAATTGGTCTCATCAACCCTATCTTTTACATGCACCCCTAACCCTAACCTATTTGACCTCACCATAACAATAACCCATTTACCCCTTGCACCTAACCTATCAGGCCTAACGACTTATCTTAACCCTAACCATTAGACTCTAGGCCAAAACTAGACCTAAGCCCTAAATACCTTTAAAAACCCCACCCTATCATGGCTAACCACTAGAAGTCATGATGATCACTGATGATTGGGGACCCTTAGTTCCTAAGGTGTCAATTATTAGGTTAGACTTGATCACCGATGGTCACTTATGGGTACCTACCAGGATCCTAAGTAGGGAACCAATTCAAACAACAACTAGCCTAAGTAATCTAACTAGCTAAACTACTACCAAATCACCTTCCCACTCTGTCAATTTGATGTCATACCCACCCCATTTTCCTAAAACCCCCCAAAACCCTACTTAATACATGAAGGTTAGAATAATAAATTTATAGACCTACCCCTCGTAGTAATAAAATCAACCTTAGATACCAATTTAATACACCCCCTACCTCATTTCATGACCTCTTCCATGGTCTAATCCCTCAAGTAGGTACCCAACCATATCCTCATGCTTCTTGCATCCTAGAACCATGAAGCTGCCACACACCTCTATCCAATGAGTAACATCTACCTCAGCACACACCCTCCTCGCAAAGCACCAAAATTTCTTAAAGCTTGATCAAATAATGCCCAAAAGTAATAATGAAAAAATGAATTTTGTATTTTACTTTTACCCCTTATATTTTTAGGGTTTCCATTAATCATCGATAGTCAGGGTGACCATCGATAGTCACCTTCTGGGGACCATGACCATCAATGGTCAGGATACCCTAAAAACCCACTTTTCACATTTTACTTACAACATACCCATTTCAAGCAATTTACATTAGGATATTGCCTAATTTGGAGATGTCTTTTTCCCACCAACCCAACCACCTCATCACCTCATTATTGGTTTCTTTTGGCCCATTTGCTGTATAATTTTGTGACACTATTTGCATGGTTTTTTAACCATAATAACAACATTGCCATGTTGACCAATTTGTATTGTGTGCCACCTCATACGTATAGATCTACTTGTGTCTCATGGATAGCACTTCCTACCTTGGATACTTATGACACTTGACCCATTTATGTTTTCCTCAGGAGCACTTCATGCCTTGGATACACACCAGATACACAAAGATCACTTAAGAGACTTGCATTTATGAGTGTTCCTAACCACCATGCCTATAGAAGGTCATGCGGTTCACTCATCCCTTGTCCCTCTTAACATTGAGCCTTATTTTTACAAAAATTTATAACTTAATCTATGCATGATCATGGTTATCACACCTTTTGTTTTATTTTGTGTGCACATTTGCATCTCAAATGCCCAACCTCATATCACCACCTAGTGACTCACCATCTACAACTTATCAAACCCATATTCACTTAAACTTCACCTCACCGAGTCTCAATTTTAGGGGGAACACCTCCTCCCACTTTTTGAGCAACCAGACCCATGACCCATACTCTTTTTTTGTTTTGTAGCTCATTCATGCAAGCTACAAAATAAAAAAAGGGCAAAATGTAGACATCATAAATCTACACACCTATGATTTTGAATGTTGAAATAGCCTTATAAGTACCCCTAGACCCTCTTAAGACCAATCTACACTCAATTTCACCTAACTAGGTAACCCTGACCTTTAGGACCTTATATTTGTGGACCTTGACCATTGATGGTTAGGGTGACCATTGACAGTTAGCCTTGGGAACACTTGATCATTGATGGTCAATATCCACCTTTTCAACAAGAGCATGAAATCTCTATAAACCCTTTTCTAAATATAAACTTATCTAATTTATGTTGTAAGCCTTTGCATGCACAAATTATATTTAGATGACCCAGTTATACCTTCACTTTCACCTCTTGCTTATGCCTATAAGAAAGAGAGGCCTATGAGGTCAAATCCATGTTCAATGATTATTAGGAGCTTAAGAATTTAGGAGTTTTCTTTTATAGGTCAATCAGTGTCATCCACATTGTTAAGTATTATTAGCCATCTTATTGAGAGCCAATTTGTTGTCATCTCTCAACTAATATTTTAGGTATCATTACTCTACTGGAATCAAGCTAGATTCCACTAACAAGTTAACTACACCAAACACCTACCCAATCAAATTCTGGTAATACATGTACTTGTTTATCAATATTCACATGATTTTATTCCATTTCCTAATCAATATAACCCTTTCCCAACTCATAATATTCATTTGTGGAATCCCATCATCCTTTACTGATCAAACTCATAATTCTACAATCAACCATCAATCATTAGACCCCAACCACATATAGTTAGGCCTAACAATCGATGGTCACCCCAACAACTGATAGCCACCTATGGTAGAAAAACCAACAAACTAATTTCACCCACTTACACTCACTCAAATCTATTTTTCTATATTTCTAACCACTCACAGACACCTTTCAGATTTTTTGAAGCATACTCTGACTAGTTAGTATTAGTACTAATTAGTCTATCACTAATTAGATCATTTCTAATCTATTTTTCTTGTAAGCTTTCTTGTGTTCAATTTTAGTACCTTTAATTAATGATGCAAGTACCTTCTTTCTAGATTTATCAACTTGATTATTTAAAATGCGTGGATTGATATCCCCTAAGGAAGCCCTCACTTCTAGGATCTATTGGAACCAACATACTCCCATTTTTCTACTTTTGTAAAATAGCAACCCTTGTAAAAAATTTAAAACATTTGTACCTTGAATTGGCTTTGGAAAGGTCATTCTTTATTATATTTTGAAGATCATACACTTGAAGGGACATGAACCTCTACATATTTGATTATGATTATGCTTTATAGGCTAACCCTACTAATGGTTGTCTTTGGATGATGAAGTGAAGGTTCCTTGGAGAAAGGGAGGGTTCTCAAGTAAAAAACCCTATAATTTGAAATCAAAAAATGGAAAGAAAATTTTAATGGGAAATTGTATTTCTTTTTTGAAAAACCCTAAGTCTAATTTTATATTAAGGCTCGATCATGTTTTCAACATGACCAAACCTTAATATAAAATCATAGTTAGACCTTTTTATTTTTCCCCCTTTGTTAACCTCTTAAATTTTCCTAATTGTTAGTCCATAGGCCCCCTTTCATTTATAGCGAAGGCTTTTTGTTTATCCTAGGCTTCAATCTTAAATGTCTTTGTGTTTATTAACACAAAGATCTTAATATTGAAACCTTAGTTTAAACCATTATAAATATTGGGTCCTAACTTAATGATTTGATTTAATCATAGATCTAATGGCTCTTGCTTCACCTGAGATATAATATAATGGCATGATATCACCTAGGAAGAACCATACATCGACTTCACTTTCTATGAAAAAGTTCTTACAGGGTTTAATTTGACAGTATCACTCCCATCATCTGACACTCACGAGGACATTTTGTATGTTAGTGATATCATCAAGTTGAACCTCATCCAAACTTTTACCTAAGTATGAAGGGGACTACATTAATGTTTTCACCTTAGGCTTAGCATAATAAACTTTTTCTCTAAGTTCATCATGTTTATTCACATAATTAACTTAGGACTAATCATTTGACTTAAGTCTATATGTGACCAATCAGTGACTTAAAATTCATGCACTTTTATAGATCCAATTATCTATGTTCACCCTCAGATCTTGATCTAATTATATATAGACAAAGGAGTCCATAATAGTTCAAAGCCAATCAGCTTCAACCTCCTAGATCATGATCAATGGCCCTCATTTCATCACCCATCTTGATCCAATGGCATGAATCATAAGAATGATGTTAGTGAATCTTGAAGGTGTCACTAAAGAAGGGAGACAATCACATATAAGTATACATATCCAATGTCCCTCGTTATGTCACTGATTTGATCCAACATCATGAATTCTTTGATTGATAAGCCCAAGATGCGGTCATAAGGACTAAGGCCATAATTTCAATTTGAAGATTACTTATGTTCATTAACACAATATGACCTTGGCACTCAAACCTAAGCCTTCATGGATTGAAACTCAAGACTAAATTTGATAGTCTCACTCCCATCATTTAACATCTGTGAGGACATCTTTGATGTTAGTGAGGCCATCAAATTTAATCTCAGCTAACTTTTGGCCTAGGCAAAAGGGGCATTTTTAAAACCTTTCAAAAGGGACCCTAGCATATTAACATGGAAAACTTAACATAAAATACCTTATCCTAAGTTTTTTAGTATTTGAAAACATAAATAAACTTTAGGAATATATTTTAGGCCTAAGTTTTATTAAGATCCAAGACTAATTAATCTGTGTGCATCTTGTAGGATCCCACAAACTATGCTTAATCAAAGGTATTTATCCAATGGAGTGAAATGAAGGATAAATTTTAAATTAAAGATGCCAAAGATAAATATCTCAACACATGGAATAACCATGCTCATTCTAACACCAAAATCCAAAGTCATATCTTGAAAAAGTAAAAAGATGCCATTTGGCATAATTAGGTAATTCAATATTTAAAACAACCAATCAAAAGAAACCTCCAAGATATTCATCAAAGGCTCACACTCATTTGGGGGTCCTGATCCAATAGAGAAAAGATAAAATACTTGATTTGAAAACCAATGGCTAGCTTTCAAAGGAAGTTTCATGGGGATGCCACAAAAACAAGTTATGAAGGCCACGTAGGCACCATGTAAGCACTAAATGACAAATCCAAAGATTTGGCATGCTTAAAAAGATATAATTTGCATAAGTGAGGCTATCCATAAGATCTAAGGCATGAAAAAAATTATGAAGTCTACCATCTTCACCATTAAAGCTCTAAGAAACCCTAGCAAAAAAGCATAAATCCATAATTCTTGACTGTTGAGACACAATTGTATTAAACAAGCTCAAATTTCATCTTGAGCAAAGAAAATAAAATCATACACCTAAGGAAATTAAGTAATCATAGTAGTAGCTAGGCAATAATGGAAAAAAGAGGTAGAATTGTATTTTTCTATGGACAATGAGGGAAGACATTTTAGAGACATGAAATTGGACATTGGGGTACTCGATAATGGAATTAATAACTCATCAAAGATCTTCTTTGTGGTCAAGGAAATACAAAATCTCACTTTCAATGAATAAGGATCATAGTAACCAAGATGAAATTCAATGACTTGGTTGTAATTAAGATGCATAATCTTCACTGAGTAGCTGTAAAACTAGAGGTACTCCATTGTATAGATATCCTTGCACCTATGTTTGTAAATTATAGAATTGATGGTGATTTGATATTTAATGGATAGCATACATTGACCCTATATCTTTTAAGGGCTATTATAGACTTCTTAGGACTCATATAGACCTCCCCACCATCAAGGGTTAGATAACCAAGCATAATTTGGACACTATACTAAGACCTTGGTTAAACCAGGGAACCCACATATCTAGGAACCATGATGGGAAGATCCCTATTAAGAAATTTATGGAAGGCATTAGGATTATCATGGCCCTATTGAATAGAGATTTGGGGGTAGTAACCATAACCTATGTTGACCCCAAATGGGTTTCTTACATATATTTCATGGTGAAAGAGAAGTTAACTCCACCTATTAGAGAACTAATTAGCATCCACTTGGGAAGACAATTCTATGGCATAAAAAGGAAGACCAACCAATAATTCACCATGATGTCCTATCTATTGGACTCATTGATGGCCTCCACACATATTCCTGATATCAAGGATTTGTCCTCTCATAGCAAGATTACTATATCCCATCATTATTCAAAATTATATATCTTTAAATATAGAGGTCACATGCAATTCATTTATGATTGCATATATCCTAATTTGGTTAAGACTATCATAGGGAACCCAATGCCTAGAGTACACCCCCTTATCAATAAATACGTAGAGCCCATGGGTGACATATGGTATTACCTAGATTGCCCCATCATCAGGATGGAAGGAGTCATGACTCAGCCATATAGATTGTCAGTCCATGTCCCCACCAAATTGGCTAAATAGGAAATTGCTTCCCAACTCCTCTAAGGGATTGACAATGTATGTAGAGAGGATAAGAAAGGCATTTTACATCCTTTTTCATTCTTGATTAGAAAAATCATGATCCATGGCTGGAAAAAATTAGATGTTATGTCCATACATAGAGATGCTTTCTATCTTCAAATGGATGACCTTAAAGAACGGGACCAAAATAACAAATTTGTCCTCCATCTAAAATATATAAAGCTAACCAAGGTGGCCTATGAGTATAGGGTTATTCTATATGAACACCTCTACACCAAGGCTACAAACTTTGAGGAAGTGCTAGCCAGGTGTAGGCAACATGGCTTCAAACCTGAGCATGGATTGTAAAGAGAGGAGAATCCAACTAGAGAAATTTGGTGGATGAACCCATTGTAATATCATCTATTAACTTCCACCTCAATTACACCTCCAATACTACCACAACAGCAAGTGCTCCAAATTCAAGGACCTAGAGAGAGGAAATTGGAAGAAAATCTAGGAGAAGGTCCTTCATCATCAGTTTCACCTCCAAGACCACCTTCTGCAGTAGAGCACATTGATATGATTGCCCTAGAACCATATGAAATAGTTGAAGGATTATTTAAAGAGATTGTAGAGACCTATGGGTTAGATTAGGAAGATGAGAGAATGAGGAAGCCATAGCTAAGTTGGTACAAGTTAAAGAACCCTAGGTAGGTGAGATGGAAAAGGGGAAGGAAATATCTTTGGGTTTAGTCCTTGTCTCACAAAATAAAAGGGAATTAGAGATGACCCTTGTTCCTAGGTCCTCCAAAATTCCAAAAGTGACATGGACCCATCCTACTAGTGAGGTTAACTTGTTTAGTGATGAGTTCCCCATAAATGGACCTATCATCCCTGACTAGTTCATAAATGGAAAGCTCTAAAATATTTCATCCCAGTCACATTCATTGGTACTAACCAATAGTACAAGTATTGATACCCATGATGATATCAAACCCTATATTAGAGAGCTCATGAAGGAGCAAGAAGATAGGAGGATTGTTTAGGAAACTAAATAAAGTGGAAAAAGAATGAAGGATCTTGGAGAATCAAGTGGTACTAGGATTGAGATCCTAGAGGTACCCAAATTCTCTGAACCAATAGCCAATGTGCCGTACAATCTAAACATAGATGGATTGGATAAGGTAACAACAAACAAGGCTAATATAGGCATTGAGTCCACCTTCTAAAGAGTGGAGACTTTTATGGGTCTAACTCCTATGCAAGGGAAAATAATAGGGGAGCACCCCATCCATCAAGAGGACATAACAGGTTAGATTGAAGCCCAATCATCAATAACCTTAGCTAGGGTCAAGATAATGAAATAAAGAATCATCAAACTAGAAATGGAGAAGTAGGACTTGGGAACACATGACACATTCTTAGTGCCTGAGGATATATTAAAGATGTTGAATAAGTCTCTTCTTAACATATTTAAGTATTTAAGACCATGAATCTTAGATTAAGTGCCTTGACCCACTAAGTTGATATAGTATAGGAATTAATCATTCAATGGTAGGACTCCAAAGATCAGACAATTGAATTGATCAATGTGCATACAAAAAAGTAGGTTTAGGACATCAAAATCATCAAACTGGGACATTTAAACATCAAACTAGGAGTCATAGTGGATAAAATATAGGAGCTAAGCACTTGGTATAATAGTGTCAACAATTTCATGAAGGAGGACAAGGACTTGATAGATAGAATAGAGAATCTCTTGGACACCTTATTGGCAAACCCCTCTCAACCCACTACCATGGGCCTAGTAGATGATGAAGAATCCAAGTAAAGGGTTAATGTCTTCATCTAGAACATCAAAGAGAACCAAGGCTAGTCTATCAAAGACAATCAAAAGGTCCTTGATATCATCCTTACCTCTGGAAGGTATATTTTAGAGGCATAATACATCTAAGAACTCATGGTCAAAAGTGATAAAGAATTCAATACATTGGTAGATCAAGAAGAGGATTGTTTGATGAAACCTATAGTAGATTTTGAGATAATTAAAGAACAAAACACTAGGGTGAAGGACATCCTCAAGAAAAAATAACCAAAAAGACCCACCAATGTAATATGAAAATAATATTTTTTTGTAATGTATATATGCTAGTCTGTTAGCATATATTGGTTCTATTTGTCAAATTTGACATAGGTCATGTGTATTGTAATATTTGTATGAAGGATAGTTGTCCTTGTCTTACATATGGATGTTTCAAGAAGTTAACTAGTACACCCCCTATGTTCTTTATTAATAGGCAGGGGTTACCATTTTGTAAAGGGAGGGACTCTAAGAAATTATATACAAGAAAGCATTTTAATACAACTAAGGAATTCTAAAAGGATTATCTAAATAGTGTGTTAAAAGATAATGTTATCTCTTGATTATATGTTAATTTCTTAGATTTGAAGGTTTATTTACATTTTGAGCTACATTTTCTATCATAAGGTTGTTAATTTGTGTTATACTAGATTAGCTAAAAGATCTTAGGTATACTTCATTTCATTTTCTCTGAATTTGGATGTGCTCATGCTATTCATGTTATTGTAGTAAATTCTTTAAATTAAACCTAGTTCTTACTTGTGATTTCTATATTTCCTTTGATGCTTTCCTAGTTTATGATGAAATCTAGGTTCATACTATTTTACATCATAAATTGGTTCATGTATGCTCAAACCAATTAGAACCTTGTCATGATATTTGAAATGAAAGCCTGCAATCACATTTTATTTTTTGCCTTACCCTCCTTTTTTATATTTTATTTATCAAAGATCACTTTAGTTTAAGATCATTGTTAATATCCACCTAGGTTAGTTTGTGGATCCTAAATATCACAAAGTTTCAAATATATAGGACCTTGGTGGCTCCCAACCACCAAATTAAACAAATATTGTGGACAACTCTCACACTCTACTTCTATTCCACCACAGACATCCCAAATTGTCACAAACTATAACTCATGCCCTAGATCCTTAGGATCCTAAAATGAGAAGTGTTCATCAACACTAAAAGAACATATGAGGTAGTTAGAAGCATCAACAAGAGAAAGAGCTCTGTTGATAATAAAAGGAGGGCCATTTGATCAATTTTGATATTTATTGTGAGTGATTCTTCACTCTAAGTACAAAAATCCTTGATCTTTAAGTGGTTTCCCACCTATCTTTGTGTTTCATAAGGCAAAGATCTTAGTTCTATGTAAAGAAATGGTTAAATTCTAGTAAAAATGGCTTCATGTTTTAAGAATTCATAGTACTTGAGATTATGACAACTTATTTTGGTTTAATATTGACAATTCTTTATGAATATTGAGCTTACTTAAGTCACAGGTTACAAATAATGGTCATCTTTGCATAATTCAACACATCTTTGAGATTGCTTAGTCAAAGATCAATGTCCTTTGTCCCTTTATGAGTAATTTTTTATAAAATAGGCCTAGTGTGTAGGTTGATTGTTATTATTTATAAAATATAACTTGACACACCATATTTCAAATAGGAACCTTAATATTCAAGTTGGAATTGCCAAGGATCAGCACTAGATCACATTCAAAGACCAAAAAACCCTTATTTGAGCTAGAAACCCATAAGAGAACCTTGAAAGATAGAGGAAGGCATAGGAATTCCAATTATCTACCATCTTCACCCTTACAATGGGTTCTTACATTCACTCTTAATCCATATATGGCATGGCCTTGAAGTTCCCCCATCAATATAATAGGTGTAGTTCATGACTTACCACATAATATTGAAAAGTAATCACCAATATTTACTCCATCTGGTGTTGCAACTATAAAAGAACATGTTAAATCTTTCAAGGTTTATTTAAGATTTTTAAATGTTATCCATGAAGATGTATCATGTAGATTATTTCCATTTACATTCAAGGAAATTTCATATGAATGGTTCCTCAATTTGCTTGATAATTGTATTACCTCATGGAATAACTTTGACACTATCTTTATTGATCAATTTGGAAAGATCATAAGCCCCTATGCCATTTATCACCAATTCACAACCATTAAGAGGGATGAAAATGAACCTATTAGATCCTTTAATTCTAGGTTATAAAATATGTTTAGTCAAACCATCGATCCATACAAACATGATGAGTCTTTAACTCTTGAAGTTTACAAAGATGCAGTGGACCCTATGACTTTTGTGTTTATAAAAATGGCCCTCCCAATTATCAACACATTATCCCATGCTTATTATAAAATAGTGGTTATTAGTAACCAAATTCATCCTCAAGGGAATATGGCTTATTTTATCCCAAACATTAACCCCCCAAATTCCTGTATTGAACTTTTTTCCCAAATAGTAACCAAAATGCTCCAGCTTTGAACCAATTCCCTCCTATGAATGTATTACCTACTAGCCATGTTACTCCTAATCAAAACCTAGGTTTCTTGATTCATCAAGATACTAATGGATCTCACACCAATGAACAAAAATATTTAGTACCAATCAATATTACTAACAATATCCAAGTCCAAATCTCTGAAATCCCCAAGAATGAGAATGAATCTATATTGAAGATGGTCTAGAAGCTCAGAACAAATTTTGTACAACTACAAAAACAAGTTGGAAATGTTAATGACAACTTTGGAAGGAAATTCACCTTCCAAAAGTCTAATAGGCTTGGAAATAGATTTTAGAATGATAGATTCTACAACAACAACAAAGCTAGTGACCCTTCTTCTAGCAAGAAGACCATGGATATTAATCTCACTAATATTGCCTTGCCAGACTATTGTAGGGTACATGCCACATCTAAACATGGTGAGATTGATTGTATTAAGTTTTTAAAATCCTGTTAATCTTTCCAAAAATAACTTGATGCATTTGAAGTAGTCCCAAATAAAGATACTACTACAAGTCCTTCTGGGTCCAAGCCATCTGACCAAGTGCACATGGTAGAGACATTCTAATTCCCTTTCTAAGAGGATAATGAGATCAAAAATATTACTAAAGAGATTAAATCACTATATAAATTATTGAAAACATACCCTTTAAGAAATAGAGAATAAAAATAGCCATTGACTACTTCAACTCCCCCTCACAATTATGGGACTCCTCCAGATACTACATCAAAGAATGATCCTGAACCACCTAGGGGAAATTTTTTCAAACCTACTATTGAAGCTTCAAGAAAGATTGGTTACAACATTATGGAGGATATGAAAAGATCAAATCCAACATCACTCTACATGAGCTAACACAAACTATAGAACAAAGAGACTTACTCTTGGAATAATTGTCAAAGAAACTTGGGAAGCCTACAAAACATGATAGTGTAAATGTAACCATGAAAGTAACTAAAGTAGAGTCTCCACCCTTCCTACTCAAAGTCATGATATTCAAAAGTAATTTCCATAATTGCCTTTTAGATTTTAGAGCCTCAACCAACATAATACCTGTAGGGATATGTGAACAACTTGGGTTGACCCCAATAAATTAATAGAGTGGTAATGCAATTGGACAAGTCAAAAGTCAAAGTCATTGGGTAATTATTGAATGTGCATATGCAATTAGCTAGTGAACCAAGAGTTCAACAATTTATGGACATACAAGTGGTGGATATCCCTAGTGCTTATGGATTGCTCCTTAGTAGAGAATGGACTAAGGCCTTAAATGGATACATGTCTACTGACTAATCCCACTTATGGTTACCTTGGAAGGGTGTTCCAAATCAAATAAGGTGTAAAGAGAGCCAAGGATGAAACACATGATAATAGAGTATAATGTTGTCAATGAAAAGGTGAATTTCCTAAATTTTGATATAGGAATCTTCACTTTGGAAGCTATAAAAGAACTTGGTTCCAAGAACCCTCCTCCAATGTCTAGCCTATGGAGACTATATGTTGATGGTTCTAGATGTAAGTTAGGATCAAGAGCTGGTATTGTATTGATAGACCCTATAAAAAACAATAT
The DNA here is from genome assembly GCA_037957365.1 of Torreya grandis. Taxonomy (NCBI): domain Eukaryota; kingdom Viridiplantae; phylum Streptophyta; class Pinopsida; order Cupressales; family Taxaceae; genus Torreya; species Torreya grandis. The sequence goes on along the minus strand of JARHVA010001029.1, from coordinate 1,387,213 downwards.
CATGCATCTCATAGATTGCAATTCCTATGCACAAATAAATTGGTTGAATATGAAGCTCTCATCTCAGGGTTGCAACTTGATATTAAGCACAAGGTCAAGGAAATCCTTATTTATGGATATTCTAAACTTATGGTCAATCAAATAATGAACAAGTACCAATGCAAGCTATCTTACCTTAAGAGGTACATGTTCAGGGTTTAGGACTTGGTAGAATATTTTGATGATTTCAACATCTTGTTTATCCCTAGGGAATAAAATGAAGTTGTTGATGATCTTGCCTCTATTGTAGCTAATATCATACCCAATTATGATTCCCCCAACTTTAGCATTAAGTTAGTACCATGCCCCTCAGTCCTAGACAATGTGAATCATTTTCAAGTCTTCAATGATGATCAATAAATTTTGAATTTCTTGACTAATTTTGGGGCCTTTAAAGCTCACATCATTGATGAAGCTGATGAAATTTATCCTGAAAGGGAGCTTAATGGTAAAATAATCTAAATAAATGATAATAAGATGCATAAAGGGATGATATCATTGGAAATGTTGTTTGATCAAGATAAGATTACTAAAACACCTAAGGTACCCAAAGCAAGTGGTAAGGACTATCATGTAGTAAATCTTGGCCCACATGATCAGTCCCATCAAGTGAACATAGGAAACTCTTGTACTAAAATGGAAAATAGAAAGGCTAAGGATTTGCTTAAAAAATATACGAATTTAATTGCTTGGTCTTACAAATATCTAAAAATATTTGACCCAAGGGTTATTAATCACACCATACCCCTCAAGGAAAATTATAAACCCTTCAGGCAGAAGCAAAGACTTGCCAACCCTATCTTAAAACCCATGATCTTTAAGGAGGTCAAGAAAATACTGAATGAAAGGACAATTACCCCTTGCCTTCTCTAAACTAGGTCATCCAAGTTATTTCAAGATCTGCCATGATGTCTTTTTTGAATGGATTTTTTGGATATAACCAAGTGCTTATTTCCAAAGAAGATATAATGAAGATAACCTTCACCACTAAATGGGGAACATATTCTTACAAAAGAATGCCCTTTGGACTGATTAATGTAGGGGCAACCTTTTAGGGATCCATAGCCCATGATTTCCAAGGTCTAGTAGGAAAATGCATCATCATTTACATGGATGATCTAATAGTGTTTTCCAAGAATAGATAAGATCATTTCATGCACCTAAAACAAGTGTTTGAAAGGCACAAGAGGTATGGCATATCCATCAACCCCAAGAAGAGCATTTTTATGTTATTTAAGGAAAACTATTGGGGCATATCATCACCAAAGAAGGGATCTCCATAGATCATGAGAGAGTGAAAGCCATTTCTAAGATTGAGCTACCTAACAGCCAGAAATAACTAAAGTCATTCTTTGGCAAGATCAACTATGTAAGGAAGTTCATCTCAGGATTTACTAAGATTGTCAAACCCCTAAATGATATGCTTAGGAAAGATGCTAAAAATCTCTTGGGATGAAGGATCTAAGAAAGCATTTGCTTACATCAATAAGGCAATCAGTCAAGCCCCAGTCTTGATAAGTCCTAACTTATCAAAGGAATTTTACTTATATTCATTTGCTTTTAACCACACCATGGCTATAGTCTTGACTCAAAATATTGATGGAAATGACCACCTGATAGCCTTCATGAGCACCAATTTAAAAAATACAGAAGTAAACTATTCCATGATTGATAATCAGGCCTATGCATTGGTGAAGGCAGTAAAAAAATTTAGACATTACATCCTTAGAAGTAAGGTGCATGCCATCTTACCAAACCTAGCTAAAAATCTTATGTTGAGTCAGAATGAGCTTAGGGAATGAAGGGGCCAGTGGATTTTAGTCCTAAAAGAGTATGATATAGAAATGAAGATTTCCAAACTAGTGAAATGTCAAGGCCTAGTCTAGATGATTGCCAATACTAATCCTAAGCTTCATGTCATGCAAGCTGATTAGTAGAACTTCCAGCCCAATGAATGGTATGACTCTCTAATCCACCTAATTATCAATGGTAGTTATCCCTTAGGACTTACTAGAGAATAGAAGAGAGCCTTAAGGATCAAATAAGCCCATTACCTCATTAAAGATGGAGTACTATATAGGAATAACTCTGAAGGGGTCTACTTAAGGTGTGTGTCTAAAGAAGAGGCTTCTCAAATCATGTCCACTTTTTATGAAAATCTAGGTAGTGGACACCCTTCAGGGAGAACCATAGCTCACAAGATTCTCAGGGCTAGGCACTATTACACCACCATTTTCAAGGATGCTCACAAGCATGTGAGGGAGTGTCAATCATGTCAAATATTTAGCACAAAAGAGCCAAAGGCAGCCATGCCTTTGTAACTAGTGATGGTAGACAAACCTTTTGCATAGTAGGGGTTAGACTTTATGGGAGTAATTAACCCCAATTCCTCTAAAGGCCAAAAGTATTTCTTGAATACTATAGATTATTTCACAAGGTGGACTGAAGCTATAGCCACCAAATAATGAAGGACAAAGGAGGTGATCAACTTCTTAGAAGAAAATATTTGTACTAGATTTGGAACCTTGATTTACTTAGTTTATGATGATGAATCTTAATTTATATCCATAGAAATGATGGAATGGGATTATGATAATGTCATCTCTTTGAATTTTTCATCTAATCATTATCCTCAAATAAATGGAGTCTCTGAATCTACCAACAAGAATCTTATGAAATCCATCAAGAAGTCTATTGTAGATAAACCAAGAACATGGCACAAACTCTTTAAGTATGCATTATGGGCTAATAGGGTAAGGATCAAGCAAGCACTCAAGGATTTACCATTATTATTGGTGTATGGTTAGGAACCTATCTTTCCCATTACCCTCAAGTTACCCACATTCACATTCATGAAAGAATACATGGAAGAGACCCAAGAACTAGCCATGTCTAGGTTGTTAGACATCATTCAATGGAAGATGCTAGAAAAAAGGAATATATAGACTTTAGTAGACATCAAAGAACTATGAAAAGATGGTTTTTCAAGAGGTCCAAAGTGAAGGTGTTTAGATAAGGATACCTAGTCCTCCTTTGGGACAAAGCATCAAAACTTAACGGTAAGCATGGTAAGTTTACACCCTTGTGGATTAGCCCATACCAAATTGCAAAAAACTTAGGCAACAACACCTTCAAGTTAAAATACCTTCATGGAGAAAAATTCACATTTCCCACCAATGGGAAATATCTCAAACACTACTTTGCTTCTGCTCCACCAAGGGTCTTCATGGAATAGAATATATAAGATTATTTAAGGTTAGAGTGGGTAGGCTAACTAGTTTCCTTTCTTTCTATGTTTTCCTATTTGGCTTGTATATATTTGTTTGATTTTTATTTGTTTATTTCTTATTGTTTGGTTACTTTATGTTGGGGTGTCCTTTCTATTTTGTGCTCCTTTTCTTCAATAAAGTCTTGTAGATAGTTCTTGCTCAAAATTTCCCTATATTTCTTAAAATTTTAGTATTTCAAAATGAGGGCATGAACCCTACATAGGAGAACCTAATGTTGTAATATAGCATCATGTTGTAATCTAGAGACTTTCCCAAGACTCACATAAAATTAAGTTACCTCACAAGAATCCAAAACATTCCCTAAGACCAAATATCTTTTGTGAGAAGAATCATGTATTTGGAAGGAGAGTTCAAATGGTTAAGGCATATGCATATTTAAACTTAAAACACATCCTTGTCTAAGATCAAGGTTTCAACTATAGGTGATCATCCTAAGGGTAAAACATTTGATTAAATATTTTAAACTTGGCTATCTTGGCTCCCAAACTTTGTTAAAAGACCAAAAAAAAAGGACTTATTGCTAAATCAAAAGATATGAAGTCAAAGGTGATTCAAGCAACCTCCACTGAGGCTATAGAGGCCAGAATGGCAATGGAGCAAGGCCATGAGTGGATCTAAAGGAATTTATGTCAAGTCTATGGATGCCTACCTAGCATCAAATCAATTCCCAAGCCTTCCTTGAACTAATGGCAACCATTCTTAATGAATATTTAAATATGCTCAAAGTTAGATGTAATGGTCTAAAGGTATGAACCTAGATGTTGTTCCCTAAAGGCTCATGACAAACAATAAGTGGAATTAAAGTGCACACACAACATATTTAGGCTTTGACATAAGAATTTGAATTTTGCATATTTGAGGCTTGTTTCAACCTTGAACTAATCTAGGTAATGATATTTGGTCAAAGGAGATAAAGGACTTGTGTTGGTCTAAACCAGAGTTTCTAGGTTCTACATATTTCTATATACCCCCTGTGATTCACCATTTATTGGGACCAACATACCCCCATTTTTATACTTATGCAAAATATGGACCCTTGTAAATGTTTTAAAACATCTATACCTTGAATTGGCTTTGGAAATGTCATTTTTATTAGAATTTTAAGATCATCCACTTGAAGGGACATGAACCTTTGCATATCTATTTTTGATTATGCTTTATAAGCTAACCCTACTAATGGTTGTCTTTGGATGATGAATTGCAGGTTCCATGGAGAAAGGGAGGGTTCCCAAGTAGAAAACCCTATGATTTGAATTAAAAAAATGGTAGGAAACATTTAACGAGAAATCATATTTCTTTTTTGAAAAACCCTAAGTCTAATTTTATATTAATGCTCGATCATGTTTCTGACATGACCAAATCTTAATATAAAGTCATACTTAGACCTTTTTATTTTTCCCCCCTTTATTAACCTCTTAACCTTGCCTACTTTTTAGTCCATAAGCCCCTTTCATTTATATCCAAGGTTTTTTTTAGCCTAGGCTTCAATCTTAAATGTATTTGTGTTTATTAACAAAAACAACATCTTAAGATCTAAACCTTAGTCTAAACCATTATACATATAGGGTCCTAACTAAATAATTTGATTTAATCATAGATCTAATGGTTCTCACTTCACTGGAGATCTAATCTAATGGTGTGATATCACCCATGAAGAACCATACATAGAATTCACTTTCTATGAAATTTTTTTTACAAGATTTAATTTGACAGTCTTGCTCCCACCATCTGACACTCACAAGAATGTCTTGGACATTATCAAGACCATCAAGTTGAACCTCATCAAAAAATTTACCTAAGTCCAAAGGAGACTACATTATTTTTTTCACCTCAAGCTTAGCATAATAAACTTTAGCTCTAAGTTCATCATGTTTATTCACATAATTAACTTAGGACTAATCATTTGACTTAAGTCTATATGTGACCGATTGTGACTTAAAATTCACACAATTTTTTAGATCCAATGATCCATATTCACCCTAAAATCTTGATCTAATGGCACAAATATGGAGTCACTGATAGTTCAAAGCCAATTAACTTTGACCTCCTAGATCATGATAGATAGCCCTCGATGCATCACCAATCTTGAGCCAATGGCATGAATAATAAGAACAATATCAATGAATCTTGAAGATGTCACTAAAGAGGGAAAATAATCACCTACAAGTATACATATCCAATGGACCTCACTACATCATTGATATGATACAAAAGTGTGAATTCTTAATCAATAAGACCTAAGATGTGGTCATATGGACTAAGGCCATAATTTCAATTTAAAGATTCATTGTGTTCATAAACACAATTATACCTCAAGAATCAAACCTAAGCACTCATGGAATGAAAATCAAGACTAAATTTGAAAGTCTCACTCCTGTCATTTAACATCCATGAGGAAGTCTTTGATGTTAGCGAGGCCATCAAATTTAACCTCAACTAACTTTTGTCCTAGTAAAAGGGGCATTTTTAAAACCCTTCAAAAGGGACCCTAGCATAACATGGAAAACTTAGCATAAAATACCTTAGCCTAAGTTTTTTAGTGTTTATTAAAATAAATAAACCTTAGGAATATATTTTTGGCCTAAGTTTTATTAAGACCTGAGACTAATTAAGCCATGTGCATCTTGCAGGGTCCAATAAACTACACTTGATCAAAGGTCTTGATCTAATAGAGTGAAATGAAGGATGAATTTTCAACCAAATATGCCAAATATTGATAGATTAACATGTGGAAGAACCACACTCATTCTAACACCAAAATCCAAAGTCATATTGTAAAGAAGTAAAAACACACCACTTGGCATGACTAGGTAATTCAAGATTTAAACAACCAATGAAAGGAAACCTCCAAGATCTTCATCAATGTTTCATTCTCATTTTGGGGTCCTAATCCAATGGAGAAAAGATAAAATACTTGATTTGAAAACCAATGGCTAGCTTTCAAAGGAATTTTCATGGGGATGCCACAAAAACAAGCTTAGGAAGGTCACGTAGATACCATGTAAGCAATAAATGACAAATCCAAATATTTGGCACACCCAAAAAGATATAATTTGCACAACTGAAGCTATCCATAAGATCTAAGGCATGAAAAAATTTATGAAGTCAGCCACCTTCACCATTAAATCTCCAAGAAACCCTAACAAAACAACATAAAGCCCTAATTCGTGACTGTTGAGACATAATTGCATTAAACAAGATCAAATTTCATCTTAAGAAAAAAAATTAGTCATACACCTAAGGCAATTAATGAATCATGGTATCATATAATAACCAATGAAAAGAAGAGGTAGAATTGTATTTTTCTATGGACAATGAGGGAAGATGTTTTGGAGATACATAATTAGACACTGGGGCACTCAATAATGGAATGAAAAATTGGTCAGATATCTTCTTTGCTAACAAGGAAATGTAGGCTCTCACTTCAAACAAATAAAGGATCATAGTAACCAAGAGTAAATTTGATTACTTGGTTTTAATTCAGATGTCTGGTCTTCATCGAGCAACTACAAAACTAGAGGTACTCCATTGCATAGATATCCTTACACGTATGTTTTTCAATTATAGAATTGATGGTGATTGGATAGTTAGAGAAGATGTATCAAAAGGGATAGCATACATTTCCCCTATAGTTTTTGAGGGCTACTATAAACTCCCTAAGAATCTATAAACCTCCCCACCATCAAAGAGTAGACAACCAAGCATAATTTTAAAACTATTCTAAGACCTTGGTTAAACTAGGTAACCACATATCTAGGAACCATAATGGGAAGATCCCTATTATTCAATTTAGGGAAGGCATTAGGATCATCATGACCCTATTTAATATATCTTTAGGGGCATCCACCACAACCTATGTTGACCCCAAATGGGTTTCCTACATATATTTCATGGTGGAAGAGAAGCTAATTCCACCTTTTAGAGAACTGATTACCATCCACTTGGGAAGACAATTATATGGCATAAAAAGGAAGACCAACCAATAATTCACCATTTTTTCCTATCTATTAGACACATTTATGCCCTTCACATATATTATTGATATCAATAATTGGTCCTCTCATATAAAGATTACCATATCCCATCATTATTCAAAATTATATATCTTTAAATACAGAGGTCATATGCAATTCATTTGTGATTGCATATATCTTAATTTGGCTAAGACTATCATAGGTAACCCCATGCCCAAAGTGCACCCCCTCATCAATAAATATGTAGAGCCCATGGGTGACATGGTACTACCCAAATTACACCATCATTAGGATGGAAGGAGTCATGACTCAGCCATATAGATTGTCAGTCCATGTCCCCACCAAATTGGCTAAATAAGAAATTACTTCCCAACTCCTCCAAGGGATTGAAAATGTATGAAAAGAGAAGAGGAAATTCATTTTGCATCCTTTTCCATTCTTGATTAGAAAAAGTATGATCTATGGCTAGAAACAATTGGATGTTATGTCTAGACATAAAGATGCTTTCTATTTTCAAAAGGATGACCTAAAATAATGGGACTAAAATAATAAAGTTGTCCTCCATTTGTAATTTAAGTATCTTACCAAGGTGGCCTATGAGCATAGGGTTAGCCCATATGACCATCTCTACACCAAGGCTATAAACTTTGAGGAAGTTCTAGCCAGGTGCAGGTAACATGGCTTCAAACTTGAGCATATATTACAAAGAGAGGAGAAGCCAACTAGAGAAATCTAGCAGATGAACCCATTGAAATATCATCTATTACCTTCCACCTCAAGTGCACCTTAAAGATTACCATAATAGAAAGTTCTCTAAATTCAAGGACCTAGTGATAGGAAATTGGAACAAAAGCTAAGAGAAGGTCCATCATCAGTTCCACCTCCAAGACCACCTTCTCCAGTAGAGCACATTGATATGATTTCAATAGAACCATATAAATTAGTTAAAGGATTCTTAAAAGAGCTTATAGAGACCTATGGGTTAGATCAAGAATATGAGAGAATTGAGGAAACCATAGCTAAGTTGGCACAAGCTAAAGAACCCTAGGTAGGTGAAATGGAAAAGGGGAAGGAAATAAGTTTGGTTTTAGATCTTGTCTCAGAAAATAAAAGGGAAGAAAAGATGACCCTTGTTCCTAGGTCCTTCAAAAGGCCAAAAGATACATGGATCCATCCTACTAGTGAGGTTAACTAATTTAGTGACAAGTTCCCCATAAATGGACCTATCATCCCTTGCTAGTTCATATATGGAAATCTCAAAAATATTTCATCCCAATCACATTCATTGGCACTTACCATCACTACAAGTATTGATACCCATGATGATATCAAACCTTGGATTAGAGAGCTCATGAAGGAATAAGAAGAAAAGAGGATTGTTTAGGCAACTAAAGAAAGTGGAAAAATAATGAAGGATCATGGAGAATCTAGTAATATTGGAATTAAGATCCTAAAGGTACCCAAATTATTTGAACCAATAGCCACTATGTAGTACAATCTAGACATAGCTGGATTGGAGAAGGTAACAACAAAAAAGGCCACTATAGGCACTAAGGAGTTCACATTCCAAAGAGTGAAGCCTTTTGTGGGTCTAACTCCTATGTAAGGGAAAATAGTAGGGGACCACCCCATCCATCAAGAGTACATATGAAGTTTGATTGAAGCCCAATAAACAATAACCTTAGCTGGAGTCAAGGGAATGAAACAAAGAATCATCAACCTAGAAAAGGAGAAGTAGGACTTGGAAGCACATGCTACATTTTCAATCCCTGAAGACATATTGAAGATGTTTAATAAGCATATTCTTAACATATTTGAAGGATTAAAGACCATGTATCTTAGATTAAGTGCCTTGACCCCCCAAAATAAGATGGCATAGGAATTAATCATTCAATGACAGGACTCCAAAGACTAGATAATTGAATTGATCAATGTGTGTACTAAAAAATAGGTCCAAGACATCAAAATAATCAAAATAAGACATTTGAACATCCTCTTAGGAGTCATAGTGGATAAAATATAGGACCTAATCACTTGGTATAATAGTTTTAACAATTTCATGAAAGAGGACAAGGACTTGATAGACAGAATGGAGAAGCTCCTGGAGACCTTGTTGGTAAACCCCTCTCAACCTACTACCACAGGCCTGATAGATGATGAAAAATTTAAGCAAAGGGTTAATGTCTTCATCCAAAACTCAAAGAGAACCAATGATAGTATATCAAGGATAATCAAAAGGTCCTTGACATCATCCTTACCTTAGGAAGGTAGATTTCAAAGGCACAATGCATCAAAAAAATCATGGTCAAAAGTGACAAAGAATTCATTATATTAGTGGATCAAGAAGAGGATTATTTGATGAAACTTATAGTATATTTTGAGATGATTAAATAAAAAAACAAGGGTGAAATAAATCCTCAAGCAAAGATAACCAAGAGGACCCACCAATGTAATATAAAAATAATATTCTTTTGTAATGCATATATGCTAGTTTGTTAGCATATATTGGTTCTATTTGTCAAATTTGACGTAGGAGGTCATGTGTATTTTAATGTTTTTATGGACAACTATCCTTGTCTTACATATGGATGTTTTGAGAATTTAACCAGTACACCACCTATGTTCTCTATAAATAAATAGGGGTTACCATTTTGTAAAGGGAGGGACTATGAGCAATTATATAAAAGAAAGCATTTTAATACAACTAATTAATTCTAAAAGGATTGTCTGGATAATATGTTAAAATATAATGATATCTCTTAATTTCATGTTAATTTCTTAGATTTGAATGGTTCTTTCCATTTTGGCATACACTTTTTGTCTAAAGGTTGTTAATTTGTGCTATGCTAGATTAGCTGGAAGATCTTGGGTATACTTCATTTCATTTGCTCTGGATTTGGATGTGATCATGCTATTAATGTTACAGTATTAAATTCTTTAAATTAAACCTAGTTTTTATTTGTGATTTTTATATTTCCTTTAATGCTTTCCTAGTTTATGATGAAATATGGGTTCATACTATTTTACATCATAAATTGGTTCATGTATGCTCAAACTAATTAGAACCTTGTCGTGATATTTGAGATGGAAGCCTAAAATCATGTTTTATTTTTTTCCTTGCCCTCCTTTTTATATTTTATTTATCAAATCTCACTTTATTTTAAGGTCATTTTTAATATCCACCTAGGTTAGTTTGTGGATCATAAATATCACAAATTTTCAAATATACAAGAACCTGGTGGCTCCCAACCACCAAATTAAACAAATATTGTGGACAACTCTCACACTCTACTTCTATTCCACCATAAACATCCCAAATTGTCACAAACTACATCTCATGCCTTGGATCCTTAGGATCCTAAAATGAGAAGTGTCCATCAATACTAAGAGTACTTGTGAGGTAGTTAGAAGCATCAACAGGAGAAAGAACTCCATCAGATCTAGCTATTGCTAGGCAATCCACCCAACTATTTGTCTAACAAACAAATTTTCTTTAGTTCTTTCTTATTTTTAGGTCTTCCTCCCAATCCAAATTATATTTTTTCATAATATTTTGATTTAAAGTGCACACAAACAAATAAGTTTTTAAACCACAACATGTATCAAGTTTCTTTTCTCTCTTTCTTTACAACATAAGTGAAAATTTACATGAAATAAGTGGATCCAAACTAATGCCTTTTCCATAATTAAGATCTTAGTCAAAACCTTCACTGGTGATGTATTAGAATGGTACAAGAAATTACCTCAACATTCTATTTATAAAATTAAATATTTGGTTAATCTCTTAGTTAAAGAGTTTCAACACAATAATCTTCCCAAAAATTGTCTTAGCCACTTCATGAATTCTAAGCAATCTCCCACTAAATCAGCTTAGGACTTTATTAAGAGATGGAAATCATTGGCCCATAAATTTGAACATAACATGACTGATGATAACTTATTTAAACTCTTTATCACTACTTTTACTCCTTCTCCTCAATATAAGGTTTGAACTTTTACTCCCCAAACACTTAATGAAGCTCTTGATCAATCTAACCATCAAGACTTTTTGATAAATCAATTTGAGCCAAATACTAAACTTCTAAAATGATATTTTCAAATATATACCAATGTTGTCACTAGTAATACTCTATAAACCAAACCAAGAGTTGCCAAAATGGATATTCCTTCACCTTCTCACACACCTCTCTTGGTTCAACAAATGAAACAATTTTTACCTCCTTATAAACCTTTAATTTATCCTAATAATCCTCCCAAATGGTATGACCCTAATCTATTTTATTGGTTCCATGAAAACATTGGTCATTTCCATGAATCTTCTATAGGGATCACTAAATTTGTTATTTGCTAAATGCTTGGTGATTTATTTAATCATAAAGCTATGATCAACCTTCATTATCAAGAGTACACTGCTACTCAAAAATGATAGGGTTCTAAAGCTTACACCTTATATATCCAAAAAACAAATTATAATAATCAACTTAATACCAAGGATGTTTATGTCATTGATGTTGATTATGACCAATATTATAACAACTTTCAATATGTTAAAATTGCTAAGGTCAACTATCATTGCAAGCCAGCTCACAAAGATCCTATTACCAAAACTAAGAAGACATCTTTAAAAGAACAACTTATTAAAGATACTACCACCACTAATCATGTTCCAAAAGCCCATGAGGAACCACTTCCTCTTTCTAATCCTCCAACCACATCTATACCTTCAAAATCTAATTTACCTTCTAAACCTCGTGCTGGTTCTTCCTCTAAATCTCACTAGAACTTTCTTTAAGAACTCAAATCTATGCCTTGTAAGATTCCAATTATGAATTTGGTTCATACCTCACTCTATCATCATAAATTCCTAATGAAATAACTCCAAAAAATCAAAGATCCATCCTCTATAGATGAAGAACCACCTTCTCTTGAATCTCAACCTACTAACATAAATATTATTGAAACTATGTATCCTTCCTCTAAGCCTTCCATTGAATTTCTTGAAGAGGACATGATCAATGATGAAATTATTTTTTTTGATGATGATATGCCATTAATTATCAAAATAGCCATTAATATTACCCTTATCCATAAATTTCTTGTTGATGAAGGATTTGGTATTGATGTGACATCTGTGTGGCTAATCCAACAACTTGGTTATAACAAGAATCATCTCAAACAAACCCATCTTACTTGTCATGGTTTTGATAATATTAATCAAAATCCACTTGGTTGCATTTGGATTCTATTAACCATTTGACCTAAGACCATTAAAACTAAGATTATGGTCTTTGATTTACCCTTATATTACAACATACTCCTTGTTCACTCATGGACTCATAGAATGAGGGTCATTGCTTCTTCTGATAGCTAATACATTAAATTTTTACACAATGGAAAATTATATAAGCATTATGTTAACCCCAACCCATGGAGTATTCAAATTATCAATATCATTTTCCTATAATTCCTAAGATCAATAGTGTTCCTTTACCCAAGTTTATCAACATGAATCCTGATTGACAAATTACTCTTGCAGGTTCTGATGATGATGAACCTAATGATTTGAAACATAATAAAAATACTACCAAAATACCTCCATATATTCACAATGGCTTCCTCCTTTATTACCAATAGATCATACTATTCCTCTTATTAATGATTTCACTAATTTTCCCCCTCCATGCAATGCTTAGGAGCCTTTTTTACTAGAAGATTCCTTCACTTATAATTATTTTGGAGTGGAAAAATTATTTAAATATATTATCATCATGTCTCCTTGTACATTCATTAATATTGTTATTTCACCTTTTGAAACTCCCCCTAACTCTCAATCATGTACAATTTCTCCAACATATGATGACAATTACATAATGACCCAAGCTCAATATCGAGACTTGGATGTCCATCACTATCAAAAAACCTTATCTCAAATTCATGATTTTAATTAAGATGTCCATACCATTTTACATATTTTGAATTAAATCCTGAGGTCATGTGCCTCCTGCCAATTCTTTACTTATTGATACCCCTTAGGTGGTAGAGTAATTTCATCTGACCCATCTACTTCTTATACTTTCAATATTACACTTAATGCTAAGGCAACTGATGCTCATCAGATACATTCTGAGTATGATCACCATGGTAACCAAATTATAGATCTCAAAGTAGATGTTAAGCATTATGGTCCTCTTCCCACCTAGCCTAGTGACGTGAACATTCTTGAAATACTTCATGCCCTAGAACCTAAAATGTCTTAACAACATCATAAACTTGGAAATTTTAAAAGTAAAACTCCTTATTTTAATGACTTCATTGCTAGCATTGATCCTAAAACCAATCCTATATCTTCCTTACCTAATGTACCATATTATTTTTAAGATGGTAATAACATGCTTATTGAAGAAACAACTCTTATTGAATATATTACTTCATCTTGTCCTTGACCAATTACTATCTCTCATGAAATTTCACCTACTGAACATGATAATTTTAGCTTATTCTTTGATAAGTATTTTGAAGTTTTTACTTGGTCTTATGAAGAAATGCCTGGTATTGACCCTAACATTATGGTGCATAATATCATTACTTATCCTAATGTTAAGCCTATGCATTATAATCAAAGTAAATTTCCACTCTATGTTTCCACTATATGTCATAAGGAAATCATCAAATTACTTGATGCTAAATTTATCAAACTAGTGGACTATTTTGAATGGGTTTCTAACATTTCCCCATTCAAAAATATGTCACTATGGTCATTCACATTTGTATTAATTTATGTAATCTTAACCTCATTTATCCCAAGGATAACTTCCCTTTACTTTCAATATATGCCATCATCAATTCCACAATTGGTTATGAAATGTTCTTTTATGGATGGTTTCTTGGGATACAATTAGATTCACATTTCCCCTGAGGACCGACATAAGATAACTTTCACCATGTAATGGGGCACCTATTGTTATGTCAAAATGCCTTTCGATATTAAAAATTCTAGATCCACTTACCAATGATAAATTACTCACATATTTTATGATCTTATCCATAAAATTATTGAAACCTATGTGGATGATCTCATTACTAAATCCAAAATTTTTACGACTCATCTATTAGATCTTGCTACCATCTTTGACCTCCACCTTAAATATCAAGTTAGACTCAATCCTTACAAATGTTTTTTTGGTATCACATCTAAGAAATTGTTAGGATTCCTAGTTTCTCTCCATGACATTGATGTTGACTCTACTAAGATTAGTGTTATTGTCAACATGCCCATTCCTCATTCTATTCCTAACATTCATACTTATTTAGGCAAACTTGGGAAAATTATATGATTCATCCCTAAAATGGCTTATCACATACACTCCATCAATTATCTTCTCAAGAAAGGTACTACATTATAATGGATATATCCTTGTCAAAAATCTTTTGATAACATGAAAGAGTCATTGCTTCACCTACCTACACTTCGTCCTCCTTTTAATGTTTGATCCTTGATTTTTTATACTTATTCCACACCTATATTAGTCAGAGAAATGCTTGGTCAACATGATGATACTAGAAGAGAGTATGTTATCCATCACATTACTTGAGGCCTCATCGATTATGAAACATGTTACATCAAAATTGAATGTGATTGCCTTTCCATCTATTTTGTAGCTAATAAGCTTCACCATTACATGCTTTACCAAACTACATATATTGTTATTCATTTTGACCCCCTTCATCATTTCTTATCCAAGGATTTATTCCTAGAGATATAATTGGAAAATGGATGGTCCTCCTTATGGAATTTTATCTCCACATAATCACTCAAAAAAATTTTAAAGGTTAAGTCATAGTTGATCAACTTGCCACAACTCCCATTCTAGCTACTTCTCACCTTCAAGATAGTCTTTGAGATGATAGTATCCTCTATATTGAAGGTATTAATCAAGATATTTATCTCAAATTTTATTTTCATAACTTTACCACTAATCTTGAAGCAAATAATATTGGTTAATTATCACTTCCCTCCTATACTACTAAACCTAAATTATTTATCGAGGATCTTCCTAAAATCAATGTTGAGTTACACGAGGTTACTTGGACCCTTCACTTTGATGGTGCTAAATGCCTTCAAGGAGATGGGGTAGGTTTCATTCTCACAAGTCCTATTGTAAAAATCATACCTTTAGCCTTTTACCTAACCTTTGATGTCACCAATAATATGGTTGAATATGAAGCTCTCATCTTAGGCATGAGATCTACTCTTGATCTAGACATTCAATATTTACATGCATTAGGTGATTCTTAACTTATTTTCCACCAAGTAAATGGTGATTATCAATTCAAAAGTGAAAATATCATTACCTATATCAAATTCAACTAATCTCACTAAATATTTTATCTCTTTCACTATTGAGCCTATTCATAGAGATCAAAATTCCATTGTTTATTCTCTTGCCTCTTTAGCATCTCCCTTTCATCCACACCAAGTTCTTTATGATCCTAATTTTATTATCTAAATAATAAAATCTCTATCTTTAACTTAAACACCTAATTCACTTATTTTCCACATCAAATTTGTTACCAT
This sequence comes from Torreya grandis, assembly GCA_037957365.1. Lineage (NCBI taxonomy): Eukaryota > Viridiplantae > Streptophyta > Pinopsida > Cupressales > Taxaceae > Torreya > Torreya grandis. The sequence continues at coordinate 1,371,335 of JARHVA010001029.1, read as the reverse complement.
TCAATAGATCCTATGGTATCAAGATATTATTTAATTCTTGAAATATCAAACTTATCCTCCTAACGTAGACTCTCATGAAAAGACATGTATTCATAAACAATCTCTCAAGTATGTATTTAGACATAAAATCATTTATTATCAAAATTCTAAAGGTACCTTACTCTATTTTTTTATTCAAGATGAGGTCCCTCTTCTTCTTGAACAAGTACATAGGGGTATTTGTAGTGGCCACTGTAGCAAACAAGCTACAGCCCGTAAATCCCTATATATGAGTTAATTTTGGCCTAATCTTGAAAAAGATGTGATTAAATTCACTAAAAAGTGAACTCCTTATCAACTTCATGATGATCTCATTCATTTACCTCCAATTGAGCTTTAAACTATCGAATCTCCTTGGTTATTTTCCATATGGGGATTCGATCTCATTGGCAAATTACCTTACTCCCAAGATGGACATGTTTTTATCATCAACGCTATCAAATATTTTACCAAATGGGTAGAATACATGACCCTTGTTAATATAATTGGTCTTACCATTTCAATTTTTTTTTAAAATCAAATCATTTTCTGCTTTGGTGTTCCCCATATCATCATTTTAGATAATGGTGGCAATTTCAAAAATAAACATGTTAAATAAATTTGTGTTAAATTCAAGATCAATCACAAATTTTCCACACCTTATCATCCATAATAAAATGGCTAACCTGAGGCCACTAATAAAATCCTCAACAAAATTATCCAAAATATAATTTATGAAACTCACATGTATTGACACCTTTATCCCTACTCTTTAGGCCTATTAGATTAGCCTACATATTGCCACTGGGGCAACACCATTTTCTCTAGTCTATAGTTTTGAGTCAGTCCTTCCTTTGTAAGTTGAGCTTCCCTCTCTATGTATATCTCTTCATGGTATCATACCTGATGAAGAATTACATGAAGCTTGCATTCATGCCCTTGATCTCCTTAATGAACGTCATCTTTTTGCCTTACAACATAATTGCCAATACAAGGTTTATATTGACAAACAACATAATAAATATATTAAAATCCACACATTTAATGTTGATGATCTTGTCCTTAAATTAGATTACACCCACGATAAAGAAGGTAAATGTGCCTAGAAATGGTGGGGCCCATATTTAGTCAAAGATGTTTTTGGTCTAAGCATTTACTTCCTTCAAACCAATGAAGGTCATGTTTTCAAAGATCCCACCAATGTACATTTTTTCAAAAAGTACTTTGCCTAAACATTTCCTTATTTTCATGTTTTCTATCTATATTTATCTAAAAAAAATTGTATGTTACTTACATATGTCTCTCCCTCTACAATAGTTCTCTCTTTTTACAAACCTTTAGTCCTTCCTATTTGGTCTTTTGGTTTCTCCTTTTTCTTGCATGATTTCATTGTAAAACCATGGATAGGACCCAATATTCCTCATGATGTACCATAGTCTTCTTTATTTTCATACTCTTTTTACATTCCTTTTCGACATCCCTTGGATTTCTCTTTTGTGAGTTTCAATATAAGACTATGGATAAGACCTGGCCCTCATCATAAAATTACCACATTGTCATTTATTTAAAATTAAAATAAAAAATGTTATTGATCTTTGTTCTCAAATTTAGCTTTTACATATTTTGATAGATGGAATTCACACAACAATCTATGTTAGCATATTTTTCCTCTGTTTCCCTCATTATTATGATAAGGAATCACACCTTTACTATCATTGTATCCCTTTTTTCCCTTTGTCACTTTTTTTATGATTTGAAGTAATTCAAATTGGTTAATGTGTCCTTCCTCTTGATTTCCTTTCCTTTCATTCCTCTGTTTCCCTCATTATTATGATAAGGAATCACACCTTTACTATCATTGTATCCCTTTTTTCCCTTTGTCACTTTTTTTATGATTTGAAGTAATTCAAATTGGTTAATGTGTCCTTCCTCTTGATAAAACATGGTCGAAGTCAAGATATCACTTTTATTTTACCTAGATTTATAAGACTCTTAGATCCCATGTTATTTTTAATTATCTCTTAAAAACCAACTACCATGTATTTAAATGAAAGTCATATTTAGCACCCATGTTTGGTTTTCCAAATCCATATGGAGGAGGAATAAGAAAAATCCATTAAGAAAGTTAAAAACCAAATCATTTGAAACAAAATGCAATGATATCTAAAAGGCAACATACAAATCTTAAAAGTCAAAATCATACCAAAAGACATGATTACAAGCACATCTCCTATACCTAATCAAATCTAAAACTTCATAGTTGGCCTCACATAGATCCGAGGTCCATTGGGGTGAGGTAGGCTAGTAGATTGGAATAGGGGAATTCAAAAAACTCTATGGTGTTACCTAATTTCTCAAACAAGTACCCAATCTTCATAGTAGACCAATGGCTCTGTAAGAGGTCTTGAGGAATGGGGAACACATTGTGGGAAGGTAGGTCTATTTTACTTTTCATATATATATCCTTCATGGGATGATCTATTTACTGCATTTTTTGACCTAAGACTTGTGTGGCTAAGAGAAATTCTTCATAGCCCTTAAGGTTGAAAGTCTTATTTTGACAAACCTAATTTGAGTGTCTTGACTTTGATAAAGGGTATCTCTACCTTGGTTTTTCCTTTATTTTCCCCTCCACCCATTTCATTTCCCCCCTTGATAGGAAAATCATGATTCCAAATCTATTTTCCCTCTTCTATACTTCTTCTTCATCTCTTAAAAACATGCTACCACTACTTTGTTTTAGTTTTATTTGTCCTTAGAGCAAAACAACATTTTTGAGCAACTATGGATTAATTTATATATACCATAGAGTTACATTTCTTAACTTGATTTACTTTATTTTTACCATTTTTCATTATTTTACTATCATGTTGTCATGAACACTTGAGTTTGTACCTTTTTCCATTATTGACCGAGCTTGGCTTGTTACTTCTCACTCAACAATGTTGTTTTTCCTTTTATGCACCTTTTTCCATTATTTAGAGAGATAAAGATTGTTACTGCTCACCATCAATGTTATTTTACCATTTTGTTTCTATTTTTTTCATTTGATGTTTTATTACCATATTTTTTGACATGTATCCTTGGTTTGATTTGGTGAGTTTGCCTTTCTTACTTGAGGTTTACTTGTTTGATTTTTTTGGTTTTTATTAGCCTTGACTTTTTGGTTACCCAATTTACTCTTATTTTGACTTGGGAATTTAATCTAACATATCACTTGTCATCTAGCTTTCCAAATTTCCAAGTACATCACATCCACATAACACCAATTATCTTCACTTTCCTATGTTTGTTTGTTTTTACTCTTTAGTTTTGTATTCTTGGGTTTGTCGAAAGTAGTCTCTACACCCTACACAATCAAAACTAACAACATAACAGACAAACATCTAGTGATAAAGGTAAGTCAAGGCATACATCATATTTAATTTTTATTTATTTACTTTTTAGTTATTTACTTTCAGTTATTTTATACTTTAAAATACTGTAACTTTTTTTAGCATCAACATTATGTGTTCTTATGTTCTTTCTTGAAGCACCATCTCCTATTGCACCTTAGTGACACATGATGAGCTTTGAGTGGTGCATATGTATACACATAATATTTTCAAAATTTATTAAATACTAATGATTTACATCATATAGGAACCTATCAAGACTCAATCTCTTTGAGTGCATGCCCTAAGGGGTGAGTAGACCTTTGGTGCTTTGCAAGATGGTTGTCCCGTTTTCCACATTATTACCAATCTAACCAGCTCCTAAAACCATTCCCTAAGATATTACTCCTCACTTTCACACTCCTTTAGTCTTCTACCACTCTTCATCCCCCTTTTCCTCACCTTAAGTCCCTTTTATCATTCAAATGTATTAGGTCAATTGGGTTGACCCTGTATAGTTTCAAGATATTTTTACTTGGGAATTATGTTAGCCTTTGGCCAACCTAGCTTGGGACCTAGTGAATAATTATACAAAATTGTATTGGGTCAACCTTATCAATCGACATATTTATAAGGGTTTAGGGTGAAATCCACCTATAAATATAAGATCATTTCATCATTATTTTAATATGCAATCAATATTTATTATTCACTTGTGCTTATTTATAATATGCTCTTCCACCATTCTACTTAAGGAGTCTTAGCTTAGAATTTCTACTTGGAGAATCTAGTCTTGTGGATAAGTCTTGAATGCTTTGGATTTTTTACTGATCCTTATAAACCATAACAATGTCTTATGAAACCCCATTATCCAAGGGAGAGAATGAGTTTTAGTAGGTTCACATTCAGGAAAGTATTCTCTAATTTTGATCATATCTTTAGTAGATATAAGTAACATAAGTATTGGCTTCGAATAATATTACTCTTATATTCCATGTATTAGGTTCATACTCATACTTAGCTTAATTTATTTTCTTTTATACATGTTTTTATTGTTTATTAACCCTTCATTTTGTGCCATAAGCTTTGGTGAGCACTAGATTAGATTTACTTTTATTGTCATCAATATAAGTGAAATATCAAAACCTAGGACCCCCTTAGGGTTATTGCATGATTGTGTTAAATTGGAGGATTTGAAACCCTACTTAGAATAGTGTATTTTGATAAATGATCTCCTAATTAGGTCTAGTAGATCCCCATATTGGTCATGCTTCTGCTTAACAAATATATTCCTAATCGAAAGTGTAGGTATGCTCTATCTTATTTGAGTTAGGATTGATTTATAGATATGATGTTTTTTTTAATTGAATATAAGTTCTATTTTCTAAAAAATGTAAACTAAGTGGATTTATACACTTGCATCCATATAGAGCTTCAAAAGGATCTATTTTAATAATATAATGGTATGTGATATTGTAAGTAAATGTAATTGAGTGTAAATAATCTTACTAATTACCTTGTTGATTCATCACATATATTCTTAACATGTTTTACACAACCTGATTTAGTCTTTATGTCTGACCATCCATTTATGAGTGATAAGATGAACTAAAATTCAATCTTGTAAAAAAATTAGTAGTCAAAGTTTTATAAAACTTTGAAGTAAAAAGTGTATCTTTATAATAAATAATAACTTTAGGCATGCCATGCAGCCTTATTATTTATTTCATAAACCATTCAACAAACACAAATGCATCATTAATTAGATTCATAGCAATGAAATAAGTAACTTTATTAAATTTATCTATCACAATAAGAATAGTATCATGATTACTTCATGATTTTGGCAAACTAGCTATGAAATCTAAAGAAATCATATCCCGCTTATATCATGGAACATCATGAGGGTAAAATAGTCCTCCTGGATGACCATGTTCAGATTTCACATACTGACATACCTAAAAATTTTCCACAAAGTAATTTCGTGTTTCAAACTAGGCCAATGATACAATATTTTAAGTTCATGTGTTATCTTCATGATACCACGATGAGCAAAAAGAAGTGCCTTATGCACTTATTTTATAAAAATATTCCTTAACTCATAAGACTTGGGCATATAAATTTTATTTTTGTGTTTAATTAAACCATCGGAATCAATGAAAAATTTAGAAAAAAACTTTTCCAAAGGCTCGTCAGCCACATTTGCACCTACATCTTGGCAACAATTACCAAAACATTGATGTTCTAAAATTTTAATTCTGAATTTTTTATGCAAAATAGACAAGGCAAATAGATATGTGCATTGGTTGAGTGCATCAATAACATGATTCTCTTTACCTTTCACATATGAAATATTCATTTCAAAATTACTCAAAATTTTTAGCCACCTATAATGGTATGTATTCAAATCATCTTAGGAAAATAAATATTTGAAGTTATGATGATTATATTTTACTTCAAAATACTTACCCAATAAAAATGATTTCTATTGCTTCAAAGAATGTATAATGGTAGCAAGTTTTAGATCATGAGTGGTGTAATTTTTCTCATGGTCTTTTAGTTTTCATGAATTATAATCCACAATTGAACCATCTTGAGTTAACACACCACCCAAGCCCTTTTTGGATGCATCAACCTATATTTCAAATTTGTAATTAGGATCTGATACAACAAGTACAGATGCTATATCCAATAGCTTTTGAAAAGATTGTTCACACTCAGAATTCCAAACAAACTTCTTACCCTTATGCTAAAAGGAAGTTATAGGATTAACCAACATAGAAAAAAATTCAACAAATATTCTATAATAACCAGCCAGTCCCATAAAACTATGTATTTCATGTACATTTTTAGGAGTAGGCCATTCTTGGATAACATTAATCTTTGTTAGATTAATAACAATGCCAGCCTTTAAAATGATGTGACCCAAATAGTGGATCTCATTTTGAAAGAAAGCACATTTATATTGTTTATCAAATAATTTATGATGTCTTAGCCTTTGCAGCACTTAATGCAAATGATGTTCATGTTTAGCTATATTCTTAGAATAGATCAATATATCATCAATAAAAATTAGAACAAACTTGTCCAAAAAATCCATAAATACACCATTCATTAAATTCATAAATACAACAGGTGCGTTAGTCAAACCAAAATTCATTATCATAAATTTGTAATGTCCAAACTAAGTTCTAAAGGTAGCCTTATGAATGTCTTCATCCTTGATTCTCAGTTGATGATATCCTGATCTCAAGTCTATCTTAGAAAAAACAATTACATCCTTAATTTGATCAAATAGATCATCTATCCTTAGTAAAAGATAATGATTATTGAAAGTAACCATTTTAAGCATGTGGTAGTTAACACACAATTGCAAGGTTCCATCCTTATTTTTAAAAAGATCACAAGTGCACCCTAAGGTGACATACTTGGACTAATATTACCATTTTATAATATCTCTTGTAGTTGAGCTTACAGCTCCAACAAATCTACTACATTCATATGGTAAGGCATTTTAGATGTAGGGAGTACCCCTAGCATTACATCAATAGAAAAATCAAACTCCCTCTAAAGAAGCAAACCAAACAGTTTTTCTAAAAATACATCTAAGAATTCTTACAAAAATGGATATTATTGGAATGTTTTTCTGTTATAGATCTTTTTTTTCCATCTATACAACATACAATTTGTATCCCTTATGCACTAATTTCTTCAAATATAAATATGATAGCATCTTGTGTATCTTAGGTTTCAACAAACCATGAATTATTACTAATTTTACCATGTCATCACAGTTATTATATAAATTTAAATTGTATTTATGTTTTTGTAACCAATCCATGCCCAAAATAACATTAAAATAACTAAAAGGAGCCAAAAACAAGTTAACTTGGGTCTAAAAATTACCTAAGTTTAAGCCTACTTATTTAATACATTTAGAAACTGATACTCTTTTACCTGAGCTGAACTCAACATCTCAACTGTCCTTTAATGTCATAGGATTTAGTTAATAGTTATTCATTATTTTTAGATTAACAAAACTATCAATTTATCTAGATTCAAATAAAATTAAAATAGAAATATCATTTAATTTAGCTCTGAATTTGATAAGGGTTCCTTAAAAATCCACATTTCTATTATCAATAGCTACATACACATTGTGGTTAGTTGATTGACCTAAATTCATCTTGGGATAATCCTAGTGATAGTTATTATCACCACATTCTCAGTATACTAAAGTTATTTTAAGAACATAGGATGGTATTTATCCTAGTGGAAGGTACATTTTGACTATCTTGGGTTTGATTTTTCTTAAAATTTATAGACTTGGAAGAATTTAAATTTTTGAAGTTCTTATGCTGAAATTGGAATTTATTAAAACCACTGGTAATCCTGGTAAAACTACAATATTGATCATATTTCTTGAAATTATTCGGTGAAGGGGACAAATTATTATTCCTAGACTACTACCTATTTTGTTTAAAATCTTGTCTTTCCTTTTGAAAAGCTTTCTCTTTCTCTTATACCCTATGAGTAGATTCAATAATATAAGTTAGAGTCTTAAGATTGCTAATATTGATGTCATTCATCAATATCTCCTTCAACCCCAACTCTAAATTGGTTACTTTAGTTTATTCATCATGCATATAATTAACATGATCCAACAAATTTAAAAACTTATTTTCCTACTTAGTTGCAATCATATTCTCTTGTTTTAATAGATGAAAATCAGTGATTTTCTATTCCTTAAAATTTGAGCTAAGATACCTCTTCCTAAACTACCTTTCAAAAATATGTCAGGTAATAGTCACTGGCAGGTAACCCTCTAAAGCACAAATATGGTTCCACTAAAGAGTTTTAGGTCCTACTAATTTATAATCAACAACTCTTGCTTTCTCATTATAGGGCATATTAATTATATTAAATTACTTCTATAGGTGAACAAACCATGCATTAGTTGTATCACTTGATTCTTCACCTAAGAAGGTTGGTGGAGGCAAATTTTTTAGTTCCTTAATGATATGATCAACCACACTAATAGGGTTATCTTGAATTTCTTATTCATCAACTTCTTTTTCTTCTATAAGAGGTAATTATTTAGGTAAAACACCTTATAAATTGTTCAACCTTTAATCTTGGGTGTCCAGTTTGCTTTGAAGTGAGTTTAATACAATCAAAATTCCATTGAAGTATACTTCCTAATTAGCATTAGGATTATTTTACTTTTGGTTGGGGGCTTCAACATTACTACCAACATTATTGGTAGGAGGTTCCTCTCTTACAAGAGTATTGGCCCTACTATCTCTACCTCCACCTCTACCTCTCCCAAGGTTAACATCCCTTATATTTTTGTTTTCTATTCTATATGTTTTTCTCACCATTATGTGGTAGAACAAGTAATAATTTAGTAGAAAAAACAACAATTAACATTCCCCAAAGTTCT